>CM057459.1:1469410000-1470047250 GCA_016271365.2 Neoceratodus forsteri
AATAGCAAAAAATTTATATCTTGAATCATTTTCAAGATATGGGATAACAAAGCACATTTTCTGGACCTGGAAGGACACTACTGCTTTATTCAACTGCGAGCTGTGTGAGAAATTCTATATTGCACTTGATATCTGCAACAAACGTGCACTTTTGCTTAATTCTGCGGGAGGTGAAACTAACTACCCTTGGTAATTGCTTTTTATTCACATATTTATTTAGTGTTTAACCATGAAGGGCTTGCAAACTCTGTTTATATTGTTAGTAACTTCAGAAGGATTTAAATACTGCATTTGGGTAGATCCTTGAGGTAGCTAGATTGTCTACTAGGATTTTCTGACAGTTAAACTATTTTAAATAAATTACAGGTGGCTGAGAAGTTGAAAAAGAAGCTTGCAAACTCTGCTTATCTTGGAAGTAACTCATAAGTGTTTGAATACTGCATTTTGGTTGTCCCTTGGGGTAGCTGGATTGACTACTAGGATTTTGGGACAGAAACTATTTTAAATAATTTACTGAGTGCGTAGGAGTTTGTGATAGTTAAACTACTTTAAAAAGTTGCTGGTTAAGGGTGGTCATAGAAAACCTGCAGTGTGAAACAGGAAAAGACAGTCTTTCAAGCAACAGAGGGAGGTGGATCTAGGTTTACGTTTGTTTGTTACAATTCTTAACATTTTCAGTGCAGGAAGAGTTTAAAGCACAGCTGACTTATTTTGGGGCTGATAGCTTTCAGAGCACAAACCACCAGGCCTGTTTTGGGGCTGGGGAGGTTTACCTGTGTTTGACTTGGATGTGTTGATTTGTTTCTGTTTGATTAGCAGGGTATTTTCTCTGTCAAATTGTTGTGTAGAGCATCTTGCTGACAGAAGGCACTCATCGCAGCGGTGGGTCAGAGCTTTTAGCTGATTGATTGGTGAGGGCACAGTTTAGGCCCAACCCCTTTCCACCCCTCCCCCACCCACCCCTGGAAATAGTTCCTTTATACCTGGGGTTCTGACATCATTTCCTCAAGAGTGCAAGGTGCATATCACTGTCATATCCTCTCTAGCACACTGCAATGACAATATAAGCATACACATTGTATAATATATATATATTTCTGTATTACAAACCAATCACACACACACAAAAAAAATGTGGGGAGTAGTGCAATGTAATGGCTGTGGGGCAGCAGTCTTCTGGGAGTCTTTCTGGAGGCTGAGATGCTGCCCTATTAGCAGACAACTCTCTGTCCTGAGGGAGGAAGTTGCCCATCTTCAGGCCACACTAGACAGTAGTAAGGGACCTTCCCCAGGCCACACTGGATGGTAGGAAGGGACCTCCCCATCCAGGGAGCATCAGAGTCACCACCACTACCTCAGAGGTTGCAAGAAAACACCAGTTGGACCACAGTGGGCTCAGGGAGGGTGAGGATGGTGGAACAGAGGCATACCCAGTCAGTTGTTCCACACCACAATCCATACACCATTCTGGGGGAGCATAAGCCCCCTATGGATGCACCCTCAGAGGAGACTAAGGAGGCTGAGGACAACTGTCACAAGGGAGGCCCACAGGAAGGAGGCAGAGGACCCCACAAGGAAAGGAAGGAAGGCTCCTGTGGGGACCCAATTATTAGGGGATAGAACTGGGGGGAGCAGGAAACTGGAAGTAAGGTGCCTGCCTGGTGCCATGGCTGGGAGACAGGAAGCGCATCCTCAGGATCACGAGAACAGCTGCACGGGAGTCTGAGCTGGATGTCATTGTCCACCTATGGACAAATGACTTGGCTAATCATGAGATTAGAGCAGTGCAGAAGGACTTTGTAGAATTGGGGACGGACCTAAGACAAGTAGCACACACAATATCCTTCTCTGAGGTGCTGCCTGTCAATGGCATGAGTGAGGCAAGGGTACGTTGCACCATGCAGTTTAATGAATGGTTGAAAAAATGGCATGGAGCACCGGGGTTTGGCTTCATTGGGGACTGGGGTTCCACCTGGAGGGACACCAGCCTATACTGGCAGGATGGTCTGCATCTGTCCAGGAAGGGAACAAGTCTTTTGAGCAATCGGTTTCAATGCTTTATTGGCAAGCTTTTAAACTAGTCAAGGGGGGAGGCACTGATAAGCAGCAGGAAAATTCCAGCCTCTCCCTACAAAACAGGGTACTAAATGAGAAAAAGACCGAGGTAGACAGGTCAGTGGGGGATGCTGCAAAAGAAGGTAAAACCATCAAAAAATGGAGAGCAATGAGTACCAATGCCCGTAGTTTGAGTAACAAGCTTCCTGAATTAGTGACCTTGATGGAGGAGGAACATCTGGATATCGTGGCAGTCACAGAAACATGGTACACACAAAACCATGACTGGGACATAAACATACGAGGATACACTATCTACAGGAGGGACAGGGAGGGTAAAAGAGGAGGAGGAGTAGCTCTTTACATAAGGGAAGGAATCAAACCAACAGAACAAAATGGAAAACAGGGAGGAGAAGAAGCACTGTGGGTAAATTGGAGACCAGCAATGGCACCACAATCCGCGACAGGGTTAGACAAGACCCTTCTCAGGGGAGGAAATGGACAAGGAAATGATAGAAAGAATACTTAAAATGGCAGAAAAAGGAGATATTGCTGATGGGTGATCTGAATACGCCAAATGTTAACTGGAATGCAGTTGCAGCAGCCACTTCAAAGAGTGGGTTATTCTAGATGCCCTCAGGGGCATGCCTTAGACAACCAGTATTGGAGCCCACCAGAGGGAGCAATCTTAGACCTGGTTCTCTCAAATGGAGATGAAGAGAGGATCACAGATGTAGAAGTGGGTAGCCATCTGGGAACTAGCGACCATCGAACAGCATGGTTCACAATAAACACAGCAATAGAGGTCAAGCCATCACGAAGGCAAAAGTACTGGACTTTAGGAGGCTGACTTTGCATAATGGGTGAGTGCCTAAGGAATGCACTGCAAATGGGCATGAAGAAGGGGTGGAAGAACAATGGAGAATAATAAAACTGCCATCACAGAGGTAACAAGCCTTTGTGTGAAGCAAATTAACAAAACGAACGATGTAAGAAACCACTATGGTTCTCAAAGGAAGTGGCAGTGAAGGTTCAAGAGAAAAGAAAGCATTCAGGAAATACAAGGAATCACAGAAGGAGCAGGACAGGGAACTGTATCAGTTAAAGCAAAAGGAAGCTGGGAAGGAAGTCAGAACAGCAAAGGCCCAAACCGAGGAAAAGATAGCTAACTCAGTTAAGAAGGGGGATAAAACCTTTTATAGGTACATCAGGGAGCGAAGAAAGACCAAGGGAGGGCTAGTGAGGCTTAATAAAGAGGAGGAAGGGTGGGCAGAGGGTGACTGTGAAAAGGCAGAGATACTAAACAAATATTTTTGCTCAGTATTTACAAAGGAAGTGGGGGAGGTACCTAAAACAAACAGTAGAAACACTCTGGATACAGAAGTTGATACCAGCACATTTATAGAAGAAAGGGTTCTGAAAGAACTCTTAAAACTGAAGGTGGACAAAGCAATGGGGCCTGTTGGATTCAACCCAGAATTCTAAAAGAACTAAAGGTAGAACTAGTGACACCACTGACTACCCTCTTTAACAAATCATGGGAGGATGGGGTGGTACCCGAGGACTGGAGGAGGGCAGATGTGATTCCCCTTCACAAAAGTGGGAGCAAGGCAGAAGCAGAAAACTACAGACCTGTTAGTTTAACCTCAGTGGTAGGGAAAATGATGGAATCACTTCTAAAGGAAAGAATTGTTGAGTATCTAGAGGCCAGAGGGCTCAGGACCCAAGGCAGCATGGATTCACAGCGGAAGGTCATGCCAGACAAATCTGATAGATTTCTTGACTGGGTGACCAAAGTAGTAGATCGGGAGGGGCTGTGGACATGGCCTACCTAGACTTTAGCAAGGCATTTGACACAGTCCCACACAAAAGATTAATATACATGTTAGCCAGCCTGGGAGTGGGTCCCATGATGATAGCCTGGGTAAAGAATTGGCTCGAGAATAGGACACAGAGAGTAATAGTAAATGGAGTCCACTCTGAAGAAGGGGGGGTTACTAGTGGGGTACCGCAGGGTTCAGTATTAGGACTGGTCCTCTTCAATGTCTTTATAAGCGACATTGCAGAGGGACTGGAAGGAAAAGTATGTCTCTTTGCAGATGACACAAAGATCTGCAACAGAGTTGATGCACAAGGTGGGGTGGAAAGGATGAGAAGGGACTTGGCAAGTTTAGAGGAATGGTCAAATGTATGGCAGCTTAGATTCAATGCTAAGAAGTGCAAGGTAATGCACCTGGGAAACAAAAACCCAGGGGAAGAGTACACAATGGGGGTGAGATACTAACAACAACAAAAATGGAAGGGACCTGGGGGTAGTCATATCAATGACCTAAAGGTGGGCAAGCAATGTGAGAGGGCAGCAAGGAGGGCTGGGGGATACTGGGATGCATAGGGAGAGGCATCACCAGTAGAAAACAGGAAGTTATTATCCCTCTGTACAGACAGTTGGTGAGACCCCATCTGGAGTACTGCGTGCAGTTCTGGAGACCCAATCTCCGCAAGGACATAGACTGGATGGAGGCTGTCCAGAGGAGGGCAACTAAAATGGTGCAGGGTCTGCACCAGAAGACATATGAAGAAAGACTTAAGGAGCTGAATATGTATAGCCTCGAGGAAAGGAGGGAGAGGGGGGACATGATAGAAACTTTCAAGTATCTCGAGGGAATCAACAAAGTCCAAGAGGGTAGCATCTTTCAAAAAAAGAGGTGTGCAAGAACAAGGGGGCACAATCTGAAGACAGAAGGGGGGCGGCTCAGAGGTAATTTAAGGAAGTATTTTTTCACAGAGAGGGTTGTGGATGCATGGAATGGCCTTCTGGAGGAGGTTGTGGAGTCAAAAACAGTGATGGAATTCAAGCATGCATGGGACAGTCATAAGGCAATTCTAGGGGGTGGGGGTAGGAAGAAGTAGGCTGCTGGTTAACTAGGATCTGCAGTTTATCCAATAGGTAGGGAAATGGGCAGACTGGATGGGCCAAGCGGTCCTTATCTGCCGTCAAAATCTATGTTTCTATGGGCACCAAAAGGCGATGCAGTGCTATTCTATGGGAAATTGCACAACTTCGGAACCATTATAATTTTTTTGCCAAACCAGATAAAAGCACATCCGTGGGGCAAGTGCTTTTCACTTTGCAAATTTCAGCCAAAAAGCCCTAACCATTTATTTGCTATGACTTGGCAAAGAAATGTGTGGTTTGGGGCTGTTTTTCAGCTGTACTTTCGTGACAGCACCGGAATTTTGTGAAAGTACCATTGGTTTGCATGGAAGAACTTTCACGAACGTACTGAGGAACTTTTTCAGTTTCCCCATGTCAGCCAGTGGTACTTTTGTGAAACTACCTGGTACTTTCGCAAAACTACCTTGTGATTTTTGCAAAACTACCTGGTACTTTCGCGAACGTACCAGTACTTTTGCAAAACTACCTCGTGCTTTTGTGAAACTACCTGGTGCTTTTACAAAACTACCTGGTACATTCGCAAAAGTGCCTGGTACTTTGTGAAACTAATATGAATATGTGGGAGCACAGGCCCTCTGGGCTCTGCGCTCCCACTTACACAAAAGTATGGAGACATACCACAGTCCTAGAGACATGAAAAGGAACCCACGTAACACAAATTTGGTGATATCCCAGTAACCATAGCAACTATGAAAAAAATTCCACTGCAGTCATAATCATGACTTGGAAACCTCCACTTGTGTTTAATCTGCAAAGGTGGACTAAGCTGTGAATTGCAAAAAGTCCGTATGTCGAGATGTTTTCGGGTTATGGTGCTGAAAGATGCCATGAGTGGTGCTGTGTTATCCTATAGGAAATTGTGCATTTTCAGAGGACACTAACTATGGAACTGGTATAAATGTTTTCACCAAACCACAGAAAGATACATTGTTGGGGCAAGGGCTTGCCATCCTGCAAATTTCAGCCCAAAAGCCTTATCCATTCTTTTTGCTATGCAGTGGCACAGGAACATGGGTGCCCATATATTTTTCCCATAGGATAAAATGGGAACTTTAAACTTTAATAACTTTCAAATAGATTAATATTTGAGTCTGAACGTTTCAGGGTAGAAAGAAGTTATCCTACAAAATAATCCAGCATTGATTTGGTGAAAAAATAATAATGTATTCAAAAGTTATAAAATGTTGACATTTCAGGTTCTGAGCATGCTCAGTTTGTGGTGCACAGATATTTTTTTCCATAGGCTATAATGGGAAACTTTAAACTTTAAGAACTTCTGAATGAATTCATATTTTTTTCACCACACCTTAAAAGGGCACTTCCCCGACCTAGTCCACATATACCTTGACATTTTCAGACCGGACGGACAAACCATTCGGGCTGTGGAGACGAGCAAAGAATTTCAGAGTTGAGGATTTTTCACACTTTTTCACACTCCTCAGCTCCATAACTGCAAATCCGACCAGTAAGAAATGTTCTAGATCCAGAGATCTATAGCACCACACTGCACATGCAAAATTGCAGGTGAATTGGAGTAATGGTTGCAAAATTATTAAGCTGCAAAATTTTGAGTTTAACATAGAAGTGGCTGCACAACTGTAATATACTGTCCCTACTGGGCCAGTATAATATGTATATATGTATCTATATATCAGTCAATTAACATCTGTTATTGTATAGCAAATTAGCCTTCACAATGCACACAAAGACGCAATAATAAAGTTAATACAATAATATTTCAAAAAGAAAAGGACATTTTTCATACTTTATTAATATACATAATTTACAGATACATAGCAGAAAGGGATACTTATACTGCACAACCTTCCCAAGTATCTTCTCAATTATTGCACATAACCCAGTTGATTTCCATTAATTTGCTTTTTAACCTTGCTTATAGCATGGAAGTATTTTGCTAATCTAAGTACTGTCCCTTCATCAGCAGTATGTACGAGGATAATTGTCAATGTATCATGATCAGTATTATATAATGCATTAGTAAATGGACCAAGCCAGTAGAGTCTTTCTTTTTGGTACCATGAGCAAACCCACATCACATGTTGGAGATTTTCATTACCCCCCCTCAGAACAGTTACACTCTCCCAGTTCTTTTGCTAGTTTATTGTGTCTTGCGTAAAAGACATTGATAGGAAAACGTTCACATTTTTAGGCTATGACTGTCTTCTGTAGCTCGTAGTTCTGTAAGATGTTTAAGTATGGTTTACATCCAAAAAATGCATTATTCCTTGAGAACCACTTGGAGTATGCCAAGTTCTTAAAGGAAACGTAAACAGGATGCTTGGTATGGCACAACAAAACCCACAGCATGGTAGTTCAGAGGCTTACCATTATGAAGATATGGTCCCTTTGCCCCTGATATGTGTTTAAATCCATTTTTGAAGCACCGTAAATATTCTGAGAAATGTAAACACATCAATGGCACTATTCAAAGTTAGTGCTATAGCTTGAGCCTAAAATGGTGGTGACATCCTGAATGTGACTGTGTGCAGTTCTAGAGACCACATCTCCACAAAGACATGGACAGAGTGGAGGCTGTTCAGAGGAGGACAACCAAAATGGTGCAGGGTCTGCACCAGAAGACATACGAAGAAAGACTAAAGGAACTTAATATGTATACCCCTGAGGAAAAAGGGAGACAGGGGACATGATAGAAACTTTCAAATACCTTAAGGGAATCAACAAAGTCCAAGAGGGTAGCATCTTTCAGAAAAAGAGATGTGCAAGAAAAAGGGGGTACAATTTGAAGATAGAGAGGATAGAGGGGGGATGGCTCAGAGGTAATGTGAGGAAGTATTTTTTCATGGAGAGGGTTGTGGATGCATGGAACAGCCTCTCTGAGCAGGTCGTGGAGTCAGAAACAGTGGGGGAATTCAAGAATGCATGGGACAGACATAAGGCAGTCCTAGTGGGGGTAGGAGGAAGTAAGCTGTTGGTTAACTAGGATCTGCAGCTTATCTGTTAGGTAGGAAAATGGTCAGACTTGGTGGGCCAAGCGGTCCTTATCTGCCATCAAATTCTATGTTTCTATGTGATGATATCATCTGAGTGACAGTGCTTCATAGTGGTAATATAGACTTAATAGGGACCTTTTTAATGAAGTGTTATCATACCCTTAGCGCGCTTCTCCTCATAATCCCTTACTGTGCATGTAGGTGAGAAGGTTCCTACATGCACAGTAAGGGATTTTGAGGAGAAGCGCTTTGCTAAGGTTATTATAACACTTCATTAATAAGGTCCCTGTTAAGTCTAAATTGCCACTACGAAGCACTGTCGCTCAGATGACATCATCACGTTTAGGATGTCACCACCATTTTAGGCTTGTGCTGCAGTGCTAACTTTGAATAGTGCTGTTGATTTGTTTACATTCCTCTGAACTTTTATGGAGCTTCAAAAATGGATATAAACACATATCAGGGCAAAGGGGCCATATCTTCATAATAGTAAGTGTCTACGCTTCCATGCTGTGGGTTTTGTTGTGCCGCACCACGCATCCTGTTTATGTTTTCTTTAATCTCTAGCTCATCCAATCTGTCCCAGTAGGCATTAACCTTCTTAGCTATATGTTTCTTGTATTTAAGACTGATCGAGATTCCCACATCTAACCATGTTTTAGAACTGAAAGATTGTATCTATCCAATTTTTTTAAGTAATGAATTGCACCACATGTCCTTTTTGTAGCCTAAGTCTTGCCACACCTTTTTTCCCCATTAAACTTTTTTCCCATTGCTGTTGCTAGCCTTGCTTGCAGAGCAGAAAGTAGCTAACTAAAAGAAGCTACATTTTCTTATTAATTTCACACTTGTATCTCAGTAGGAGTCAGTGTCTGTTGAGATTATGCAGACAGATACTTTATTAAAAGTAGAAAGGGTCTTATTTAGGGTTAAAAAAGAAAGAAAAGAAAGTAAGTCAGTGTGTGTCCTGTGCTGGGAATGGTACTGTATCAACTTACTTTGCTAAACCAGTAGGAGGAAGAGAGCTTAATTGGGGGTATGGCTTAGGCACTATAAAAGCAGGTGACTCAAATTACAACTTCCTGTTGCTAGCCTTGCTTGTAGAGCAAAAAGCAGCTAACTAAAAGAAGATAAATTTTCTTCTTAATTTAACACTTATATCTCAGCAGGAGTCAGTGTCTGTTGAGATTAAACAGACAGATACTTTATTAGAAGTAGAAGGGGCTTATTTAGGGTTAAGAAAAGAAAGAAAGTATGTCTTCTGTGCTGGGAAGGGTACTGTATCAACTTACTTTGCTAAACCAGTAGGAGGAGGAGAGAGAGCTTAATTGGGGGTGTGGCTTAGACACTATAAAAGCAGATGACTCAAATTACAACTTCCTGTTGCTAGTCTTGCTTGTAGAGCTGAAATCAGCTGACTAAAAGAAGCTACATTTTCTTCTCAATTTAACACTTATATCTCAGTAGGAGTCAGTGTCTGTTGAGATTAAGCAGACAGATACTTTATTTGAAGTAGAAGGGGTCTTATTTAGGGTTAGAAAAGAAAGAAAGTCAGTGTGTGTTCTGTGCTGGGAAGGGTACTGTAGCCACTTACTTTGCTAAACCAGTAGGAGGAGAGAGAGCTTAATTGGGGGTGTGGCTTAGACACTATAAAAGCAGGTGACTCAGATTACAACTTCCTGTTGCTAGCCTTGCTTGTAGAGCAGAAAGCAGCTAACTAAAAGAAGCTACATCTTCTTCTTAATTTAACACTTATATCTCAGCAGGAGTCAGTGTCTGTTGAGATTAAGCAGACAGATACTTTATTAGAAGTAGAAGGGGTCTTATTTAGGGTTAAGAAAAGAAAGGAAGTCAGTGTGTGTTCTGTGCTGGGAAGGGTACTGTATCAACTTACTTTGTTAAACCAGTAGGAGGAGAGAGAAAGCTTAATTGGGGGTGTGGCTTAGACACTATAAAAGCAGATGATTCAAATTACAACTACCTGTTGCTAGCCTTTTTTCTTACTAATTGCCCTCCATCCCACCCCTCCAGCCACCCACTGTAAGCCAGTTCTACTTTTATAGCCACTGGATTTGACTGTCAACAGGAACTTCCTGTTTGGCAGTAGGAAGAGAGGGATCATAGAGAAACATTGGTTTTGTCAACCCTAAAGGAAAAAAGTAACTCACCCCCCACCCAAGCTGCTGGTGGTCTGACACTGAGCAAGGAAGAAGGAGGCTACTGAAGAATATAGGAAGTTGCTGTCCCAGAACAGGAAAGGGGAGAGTTGTAAGGAGAGGAGAGAGTAAACATACAGAGAAACAGGAGAGGGGACACAAAATAAGACATGATAGGAGTGGTGCAGTGCAATGGCTCTGGGTCAGCAGTGTTCCAGGAGACATTCTGGAGGCTGTGATGCTGCTCTATTTGCAGGCACCTCTCTGGTCTGAGGGAGGAGGTTGCCTGTCTCCAAGCTGACCTGGCTAGGATTCATGAAACCTCCTCCCCCACCCAGGGACCACCAGGGCCAATGCCACTACCTCAGAGGTTGCCAAGAAAGAGCAGAGGCTGGACCAGGGTGGGCTCAGGGAGGGAGAGGGTGGTGGAACAGAGTTGCATCCCTCCAGCTGTATCTCTCCACAATTCATTCGCTCTTCTGGTGGATAGTGGTTCCTCTATGGAGGCACCTGCAATGGAGACCAAGGAGGATACTGGGAACCTTCATAAAGGAGACCCACAGGAGGGTGGCATGGGACCCCACAGGGGAAGGAAACAACTCCTGGTGGGGCATTCAGTCATTAGAGGAGTGGAAATGGGGAAGGAAAGGGAGAGGGAGGTAAGGTGCCTGCCTAGCGCCATGGCTTGGAGGGACAGGAAATGAATCCTCAGGATCGTGGGAGCAGCTGCACAAGGAAGGGAGCTGGATGTCATTGTCCACCTAGGGACAAATGACCTGGCTAGGAATGGGATCAGAGCAGTGCAAGAGGAGTTTGTAGAGTTGGGGAGGGGCCTTAGACAAGTAGCGCATACAGTAACCTTATCGGAGGTGCTGCCTGTCTATGGCAAGGGTGATGCTACGGTACTCCTCACCAGGGAATTCAATGAATGGTTGAAAAACTGGTGTGGCGCTCAGGATTTTGGCTCCATTGGGGACTGGGGAGCTACCTGGAGGGATGCAGACCTATACTGGTGCGATGGTTTGCATCTGTCCAGGGGAACCAGGATCCTAGGTGAGAGGTTTAAATGCTTCATTGGCAAGCATTTAAACTAGCCAAGGGGGGAGGCACTGAAAAGGAGCAGGGAAATCCCGCCTCCCCCAACAAAACATGGTAATTAGTGAGGTAAACACCAAGGTAGAGAAGTCATTAGGGAGCAGGACAGAGGTACATGTAAAAAAAGACAAAGGCAATAAGGACAGGAATGGGGCTAAAAGGGATAAGGCCATCAAAAAGTGGAGGGTGATGAGTACCAATGCCCATAGTCTGTGTAACAAGCTTCCTGAACTAGTGGCCTTGATGGAAGAGGGTTGCCTGGATATTGTGGCAGTCACAGAAACATGGTACACAGAGAACCATGACTGGGATGTCAACATACCAGGATACACAATCTACAGGATGGACAGGGAGGGTAAAAGAGGAGGAGGATTAGCTCTCTATGTAAGGGAAGGGATCAAAGCAACAGAACTAAAGAGTAAACAGGGAGCAGATGAGGCACTCTGGGTCACCCTGGAGACAGGAAATGGCACCACAATCCACATGGGGGTTGTATACAGACCCCCATCTCAGGGAGAGGGAATAGACAAGGAAATGATAGAAGGCTTCCTTATAATGGCAGAAAAAGGGGAGATATTGTTGATGGGGGACCTGAATATGCCAGATGTTAACTGGAGCACCTTTGCTGCAGGCACATCCAAGAGCAGGGTCATTCTTGATGCCCTACAGGAGGCATGCCTCAGACAACTAGTATTGGAACCCACTCGGGAGGGAGCAATCATAGACCTGGTACTCTCAAATGGGGATGAAGAAACATTCAAGTACCTCAAGGGAATCAATAAAGTCCAAGAGGGTAGCATCTTTCAGAAAATGAGATGTGCAAGAACAAGGGGGCACAATCTGAAGATAGAGAAGAGATAGCTCAGAGGTAATGTGAGGAAGTATTTTTTCATGGAGAGAGTTGTGGATGCATGGAACAGGCTTTCTGAGTAGGTCGTAGAGTCAAAAACAGTGGGAGAATTCAAGAATGCATGGGACAGACATAAGGCAATACTAGTGGGGAGCAGGAGGAAGTAGGCTATTGGTTAACTAGGATCTGCAGCTTATCCATTAGGTAGGGAAATGAGCAGACTAGGTGGGCCAAGCAGTCCTTATCTGCCATCAAATTCTGTGTTTCTGTGCCACCTCCTTCAGCAGAGTGTTCCACTCTGACACAACCCTCTCTATGAAAAAGTGTTTCCTCATTTCCCTCCTATATATTCTGCCCTTCAATCTAAAACCATGCCCTCTTGTGTCTCTCCCACTCTTTAGCAAATGGGTTTATGTGATAACAACGAAAGCCTGAAGGCGATCACCCTTATCACAAAGTCAGAGGGATGAAAATTAATTTTGGCATGCTGACTCCACAGAGCACAGCAAAACAGCACAGGGGACTTGGTTTTTTTAATGGTTTATGGGGGAGACTGTGACCCTGCACTCCCCTGCGGGGTGCTTCACCCTCACACCCCCCTATTTAAGGTTTCAACTTCAGGGGGATGCATGCCAGGGGGAGGTGCAAAACCATAAAAAAAATTTGGGCTGGGCACAACAAAAACATGCCACCACCAGGACCCAAACCCTGCACCCTGCCCACCAATGCCTCCTACCCACCCACCATGCAATGGGGCCAGCTCGGCAGCCCACCATGGTACCACCCATCACAACCCCTCCCTCCCCTTGCTGTGTGTGCTCAGTCCCCTCTGTATACGTACGTATAGCGACATCCCGTTGCTGTATTCGCCAACCCCCCTTCTGGATGCCCTACCCTACCCTAACCCCAATGACATGCACTGTGGATTGTGTCGCAGTTATTGTAGGCGCCCAATCATCGACGCCCATGTCACAGGTTACCGCTTAAATATCTCTTCAGTACATGTCTTTGTTTATCACTTTTAAGTACTTAAAGGTCTCAGTCATATCTCCGCAATCCTTTCTTTCCTCCGGGGAGTACATATTCAGCTCACTCAGCCTCTCGTCATATGGCCTATCCTCCATTCCCTGTATCATCTTTGTCACTCTGCGTTATACCCCTTCCAGTAATCTTACATCCTTCTTCAGATATGGGTACTAGTACTGCATGCAGTACTCCAGATGTGGCCTGATCAGTTGAGAGGCAGGATCACCTCCCTGCTCATGGAGGAGATGCCTCTCGCAATACATCCCAGCATCCTGTTGTCCTTTGCTTCCATCTTCCTACACTGCTCTCTATTGTTCATTTTCCCCATTACTACCACCCCCCGATCCTTTTTCTCCTCCGTGGTACCTAGCTGCACTCCTCCCAGCTGACAACCTCTCCCTTAGCATTTGACATTAATATTAGAGACTTTTATAGGACAGTCCTCTTTTATCATCATGTAGCTTTGGAACACTTTAGTTTTTATGTGTAAATTTTCATGTTTTATTCCTGCCTAGTTAGGGTACATTATCTAGTTATTTCCTGCCTGATGGCAGACAAGGACCACTTGGCCAGCCAGTCTGCCTATGTTTTATTTCTGACTGCAGTCTTGCTGCAGATCTTGCTTGATCTACAGCTCATTGGGTTCCCTCCTCCATTGACTTTATGATTCCCATGTGCCTGTCCCAGGCATTCTTGAATCCTGCCACTGTTTTCACCCCACCACCTCCACAGGAAAACTGTGCCAGGAATCAGTTGCTCTTTTTGGGAAGAGGTACTCTTTCACATCTCTCCTGAATATGCCTCTTCCAGCTTCATAGCATGTCCTCTTGTTCTGGAGCAGCTTTTTGCTAATGTATAGTTCCCTCCTGTATCTCAGTAACCCCCATGAGATATTTCAACGTCTATATTATATCCTCCTTCTCCCTTCTCTCTGCCTGTGTGTACATGCTGAGGTCCTTTAGCCTCTCCTCATTGGGCTTTTATTTATTTAGTTTTTGTTTACCGGGTTGGTGCGCTAGCCAGCAGGTGACTATTTTCAGGCACGACCCGGGAGAGTACAAAACAGGATAACACACGGAAGTAACATTACAAATTGAGGCAAAAAACAATACAGAGTACATTCCAAACATATACAGAGGCAGTTCCAGCTAGTCTAACATGATATAGGCTATACTGGGCAATGATCAGCAGGCCAAGAGCAAGGAGGTGTTACAGGGGAGTGTTGGTACAGGTAACGGGTAAAGAAAGGGAGTTTAGAGCCACTAGAGAAACTTATGACTTTACCGAGGAAAGCATATGGAGTTAGCCGGGTTTGTGGTTCCCGGACCGGGCAGGATGATGTGGAGTGGCAGGGAAGGGTGTAGGCAACAAGAAAAATGGTGGAGGTAGTCGGCCAGTTGGTGTCAGGAGGAAGGGGGGTGGGCCATATTGGGGAGACAGTTAAAGCACCCAGCAGCGAAAAATAGGTGGCAGGAAGGGTAGGAAGGAGCCGTAACCTGGCGGCCGGCAGCAGCCAGCCCGAGCAGCAGCAGGCTGCCCAAGGAAAGTGAGGGAAGATACCAGTGACATGTCGGCGGCAGGCTAGGGGGACCCAGGTTCATGGCCCCACTGTCAAGGATGAGGAAACTGGGAGGGGTGGATGGGAGGAAAAGCGGCTTGAAATACGGCTTTAGCTGTAGGAGGAGGGTAGGTGCAGCCGAGCTCGTGGTTCCGAGGCTGGGCATAAAAAGCCGGTGGCAGTCCCTGGCTGTGGACATTCTGCGGTAAAGGTAGGCAAGAGGGGAGGGAGGAGGTGAGGCCTAACTGTACCAACATCCATCTGTAGTTAGATTAGGCAGTGCCCAGGTAGTGCAGAGGATAGAATCAATAAATAATAAGGAAAAAATAATGCAAGTAGCAGTAAGTAATGCAAACATTCACAAAACATATTCATACATTAAATTAAATTTGAAGATAAAGATAGGTGTGCTTGGAGAGAGGGGTAGGAATATGGGGGAGAGAAAACAAAAGGGGGGGAATGTATGGAGACCAGTAGCAGGGGAGTAGAGGCAGGGGAGATTCAGGGGTCGTTTTAATGCATACCCTGCACCATTTTAGTTGCCTTTCGCTGACCAGCTCCTCTCTATGTCCTTCCTGTGAACTGGCCTCCAGAACAGGACACAGTACTCAGGTTGGGGTCGTTGCAGTGATCTATGCAGTGGCAACACCACATCCCTCCTTCTGTTGGTGATACCCTCTCTATGCAACACTGCATCCCACTGGGGTCAGTGGTGTCAGAATAGGCAGAGAAAAAGACCAACCTTTCCTTTCTTGCTGAGAAAAGCTACAGTTCTACAATGCAGGTCTTCACTCTTGTTGAGGCCCATATTGATCCAGACTGGCCACCAGACCCCAATGTAGCCAAAGACATCCTCCCTGTACCATTACTTCAGCTAAACTGTTGAAAGTCCTAGTACAGAGTGCCCTGTTCTCCCCTCAGTTGTAAATGTTATCTGCTTAAGACCCCTCCAAGCTGCCTGAAATGACTATGCATTACTCCTACCCCATCCCATGCCACGTCATTTTTTCCCAAGTGGACATTGACATCTAGTTCCCTCTTATGACTTGCTGGCCTAGCAATCTACTGGATCTACTCACTATCCCACTGAGCCAAAGTGCTAGGATACACCTTACCTCTCTCTACTCTCCAGCTCCCTCTCCCAAGTCTGTCTCCCTAATTATGTAGTCCTTCACGAGTAGGTACTTTCACGGATCCACGACAGGAACTCGACAAAATTTCTGTCGAACGCCCCGTCAGCGACACCGGCAGGTCGACCGCATTCTGCAGTCGGCTGCCAGTTTGCACTGTCCGTCCTTTTGTTTTCTTTGGGGGGCTTTACACACAGAACCCCCCATGTGGGGGGCTGTGCCCCCACACCCCCTCCACTTAAAGATTATCAACTCCAAGTTGGAGCTGATTGGGGGGGTGCAGGACCCCCGACAAACAGCGCCGGGTTCCAGCGGGTTTCCCATAGTGGCATGGCACTGTAGTCGCTGTGGGGGACCTCGCTGGTGAAATGTCACTGTCGGGGGAGGTAACCTGTACTTTCACCATGGCAGGGGTCTTCTTTCTTCCACCTTGGGGCCTCCCCTACTGAGGAACCCCTACATCCTGTGCATGAAGGGGGTGCTGGCAGTCCTGAGGTTCAGTCTTTCAGATGAGATATTAAACTGAGGTCCTGTCTGCTTGTTATGGTTGTAGGTCACGTGGATGTTAAAAAACCCATGACACTTCTTGAAAAAGAGTAGGGGAATGTTGTATTAAATGAAGTAAATAAAACAAATCTCAACAAAGGGAAACATTACAATGGGTTTCAGATAACTTAAAATGTGAATATATAAAACACAAATAAGAAAAATAAAGTTGTATTTAACACCTCTGTTTCTTAAGAAAGCTAAGGAAAAGAAGAATATAGTCCAAGTAACCCTATAACATTATTTGAAATTCAGCACATCAAGGAAATGCAGATAGAATCCATGAACAGTTTTTCCAATGCTTATTAAACACATTATCATTCAGAGTTTTCTGTTCAGTTCTATAAATAGTAAATTATTCACAATTTGTGTAACAATCTGTACAGCTGAACAAGTTTTCTGTTGTAAAAGAAAAGCACACCTTGCCTGCCGTAAATAAAAATGACATAAGGCAAAAATCAAATAAAGTGTTCCTTGATGACAGTGCTTCATTTCAGGAGGAAACATAGCAAAAATCAGGATTTCATAAGATAAATGCACAAGAGCTTTTTCTCTCCATTTATGGAGTAACAGGGTCCATACTGATATAAGGGCATTCAAGAAGAAAATGAAGCATTGTTTCAACCACATTTAGACATGTATCTCAAGGGTACATGCATTCTTCCACTGGTTTGTGTTTTAAATTACCCCGAACCCCTAATTTTACATGGCAGGCTAGCTAATTCCATAAGTGTATAAGGATCCTTTTTTCTGTTAATCGGGTAACAATCATATCTACATTTACAGGACTATCCTGTGTATCCACTATTCGAGGTAGGTCAGAGAAATGTGTACTTATGATGGAATGATAAAGCTGCTTCCTGGATGATGGTAGTATTTTATGGTAAGGGACAGCTGCCATTGGTTCAAATTTTTTTTTTATCATGATTGTATTTACTCCTTGCCGATGCACTATCATCGGCGTGGGGCACGCACCAGCCTGGAGAGCTGGGTAAGTCAAACTGCATCCAGGAGGATCCAGGATGGCCATCATGCCATCCCGCTGGAGGGCTCCCCCTCTGCCTCTACCAGCCAGGACTGCCCCAGACCCTCCCCGACAGGACTCTGCCAAAGTCCTCTGGGCGGCTTGGAGAGCAACCATCAAGCTGCACGGTCACACCCAGTCCTAATTTTCTTCCTGTAGGACCCCTGGAGCATGTACATGCAATGACATCCAGATGCAATGTACTGACATCTGCTGCGTGCCCCCTCTGTTCACAGCAATGCTGGTAGTGCCCCTGGATGTCTCCAGGGGCTGCTACAGCACGGTTGGAATTCCCCAACCCACCTCAGGACTAGGAGAGCAGGCTGCGGATGCTTGATCCTAGTTCTCCCCTGCTGATTACCGATGACTCGGGCTCGTTCCTGAACCCAGGTTGCTGGTGTGGTGTGAGGAGTTGCATCCAGTGCCTCAACCATCTGCACCACTGGGCCGGCTTCAACACCATTGTTTAATTTTTTAAAAAGGTGGGGGCTAGATAGTTAGGTATACCTAATTTTCTGACATTTCTGGAGATTTCATAGGGAAGGAGCTGCCAAGCCTGGCACACAGTTTGTGATTGAGAATGTATTACTGAATACGAAAAGAGGGGGTTGTACTTGAAGTAAATGAGATATTGTGACCTTCATAAATAATCTATGAAAGAATACACTTGGGTGATCATTCGCACCCCTCCATGGCAATAATCTTGGTACGTGTAGGACCTCTTTATGGGGTTCAAGCGGCTTCCTCAAACCCCCTGAAAAAAATGTTGTTTACTTGGGCTTCTAAGGAGAAGGAAATTGGAAATACCAAGACTAAATGTAAAAATAATGATAATATTAATGTCTTTACTAGGGATACCCTTTTGCATTTGGCTGTAATACGGCCTTTCCACAGAGAGAGACAGAATGCATTGCTTTATTCAAAACAAGATTCCAGTTACAGGCGGCATCGCCTGTGCTGCCACAAAACAGCACTAACATTTTAATTGGCGTGGGTACTAATGGAATTCCTGAAATGTGGGTTCGAGAGGCAATAGTTATTGATGGAGGTATCTGTACAGCTGTGCTTTTAGAAAAAAATAATTTAGCTCCCAAGATAGCTTCATAGGCCATGAAAACTGAAGGTAAAACTTCTTTCTGCATGGAAGGGGTAGTGCATACACAAAGATCATCTACATAAGTGCTAGCGGACGGAAAGGGGTTTCTGGTGGGTAATATATTCCCTAGGTAGAAATGGATGCTGTAAAAACTTCCATAATAGAGGGTCTGTTTGAAAAGCGTATAAAAGTGGACTAAGTGGGCAACCTTAGCATATGCCCCTTCAGCCCCAGACTGCAGGGCACGGGGAGCCATTAACTTATGTTATAGCATCAGAACATTTTTTTAAGCATAGAGTAAGTAGATAAAATAGTATTATATCCTATTGTCAGAACCTGGGAAAAATAATCCCCATAGTAATGGTATAATTCAGCTGTCAATCCATCCTTTCCTGGTGACGTGCATTTTTTCTGTTTTTTTATTGCTTGCAGAGTTTCCCCTACAGATATGGGCTGGGTCAGTGAGTTAAGCAGGTGCATAGGGACAGAGGGTATTAAAATATCTGAAAAGAAATCTGTCCTAAAGGTAACCAGTGAAGCTAAACCAAACATGCTTTTTTAACGAAGAGCTGGCAATCTTTTTTATTTCTGGTAAGGTGTCATAAATGATAGCTGAATCAGGGTCTGCCAGGTGTTCAATATGTGTAGCTGACACCATATCTAAGCAGCTCTTAAGTATGTCCAAAGAAGGTTTAGAACTCTGTGTTCCATACTGGACCTTCATTTTTAAGGAAAGAACTCTATCATACTAATATTTTTCCATTTCCACCTTAATTTTACATATCTGTTGGGAGCAATCTGTCTGAGACCTATAAGAGAGGGAAGTAGTTTATAAGAGTTTATTTCCAAGGGATAAATACTTTAGATATGATTCCAATGCAATTGTCCTCCCTTTGTGAGGGAAGAAGTTCTTAATGTCTTTTTTAGTATCTTTCTACCATTGCAAAGGTGAAAGATATGCATCTAGTACAGACTCTTAAAAATTCCTGACAATGATCAGTGATTACTGGGTCAGAAAGCAGGGAACAATTTAACTTCCATCTGGAAAAGTGCCTGACTGGGAATAATTTACCAGAAGGGGAACAGGATAGAGAGACTCCTAAGTGGCCTGAGATTTCACATGGGACAACTGATGCCTGTGTTATCCTGATATTCTGTAACACAAAAATGTAGTCTATTCGGGTAGCATAGGGGCCCCTATGATAAGTCTTTGCTTCTATGTTATGAATCAAGCAATACCTGTCTATCAGTGTAGCAGTTTTAATCACCTTGTTAACTGCAATGGAATCTGCAAAAAAGTTTTTGTGTGGAACCTCCCTGATCTGTAAGTGTGAGACCACAATTGAAATCACCCCCAAGGTAGATTTGCCTGTTTGTCTATTGAAATGGTTGTAAGTTATAAAATAACTCTGACCTTAGAGGGTAAGGCTTGTCTGTTTGCAGATGACACCAAGATCTGCAACAGAGTAGATGATCCAGATGGGGTGGGCAGAATGAGAAGAGATCTGCATAAACTAGCAGAATGGTCAGAAGAGTGGCAACTGGGATTTAATGCAAAGAAGTGCAAAATCATGCATATAGGGAAGAGAAACCCTGAAGCCACCTATAGGCTGGGAGGGGAGTTGCTAGCAGTCACAAAGGAAGAAAGAGACTTGGGCATCATCATCACTGATGACCTAAAATCATCCATGCAGACCTCTAAAGCAGTAGGTAAGGCTAGGGGTGTTAGTGTGCATTAGTAGGGTATCACAAGTCGTAAGGGAGGTAGTAATCCTCTGTACAAGACACTGGTTAGGCCCCATCTGAGTACTGCGTGCAGTATTGGAGGCCACACCTTCACAAGGACATTAACCAAATTGAGGCAGTCCAGAGAAGGGCAACTAAAATGGTGCAGGGACTGCATCAGAAGACATATGAGGACAGATTAACGGAGCTCAATATGTATACCCTTGAGCAAAGGAGGGAGAGAGGTGATATGATTGAGGCATTCAAACACCTTAAGGGCATAAACAAGGTGAAAGAGTCTAACATGTTTAAATATAAGAAAATAGCAGGACAAGAGGACACAGCATGAGATTAGAGGAGGCCGATTAAGGGGAATGTGAGGAAATTCTTTTCACAGAAAGGTGGTGGATGCATGGAATGGCTTACCACAAGAAGTGGTGGCTATGAATACAGTGCAGGGCTTCAAACAGGCATGGGATAGGCATAAGGGAGCAATACAAATGACTATGAATAGATAGGTCACTGACAGAGCAAAGGCCGATGGCACATTTATAAGGTAGAAAAAGAAATGGGCAGACTGGATGGGCCTTGCGGTCCTTATCTGCCGTCAACTTCTATGTTTCTATGACCTGAAAGCAATACTTTGTGGTGTGCAGACACTTATTAGTCTAATTTTATATTGCTTGTATGTGCAGTCTGCTAAAAAGGCTTGACTGAGGTGAATATCCACTGTTCTGGAAATGTGGAAAGTAAACCCTAAAAATAGAATACCCAAGCCATTGTATTTATCTTCGCTATAGGACCAAAAGAAGGTCCCTGTCTCCAGCGATTCTTTACTTGGGTAATCTCGAAGGGGGACTTCTGGAGAAAATAAATGGCATGCTTTAGGTCTGTGAGATATTGTAGTGAAGAAATTTGTTTCTTAAAGGATTTAATGCTAAACACATTTAGTGTAAAGCAGCGTATCCCTTGACCATGAAGCATTTGCTAGTAAACAAAAAAGGAAACCTTAGTT
Source organism: Neoceratodus forsteri (assembly GCA_016271365.2). Taxonomy (NCBI): domain Eukaryota; kingdom Metazoa; phylum Chordata; order Ceratodontiformes; family Ceratodontidae; genus Neoceratodus; species Neoceratodus forsteri. The sequence continues at coordinate 1,469,431,205 of CM057459.1, forward strand.
CATATGGGTCCTAGTGCTAAGTAACCTCTGAACGAGTCCTCCCTCCCCTTGTGGAGTGAGAAGGATCTAGCTGTGAGTCAGAAGAAAGATCCATTCTGGAAGAAGCAGCAGCAGAAGAATCTGAATCTCCATCTTCCCCCTTTTATTACACAAACTGAGGAATATGGGTGTGGGCAGGACAGTAGTGTGGTGGGTAGGTAACTGGCTGGGTGGCAGGACACAGAGGGTGGCGGTAAATGGCTGTCACTCCACAGAGGGAAGAGTGACCAGTGGGGTACCACAGGGATCAGTGCTGGGACCGGTCCTATTCAACATCTTCATCAGTGACATTGCGCAGAACCTAGAAGGCAGAATTTCACTGTTCGCTGATGACACAAGCTCTGTAACAGAGTAGACACACCAGAGGGTGTAGACAGAATGAGAAGGGACCTGCAGAAACTTAAGAATGGTCAGGGTTTGGCAGTTGAAATTCAATGCAAAGAACTGCAAGATAATGCATATGGGGACAAAACCCTGGCACAATATATCAGTTGGGGTGAGGATATAGCATGCACCAAGCAGGAAAGGATCTTGGGGTTGTCATCTCTGATGACCTCAAGGTAGGGAAACGTGTGACAAGGCAGCAGGTAAAGCAAATAGGATGCTGGGATGTATAGGCAGGGGCATCACCAGCAGGAAAAGGGAGGTCATAATTCCACTATACAAGACACTAGTGAGGCCCCACCTGGAGTACAGTGTACAGTTCTGGAGACCATACCTACGTAAGGACATAGACAGGGTAGAGAAGGTTCAGAGGAGGGCAACAAAGATGGTGCATGGATTGCATCACAAGTCCTATGAAGACAGGTTGAAGGAACTGAACATGTACTCCTGGAGGAGAGGCGGATAGAGGGATATGATAGAGACATACAAGTATCTTACAGGGAGGAACAGGGTGCAGGAAAACACTATTTTTAAGTGAAAAGATGTTCCAGGACTAGAGGGCATGGGATGAAGTTGGAGGGAGGACATTCAGAGGAAACATGAGAAAGAATTTCTTCACAGAATGGGTGGTGGACAAGTGGAACACCATGCCAGAGGAAGTGGTGGGGGCTGAAACAATCACGGGATTTAAGAATGCATGGGGTAGACATAAAGGAATTCTGGAGGTCAGGGTTAAGGGGCAACAGACTTCTAGGAAAACAAACTGAACTTACAAGCTCAAATGGGCAGACTGGGTGGGCCATAGGCCCTTATCTGCCGACACTGTCTATGTAGCTATGTATCTATGGTGTCTCCCCATTGTTTTCTTTTTGCTAAGGCCTGGAATTCATTTCTAGTGAGAATTGTCCTTTTTTGGGGTGCAGATGTCTGCCTTCCTTTTCCCTTTTCTCCACTTAGAAGGGGGAACTATCATAAATTGTTCAGTGTCCTTGGGGGAGGTATGTTAGCTGAATTTTGTGTATGAGGTACCTCAGGAGGTATGCTAGCATCCTTAGCAGTGGAGACTACTGTTCGTGAAGAAACAATGGGGGGGAGGCACCTGTTTGGTGGCAGTTGTGAACCCCTGAGGGGTAATATTTTCAGGTGGGGGGATAGGAGCGGAAGGGAATGAAGCACTTTTTTGTTGAAGGACCTGTGCCTGAGAATCAGTAATGAGAGCTATCTGGTCATGGGGAAGGCGGTCCAGTCTGTTATGATCTGCCCATGGACATTGGTGATAGGCGTGTCTGTCCTATGATGGAATTGTTCTGACGGACTATTGTTATGAAGATTGAAGCTGAAAATGTGAGCCTTTGTCACCATTCTGTGTTTCCTAGCTGCGTTGGTTTTTTGCTCCCCGAGAACTGGTGAGACTGAAATTGTATCTTGAATTTTGAAATTTGTACAATAGCGGATTGGAAGAGATCATCGTCAGTCTGTGTTAGGATGAAATTGACTGTTGTCCTGCTGAATTTTATGACTGTTATTGAGCGAAATCCTCCTGGCTTTGATTAATTGGACAATTGTATTCTGTATTAGGTGGATTTTTTGTGTTTTATGTAGAGGGTGGGGGTTGTTTTTGTGTTTTAGGGGGGTTTATTTTACTGGTTATGATGAATGAGTAAAGGGGGGTGAGTTTTTGTGTCAGGACAGATAAATATGTGTCAAGAGGTATGTAAAGTGGGGCAGGCTAGAACTGTGTATGGGGTGTCCCAGCATCATGATCTGCGGCCCTTTATTACCCCCCCAGGTATCGGGTACAACAGCTCGCCAATGCTGGGAGGTGGGAATTGGAAGGAGACGTAGGGACAGAAGCTGGCAAGGAGCCTCATACACAGGTGAGGGGAATAGGATTGAGGTTGTTAGGTGCAGAAGGCGCCCTGGGTTGAGACGAGGTTTGGAGAGATGCCAGATGGAATTAAGCCCTATCCCCAGGGTTCCCATAGGACCTAGTGGACAGGCAGCTAGAGGGGCTGCACTGTTCACCAGTCCCCTGATGGTGGCGCTGTGCAATGCCAGGTCGATCAATAATAAGACTACAGTTATTGCGGATCTGATTTCAGCGGTCGGACCTGGCTTGCATTACAGAAACCTGGTTGAGAGACGTTGCTGGGCCAGTGTTAGAGGCCGCCATCCCCCCCAGGTTATTCCATAGTGCACTGCCCCAGAGTAGAACGCAGGGGCGGAGGAGTGGCTATCTGTTTTAGAGCTGAGCTGGGCTTCACCATGCACCCAGTGAGAACACCAGGTTCATTTGAATGTTTGGCCATCTGTGAGGGTCTGGGCGTAGGCTGCAGAATTCTCTTGATTTACCATCCTCCTGGGATGGTTGGAGAATTCCTGCAGGAAGTGGGTGACTTTGTGGTTGGTGAGACATTGGAGTCCTCCAGATGTTTAGTTCTGGGGGACCTCAATGTCTGGGCCGACGACGAGTCATCCAGGTTGAGTTATCACTTCCCTTCAGTTGATGACATCACTGGGCCTGTTGCAAGCAGTTACTACTGTGACTCACCAGGGTGGACACATGTTGGACCTCTTCTCACTGGGGCTTGAGATTGAGAATCTCAGGACTGATCGGGTTGTTTGGTCCTATCATTGCATGGTGGAGTTCTTGCTCAGGGCACCCTCCGAGATCCTTCCCCCTGCAGAAATGGTGAGCTACCACCCATTGAGGGGCTTGACCCTGGAGGTTTTTTGGTGGTGGCAGACCTATCTAGTGTGGACAGTGTATGCAGGGGAGGTGTGGGTGAGGCAGTTGATGCCTATAATAGGGCAGTGACTGAGGCACTAGACTCCCTTGTGCTGATCCGTGTATGACCCAGATCTTTTCACTTGAGGTCCCCATGGTTTGATGGGGAGCTCAAGACTTTGAAGATCAAGGGGCAGAGGTTGGAGCACTGCTGGCGGGGGTCTGGCTTGGAGGCAGACAAACTGGCCCTTCATGCACACTATGGTGTGTACCGGGGGCAATCAACCGTAAGAAGGCAGTGTTCCTGTCCAGGGAGATTGCTGCTGGGAGAAACCAACCAGCAATACTTTTTCGGACTGTGGACAGGTTATTACATCCTGCCTGTCTTCAGCCATAAATAGCAGTTTCTGAGGCCTTGTGCAATGAGTTTGCTTGTTTTTTCACAGACAAGGTGTCTGCCATCAGGCAGGGTGTTCCACCAGTGGCCCATACTATGGCCACCAGTGGTTGCCTGGATGGTCGACAAAGCACTCCTCCAGGCTGGGGGGAGTTTAAACCAGTGGAAGTGGCCGATGTTATTGAGGTGATCTCAAAACTGAAGCACACATATTGTGAACTGGACCTGGTGCCAACGCGTTTCTTAGTGGGATGCGTTGACGCTGTTGGGCCGGTGTTCGCCTTGATTGTCTGGTGTTCCTTGCTGGAGGGGGTTGTCCCAGACACTTTGAAGGAGGTGCTGGTTAGACCCCTCCTAAAGAAGTCATCGTTGGACCCTGACATCAAGGCAAATTATCGACCGGTCTCCAGCCTTCCATTTTTAGGAAAGGTAGTAGAGAAGATTGTAGCACGTCAGTTGGGTGATCACCTCATGGCATTTGATATCTATGAGCTGCTCCAGTCAGGGTTTCGTGCAGGACATTCAACAGAAACCGCATTAGTTCGGGTGCAAAATGATCTCCTCAGAGCGGGAGATCGAGGGAAGGGGACAATTCTCATTCTACTTGATCTGTCTTCAGCTTTTGACATGGTGGACCATCGGGTGCTGCTGGACCATCTGAGGAACTTCTTTTTTTTTTAAACTTTATTTTTATTAGTTTGCAATTGTTATAATTACAATATTATAGCCTCATTCTAGACAGACCAAAGTGAACAAACATTATTCACATTATAAAAACTTGGAGAGCAATCCCTCCTTAATCACAGGGTATATGCATCCAGAATAATGTGATACCACATACGAGGGGTATTCTAAATATATAGGTCCAACCAGAAAGAGAAAACATTTAGCTGCTATCAAGGAGCCCATGAGCAGTATGACTAAGTCCGTTGTAATCTGAGGGACTTCTGTGGACTCACCGACACTGTTATTCGCTGGTTTGAGTCCTTTTTGACAAACAGAAGACAGAAGGTGGTGGTGGGGAATTTTTCCTCATCTCTTAGCTTTCTGTCTTGTGGGGTACCTCAGGGTTCGGTGTTGTCACCAATGTTGTTTGCCATGTACATGCTACCCCTGGGAGAGATCATTAGGAAGTACAGTTTGGGATTTCATTGCTATGCCGATGATACCCAACTGTACTTATCCTTTGCCACTGGAACATCAAATGCGGTGGATGTATTAAACAACTGTCTGGCAGAGATCAATGACTGGATGGCCTCCAGCTGGTTGCAACTGAACCCCGATAAGATGGAGGTACTGGTGGTGGAGTCGAACAGGAGGCGGGTGGGGTTGCCCCGGGGGCAGACTCTGGACTTGTTCTAGGGTCAGTCCCTTTTAGGGCTTCCTCTTAGGTGCGTAATCTTGGTGTGATATTTGACAGCACTATGATGATGGAATATCAGGTTTCTGTCATTGTCAAGGGAAGCTTTATTCATCTGAGAAATATCGCCAGGATTAGGCACCTGATTCCGCCCCGGACCTCCCCATGTTGGTACATGCATTTGTCACATTAAGGTCAGACTACTGTAATGCGCTGTACCTCGGGGTCTCTGGAGGCACCCTCTGTCGACTGCAGCTAGTGCAGAATGGAGCTGCCAGGTTGTTGACTGGCATGTCACCCCAGTGGTGCAAGAACTGCACTGGCAGCCAGTTCGATGGAGGGTGCTCTTCAAGGTGGGCTTGCTCACCTATAAAGCCCTACACAGACTGGGCCCATGTTACCTGGCTGACCTTCTTACACCTGCTGCCTCAGATCAGCCCCTCCGCTCCTCCTGGAGAGGCCTCCTCACGATTCCTAGGACAAGATTAAAAACTGATGGTGATAGAGCATTCAGTGTCGCCAGTCCTGTCTTATGGAATTCGTGCTCACTGTTGGTGACAGAGGCCTCATTGGTGGAGGTCTTTAAGATCCACCTGAAGTTCTATTTGTTCAATCAGACATTCTCAGACTCTGTTTGACACTAGTGTTATTAGTCCTTTTTAAAATTTAGGGAGTTTTATATATTTATGGGATCTGTATGAGGATATAATTTTGTATGTGTAAATTGAGCTTGTATATTTGTGCGGTGCCCAGAGCCTCTGGAATTGGGCACCAGAAAAATAAAATGTGCCTTGCCTTGCCTCTGTCCTCATCACGTAAATTGAATTTTAATGGATTTGGGCATCCTAAACTCACATGTCAGTATTACAAGCATAAACCGTAGCATGGTTTGTCACATGTGCTGCTTAACTGAGTTTGATCCCCACATTTGTGGCACGTTCGATCCTGGCCTGGGTAAAAACAAAGGCCTCGAGCTCTACCTATGAAAAAGCTCCTAGATAAATGCAATATACCCCTATCTTTATGATGCTTCAATTGTACCTTGATTTTTCATCCCCCGTCCATACTAGGTCCTCGTCTAGAATTAGGCAAGGGGTCTCAGGTATATCGCAGTGCTGCCTCTGCCAGTACTGGACATCTTCTATGCTCACCCCCTCACTGTGAAACAGCAAAGTAATTATTTTAATAGAAGGTTTATTAAGAGGGATGACCATAAAGGAGGCCCACAGTGGCTGAGTTTTCACATTTTCATATTTTTCCCAAAATTTCTCCAGAGTACACATTTTTTGAAACTTAATTCATAGATACCTTCCCCATGCACATGAATGAATGCTAACAATTCTGGGGCCCCTATCCCCAATGAGTCTTGCAACATGTTGTGGAGCACAGTCTGTCAGTCTGGAGCTGTAGAGAGATCTCCCACGAATCATAACTGCACTGTGTTCCTATGCTGTGCAGGCTCCCCAAGATGGGTAAATAAATCACTGAGTTTAAAAGGAGCAGCATTACTGGTCTCACCTGTAGTCTGAGAGGTAAAATCTTCAGTGTCAAAAGCGTGGCTTTGTTTGGTGTCCGAGGAAACAGTCTCGGGGTGTTGCGGAGCATTGCTAGGGCCCGTTGCAGTGTCTGCTGCATTGATGTCAGGCATAGCCCGAATAGCAGCTGAAGCTACTATGGTACTTTCTTCCATAGTTTGCTTCTTTGGGGGAATCATTGCTCCGTTCTTTATCTTGTCAGCATGAGTTAATTCCATGGCATCTAAGAGCCCCTTTTGCCTCTGTGATTATTTCCTGTGCTGTAACAGGGCCTAGTGAAGTCCAGGGAGCTCTGTTCACTTCTTGGTGCCACCCCACAGTGCAGAGAGCTGCATCAGGGGACTAAGCCCATTCAGAGTTAAGTTTAGTTTAGTGCAGTGGCTCTCACACAGATGTAGTGAGGCAGGAGCTGCCCGAACTTTGTCCTGTTTGAATATTTAAGTCTGGAGGATTCTCAGATGTAGCTACTGAAGGATAGGGAGGGTTAGGAATTTCCAAAAAGCTTTTGTTATCTGCCTGCATCAATTTATTTAGAAAGTCCTTGTTTGTTCTGTACATTTGGTGCAAGTGGTCTTCAGAATATATTTCTGTTGCCAAGGTTTCTGATGCAGGGATATGTGTTACTGGGTTCGAATCCTTCATGCCTCCTTTTTTAAAAGGTTTCTAACAGTGTCCTCCATTTTTGCGGATAGCAACCTATCCCCTCTGGGTGCTGTTAGTGTCTGTAAATCTTCTTCGGCTATAACAGGAGCACCCCGACACTTCCTCCACCTCCATCGCCCCTCCCGGACGTTGGCCATCTTGAAATAGACTGACGAGGGTTTCCCCTACTGTCAAGAGTTGGGGACATTTTTATTGAAATCAGAACAAAATAATAACAAAATAAATACAAATCAGTAGTGCATCACACAAAACCTTAAAAAATAAAAATGCGAAACATAAATGAGTATTAATTCATACAATAACCCCAAACAAAAGAATAACTTTCTAACTAACCCCTTCCCTTCCCCACTCTAAGAGTAGGGGACATTTTTATTGTAATCATAAAAACAATATACATAGATCACTAAGACATCATATGATACATAAGGAATAAACAGCACATAGAAAGGTATTACTCCATACCTTAAACCTAAACATAAGATGGACACTTTAAAGAAAAAAAAACCTCTCCTTCTCTATTTTGTATTAAAGCCATAAAAAGCAATTTCATACAGAACAGTATCACTGCTTATTAACTAAAAAATAAACTTGATGTCAGACAGTGTTCTAAACAAATCCTTCTCCCCCAATGAGTAATCACAAATATTGGTAACTTATTTAACTGCAACATACAATATTACTTATAAGTTTAACAGTCATTTAAAACTCTAAACCCCAAACTCAGACTAATTTAACATGAATTCTTCTTACCATAAAAAATAAAAATGTCCTAAATAACGCTCTATTATTATGGCTACATAAAATCTATCACCCCATCATTTTCACCTTCCCCATCTAGATTACTACCTAAATAGGGAGCAGAGGAGACCACCTCCACTCCTTATATAAAATTAAATAATATGTCTACCTAATACAACCAATTCATACCAGGGTCTGACCCTCAAATAAAGTCATATTATCCCCAACATTTTGCCCATTTAGTAGCCGAAAAACTCTTACTTTCAGTTGCTTTCAAAGTCTGCAAGCCTGTTGTCACTATATGGACCAAGAAGGATTCTGGAATCTCTTGTTGTTGTAAAACTAATCTACATCTACTTAACCATATCCAGTAAAGTAGATGCAGGTGCACTATTTGTAACATACTCATACACTATATTGTAACAGTCAGAGAAAAAAAATACCATAATATAATGCTTCTAACAAAGGGGGAAGCACAATCCAACATTTCCATCTACTCTTCAACACATCCCAGAATCTAACTGCATATGGACAGTGAAAATGTAAATGGTTAATTGTTTCTAATTTAGCCACATAGTCCACCCTAGGGCAATATCATTCTTGCAAGGTTTTATGTTTTTTGGTTACTTTTATTTATTTTTTTTTATTTATTTAGTTTTTGTTGACTGGGTAAGTGCACTAGATAAATCCTGGCTATTTTCAGGCACAACCCAGAGAAGGGGGTTACAGATGAATGCCAACTGACCTTGAACCAGATTAAGCTGTTGGTAGTATTTTTAGTGAATGAGGGAAATTTGGCCAGGACACCGGGGAAATTCCCCTACTCATCAGAGGGGGAACCTCTGTCCAAGATAGCGGACGTCCCTGTGGTTGCTGAGGAGGAAGCTATGGAGGCCCCCTCCTTGGCTCTTATTGAGACCGACACCGCTGTTAAACTGCCTGTACATCAACCTTGTGAAGCTACTGTACCTGTCCTGCAGACAGAGCCTGTTCCTACTTTGTGTGATGAAGTTATGGAACCTTGTATTTTTTCTACTGACGTCGTCTCTGAGGATATCTCAGCACCCACTTCTAATGTGACTTGTTCTGTGAGGAAGGCATTATGTGAACACCTGGCTGAAGCAGAATGTAGTTTTCTGCTTACTAAGCAACAGATATTTAACAAACTTTGTTCCCTTCAGGATCCTCCCTCCTCTGCTGTGTTTCATTGATCTATTTCTCCCCCCCAACCACTTTGCCTGTGATACTAAATGACTCAACTACGGAGACTCACCAGTTGGCTGTCGCTGTTTCAGATTCGGTGCCCCTGAATTCCCTCTTGGTAGAAGCTGCTCCCATAGATTCCCATTCGTTGGAGGTGGAGGGGCGGTTGTGTGGTGGAGCCTGCTCCATTGTCTTCTCTGCAGCCATTGCCTCAGGTCTTGCCTTCCCCTACGGAGCTCCCCCGGTCTGTGGATTCAGCTCTACGAGGAGCTGGCTGGGTGCAGGAACCGCTCACGGGACGTTGGATTTCCCATCCGTCACCACTGCAGTCCCCCAGTCTTGTGGATTTCCCTGAACTGCAGGGTTCCATTGCTAAACCTATGGGCTCTCTGGGTCCCTTATGTTTGCCAGATGAATTGGCCTTGACGTAACACCCTACTTTGATGCATCTTGTGGGAAGTGACTTTCGGGCTTCTTCCCATGCTATGTCTCCTGGGGCTGCAGGTACTGTACAGAATCAATCCACCTCCAGTACTTCTCGTCAGACAGAGCCTAATCGCTCGTTCTCCTCGTTATTCAAATTCCCGATTCAGTCTGCTAAGAGACACAATGCTGTCCATTTGGTATATAAGGGGGGGTTACCTGAGCTCTCTGATCGTGTCTATGTGGCTTGGACACTTCTAAAAGACTCCTCGAAGTTCTTTTCTCATAGAATTTATGCGATGATTCACATTTCTGGTGAACCTTTGATGTCAGTTTTCGAACGGTCTGTGGTTTAGAGCGTTTTTGGACAAAATATTCTGCTCTAAAGAACACTGCTCTTTGGACTCCATTCCAAGTAATCCCTCTTTCAAAGCCTGCCTTTAAGACTATTACTGTGTTGTTTGGGAACGAAGGTGTTGAGATAACTGATGTTCTTTACTGGTTGAGGCAGTGATGTACTGTTCAGGGTCAAGCAGAGGCAATCCTGGACACAGAAAATATTTGGACGGGGGCTGGAAAATTAGGATTTTATTACATACTAATGAGTCAGGTCCAGTCCATCTACCTAATTCTTTCTTTATAGGCCGGGATAGTGGGGTCTTATTTTACCTGGGTCAACCTAAAGCTTGTTACCGGTGTGGTGATCCTACACATCTTAGTAATGTGTGTGACAAAATGAAGTGTAATGTGTGTGGTGAACTGGGGCATGTGGGAGCACATTGTGTCAATGAGTGCAAATGTAACCTATGCGACGAATTGGGACATATGTTCCAAAATTTTCTCTGGGCAGCCCACAATCAGGAATCTCACGATGGGGGGGTTGATCAACGTTTTATTATCACACAAGCACAGAAGGCTTGTTTACATGCCACTCTGGTAACCCCGCCCTTGGCGGTTTTTCAGTCTTCTGAACCGGTCCCTGTGTTTGTTGCAGCCCCAGGTATTGAGGGGCCAAACAAGGTCTCCCTTTCTGTTAGTACTCAGGCTCAGCCCTGAGCTATGTTGGCCCAGCCTGTTGTATCACTTTCTGACCCTATCCCCGGTACTGGCACTATGCCTCTTCCCCCCTCAGGTATTAGTCACGACAAGCTGTCACAGGTCTTTAAGAAATATGTCCCGAGCTATGCCTTCCCTTCCAGTGGGCTCAGATTCCTCAGCTATACCTGTATCTAACCCTTTTGAGTTACTCCAGTCTGTCTCTGATGATGTTGGGGGTGAATCAGACTCTTCCTCAGTAGCTTCATCTCTCCCTGATGGACCTACAGATATGGAATTTAACCTAGGTTCTGGCCTTTCCCAAAAAAGGAAAGCAAGGGTGAAACTTAAAGGGCACAAAAAGTAGTTGGGAGAAGGAAATTGTGATGTGCTCTTTTGTCTTATTCATTCTCTATGTCTTGTTTTACTTGTCGTACTCTTAATGTAAACAGTATGATGCGGCTGTCGAAAAGATGTCTGAGTTTTTTCCTTGTTACGACTGTTGCCGTTGGGGATTTTTTTTGCAAGATACCCATTTTCACACTACACAGGAAATCCGACATGCACAGCAAGACTGGTTACAAGGACCTTCTTACTGGTCTATTGGGCAGGATTCCTGTTCAGGTCTGAGGATTCTTATAACTGTCCCAGGGTTTCGCTTATTGAAATTATATGATGTAGCTCCAAGTAGAGCACTCATTCTGGATTTTGTACTTGGGCCTTGTTCATATAGGGTGATTAATCTATATGCCCCTCAGGCTAAAACAGCGCATATAGCGTTATTTTCCCTGCTCTGTCCTTTTTTACATACTTCTTTACAAGTTATTTTTTCTGGTGATTTTAATTGTGGCTTAAGTCTGCATAATAAGAGTTACATAGATACATAGACAGTGTCGGCAGATAAGGGCCTATGGCCCACCCAGTCTGCCCATTTAAGTTTGTAAGTTCAGTTTATGTTTTCCAGGAAGTCTGTTGCCCCTTACCCCTGATCTCCAGAATTCCTTTATGTCTATCCCATGCATTCTTAAATCCCGTGATTGTTTCAGCCCCCACCACTTCCTCTGGCAGGGTGTTCCACTTGTCCACCACTTCTCTGTGAAGAAATTCTTCCTCATGTTTCCTCTGAATTGTCCTCCTCCAACTTCATCCCATGCCCTCTAGTCCTGGAACATCTTTTTTCGCTTAAAATAGTGCATTCCTGCACCTGTTCCTCCCTGTAAGATACTTGTATGTCTCTATCATATACCCTCTCTCCCTCCTCTCTCCAGGAGTACATGTTCAGTGCCTTCAGCCTGTCCTCATAGGACTTGTGATGCAATCCATGCACCATCTTTGTTGCCTCCTCTGAACCTTCTCTACCCTGTCTATGTCCTTACGTAGGTAAGGTCTCCAGAACTCACAGTGTACTCCAGGTGTGGCCTCACTAGTGTCTTGTATAGTGAATTATGACCTCCCTTTTCCGTTGGTGATGCCCTGCCTATGCATCCCAGCATCCTATTTGCTTTACCTGCTGCCTTGTCACACTGTTTCCTGCCTTGGAGGTCATCAGAGATGATAACTCAAGATCTCTTTCCTGCTTGGTGCATGCTATATCCTCACCCCCAACTGATATAGTTGTGCCAGGGTTTTTGTGCCCCATATGCATTATCTTGCACTTCCTTGCATTGAATTTCAACTGCCAAACCCCTGACCATTCTTCAAGTGTCTGCAGGTCCCTTCTCATTCTGTCTACACCCTCTGGTGTGTCTACTCTGTTACAGAGCTCGTGTCATCAGCTAACAGTGAAATTCTGCCTTCTAGGTCCTGTGCAATGTCACTGATGAAGATATTGAATAGTACCGGTCCCAGCACTGATCCCTGTGGTACCCCACTGGTCACTCTTCCCTCTGTGGAGTGACAGCCATTTACCACCACCCTCTGTGTCTTGCCACCCAGCCAGTTACCCTACCCACCGCACTACTGTCCTGCCCACACCCATATTCCCCAGTTTGTGCAATAGTCTTCTATGTGGCACAGTGTCAAAGGCCTTGCTGAAGTCCAGATAGGCCATGTCCACTGCCCTCCCTGATCCACCTCCTAGTCACCCAGTCAAAAATTCAATGAGGTTGGTCTGACATGACCTTCCCTGGTGAAACCATGCTGCCTTGGGTCTTGTAGTCCATTGACAACCAGATGTTCCACCAATCTCTCCTTCAGTAGTGCTTCCATGATCTTCCCACTACCGAGGTGAGGCTGACTGGTCTGTAGTTCCCTGCTTCTTCTTTGTTCCCACTTTTGTATAAGGGGACTACATCTGCTATCCTCCAGTCTTTGGGTACCTCCCTGTTTCTAGTGATCAGCTAAACAGGATAGCAAGAGGTTCAGCCACCTCCTCTCTTAGTTCTTTAAGGACCCTGGGTGCACCCCATCTGGCCCCATTGCTTTATCAACTCTTATTACTTCCAGTTCCTTCAGGACTCTTTCTCGTAAAGGGACTTGTGTCCATTTCTGCACCATTCTCACCTTGTACTCCATTCAGATCCATTCCCTCCTCTTCCTTAGTAAAGACTGAGCAGAAATACCTGTTCAATATGTCAGCTTTACTGTTGTCATCCTCCACACAGCCCCCATCCTCCCCTTCAGTCTCACTATCCCTCCCTTTGCCTTTCTTTTTCACTTATGTACCTGTAAAGGTTTTGTCCCCTCTACCCACTGATTTTGCAATGTGTTCTTCTGTCTGAGCTTTGGCTTCCTTACTGACCTCCCTGCCTCCTTTGCTTCTCCTGGTACTTCTCCTATCCCTTCTGCCTGTGTCTTTTGTATTGCCTGAATGCAATCTTTTTGGCTTTCACTTTCTTTGCTACCTCTTTGGAAAACCATAATGGTCTCCTCTTCCTTTTCCTCTTGCTAACCTGCTTAATACATAATTCTGTTGCTTTGTAATCCCCATTTTAAATACTTCCCACTGTTCCTCAACCCTGATTCCTGCCCCATTCCCTTAATGCCTCTTTCAAGTATCTCCCCATTTTCCCAAAGTTTGCCCCCTAAAATCCAGGATACGTGTTTTGTGTGGTTTGGTTCTGCTCTTTCTGTGATTTCAAACCACAGTGACTGGTAGTCACTGTTCCCCAGGTGCTCCCCACTCTTACCCCCATCACACTGTCCCTGTTTGTGAGCACAAGGTCCAGTATTGCCTTCTGCTGAGTTGGTTCCATGACCAGTTGCTTGAGGAAGGCACCCTGAAGGAGTCCAGGACAAATCTGCTCCTAGTTGATGCTGCTGGTGGGATGCTCCAGTCCACGCCTGGAATATTGAAGTCTCCAACAGACTACCTCACCTTTGTCTGCCATCCTCTGGATGGCTAGCATCAACTCCCTATCTGTTTCTTCCTCCTGGGCTGGTGGTCTATAGACCACACCTGTGCGGATGGCTGGCCCCATTTTCCTTTCCAGCTAACCCACAGCATCTCTCCCCATTTTGTTCCTCCTGGATCTCTGTGGCCCTTATGTCATTTTTCACATACAGTGCCACTCCTCCTCCTTCCTGCCTGCCCTGTCTCTTCTGAATATGTTGTAGCCAGGTATAGCCAACTCCCATCTGTTGTTATTACACCAGGTTTCAGTGATGGCCACAATGTCCAGGTCTGACTGCACCATGACAGCCTCCAGATCTTCCATCTTGTTGCTAAGGCTCCTGGCATTTGTACACATGACTTTCCATGATTTGACCTCCCTAGACTGTTTCACTGTTCTACTCCAGCCCCTTCCTTGGTTGCCCTTATCCCTGGTTCACCTTTGTCTGCCTTTCTGCTGAATTTTGCCCCTATTCTGCCTATCCACCTCCTGGCGCTAATCTCCATCTTTTGCACTGGCTAACCTCCATCCTTTCCTTCCATTTCTCTGGGTACCTCTATTTGATTGTCCCTGTTTGGCAGTGTGTCATATGAGTTCTTGAGTGGAATAGGAACTGGGATGTGCCTCTGCCTGACTGGTCTAACCCTCCCTGAGCCCACTGTCATCCAAGTACTCGCTCTCTCTGCATCCTTTGAGGCAGCTGCATTGGACTGAGTGGTCTCTGGATAGGGGTGATGGTACTCCTGACCCAGTTTACTTCCGCTCTGAGTCTGGCTACCTCATCCCGCAGTCCAGAAAGATGCATGCAGATAGGACAGCACTTCAGTGTCCAGATGATCTGCCTGAATATGGCTGCCCCACAGCCACTGCATTGCACCACTCCCCACATTATACTGCAGTTATACTGCTATTCCACTACTTGTCTGCTACTGAAGCTCTCCTGGTTCCCTTTTTATTATTTACTGTCCTAAAAATCCTGTCACTGTTCCTCTATAATAATTGAAAATACATACACTTCTGTCTCACCTCTTTATCCTTACCATCAAAAGGTAACTACAATTACAATAATCTACCTTCTACTAATACAGATTCTATCACAGAATCAGAGCACAATGCAAAACTTCTGCTACTTAGCAACAACAAACAGGTGACAACAAACCAAGTTGATGTAGCTTTTTTTAAAATAGAAAAAAAAATGTAGCTGTTTAAACCAATAGAAATCAGCAGTTCCAAAAGCACCTTGAACTACAAGAAAGAACACAGTACCAAACCTCTGCCACAATAACTAAACAGTTCTAAAACTTTAGAGAAAGAAGAGAAAAATCAGAGACTGAGCAAAAAGATACAATGTACTATAAAGTATTAGGCAATAGGTATACTCGGCTGTTTAACAAAGAAAATAAAGTACCTACCAAAACAGACAGGATACCCACAAATGACACTTAGGTTCTCAATATCAGACACCACCAAAGGCACATACAGAAAGGGTTTAAACTATAGTATTAAAATTAACCACATCAGATTAGAAAGATCACACTAAATAAATGTGTTGATCCTTCTGACTTCCAACAAATATCTACCACACAAATTGTATATCTTCCTGGAGCTTACAGGGTTGTCTTTCACAGTCACCTAAATTTACATAAAACAAAACAATTTTTAAACTGAAAATTATTTCAGAAAGCACTTAGCTTTGGGAGCTCTTCTCAAACACAGCCAGTCAGTTTAGAGTTCTAGAATCAGTTCTTTTGAGTTCTTTTGCTACTACTCGTAAGTTGTTTTGTGACTCACATGAACTGGGAAAATTGGTTTGTACTGCCCATTTAAATGATGCTTATCTGTCCTTTACCAATCAACATACCCCCACATTCCAGAAGGATAGGTTGGCGATGAGGATTGATTTTGCGTTTTTGTTTCAATCTTTGCATATTGCCTCAGCTGAGTTACAAACTGTTGCATTTTCGGATCATAAGTTATTATCGGTTTGTTTGGGACCTGTTACCCCTTTCATAAAGGCCCCAGATTTTGGAAATTAAATACATCCTTGTTGCAAATCCCAGTATTCATGCAGTCCTTGTTATTGTTTATTCAGGCATGTAAATCTGTTTTTGTTGTTATGAGGACCCTATTAGGTGGTAGTTAGATACTAAGCGTGATTTAAGTGTTTTTTTTTTTAACTTATAGTTGTAGGAAGTGTAGACAGGAGTATTTGGAATATTTACAGAAAAGGGTTCACCTTCAGTCCTTATTAACTATTGCATATATGACGAGGCAGGACCTTTCTTACCAAATTAAACTGGTCTAGGATGCAATGTTACATTTTCAAACACAGAAATCACAGCAACTTTATTTTCAACAAAAATTTGGTACGATTGGTACACATGCTGTTGTTTGGCCTTTTGAGGCAAATTCCCATCAAATTTCCCAGAAAAACATGACAGGTTTAATTGATTCCTATGGTAGCTTATGTACTTCTTAATCTGATATTTGTCGTATTACGATGGACCATACATTGGTTTTGTTTACTCCCCCCCAAGAGTTGCAGTTGATTCTGAAAGTTTATATGCTGACCTTGACATCCCTTTCTCCTCCCAGTCTCTTTTGGACCAGGTTAGTTTACCTATTTCAGAGCTGGATGCGACCTCGGTCATTTCTTCTCTGCCTCTACAGATGACCCCTGGCCCGGATGGTCTCCCAGCTGCCTTATATAAAGTTTTGGACACCCACTTGAGTTTGTAATTGGTTATAGTATTTAACTCTTTGGTTACGTGCAAAATTCTTCCTTTGGAATTTACAAAAGGAATTTTGATTTATATATATATATATATATATATAAACACAAAGGGGATTTATATTTTCTTTACAATTGGCGTCCTCTAAGTATGTTAAATTCTGATTTTAAGATATTATTCTATATAGATATTATAATTCTTGTTGCATCTGGTTTCGTCAATGAGAAATTAATTCCCTGTCTGTATTACGTCATACTGTTGTTAGACCTATATATGTAAATAATGTTTTTTTAATGTCTGAAACAATGGCAGATAACGGCCCAGATGTTATTACCTTCCTCCCATAAAGTTTTATACAAGTCTTTATTTTCCACTGTATGTGCTGTTCCTGTACCTTTTGAAAAATGTCCTCGCCAACATATCCCCTCCCTTTTGTTTTTTTCTTAGATTGTACAAGAGTACCTGCCCATATGTGGGACTTTCATTGGTTATCATATCATGACAGGATTAATGTAAAAGCTAACCATAAACATAAGCAATTCCAAGACAGAATGTGCTCAAGACTGTTATGTATCACACAACCAGAAACCATATCTCACTTATTTTTGACTGTTCTTTTATTCAGTCTTGGTGGACATTTTTAGCACATACCTGGCATCTTCCCTTGTTTCAAACAGTCACATATCTAAATATTGTTTATGGAGTTTTTTCCCCTCAATGGTCCTTATGGCACATTGATACTTTGAATCTGGTGTTTATTGTTAAGTGGAATATATGGATGGCTAGGTGTTTATTCACATTACAACAAAAAGAATGTACGTATATTGCATTGGAAAGGAAAATTGTACAGGATTTGGTACTTGGTATTTGGTAGTTTGGACAAAAGAAGGACGAAGCCCATCGAGGATGTCCTCCACACAATGTGGATCATTGGTAGATTATGTTCTGTCCAGAAGCCAATTATCAAGTTTGAATTTAAATATATTAATATTCTAGCAGTCAACAATTCCCTGTGGCAGAGAATTTCAGATTTTTGGGGCTCTGACAGTAAAAAACTGCTGTCTTTTGTTTGTTCTTGTTTTCTCGATTCCAATTTGTTTATTGTGTATTCTAGCTACTATTTTTCTGGATGTAAAAGATAATCCACATAAACTCATTAATGTAGCTGATTGTAGGATTTTAAATAACTGAAGGAGATCTCCCATTAGTCTTCTAAATTCAAGTGAACACAGCTTTGTTTTATGGAGCCTAGTTTCATAATTGAAACGAGAAAGATGGGGTATGATTTTTGTGGCCCTTCTTTGAACTTTTTCCATTCTTGTAATGTCCTTGGCTAAATAGGGACTCCATAATGGTGAACTACAGTCTAAATGAGGTTTGACATGGGTTTTCTATAAGGCTATAATACATTCCTCAGTTTTGAGATGAAAGTATTATTAATTCTACGTAAGAGAGCATTGGCATGATTAGCTACCTTATTATAATGATTTGAAAAAGACAACTTATTGTCAACCAGTATACCCAGGTTTTTTTCAATGAGGGATTCCTTAAGTATTATGTTGTTAAGATGGCATATTTGATTGGGGTTTTTTTTACCAATATGTAACACTGAACATTTAGACACATTAAATGACATTTTGTTAGTTACCTCCCATGATTCAATTTTTTTGAGATTGTTTATAAGAATACTCCTGTTGGTTTCCTTATCAACTGGTCCTCCTAATATGGTATCATCCGAGAATTTAGATAAGGTATTGTGTGATGAGATGGTAAGGTCACTGATGAAAATACTAAACAGGGTGGGACCTAAAACCGAGCCCTGGGGGCTCCACTTGACACCAATCTTTAGTCTGATAATTCCCCATTCACCCTAATGGTTTGGGTGCTATTATAAAGCCAGTTGTTAACCCAAGACACGATACAGTTAGAGAAACCTAATGCTACTAATTTATTTATTAATATGAAATGTGAAACTTTGTCAAATGCTTTACTATAGTCAAGCAGAATAACATCCACTGGAATGTTTAGATCGAGATTACTGTTGACTGAGTTATAAAAAGATAGCAGGTTTGTTGTACAAGAGTGCCCGGATTTAAACCCGTGTTGTGTAAGATCGTTTAGGTTTAGTGCCAGCATTTCTTCTTCAATTAAGTATTTAATATGTTTTTCTAATAGTTTGCATGGAATGGAAGTAAGGCTGATAGGTCTGTAATTTTCAGCTTTATGGTGTGCCCCTTTTTTAAAAATTGGTGTAACGGTAGCTGTTTTCCAGTCTGAGGGGACATTAGACTCTCTAAGAGATTTATTAAAGATAATGGTGAGTGGGATAGCAATATTATTATTATGTGTTCCCATAAGAAATTTGGGGGTTATATTGTCGGGACATGGGCTTGTTGTTAACTTCAAAGTTTTTAAGAGTTTGAGGGTATCAGGGATGGTAATAGTATAACTAGGAGATGTACTAACATTGGCATATGATATGGGTTCCTTGTCCTGTTCAAAGACAGAGCAGAAGTATTTATTAATCTCAATTGCAGTAACCTTATCCGAAAGGATGGTTGTATTATCTGTGATTAATGGGCCTATTTTATTTGTGTCTCCCTTTTTGTTATTTAAATATGAATGTAAACTTTTGTATGAATCCTTAGTGTGAGTAATTCTGAATTCTAGGTTCCGTTTAGACAGGATAATTGATGTTTTAAGATCCTTAAGTGCTTTCTTATACTTAGTTTTCCCTCTACTTGTTCAGGTTGACACTTTTTTAGAGATGTAAACAATTTACGTTTGTGAATACTGAGTTTTTTCATTTTATTGTTGTACCAGGCGAGAACCTTGCCTTTATTGTTGTACTTCTTTCTTTCTGGTACATGTTGTTTTTCTAGATTGTGCACAATTTCTTTGAAGATGTTCCATGCATCATTAATGTTAAGAAATGAAAGTATTGAGTCCCATGGTGTAGCTATAAAATGTTCATTAATTTTTGAGAAATTTGCCTTCTTATATTGTTTGATCATACAGTTATTTGTAGAGTTTTTATAAGCCAGAAGAATGGAAAATTAAATTGTCATATGGTCACTATTTCCCAAAGACTCGTAAATTAGACAAGGAGGCCTCCATGTTGGTCAATACTATGTCTAGAATGTTATTCCCACGCGTGGGTTCTCTAACTTATTGAGTAAGGCCAAGATCAGTGATAGTTGAGATTAATTGTAAGTCATACTGACTGAGTCCAGATCGTGTGTCCCAATTTATAGTTGGGAGATTAAAGTCCCCTAGAATTATTACTGACCCCTTATCTGCTATTTGGGTAATTTCTGAGGATAGTTGATTGAGGTATGCAATGTCCAAGGGGGGGGGTAGCAGTTGCTGACCATAATCTGAGGATGTCCTTTAGGTTGCAAGTAAACCCAGATACTTTCTGTTAGTGTTGGTAAGGAAGATTCGAAAGATGGAATGTTATTAATAACATAAAGACTAACTCCTCCACCTTTTTGATCATTAGCTCTATTTTTATAGTAGAGTTTAAACCCTGGGATGTTCATTATCCATTGTTTGTCCGAGTTTCCCCATGTTTCAGTGATGGCAATCAGTCCTATGTTGAATTTATGAATCTTCAACTCTAGTTCTGCCATTCTGATTTTGTTAAGTGCTCTTGCATTAAAAGATAGGATGTTCAGCTTATGTAAAGTATTAAGAGATGGCTTATTGGGCCTGATCTCGCCCCTTGTATTTTAGTTTAAATGTTTGTTAATAAATGACAAAAACTGGCAACCAAGAAGAGAACTTCCCCTTCGGCTGAGGTGCAGACCATCCCAGCAGAAGAGGGAGGGGTTGTCATTGAATTCCTCCCAATGTGTGAGACAAGCTATAACTTGCCTAAAACACCATTTTCAGAGCCATTCAGTTAGTGTTTTGATCTTTTTAGGGTGTAGTATGAGGCTCGGGGTACTGGGAGAATTTCAGAGATACCAATATTACATCCCCTTTCATTTAGTAGGTTACAAAGAGCAACTATGTCTTGTTTAAGTTGTTGTAGTGGGATTTTGGTAATATCATTACCAAAGGAGTACAAGATAGTACAAGGGGTGAGAATGGTGCAGAAATGGACACAAGTCCCTTTACATGAGAAAGAGTCCTGAAGGAACTGGAAGTAATAAGAGTTGATAAAGCAATGGGGCCAGATGGGGTGCACCCCAGGGTCCTTAAAGAACTAAGAGAGGTGGTGGCTGAACCTCTGGCTAGCCTGTTTAGCCAATCACTGGAAACAGGGGAGGTACCCAAAGACTGGAGGACAGCAGATGTAGTCTCATTATACAAAAGCAGGAACAAAGAGGAAGCAGGGAACTACAGACCAGTCAGCCTCACCTCGGTAGTGGGGAAGATCATGGAAGCACTACTGAAGGAGAGATTGGTGGAACATCTGGTTGTCAATGGACTACAGGACCCAAGGCAGCATGGTTTCACCAGGGGGAGGTCATGTCAGACCAACCTCGTTGAATTTTTTGACTGGGTGACTAGAGAGGTGGATCAGGGGAGGGCAGTGGACATGGCCTATCTGGACTTCAGCAAGGCCTTTGACACTGTGCCATATAGAAGACTATTACACAAACTGGGGAATATGGGTGTGGGCAGGACAGTAGTATGGTGGGTAGGTAACTGGCTGGGTGGCAGGACACAGAGGGTGGTGGTAAATGGCTGTCACTCCACAGAGGGAAGAGTGACCAGTGGGGTACCACAGGGATCAGTGCTGGGACCGGTCCTATTAAACAGCTTCATCAGTGACATTGCACAGGACCTAGAAGGCAGAATTTCACTGTTTGCTGATGACACAAAGCTCTGTAACAGAGTAGACACACCAGAGGGTGTAGACAGAATGAGAAGGGACCTGCAGAAACTTGAAGAATGGTCAGGGGTTTGGCAGTTGAAATTCAATGCAAAGAAGTGCAAGATAATGCATATGGGGCACAAAAACCCTGACACAATATATCAGTTGGGGGTGAGGATATAGCATGCACCAAGCAGGAAAGGGATCTTGGGGTTATCATCTCTGATGACCTCAAGGTAGGGAAACAGTGTGACAAGGCAGCAGGTAAAGCAAATAGGATGCTGGGATGTATAAGCAGGGGCATCACCAGCAGGAAAAGGGAGGTCATAATTCCGCTATACAAGACATTAGTGAGGCCCCACCTGGAGTACAGAGTACAGTGTACAGTTCTGGAGACCATTCCTACATAAGGACATAGACAGGGTAGAGAAGGTTCAGAGAAGGGCAACAAAGATGGTGCATGGATTGCATCACAAGTCCTATGAAGACAGGTTGAAGGAACTGAACATGTACTCCCTGGAGGAGAGGAGGGAGGGAGAGAGGGGATATGATAGAGATATACAAGTATCTCACAGGGAGGAACAGGGTGCAGGAATACACTATTTTTAAGTGAAAAAGATGTTCCAGAACTAGAGGGCATGGGAGGAAGTTGGAGGGAGGACGATTCAGAGGAAACATGAGGAAGAATTTCTTCATAGAACGGGTGGTGGACAAGTGGAACACCCTGCCAGAGGAAGTGGTGGGGGCTGAAACAATCACAGGATTTAAGAATGCATGGGATAGACATAAAGGAATTCTGGAGGTCAGGAGTAAGGTGCAGCAGACTTCTAGGAAGACGTAAACTGAACTTACAAGCTCAAATGGGCAGACTAGGTGGGCCATAGGCCCTTATCTGCCTACACTGTCTTTGTATCTATGTATCATTAGTCCCAGCATGAACTATAACTAACGGATTATTGCCTGCTGCTAGTAAAGCAGTTTTGGTCATACAGGTTATGTCTGAGACCCTAGCTCCCCTATAACTTGAACAGGTCCTATTTTCTTTATCAGGGTTACAGATAGTACGATCGATAAATTTGATCATGGAATCACCCAATACAAAGACCTATGTGGGGGTAATAATATGAGGAAGATAACACTCTGCTACCTAAGAGAGTGTGTGTTGCTAAATATACTATTCCTGAGCTTGAAAAAGTGCTTTTATAAAACTTGTATTTTGTATTTGTCTGGTGCTATCTGCAGTAGTGAGTGCACTTCCTGGTCTGAGTGCCATGGGGCAGTGTGGGATACAGGAGGACTATAGGAGCCCTGTCCACCATTATACATCTCCCCACATTGTTTTCCTGGAGCTTCACACAGGGGGGAAACTCTTGGCATTCAAACGCTGCCTTTTCAAAGGCTTAGTTTTTATTTTTTCCACTTATTGGGCCTGCTGTTATGCTAGCGTGAAACCGGAAGTTGTGCGGCGATGCACTTCCGCTTTTGCTGTCATAAAACACTTGCACTAGCGAGCGGCCAGCAAATAACACTCTGCTACCTAAGAGAGTGTGTGCTGCTAAATATACTATTCCTGAGCTTGAAAAAGTGCTTTTATAAAACTTGTATTTTGTACTTGTCTGGTGCTATCTGCAGTAGTGAGTGCACTTCCTGGTCTGAGTGCCCAGGGGCAGTGTGAGATACAGGAGGACTATAGGAGCCCTGTCCACCATTATACATCTCCCCACATTGTTTTCCTGGAGCTTCACACAGGGGGGAAACTCTTGGCATTCAAACTCTGCCTTTTCAAGGCTTAGTTTTTATTTTTTCCACTTATTGGGCCTGCTGTTGTGCTAACGTGAAACTGGAAGTTGCGCGGTGACACACTTCCAGTTTTGCTGTCATATAAACACTGCAGTAGCTAGCAGGCGAAGGTGCATGGGGCCACACGCTGAGATCGCCAGAGAGACACGCTGCCATAGCATGTGTCTATCGTGGTCCATCAGGACTTCGAACAACGTCCCAATAACTATCCAACTGGTATCACTCAAAGAGGGAAGCCCAAGGTACTGTACTTAGATTTTGATTGTCATCAAGTGTCTGCTACCCTGTGTTACAATGAAAAGAGCTAACAAATACTGTACCTCCTGTCAGATGTATGCAATTGGCAAACAGACCACCAAGTACATCTGTGACAGGTGTATACTGGTTAAATTATTACAGGAAGAAGTAGATCAACTTCTAAATAAAGTGGAAACAACTTCTGATGTTACTCAACATGTTGTTGACCCAGAAATAGAGGCTTTAGAGGAGTATATAGATCATATGTCTCTCCTACTGGAAGTCAACAACACAACCTCCCCCCACGACAATGTACTACAGGTTACTTCAAGAATAAACTCTCTACATAATGAAGTACATAAGACTGCATCAACTCCCCAGGGTACTTCAAGAATAAACACTTTACATAATGAAGTACATAAGACTGCTTCAACCCCCCAGTGTTCCCACTCTCCTTCAGAACCATTACCATTTCCTGACGTTACCCCTTGGTCCACTATTGCACCCTCAAAATCCCACAAAAGAATAGACCTGCAGGTACGGGGGATCAACACTTCTCCCTCAATTATGTTGCACAATTCTTATGAACCACTAGATTTTCTTCCAGTTGATGACACCACTTGTAATCAGAAACAGGAACTAACATCCAGGTTGACACCCTCCCTCTTCCTCATAACATTACCCCCACACAGGTTTTTGTATGGGGTGATTCCATGATCAAATTTATCGATCGTACTATCTGTTTGAGGACTATTTATTTGCAAGAATGTACCTCTTTATCTGAGGCATGGCTTTTGGAACTTTGGAAGGCCCTTCCTTGGGTAACAGATTCTGATGCTGCTGTGACATGAATGTATTTCTCTTTGTTACTTAATGTTTTCTCCTTTTTTTCCCCTCTCCTTGTTTACTCTTTTGATTTTGTTATAAGACTTGTTTTTGTATGCCTTTGTACGATTTCTGTTGCAATAAAACTTTCCCCTACTCTTTTCGATAAGTGCCATGGGATCTTTAACATCCACCTGAACTACCATCAATCCAGGCAGATGGGACCTTGGTTTAGCATCTCATCTGAAAGATGGCACCTCAGAAGTGCAGCACCCCACTCATGCTGCACTACAGTGTCAGTACGGGGATATTAACCCAAGTGCCAGATGTGGGAACTGAACCTACAGCCCTCTGATCTCCCGGCCTCAGAGGCGAGTGTGCTATGTACTGAGCCACTGATAATACTGACATTGATTAACATTGACTCTGTCATGAGTTCCCAACCATGCTGTATCCCGCATATGAGGTGGTATTCTCTCATTTCTAATATATTCAGAGATCTGGTTTTGTTGCAAAACAGAGAATTCAGAAAAAGGATTGTCATGAAAATTTTGTCTCAGCACCTCCTTATACAATATTCCCATTACCTGATGATAACCTACATTCCATGCTTTAATTTTATCAAAAACCTCCTCCCAGAATTTTCCTAACTGAGGGCATCATTTATTTTTATGGAAGAACACAGCACCTTTCCATTCTTTTAATATTCCATCCAAAACCAAAAATCCCCAGCTAGTCCATAACTTCACTTTCTGCTTTATCGGGGGAACCAAATTACGGTTAAAAAAATCGTAAGAAAAAAAAAATAAAACTGGGTTAATCATACCCAGCTCCCCCATCTTAAATACTTAAATATAAGGTATTTCTTTTAATGGGGTTTAACCTACTAGCCAAAAAACACCCCCAAAAAACTCTCATCAATTTCATCTCCAGTTGCTTCGGTAAAGAAAAATCCACACTGATATATATATAAAAAAAATTGGAAGTAAAAAAATCTTTATACAATACACCCTCTTTTGTTTCGCCACCTTCCACCTGGGCCAAACTGCTACTTTAGCTGTTGCTATATTCAAGGTGCATTCCCAATTAAAAAGGGCCATATCTCCATCCCCAAATAAATGCCTAATATTTTACATGGTTCCTGTGCCACAGTAAAACCCACCGAAGTATTCCTGCACCCTGGGAAATTATTTTAATCTCAAAATCTTCATCTTATCTAAATTTAATGTTGCTCCTGTGATGCCCCCTATTTCAGAGATCAGCTCACAGGCTATTCGAAAGGAAATTTCTCCTGGAGGAACAAGCACATGTCATCTGCATATGCCAAAACCTTGCAACTTACCCTGGTACCTAATTCTACATCTTAAGTAATGGAGAACATTGCAATATTTGCAATAGGGGATCTAGAACAAATACATACAACAGGGAGCTTAATGGGCATCCCTGTTGAACCCCTCTACCCACCATTTGTGGGGCACCTCTCCATCCATTTTTGTAAGGTACCACATTATCCAGAGCATAACATAGATTAACCCACTCAATAAACTCTGTGGGAATGCCAGAAGCTTCCAGACAAGACCACAGGAAACGATGAGATACAGCATCAAACTCCTTGGCCTGATCTAAACTGATAAGACATCCATCTACCTCCTGTTCATCTTGCGCTGTCCCACAATGTTCCATAATTTCTCTCCATAGCAATAAAATATCACAACTACACCTCCCTGGAACAGCACAAAATTGCATTGCACTTATAAGAATATCAACAACCTCAGATAATCTATTCCCTAACAACTTGGCAAAGATTTTAAAATCTGTATTTAATAAAGCTTAAGGCCTCCAATTTTGAATATCAGCTCGATTACCAGATTTATACAAAAACACTAACAACCCTTCACACGTTTGTGTGGGTAAAATGTCGTCTTCCAAAAAATTTATTATACAATTGCAACAAAACAGCTGGCATCATAGACCATTAAATCTTGTATAGTTCACTGGATAGACCATCAGAACCAGGTGCAATATCTGTGTGTAGGGATGAAATCACTCTGTCCAATTCTTGGTGTGCAAATGGTTTTGCAAGTAAAATAGTGTGAGTCTGACAACTGAGGAAGCTTAGCCAAATTGGTGACTGCCTGCATTTAAATAATGTGATTTTGCTTTTTTTTTTTTGCTCTGGAAAGGGTAACTGCAGACTGATATTTTACTGGACTGTCTGCACTTCATTGTTATGTGAACCACACTAATTGTAACAAGTAATGTGAATGTTACATTTTTGCTTTTTTTTTAAATATATAAAATAATTTTTTAAATGCTAGCCTGGAGTGGTGTGTATTTTTTGTTAATTGATATTTTACTTAGTCTTACCTCTGACTGACTGCATTTTGAAAACGTAATTTACATTTTTTTCTCTGCTGGGAACATTCTATGTGGTTTTCTGTGATTTGCTTAATCATCTTTTTTGTCCCATTTGATTACTGGTGTGGGTTAGCAGATCCCTCCTGACATGTTTTATTACCTGTTAACATAATTCCTTGTGACAAAGTATCAACCAATGAGAAGCCAGAATTGGTTATAGCCATTCTATGAATATCATCAGTAAAAACAATAAATTTAAGTGGTGCAGAAGGAATAATTTAAACAAAAATATTTTAAAATGGAAATGTTTGAACACATTTCTGAGGTTAAATTTCATAAAAGTTGATGGAAAGAAAAATATCTGACATATGTGTTTCTTCATTGTAAGAAAAATACTAATTAAATATCTGTTTTTAGTCTGCAGGAAATTTGAGTGCAGTGAGACTGGGAGCTGCCAGTCATTGTTTGAGAATTGCCAGCTGAATCACATGATAGAGAAATCCCAACAGTATCCTCAATGCAGGAAGAGTTTCAATGACCTACAACTCATCACTGTACAACTACAGACTCATAAAGGAGCACAGCAACTTAAATGTACCAAATATCAGAGGAGTTTAAGCAAGCTAGATGCAGTTAAATGTACTGACATGAGTTTTACTGTAAAGCGTAGACCCATACCACATCAGATTCACAAGAAACCATATAAGTGTGCTCAGTGTGGCAATAGTTTTGGTCAGAAGGATTACCTGATAAAGCATCAGCGAATTCACTCTGGCAAGAGACCATATACATGTGCCCAATGCAACAAGAGTTTTAGTCGTAAGGGTAACCTGATAATACATCAGCGAATTCACTCTGGAGAGAGACCATATACATGTGCTCAATGCAACAAGAGTTTTCGCTGCAAGAATGGCCTTAAACTACATCAGCAAAGTCACTCTGAAGAGAGACCATATAAATGTGCTCAGTGCAGCAAGAGTTTTGGCCGCAAGAGTAACCTTAAAGTACATCAACAAATTCACTCTGGAGAGAGACCATATAAATGTGCTCACTGCAACAAGAGTTTTGGTCGGAAGGATACCCTGATGATGCATCAGCAAATTCACGCTGGAGAGAGACAATATCAGTGTGCTCACTGCAACAAAAATTTTAGTCGGAAGGATACCTTGATAACACATCAGCAGATTCACTCTGGAGAGAGACCATATACATGTGCTCAATGCAACAAGAGTTTTGGTCACAAGAATAGCCTGAAACTGCATCAACAAATTCACTCTGGAGAGAGACCATATACATGTGCTCAATGCAACAAGAGCTTTCGCCAAAAGAATAAACTTAAACTACATCAACGAATTCACTCTGGAGAGAAACCATATAAATGTGCTCAATGCAACAGGAGTTTTAGTCAGAAGGGTAACTTGATAACACATCGGTGAATTCACTCTGGAGAGAGGCCATATAAATGTGTTCAGTGCAGCAAGACTTTTAGTCGGAAGGATAACCTGATAACACATCAGCGAATTCATTTTGGAGAAAGTGCACTATTATGCAGCAAGACTAATAAATAGAGCAGTGCCCCAAAGTAAAAAATTGAGAACAAAAAAAAGAGGGAAATTCAGCACACCACCATGGAAAAAGTGGATAGAATAATTATGGAGCTAAGATCAGAAGTATTATTGCTGGAGGAGTTTAGAAAGGGTAATAGATCAATGAAAGTCATCAGGAAAGTGGATGAAATCAAAGAAAAACAGTGCATTAAAACAGATCAGGACCTAAATTTTACCATCTCAAATAATATTTTAGAAGGTTAAAGCTAATTTTGAAAACTGCTTTGACAACACGAAATAAAGTGCAAGCTATAAATCAACTCGCCTTTCCAGTGATATCATACAGCTTTGGTGTGATAGACTGGCCACAGAAAGTGTTGAACCAGCTAGATATAAAAACAAGAAAAATGTTTCATGCTCACCAATTAATATACAAAAATCAGTGCATGCCAAGATTATACATCCCAAGGGCAGAGGGAGGCATGGGCCTCATTGAGATTGATTACACATATAGATCCACAATAGTGGGGCTACATACATACTTACTGACATCCTTGGACCCAAATATAGGCAAGGTCTTGCATCATGAAGAAAATAAGCCTAAAATGACTTCACTCATCAAATTAGGAGAAGCCTTCAGAAGGGTAGCAGAGATTGATGTCAATCCGAAAGTAGATAAGGAATTGTCAGCAACAGAAAACGCAAAGAATCAGAAAAAGGAGTATAAGGATAAAGACCAACAGAAAAGGAAAAACAATTGGAAAGTCCATAATTATAGTGGAAAATACAGGAGCTACTGAGCAACCACAGGTCGATCAAGCCCTGACCCATGAGTGGTTAAAAAGAGGTGAATTTAGGCCATGAGATGAGAGACTAATAATGGCAGCCCAAGATAGTGGGCTACGCACAAGATGGTTCACAAAATCCATAGAAAAAAACAGGAGAAACAGACAAGTGCAGGTTCTGTAGTACAGAATTAGAAACAGTTGCGCATCTCGTGGCTGGATGTGAAGTACTCATGGCAGAAGGCCTGTATACAGAAAGACATAACAATGTAGCAAGATTGATCCACTGGAAACTGTGCAAACACTATAACATACAGGTAGCAGAGAGACACTGGAAACATGAACCACAAAGAATCACAGAGAATGAAGAAGTAATGATCACATGGGATCACCCATTACCAACAGCCAAGAAAGTGGAAGCAAGAAAACCTGATATTGTAATACAAGAAAAGAGAACAAAGGTAGCATTACTGATTGAAATAGCCACCCCTAGTGACTACAGTGTGCTGCATACAGAGAGACACAAAATCATGAAATACCAAGATATGCAGTCAGAAACTAAACTGATGTGGAATAAGGACACACGGATTGTTCCAGTAGTGCTTGGAGCAATGGGACTAATCAAAAAGAACTTTCAGGCACATTTAAATATGCTACCAATACTTGTGACACCTTATGAACTTCAAAAGGAAGCTATTTTGGGGACGTTGCATGTGCTGAGAAGAGCGCTCTCAGTAAAACATCAAAGATTAATACCATACTAATTTCTTGAGTTTTGAATATGCTCTGGCTAAAGAATGGGGTCCATTCTTGCCACGGTATTAGAAATCCCTAAACATTTGGAGACACTAACCCCGAGAGAGGCCATATAAATGTGTTCAGTGCAGTAAGACTTTTAGTCGGAAGGATAACCTGATAACACATCAGCGAATTCATTTTGGAGAAAGTGCACTATTATGCAGCAAGACTAATAACAAATAGAGCAGTGCCCCCAAAGTAAAAAATTGAGAACAAAAAAGAGGGAAATTCAGCATACCACCATGGAAAAAGTGGATAGAATAATTATGGAGCTAAGATCAGAAGTATTATTGCTGGAGGAGTTTAGAAAGGGTAATAGATCAATGAAAGTCATCAGGAAAGTGGATGAAATAAAAGAAAAACAGTGCATTAAAACAGATCAGGACCTAAATTTTACCATCTCAAATAACAAACTCAAGATCTCTGCTCAAGCCGAGAAACATAGGAGATATGTAGAAAGGAACAATGAAAAATTGCCAAACAGATGGTTTAGAGACCACTGGAAGACATTTTAAAGGGAGCTAGGAAAGAAAACAACCAAAATTAGGCAACTTCATTGACAATGTGGTCAGAACTGCCACCCCTTCTGCCCTCGCTGCATCCCACTTACCTGCTACCCCCTCCTACCATCTAAGATCCAGTGACTCTCATGTCCTCCTGGTTCCAAAAATCTGCACCCAAATGGATGACCAGGCCTTCACCTGCGTATGTGCCCAGGTTATGTAACTACCTTCTATCAAGCACCCTCTCCTCCTCCTCCTCCCATCCCTGCTTTAAAGACTCCCTCTGGGGCTTCCTCAAATCAGTCTCCTCATGTCACTGCACTTAACAAACCCCCTTGGCAACTCAACCCAGACTGGTTCAGTCGTTACCTATCTCCTTTGTTTAAGATGGTGGGTTCCTGCACCTTATCCACTAGTGATGTGTGCTGCTACTAGCTGAAATGATTGTGATGGGTCCACTTTGGCCCTGCTGCTCACAAATTCATGTATATGCTACTGTTCTATCTGTTGTCCTATCTCTAGGGTGTTGTTGCCCTGGTATGTTGATTACTGCCATTACTATGCTGTTATCGTCCTCCCACTTGCAATGTAAACTCTTGTTGCTCTTGTATTGACCTTGCCTTTTCTGTTGCTCTTGATTGTACCTTGTACCTGTCATTGCCTGATGTGCTTGGATGTACTTTTGTAATCTCCCGGGTCACACCTGAAAATAGGTACTTGGTTGTCTAGTGTGTGCTTACCTGGTAAACAAAAGCAAATAAATAAATAAAAATAACAATACCATCATAAAATAAACAAATTGAGGAATTCTGGAGAAGCATCTATGAAGATCCAGTTGAACATAATAGGAATGCAAAGTGGATACAGGAAGTAAAAGACAATGTAGGAAATGGCACTACCAGGGACATGGCATGGGCTGATGTAACAGCTAAGGAGATGGAAGTGAAGATAAAGAAGGCCCCCAACTGGAAAACTCCAGGTCCAGATGCTGTACCCATCTTCTGGCTAAAAGTACTGGCATCTCTACATCATGATTTAGCCACCTGTAAATACTGTTTATATTCACATCCTGAGTTGACACCAGTCTGGCAAACAACAGGGAATACCACACCTCATATTAAATCTGATCCTGCCACTCTTCCCAAGAACTATCGCCTAATAACCTGTTTGCCAACACCATATAAACCATGCACTGGAATTGATGCAGACAGAGTCTACAGTCATCTAGACTGCAAAAAGATCATGGCAATAGAACAAAAAGGTAATAAAAGGAAATCATATGGTCCAAAGACCATCTCCTGCTGAAGAAAGCCATAATGGAAAGCTGCAGAAAATGCCGAAACCTTAGTGTAGCATGGATTGACTACAAAAAAACATTTGATAGCATCCCACACTCCTGAATCACTGGTGTTTACAGATCTACAGGATACATCCCACACTGCTAAACTTCAAAACAAACACTATGAGAAAGTGGCAAACCACCCTGAAATTAAACCATGAGAAAGGTCGAATTATCATCCCGAGTACAAGTGTCCAGTGAGGGATATTTCAAGGTGACTCCTTGTCACTTCTGTTTTGCCTTGCCCTTAATCCATTAAGTAGCCTAATCAACAACTTAGGCTATGGATACAACTTGAACCCTAGAAACAAAAACAATCAACAGCTAACATCTCATCTCCTCTTTGTAGATGACTTAAAACTTTATAGATCATCCGACAAACACCTGAAAGCACAACTACAAATCATTATGACCTTCTCTGCTGATGTACGGATGACATTTGCCCTAAATAAATGTGCCAAAGCAACATTTATTGCAGTAAAGTTAACTCATAAAGAAAACATTAACTTGGCAGAGAGGTGTGATATAAAAGAACTCAAGCACGACAAAGTGTATAAATACCTGGGAATAGATGAAGGAGCAACAACACAACATGAACAAATGAGAGAAAAATCAGCAAGGAAGATTTTAGAAGGTTAAAGCTTATACTGAAAAGTGCTTTGACAAAATTACAGTGCAAGCTATAAACCAACTCACCCTTCCAGTGATATCATACAGCTTTGGTGTGATAGACTGGCTGCTGAAAGTATTGAACCAGCTAGATATAAAAACAAGAAAACTGCTTCATGCTCACCAGTTAATATACAAAAACCAGTGCATGCCAGAATTATACATCTCAAGGTCAGAGGGAGGCATGGGCCTCTTTGAGATTGATTACACATACAGGTCCACAATAGTGGGGTTACATACATACCTAATGACATCCTTGGACCCAAACAGTGAAGGTCCTGCATCACTAAGAAAATAAGCCTAAAATGACTTACCTCATCAGATTAGAATAAGCCTTCAGGAGGAGAGCAGAGATGGATGTTAAGATGCTAGTAGATAAGGGACAGCCAGCACCAGAAAGTGCAAAGAATCAGAAAAAGGAATATAAGGACAAAGACCAACAGAGAAGAAAGAACAACTGGAAATCCCATAATTACAGTGGAAAATAAAGGGAGCTGCTGGAACAACCACAGGTC
This sequence comes from Neoceratodus forsteri, assembly GCA_016271365.2. NCBI lineage: Eukaryota > Metazoa > Chordata > Ceratodontiformes > Ceratodontidae > Neoceratodus > Neoceratodus forsteri. Next base: position 1,469,463,975 of record CM057459.1, read on the forward strand.
GATCAAGACCTGACCCATGAGTGGTTAAAAAAAGGTGAATTCAAGTCGTGAGATGAGAGATTAATAATGGCAACACTAGATAGCAGACTACACACAAGATGGTTCACAAAATCCATAGGAAAAAACAGGAGAAACAGACAAGTGCAAGTTTTGTAGTACAAAAATAGAAGGAAAAGTATGCCTCTTTGCAGATGACACAAAGATCTGCAACAGAGTTGATACACAAGGAGGCATGGAAAGGATGAGAAGGGACTTGGCAAGGTTGGAGGAGTGGTTGGACGTTTGGCAGCTAGGATTCAATGCAAAGAAGTGCAAAATAATGCACATGGGAAACAAAAATCCAGGGGAAGATTACACAATGGGGGGGTAGTAACAAAAACAAAAAATGAAAGGGACCTTGGGGTAATCATATCAGATGACCTTAAGTTTAGCAAGCAATGTGAGAATTCATTAGGGAGAGTTGGGAGTATACTGGAATGCATAGGGAGAGGCATCACCAGCAGAAAACAGGAAGTTGGTATCCCTTTGTACAGACAGTTGGTGAGACTCCATCTGGAGTACTGCATCCAGTTCTGGAGACCCCATCTCCACAAGGACATAGACAGGATAGAGGCAGTCCAGAGGAGGGCAACTAGAATGGTGCAGGGTCTGCAAGAGAAGCCATATGAGGAGAGACTAAAAGAGCTTAATATGTATACCCTTGAGGAAAGGAGGGAGAGGGGGGACATGATAGAAACGTTTAAGTACCTATGTGAAATCAACAAAGTCCAAGAGGGTAGCATCTTTCAGAAAAAGAGACGTGCAAGAATAAAGGGACACAATTTAAAGATAGAGAGGGGGCAGTTCAGGGGTAATTTGAGGAAGCATTTTTTCACAGAGAGGGTAGTGTATGCATGGAACAGCCTTCCTGAGGAGGTTGTGGGGTCTAAAACAGTGGAGAAATTCAAGAATGCATGGGACAGACATAAAGCAGTTCTTGTAGGGGTAGGAAGAAGTAGTCTGTTGGTTAACTAGGATCTGCGGCTTATCCTGTAGGTAGGGAAATGGGCAGACTAGGTGGGCCAAGCGGTCCTTATCTGCCATCAAAGTCTATGTTTCTATGTTACTGTTGCACATCTTGTGGCTGGATGTGAAATACTCCTGGCAAAAGGCCTGTATTCTAGAAGACACAACAATATAGCAAGATGTATCCACTGGAAACTGTGCAGATATTATAATATACAGGTAACAGAGGAACACTGTAAACATGAACCACAAAGAGTCACAGAGAAAGAAGAAGTAATGATTACATGGGATCACCCAAGACCAACTGCCAAGAAAGTGGAAGCAAGAAAACCAGATATTGTAATACAAAATAAAGAACAAAGGTAGCATTGTTGATTAAAATAGCCATCCCAGTGACTACAGTGTCCATCACACCAACAGATACAAAATCATGAAATACAGAGATATGCAAACAGAACCCAAACTGATATTTATTTAGTTTTTGATTACTGGGTAGATGCACTAGACACAGAAGTGACTATTTTCAGGCACGACCCGGGATGTCACAACATTGGGAGGTACAGGTACAAGGCAAGATACAGTGTCAAAAATATACAACATAGGAATTTCAGAAGTGGATAATAATTTAGACAGTTTCAGTACCACGGCACAGTAAGAATATTATACAAGCATATGGTAAGTGCCCATGTTTACAGTTAGGGTAGCATACAATTTAAAGTACAGAAGTGCCAAAGAGTAAAGTTTATATCAAGTATGTATACAATATATATAGAAAAGGGGAGCAGGAAGGCAGGGAAATGGAGAGAGAGAGATATGAGGAGGGAGCTAGGGGATGGGGAGAGAAGGCGTGGCAGAAACAGGTGGGGGAGGTAGATAGATCCAGACCTTAATACAAGAGGAACTTCATAGCAACAGAGCGAGAGTAGCTAAGACCTAGGGTGGGTTGAAACAGGTACACTGGGCACGTACATTAAGGAGCGAGCGATGTCTTTTCTTAAAAGTGGCATGACTAGGGGCCATGCGTACATCAAGGTGCAGCGAGTTCCAGTAATTGGGGGCTACATGTAAGAATCCTGATTTACCTTTGGATGTTTTGCATCTAGGTATGTGGAGCAAGGAAAGGTCAGCAGATCTGAGGCCATAGTAGGTAGACTGAGGGGTCAGCACAGAGGTGAAGGAGCTAGGCATGTAGGACCTAAGAATGCTGTCCAGAAGATTCCCAAGAGACAGGAGCCAGTGAACTGTTGGAGAGGGCCAGTGTAGGTCTGTGTACAGCAGACAGTGATGTTTTAGTCTACAGGATGCAGAGGCATATCGACATATATTATTGTAAGTTGTATCCCATCTGTGAAGAGAAGACTTTGATGCATTGCTGTAGACTGCAGCTCTGTATGTGAGTGATGGGAGTAGGATTCCTCTGGCATTGGCCAATAGTGCAGAAGGGGTTAGAATATGGCTCATTTTGTAGGCTAACCCCAGTTTAGCATTGACAGCCTTGCACATTGTGGTGATATGGGGCTCATAGCTAAGGGATTCATCAAGTAGGACACCTAGGTATTTAAAGGAGTTTGCCTCTCCAGTGGGGTACCGTCAACACAAGAGACCCTGAAAAGATCATTACAGTTTTTTAGTTTGACTGATGACCCAGAAAGCATTGCCTGAGTTTTCCCAATATTGAGAGCAAGCCTGTTGCTGGTTATCCAGGATTGAATATTTCAGAAATCCATGGAAAGCTTATGGTTGAGAGTCAGTACAACATTTGAACTGGTATATAGAACGAGGTAATCAGCATACAGCAACAATGAACAGGAGGTGTTTTGCGTTATGTTATTGATGTAGATGAGAAGGGAAGAGGTCCAAGGATAGATCCCTGTGGTACACCAACATCAGTGATCATTTTGTCTCAGGTAGCTGAATTGAATTTAACAACTTGGGTCCTATTGGCTAAATAGCCACAAAATCAGCTTACAGATTTAGGCGAGAAACCCAGGGAAAGGAGGTTAGCTAGTAGAAGTGTATGATCAACAAGATCAAAGGCCTTCGCTAGGTCAATGAATACTGCACTGGTTAGGAGACCTTGATCCATGGCATGAAGTGTGTCATTGGTTAGCTGTAATAAAGCAGTCTAGGTACTGTGGCCTTTTCTGAAGCCATGTTGATTTGTAGAGAGGAGATCATTCCTAGAGAGGCATTCCATCACCTGTTGTGCGACGAGCTTCTCAAGTACTTTATTCAAGACTGACACTATTGCTATTTGTCTATAATTCGCAATGTCTTTCTTGTCACCCTTTTTAAAAACAGACATGATTCTGGCCAGTTTCCATATATTAGGCACAGCGCCCTCGCCAAGGGACATATTGAATATCCTGGTTAGTGGTTCTAGGGGGCAGCTAGTTTTAAGAGTTTTGGTTCCAGGCAGTCGGACCCAACAGCAGTACTATCGGATATGGTATTAAGAAGTATGTTATAACTGAGTATCTTTATTTTTTCTTTTAGTTGTTTTGGTTGTTTATTGTGCATTCTTTTATTACCTCTGTTTGTATGTTGACCCTCATCCTTTGACATGGAACCTTTGTAAATGAGCAGGTTCTGCTCAAAGGTATTTGTAATCCCAGATTTTAATAAATAAATAAAAATAAATAAGATTAGTGACATCCTTTTTGGAGATAGCTTTAAAGTAGAATGATTGCCTCACTGGTGTATCCTTTGGGGTAGGGGATTCAGGATTTAAGTTCATAGGTGGCAAACAAGAGGTGGAGAGGTCTGAGAAGTGAGTATTGAATGCAGTAACAATTGTGTACGAGTCCATACAGTGCACTCCTCTCAGTATCATGTCGCTGTCGCTATGTGTTTGCTTAGAGCCGAGAAAAGATTTTATATGTGATCAAAATTTCCTGGGGTCACCGGCTGCATCTTCTAATAGGCCCTTACAGTACTGGCTTTTTGCATGTCTAATTAGTTTTTTGCATTTTGTTCGCTGTTCCCTATAGGCGTGATAGTCACCTTGGAGTCCACTTATTTTATGCTTTTTCCAGCATTTATCCCTATCTTTAAGGAATACTAGGAGGTCCTTATGCAACCATCTGGTTTGCTTACCTCGTACATGGCAAGTGAGGAGTGGAGTATGTTTTTCTTGCAGTGACATGAATTCACTCAGAAAAGAGTGGAGGTCATCTTCCATACTTAGGGAGCAGAAAACAGGGGACCATACACACTGAGAGACATTATAGAGAAAGTGGGCCTGATTCAAGTGGGTGTAGTTCCTGAAGGATATGTAGCATGGCGGAGACAAGCTGACTGCTGAGGGACTCCATATGCAGAAAACAGGGAAATGATCACTTATAGCATCAGGCAGAGTTCCTGCTGCCACAACACTGTCCAAATGATTTGCTAGGACCCAGTCAATGAGGGTGCTGAAACTAGCATTTGCTGACATCCTCGTGTCGGTAATGACCTGTTGCAGGTTGTAACTCTGCACCAGGGACTGTAGAGTATCATTGGATTTGCTCAACCAATTAACATTCATATCCCCATAGATTAGGAGTTCATTTTTCCCAACAATAATGGCAGTGTGGTCCAGCAATTCCACTAGGCCTGAGTACCCACATTTGGGGGGGTTATAGGCAAAGATGACATGAAGCTTCTTGGCTCCTAGATTGAGTATGGCATGGAGAGACTCGCATGAAAAATTGCATTTGTCAGATACCAAGGATAGGTTAAGGTTATTTTTGAAGTACATCGGCACACCACCAGCACATATTGAGGGTGGCATGTCACATCTGAGGATGCTGAAGTTAGGTAGCGTGTAACAGGAATCTGGGATTGTATGCTTTATCCAGGTCTCTGATGCACAGATAACATCAGGGCTAGTATAAGGATACAGAATCTGTCCAATAGTGCTTGAAGTAATGGAGTTAATCAAAGTGAACTTTTATACACACATAAATATGCTAATATCTGTAACACTGTATAAACTGCAAAAGGAAGCCATCTGGGGTATCCTACACATACTAAAAATAGTGCTCTCAGTAAACATCAGACTAATACAGTACTGATTTCCTAGTTTTTTAAATATGCCCTAGCTTAAGAATCAGGTATCTTCTCATCATGGTGCTAAAAATCCCTGAACATTTGGGAACACTAATCGAGAGCTAGAGACCATATATCGCTGTGTGCTGCTTTGAAGTTTTGGTTGTGGAAGCAAGTGCCACCTTTGACAAAGTGTTTTTGCTGCTGTGTGTGTGACTCTAAAGTTGCTGCAGCTGTTTAATGACTTTCAAATTGCTGCTTTATATTTTGCCTGCTAGTATTTAACTTTCCTGGTACTGTCTGACTGAAAGGACAGGTTTACTCTGTCAGACGCATCAGTGGGATTTATTTACAGCTCCTCTGGAACTGTTTGCTTCCCCTGATCACAGTGTTCACCTGTGTTACCTGGCAACTGTACACGCTAGCACTAGCCCCATGTGCTGCTTATTTGCACCTCAACCCCCTCGATTGGTAGTGGCAGCCCAATCTGGTTGGGGTAACAATTTAAATTCTGGGTGTTGCATGGACATGACAGAATCTATAGTGGTGGCCAGTGCTGCTAAGTGTGGAAAAGTGCACTTGAGTTTGAGGAAGTCCAAGGGAGCCAAGGTAGTGGTTCAGTACCCTGTGTTGCAATGTGTGGTTGACTGCCTGAGTAAAATAGTAGTGGGTTTAACGTTGATACTGAGGGTTTGCTATTTCTACATAAAAATACACTGTTGAAGTGTGGATCGCACTTTATACTTCTTTCTTAAACTTTTCAATTGAGAGGATTAGGGCTAGATGGAAGTAAAGTCAGGATGTTTAAGTTATTTGTTAATGTTAGAGGGGGATGTTGAGGTAACTCTGGGTCCCTGGTTGACAGCTCACTCCAGTGGTAATGTGCCAGTACTTGCCCCTGTGGTTTAAAAATGGTGCACCCAAATGTTAGGAGCCTAGTTCCAAAGTTAGGAGAGGCTGAAACTCTTACTCTTTCATATGCACCCTATCTAATTGTTTTGTAAGAAACTTGGTTTAAACCTACTATCCCTGATGGTTTGTATCCTAATGCTGGTTGTCATTTTTTAAGAGCATATCACTCATGAAAAAGAGAGGTGGAGGGGGGTTGCAGTTTATTACAGAAAGAATCTCTTGAGTTGGTTACCCTTGATAGTAGCAGTTTATGTGATAATCTGTCTGACTGGTTATTTTTTAAAATAATTTTGGATGGTAGGAAACATTGAAATGTGTGTAGTCTTTATAATCCACCTAAACATTGGATTGATGGTTTGTGTGAGATTTTGTCCAAAATTTCGGATTATTTCTCTGATACTGATTTTGCTATGTTAGATTATGCCAGTCTAAATTGGTTGTACTGTGATGTTAAACAAAGAACAATTCTGCAATTCAGTCAATCAATCAAAACCTCTATTTAACCAGGTGAACATCATTGAGCAAAGCTCATTTGCAAGATGGACCTGGACAGGATACAAAAACACAACACAGAACATTGAATATAATAAAATTACACAATATTACTGATTTTGTTATATTAGATGATGTAAATCTAAATTGGTATTAATGTGATGTCAAAGAGCAATTCTGCACTTCAACATATTGTTTTCATAAATAAGATGCTTCAGTCATCACAATTTATTAGACAATATTTTTCATTTTCAATGTGCCATTCAAAAATGTATTGCATATCTTGGTAGTCCATCTAAAAAGTATGTGAGAAAGCATTTCAAAACATTTGCCTCTCCTCTGCTAACATAACAATGCCTTGGTTTTATGACATCATAGTGTTCATTACAACAGACTGTGAAGTCACAAACAGCAATTGTGTGGTTAGCAGGAGAGAGTCCCATACACATTTTGAAAGACTCATATAGGATAGTGCACGAGTACCAGTTAACAACAGGGCTATTCTTTCACCGAGTTGGTACTATGATGACAGATTACCTCAAGAGCGCAGCTCAAGAGGTTATCAATCGTCATAGTACCAATGAGGAGAAAGAACAGTCCTGCTGTTAAATGGTACGCATGCACTGTTCTCTATAATGTATAGTGGAATGTCATTGCCTCAAAAAAAAATTACTATATATTTTTTTTAAAACAAGACTGTCAGACTGCTGCTTGAGGACACCATGTGTGATGTCCGCACTGCAGCAGAATGAAAGGTCATTCTGCTGTCCTGTGGATGTCACTTTTTGGTTCTGCTGCACTACGGACGTCACTAGTGCAGCAGAACAACATTTTGAGAGCGCTAGATTTCAGTGAACAACGAAGTTCCGCTATACACTATAGTGAACTAGTTGCTGCATTAGCAACAATATATAGTAGACCAACAGCACGAGGAGGTAAAGGAAATAAACTACAAAACAAAAGTTACAACATAATTGGTGTAAATGAAGTATTTTTAAGCTTTTTTTCTTATAATAGAGAGTTGCTCTTTAATGGTTATGAAGCTTTTTTGCAGTCTTATAATTTATTTCAAATAATAACTGAACCTACAAGGTTGAATTCACACACTGAAAAGCACTCATTGATTAGGCTGTAACCAACAGAACTCAAATTATTCCATCTAGTGGTGTTGTGTCTGATTCTGTCAGCGATCACCAATCTACCTATTGTATTCTAAACTTTAAGAGACCTAAAGTTGTACTTCATTATATTTTCATAATTTCAGTCAATTAATACCACAGTCTTGCTATTACAATTATCTCAAATAGACTGGTCTTACTTACTTGCTTTTCCAGACATTGATTGTGCTTTTTTTTTTTTATACAAACAACTATTCCCTATCCAGGATTATTGTTTTCCTCTCGTAGATTGAGAGTTAGAAGAATATTTACCAAATGGATTTCTTCTAATTTAAAAGAATGGATTAAAGCTAACGATTTGGCCTGGGTGATCTATAAGAAGTTCCTATCAGTCTCTCTATTAGATAGGTATAGATTTATGTAAAACGGGGTAAGCTTATTGGCAAGGGAGGCCAAAATTAATTATCATAAACAGCAAATTGGTAGTAACCTGCCTGACTCTAAATCATTTTGGAATTCAGTCAAAAAAAATTTTTGTCCTCAGAAAGTAGTTATTTCCCAAGGTGTGGTCATGGATGCTGAGGACATTTCTAACTTGTGATGTTCTACATTGTCTGATTTATCAAGCCATAGATCAGAAATTCCTAATCAAGCTGAAGAGCTTTCTGGGTCTGAGAAAATTGTTAATGAAAAACCAAGTTTTTATTTTCAAAAGGTTACTAAGAGGGCACTTATGAAGTTAATTTTTAGTATTCCTAATGGGTTTAGCGATTGTGGGTGTGGTTTGAATGGTCAGATAATTTTTAACAGTAGTTAAACCTTCCATAGTGGACCACTCGTGTACCATTTTTAATTTATCTTTAATTTCAAATTAATTCCCTACAAGTTGGAAGTGTGCTAAGGTCATCCCAGTACCTAAAAAATCTGGAGCTGATGCACCTGATGATTTTTGCCCTATTTCCATTTCAATCCCTTAATTAAGATCCTTTATAAAATTGTGGCAAACCAGATGAAGATTTATCTGGATTCAAATGATGTGCTTTGTCCTGAGTAAAATGGGTTTAGTAAAAGCCACAAACAGAAATGTCCTTGATCGGTCCACAAATTCCTGTCTCAGGGGTTTTAGTAATGGTTGCATGCTGGGAGCGGTGTTCATGGACCTGACCAAGGTTTTCAGTCTCATTAATCATTCTTGGCTTTGTTCCATATTCAGTGATATTGTTTTTTTCCCCAAATAATGTGGTTCATTGGTTTAATGATTATTTAACTAATAGATCTGAATTTGTGAGAGTCATTACTTGTATTTCTTCTGTTCATGCTGTAGACTCCTTGTCTCCCCTGGGATCAGTTTCAGGTCCAGTGTTGTTTACGTTATTCATTAATTCCCTCCCAACATTGTACAGATCATGAGATTGCCTACTATATGTGGATTTTTTTATTATTTATTCAAGGGCAAAGACAGTTTTGCAAATATCCGTTTTTCTGGTAAACAAGTTTATTAATGTTTGTAATCGGTTTGTAACCAGCTCACTCATTCTTAACACTAAAAAGACCAAAGTAATGTTGTTTTCCCTTTCCCCTTTGCTAAAGGATAATACACATTTAGTTATTCTTGATGAAAAAGGGAATGTTATTGACCAAGTATCTGAATTTAATACCTGGGTGTATTACTAGACCCTAGTCTAACTTTTTCTCCTCAAGTAAGAGAGATTTGCAGACAAATGAATTGCAAGTTAGGTGTTTTACACAAGCTAAAAAAGTGTTTTCCATAGAAACTGAAAGGTTGATTGTTACGGGAACTTTTGCTACCCCATTTTGATCACTGTATTGGTTTATATGTTTACCAGTCAGTAAGGCCTTATCAGTTGTTTATAACAGTATCTGTTGGTGTGTCCTAGATGCTCCGTATCACAGTTATCACTGTTATATTATGGGGTGGGATGGTTATCACCAATTGCTAGAGTAAGTAGTTTTTTGGTTGGTTGATTTACAAGTCTATTTTCAAGAAATCTTTTTTCCCCAATTAAATTACATACTGTTAGAGAAACTTCGAAAAAACTTGTGAACTTAAAAGGGCACTTTATTGCAGACTAACTCTCATAGAGCAAAGCCAGGTTTTTGTTCTTTTTCTATTGGTGTCCCTCATTTTTGGAACTTGATACTTGATGATATTAGATCTGATCACTCACTAATGCATTTTAAATCAAGGTTGAAATGCCACTTATATGAACTGGATGATTTTAATAGTTTTGGCAATGTCTAATGTTTTGTGACTGTTTTTTGTGTGATTGATTTTTTTTTTATGTTTATGTCAGGTTGGACTTCAAAATTGACTTTTTTTTTTCTTTTCAATAGTTTAACCAGGAGTGGCACACTAAGCTGAAAGCTTGCTTGCAGGTGTGACCGGGGAGCAAAAGGAAGTTAAGTGACTTGCTCAGGATCACACAGTATATGTAGGTGGGATCTGTGGGATTCAAACCCAGGTCTTCAGACTTGCAGCTCAGAACCATAAACCACTATGCTATACTGCCTCCCTAAGTTCCACGCATGTGTTCCAGTGGTCTTACCTGGCAAAAAATTAAAAATATAAATGTTCTGAATGTAACAAGAGTTTGGGCCAGAAGAGCTACCTGATAAAACATCAATGAATTCATGTGGAGACAGGTACAGGTTCTTTAATACAGAATTAGAAACAGTTGCACATCCTGTAGCTGGATGTGAAGTACTCATGGCAGAAGAGCCTATATACTGAAAGGCACACCGACATAGCAAGATTGATCCAATTGAAATTGTACAAACACTATAACATACAGGTAGTAGAGACACACTGGAAATATGAACCACAAAGAATCACTGAGAATGAAGAAGTAATGATCACATGGACTTACCCAATACCAACTGCCAAAAATGTGGAACCGAGAAAACCCGATATTGTACTACCAGAAAAAAAGAAAAAAGGTGGCAATGCTGATCATTCCAGTACTGCTTGGGGCAACAGGGCTAATCAAAAAGAACTTTCAGACACATCTAAATGTACTAATAATATGTGTGACACCTTAAGACCTGCAAGAGGAAACCATCCCGGGGACATTGCATGTGCTGAGAAAGACACTCTCAGTAAACTTCAAAAACTAATACAGTACTGCTTTTCTGATTTTGTTTAAAATATGCCGTGACTTAGGAATGGGGTCCATTCTCATCATAGCACTATAAACCCCTGAACATTTGGAGAAACTAACCCCAAAAGAGACCATATAAATGTACCAAATGTGACAAGAGGTTTACAGATAAAAGTACCCTCATCAGGCAAAAGCAAATTCACTCTGGTGAGAAAATTTAGGCCACGAGATGCAAGACTAATAATGGCAGCCCAAGATAGTGGGCTATGCACAAGATGGTTCACAAAATCCATAGAAAAAACAGGAGAAACAGACAAGTGCAGGTTCTGTAGTACAGAATTAGAAACGGTTGTGCATCTTGTGGCTGGATATGAAGTACTCATGGCAGAAGGCCTGTATACTGAAAGACACAACAATGTAGCAAGATTGATCCACTGGAAACTGTGCAAACACTATAACATACAGGTAGCAGAGAGACACTGGAAACATGAACCTCAAAGAATCACAGAGAATGAAGAAGTAATGATCACATGGGATCACCCAATACCAACAGCCAAGAAAGTGGAAGCAAGAAAAGCTGATATTGTAATACAAGAAAAGAGAACAAAGGTAGCATTACTGATTGAAATAGCCACCCCTAGCGACTACAGTGTGCTGCGTACAGAGAGACACAAAATCATGAAATACCAAGATATGCAGTCAGAAACTAAACTGATGTGGAATAAGAACACACAGATTGTTCCAGTAGTGCTTGGAGCAATGGGACTAATCAAAAGAACTTTCAGGCACATTTAAATATGCTACCAATACTTGTGACACCTTATGAACTTCAAAAAGCTATTTTGGGACGTTGCGTGTGCTGAGAAGGCGCTCTCAGCAAACATCAAAGATTAATACAGTACTAATTTCTTGAGTTTTGAATATGCCTTGGCTAAAGAATGGGGTCCATTCTTGCCACAGTATTAAAATTCCCTAAACATTTGGAGACACTAACCCCCGAGAAGAGTGGAAGAGAAAGGGAAAGATTACAAAAACTACACGACACACACAGTTAGGGAACAAATAAAACAAATAAATATGGTTATTGGAACCATTCAGAGGGATCCATGTGATATCACTGGGATAAACAGAATACACTATTGTGCAGCCAGACTAATTACAAATAGAGCAGTGCCACAAAAGCAAGGAATGAAGAACATAAATAGAGGGAAATGCAGCATACCACCATGGAAAAAAAAGAATAACTATGGAGCTAAGATCCAGATACCATACCCAACTTCCGGCCAAAAGCACTGACACCTCTACACCGTGATTTAGCCACTTGTAAAAATTATCTATACACATATCCCGAGTTGACACCCATCTGGCTAACAACAAGGAATAACACACTTCTTATAAAAACTGAGCCTGCCAGTCTCCCCAAGAACTATCGTCCAATAGCCTGTTTGCCAACAACATGTAAACTATACACTGGAATCAATGCAGACAAAGTCAGCAGTCATTTAGACTGCAATAAGCTCATGGCAATAGAACAAAAGGGCAATAAAAGAAAATCATATGGTACAAAGGACCATCTCCTGCTGAACAAAGCCATTATAGAGAGCTGCAAAAAATGCCGAAACCTTAGTGTAGCATGGATTGGCTACAAGAAAGCATTTGCCAGCATCCCACGCTCCTGGATCATGGAGTGTTTAAAGAGCTACAGGATACATCCCACATTGATAAACTTCATCGCAACCACTATGAGAAAGTGGCAAACCACCCTGCAATTAAACCACGAGAAAGGTCAAATCACCATCACAAGTATAAGCATCCAACGAGGGATATTTTAAGGTGGCTCTTTGTTACCACTTCTATTTTGCCTTTCCCTCAATCCATTAAGTTGCCTAATCAGCAGCCTCAGCTATGGATACAGCTTGAACCCCAGAAACAAAAACAATCAACAGTTAACATCTCATCTCCTATTTGTAGATGACCTAAAGCTTTATAGTTCATCCGACAAACATCTGAAAGTACAACTACAAATCGCTAAGATCTTCTCTAATGATATATGGATGACATTTGGCCTAGACAAATGTGCCAAAGCAACATGTATAACAGGAATGTTAACTCATAAAGACAACATTAACCTGATGGAGGGCTGTGACATAAAAGAACTTGAGCAAGAGGGAATGTATAAATACCTGGGAATGGAGGAAGGAGCAACAACACAACATGTACAAATGAGAGCAAAAATAAGCAAGAAATATATCAGAAGGTGGATGCTCATACTGAAAACTGTTCTGACAACACAAAATAAAGTGCAAACTATAAACCAACTTGCCCTTCCAGTGATATCATACAGCTTTGGTGTGATAGACTGGCCACAAAAAGTGTCAAACCAGCTAGATAGAAAAGCAAGAACATTGCTTCTTGCTTACCGGTTAATATATAAAAACCAGTGCATGCCGAGATTATACATTCCAAGGTCAGAGGGAGGCATGGGCCTCCTTGAGATTGATTACACATACAGATCCGTAACAGTGGGGCTACATATATACCTACTGATATCCTTGGAGCTACATATAGTCAGAGTCCAGCAACATGAAGAAAATAAGTCTAAGATGACTTCACTCATCAAATTGGGAGAAGCCTTTAGCAGGGTAGCAGAGTTGCTGTTGATCTGTTAGTAGATAAGGAACAGCCAGCAACAGAAAGTGCTAAGATACAGAAAAAGGAGTACAAGGACAAAGATCAACAGAAAAAAACAAAAACAACTGGAAAGCCCATAATTATAGTGGACAATACAGGGAGTTATTGGAACAACCACAGGTCAATTAAGCCCTGACCCATGAGTGGTTAAAAAGAGGTGAATTTAGGTTACAAGATGAGAGACTGATAATGGCAGCCCAAGATAGTGGGCTATGCACAAGATGGTTCACAAAATCCATAGAAAAAAACAGGAGAAAAGACAAGTGCAGGTTCTGTAATACAGAATTAGAAACAGCTGCGCATCTCTTGACTGGGTGTGAAGTACTCATGGCAGAAGACCTGTATACTGAAAGACACAACAATATAGCAAGACTGATCCACTGGAAACTGTAGATACTATAAAATACAGGTAGCAGAGAGACACTGGAAACATAAGCCACAAAGAATTACAGAGAATGAAGAAGTAATGATCACATGGGATCACCCAATACCAACAGCCAAGAAAGTGGAAGTGAGAAAAACAGATATTGAAATACAAGAAAAAAGAAGAAAGGTAGCATTGCTGATTGAAATAGCCACCCCTAGTGACTACAGTGTGCTGCGTACAGAGAGACACAAACTCATGAAATACCAAGATATGCAGTCAGAAACCAAACTGATGTGGAATAAGTACACATAAATTGTTCCAGTATTGCTTGGAGCAATGGGACTAATCAAAAAGAACTTTCAGACACATTTAAATATGCTACCAATACTTGTGACACCTTATGAACTTCGAAAGGAAGTCATCTTGGTGATGTTGCGTGTGCTGAGAAGAGTCCTCTCAGCAAACATCAATGACTAATACAGTACTAATTTCTTGAGTTTTGAATATGCCCTGGCTAAAGAATGGAGTCCATTCTTGTCACAGCATCAGAAATCCCTAAGCATTTGGAGACACTAACCCTGAGAAAGAAAAATACATGTAGCTGTTGGAACAACTGCAGGATGATCAAGGCAGGACCCATGAGTGGGTAAAAAGAGATGCATTAAATTCACAAGATGAGAGATTGATAATGACAGCTTATGACAGTGTACTGCACACACGATGGTTCACAAAATCATACAGTCTGCAGTACAGAATAAGAAACAGTTGCACATCTCGTGGCTGGATGTGAAGTACTTATGGCAGAAAGCCTGTATGCAGAAAGACACAACAATGTAGCAGGATTGATCCACTGGAAACTGTGCAGACACTGAAACATACAGGTAGCAGAGAAACACTGGAAACATGAATCACAGAGTCACAGAGAATGAAGAAGTAATGACTACATGGGATCGCCCAATGCCAACTTCCAAGAAAGTGGAAGCTAAAAAAAACAGATATTGTACTAGAAGAAAAAGAACAAAGGTAGATTTGCTGACCAGAATAGCCACTCCTTGTGACTACAGTGTCCTGCATACAGTGAGTCAAAATGGATCTCTGTCTGTGAACTGGGGGGGGGGGGTTCCCTGCACTACCTTATACTGTTAGTGAAGGGAACAGCCTGAAGATCTGGAAAGAAGCAAGTGGCAGGGAGCTATCTGTGAACTTGGGGGGGGTCCCTGCGCTAACTGATACTGTTAGTGAAGAGAATGGCCTGAAGATCTGGAAAGAAGCAAGTGGGAGGGAGCTGTCTATGAACTGGGGGGGTCCCTGTGCTACCTAATACTGTTAGTGGGGGAACGGCCTTAAGATCTAGAAAGAAGCAAGTGGTTGGGAGCTGTCTATGAATTGGAGGAGGGGGCTGTGCGCTACCTAATACTGTTAGTGAAGGAAACGGCCTAAAGATCTGGGAAGAAGCAAGTGGGAGGGGAGCTATCTATGCTATACGTAAACTGGTGACTGGGACCAACTTGTCTGAAGAAGGAATGGCAGTCACAGTGTCTGGTCGGTCACTGCTAGTGACAGTTTGAAGTCCTGCAATAATCAGGTGAAAGGACTGGCATTAGGCAAAGAAAGTCTTGAATGAATAGGCAGTTCATTGGTAGGAAGGCAGTTCTTGACAAGAAAAGCAAGTTGAGGGTTAATTCAATAGTCTTAGAAGCAAGCAAGTCAAATACAAAGTGAAAAGGCACTTCAGTACATACAGGGCAAGTTCAAGGGTTAATGCAATAGTCATTTGTAATAACCAAGGCAAACTTGAGGAGAAAGGCAGTTATATGATTCTGTTTAGGCACTGTCCCTTTAAATGCAGGCACAATGCCAGTAAAAGTTTTACCTTTTTCAGGATTCACAATGTTCCACAGAAATGTTTCATAACAGGGAGTCTGGCAAAGTAATGTAAGGGGAAACCTGTCCAATGCTAGGTACATAGCTATACAGGGACCCTGGGTAGGACCCCCCTCCCACAGGCATTTGGGGATGACAGGAGCTTAAATGGAGAATTACCCTACAGGGTGAGAGAATCTGGCTAGCTGGCATGCTAAGGGTCGCTAACTGTCTCTCTCCCTGCTCTAGGGGATAATGATGCAGTTATACAGGTTACTAGCCCTTGGTTTGAACTATGGCTACTACGCTGATGGGGATGGCTAACTGGGTGCCCACTCCCATGCTGCTGGCTGAAGTGGACACCTGGGTGCACTTTTAAGCAATACAATTTTGTGCCCTTAAAATGCTAATCATGACTGGACTACTGGTGGCCACTTGGCTACTGACCATTCTTTTTCTGCTCTGGGGCACTTTTTCCTTAAGCTAGGGCTTGCCTCCCCTAACTGGCCCACCTGGAGCTGGATATGCTGAACAGGGTACAGAAAACAGTAACAGAACAGATCTGGGCTATCTGGCCCCTAATCCACTAGCCCACCTGGTTAGAGTGGCTACCAGTTTGTCTGGGGCCCTTGTTGCCCCGACTGGCCCTTCTGGTTATAACTTTTAAATAAATAAGTCTTTGGGGCTAACTAGACCTCTCCATTAGCCCATTTTGCTATCATTAGCAAAGAACTGTGGCTTTGTCTTCTCCCTTTCTGCAACTTTTCCTTTTAAAGGGTATTTACTTTATTTCTGTAATCAGTGCCATCCTGCCCTAAGCTGTGCCTTGTAGGCGCTTTATTTACATGTTATGTTCCTCCACCCTTTTATGCTCCTTTACTGGAGCTAATTTCAATATTCCCACCTCCAGACTGTCCCTTCTTCTCGGGCCTTTGCTTGCCCACCCTCGGCTGTCTTCTCATGCACCCTTCGGTGCCAAACTAATTTTATTTTATTTGTCGTTCTGGCGGTCAGCACCTGCTCACTGGTGCTGCCACAGATTCACTGTCCCAGCCCTGGGAAGAGGAAATGTGGAGAAAGGAGAGCTGGAGGGGTGCTTGCTGCGGTAGCTGTAGGCAGGTGCTTGCTGGACATCCCGGGGAGCCTTGCTGCTCCTGACACTCCCTGCTGGCCCAACACAGACTCTGAAGATGCTGCCCTGCTTCTGGGCATTGCTGCCAGTGGATGGGAAATAACCTTTTAAGTATAAAAATAAAACAGACTGGGACAATTCTGAGCCCCATGACTACCCACTGCTGTAGCTGCCTATGGGGAACCACCAGGACTGGAGCTGTCACAACACTGCTGAGAGCCACTGGACCACTGTTACAGGGATGAGAGGAGGACCACAGGTACCATTACTAATTACAGTTACCTCCCTGCATCCCCTCTCTCCCTGTTCTGGCAGCAAAACTTTACTGTACTTATTGGGGCACCTGAGTGCACTCATCTGACCATTGCTGCCACTGGCCACAATTCAGTTCACCAAAATGGCCATTACTGGCTACTTGGAGCCCTCCCTGGCATGCAGGACACTGAGTCCCTAGAGGCTAGGGAGGCAGGCAGATGCCCAGCATGAGGAGGGCTCGAGATAGCAAGAGCTCATGCCATCGCTTATCAGACTACAAAAAATTGAACTACTTTTACTTTTTAAAACTGCAGGCTGCAGTGTCATTGCACAGGGCCCCTACTTGTGTTGGCCCCCCTGCCTGTCCTGTTAACTAACCCACTGGGAGCACTGAGGCATTGTTGTGGAGCACTGGGGCATTGTTGGAGAGCACTGGGTCATTGTTGGGAGCACTGCGGCATTGTTGGGGAGCACTGGGAACATGCTGGGAAGCACAGGAGACTACTTGTATGGAGGCATTACAAATGGAATGGAAGCTGGCCTAATTTTATGTGGGACCTAGGAAGTGTTGTTATTTCTGCAACTGAAAGCCAATGCGATTGTGAAGCCCTTGGTGAAATGCAAAAGGTTGAAGATGATAACATTTCGACTGGTGACTGATCACCGGATCTGTCGCTGCACGGAGGTCCTGGTTCAGAGCAGTCAGGCAACCGACTAGCAAGTTCCCGGTTCCTCCAGGCCCTCGGTGGGGGGGGGTTGGTTGGTGGACAGACATATCCGTGGGCTAAAGTTGCAGCGAGAGAGAATCTCTGGTGGTGGTCTCCATAAGTGAAGCTTTTGTGCTTGTGGGCTTTGAAAATTTGTGTTGGACTTGATCCAGTAGGTTGAATAAGTGGATTCCTGGGATTTTAACTCTTCAAGATATGGTCAGATTTTTTTTTTTTCTTCATTTAATAGTGCTTCTGTAAACTTCCCAGGCACTGAGAGTGCCTGGTGAACAGCTGATACATTTCAGACAGTGAGAGTGCCTGCTTGATATCTCTATATGTGATGCAATAAATCTGTTGGAATTAATGCATGCAGTGAGAGGTGCTGCATTTGGGCCATGTACAGACTTCTCCTTTTGCTGTAGAGGAAGTGGTTGCATCTGAATTAATATGACTTTCTCCTCTTTAACAGAATTTTAAACACTGTTGAATCGAACAGTATATTTGTGAAGAGACTAGCTGATGACTGCTCCTTTAGTTATTTTATTTAATTTTTATTTGTGGTGTGTTATTGTGGGGGAAAGGTTGGGTTTGTTTAATATTAATTTTATTTAGTGTTATTTAAGTGTTTACTGTTTTAACTCCTGCCCTCTCTATGAGAGAGAGAGAGGAGAGGGGGGTTATCATTGCAATTATGAGAGTGTGGGTTTTTATTATTTAAAAGGTTGGTTTGACAGGGGGTCTGATAATGATATGTTTTTAAATATAAAGGGGAGGAAGTGTTGGTTGTGTGGGGTTGTAAAGTTGATATAGTGTTATTTAGATTATTTGAAATATGTGTTGGGGTGTTAAGGATACAGTCAGGCGGTACTCCCCCTCAAGACTAAAGGATCTCTGTCCATTTGAATATCCTTCACTTCCTCTGGAAGTTTATAAAGATTGCCGAGTTTTTGGCATTTTGGGATGAAGGACTGTAAGGAATAGGCGATCCTGGAACTCTTGGAGGGGGGGGATGGGAAAGGAGTGGGCGGATAGAGACAGAACCAGGAGACGCCCTGGGGCGAAATGGATACAGGAGCCAGGTTTACCTTGCCTTGTACCAATACCTAAGGGCACTGACTTGGTCAGGCAGGAAGTGGAGTCATTCTTGGACTCTCGTCCCTTTCGGGCAGTGTTAAGCAATGCCATGTCTATCAGGAATAAGACCACAGTGGTGGCGGATCTTGTTATGTCTGTTGATCTGTTGCACCACTGAGATCTGGATGGATGAAAATGCGAGCCTTATTTTAGAGTCTGCGGTTCTGGCCAGGTTGTTTTTTTTTCCCTCAGTGATTCACCGCCTAAGAGTGGACCGTAGGGCCGGGGGGGGGGTTGCAGTCTGTTTTAGACAGGAACTGGATCTCAGGGAGGTGCCAGTTGGATGTACCAATTCCTTTGAGTGTATTGTGGGTGCAGGTGCAGGTTACGGGATCCTTCTCATTTATCGTCCACCAGGTGATGGGAGGGAATTCCTGAGGGAGGTTGCAAACTTCGTCACTGAGAGGGTATTGGAGTCCCCCTGATGATTAATTTTGGGGGACTTCAATGCCTGGGTAATCGACGAACTCTCGCTTTTTGGACAAAACCTCCTCCAGTTGATGGATTCATTGGTTCTGACATGGGTTGTTACCTCTGCAACTCATGAGTGGGGACACTCGTTGGACTTGATAGTCCATCTGGGGATGGAAATCTGCGATGTGGAGGTGGAGATCTATTGGTTGGTCTGACCATCATGCCCTGAGGTTCAGTTTAGCAGCCCCCCCGAAATATGCCTGCCCCTAAGTAGATAGTACAGTTCCGTCCCTTGGGAGGAGTTACCTCAGAGGGCCTAATGACGGAGCTGGAGTCTCGGGATTGTCAATGAATAGCATTGACCCAGGGCCCCTAGTGCTGGCCTATAATAGGGCAGTTGTTTGGGCTCTGAATGTCATTGTTCCAACTTGTGTTCACCCCTGTACTCGTCGCCTGGGGGTTTCATGGTTTACCGGGGAGATCCGTGGGTTGAAGAGACAGGGTCAAAGATTGGAGAGATGCTGGCAGAAAACTCACTTGGCGATAGACAGGTTTAGATTGTTGGATCATTATAAGATCTACCAATCAGCAATTTCCCATAAGAAGGTAGAGTTCCTATCTAGGGAAATTGTTGCAGCGAGGATTAGACAGGCCCAGCTCTTCTGGACTGTGGACAGACTGTGCAATCCAGCCTGTCTTCATACTGGTCAAGCATTGTCACAGTTACAGTGTGAGGAGTTTGCACTGTTCTTCGCTGATGAGGTGTCCACCATCAGGGGTGAGATCAGCCAGTGCCTCCCAATTGGGTCCTGCATCAATCAACCGAGTGGTGCTAATGCCCTGTTGACTTGGTTCATCTTTAGCCGACCAGCAGTCATGGATATAGTGAGAATCATCCAGACTTTGTGTCCAACCTACTGTAGTCTGGATCCAGGCCCTGCTCACCTACTATTGGGGTGTGTAGAGGTCACTGGCCCGATCCTGACTGGGATAGTGGTGGCTTCATTGGAGAGAGGGATCTTTCTAGATCCCTTAAAGGAGGAAATAGTTTGCCTCCTTTTGAAAAAATCCTCCTTTGATCCCGACTGCCCAGCGAACTACAGACCGGTCTCAAACCTTCCCTTTTTAAGGAAGGTTATCGAGATGGTGGTCACTTTGCAGCTGGAGGATCATTTAACCAGCCACAGTATCTATGACCTTCTCCAGTCTGGCTTCAGGAAATGGCATAGCACCGAGACAGCATTTGTATGGGTACTAAATGATCTCCTGATGGCGAGAGATCAGACAGCTCATTCCAGCTTGGTTCTCCTTGATCTCTCAGCAGCATTTGACACTGTAGATCATGGAGTGTTGCTCGAGCACCTGTGGTTTTTCTGTGGACTAAGAGGGGTGGTCCACAGTTGGTTTCAATCTTTCCTTGAGGGCAGGACTCAGACAGTGGTGTCAGGGATGTATTCCTTGGCCTCTCACTGCCTGCCCGGTGGGGTGCCACAACGCTAGATGTTGTCCCCCATGTTATGTGCAGGTATATGCTTCCATTGGGGGGCATTATAAGATGGTATAGGCTGAGTTTTTATTGCTATGCTGATGATTCTCAGCTCTACATGTCTTTTGTGCCCGGGCAGGAGTCTGATTCAATCACAGCTGCCTGCTGGAGATACAGAACTGGATGAGTACCAGTTGGCTTAGGTTGAAGTCAAGTAAAACAGAAGTACTGGTGGTGGATCCAGGGCTGAGGATGTTAGGTTCATGGACAGGGAAACCCTCAGGTTTATTTCTTGGGGGGATTCTGCTTATGGCCTCTGGCCAGGTGCGTAACCTTGGTATTATGTTTGATGAGGGCCTGACCCTGACGGCACAGGTGTCAGCTGTAGTCAAATCCTCCGTTTTTCATCTAAGGAATATAGCACAGGTGAAACACCTGGTGATACTTGAAGATCTTCCTACTCTGGTCCACGCCTTATTTACCAGTCATCTTGATTACTGCCATGCCCTCTATCTAGGGCTGACGGGGGGTGGATGTCCACCACTTGCAGCTGGTGCAGAACACAGCGGTCAGGTTGTTGACTGGAAGCCCTAGATCCAGTCACATAACACCTGTGCTGAGTGAACTGCACTGGCTGCCTGTACAGTAGCAAATCACCTTCAACGTCGTGTTGGTGACCTATATGGCCCTACACGGTTTGGGACCCCACTACCTGAAAGAACTCCTGTTTTCTTACTGTCCCTCCCACTCCCTCCACTCCTCTGACAAGGGATTGCTAGAGATTCCAAGGGTAACCTTGAAAACATCGGGTGGAAGAACTTTTGCCTTTATGGCACCTACCCTGTGGAATTCTCTACCTTGTAAGATATGTGATAGTCTGACCGTAGAAGAGTTTAAAAACCCTGAAAACTCTTGCTTGAACAAGCATTTTTGGAAACTTAATGCCTGTGATGTTTAAATGTGTTTTAATTGTTATGGATTTTAAATTTATTGTCATGTTAAAATTGTGTAACGGCGCCCTGAGCGTAGGAAGGGCGTCTTATATAAATAAATTTTACCTTACCTTACCTAAACAGTTCAGTGATTCAGAAAGGCAATAAATTAAACCGAAGTCCTTGATCAGCTAAGGAAAGAATGATTTGAAGTGGGGACCCAACCTCCGCCTCCACCATCACCACCTGTTATGGCACTACAGCAAGCAGTTGCTCAACAAACGCAGTCACGAGATGCAAAATAAGGTGTATTCGCTATAGACATCCAGCAAGGGAAACACCAAGTGCTGTGTTTCAGTAAAACAACCAAAGTCCCAACTCAACACGTGCAGAGAGTGAAAGAGCAGGAACTGCCAACTACGGGAACAGTCCTCAACTAAGAGGAAACAAATATGAGAGCATGCCTGCTGGATTTAATTGAAATGGATGATTATATCAAAACACACAGAACAGAAAGGTTACAAAAACTGCACACAACACAAGCAGTTAGGAAACTAATAAGACATGAACAAGGTTTTGGAACCACTTAAAGAGACCTGTCTGCTATCATGGAGGTTAGCAGAATACATAGTTGTGCACCTAGACTAATAGCAGATAGAGCACTTCCACAAAAACAAACACTCAAGAACAAAATCAAAGGGAAATGCAACCCACCACCATGGAGACAGTGGTTAGAGAGGGCAATTAAGAGCTAATATCAGAAGTATCGCTGCTGGAGGAGTTTAACAGGTGAACCAGATCAATGAAAATACTCGGTAATAAATAAACAAGTGCTTATGTGAAAGAAAATGGGGAAAAAGAAAGGAAAGGGTGAGGTGGGGGAGGAGGAAGAGTCGTGTCCCTGGAGACCCCTTCGGAATGTGATGAACCCTGCAAGGGGACTTGAGGGACCAGAAAGAAGGGAATAGAAAGTGTCCCAGATAGACCCCTTCTGGATGTTGGGAACCCTGCAAGGGGGTTATGGGGTTAGACAGAAAGGGGGATAAGGCTGCATTGATTTAAAGAGGTAGGAGAAAGAGAAGGAGGAGGTGTGATGTAAATGCTAGGAAGGGGAATAGGAGCTAACTCAAGAGAGTACCCTTCAGGGGGCTGGAGAAGGTCAGAAGATAGGAATTATGAGAGTGATAAGAGAGGGAGAATTGAACCCTTGAGTGGGATAGAATTCACACCGTTTTGGAAGGGATGGGGCCTAATCAATAGTCCAGCAGGTTGCATGGACCCATGAGGAGCATTCAGGGTCCCTTACATACTGTGAGGGATCAAGGGAGGTCAGTAAGGAAGTGCAATTTGAGGGAAGGGGAGGAGAGATAGAAATTTGGGGGGTGTGGATGCACAGGGTAAAATGAAGGTGACGTAGAGGAGTAGGGTTTATCTATGGCTTAGTGGAGGGAATTAGGGAAGGACATGGCAGGAGCAACTAGATACAAGGTAAATCTTGAGGGCAGATCTGATAGGGTAGGCAGAGAATGAGTACCAGATCTGAGGGGGGAGGGAATTCCAGATTTTTGGGAGGTGATGAGAGTAACCAGATTGGCTGATTAGAGTGGATCTGCAGGAGACTACCAGGGTGCAGGAGTTGGTTGATCTAAGGGAATGGGAGGATGGGGATTGTTATTTACAGAAGAAGGCATAGGTCAAAGAGACAAGGGCATAAATGGTAGGAAGGTGGACACCAGTCCTTTTACAGAAGAGAAAGTCCTCAAGGTTCTAGCAGAATGAAAATTAGATAAGGCAATGGGACCAGATGGGGTACATTCCAGGATTTTACAGAGCTCAAAGAGGTGCTTTTTGCACTTTTGACAATTCTGTTCAACTTATCATTAGAAATATGAGGTTCCAATGGAATGAAAGAAGGCAAATGTGGCCCCACTTCACAAAAGTGGGAACAGGGAGCAGGCAGGAAATTACAGACCTGTCAGTCTGACTTCAATAGTGGGCACAGTAATGAAAATCCTACTGAGGAAAAGGATAGTGGAATACTTTATCAGTGGATTTCATTATCTAAGACAACATGGGTTCACAGGGAGAGGTCTTGCCAGGCAAATCTGACTGAGGTTTTTCACTGGGTGACCAGGGTAGTGGATCGGGGAGAAGCAGTAGATGTTGTCTGCACAGATTTCAGTAAGGCCTTCAATACTGTTCCATATAGAAGACTGGTGAACAGGCTGGTCTGTCTGGGATTGGGTCAAAAAGTTATAAACGGGGTAAGAAGTTGATTAAGCAACAGGAGTCAGAGGGTGGTGGTAAATGGTGTCTAGTTTGGAGAAGGCAAGATGACCAGTGGTGTTCTGCAGGACTCAGTACTAAGCCTGGTCCTCTTCAGTGTCTTTATTAGCGATATTGCAGGAAGTTAGGGGAGAAAGTGTGTCTGTTCATCAGCACAAACATCTGTGATAGGGCAGAGATACCATAGGTTTGGAAAAAATGGGGAAAGATTTGAAAAACCTGGCATAATAGTCAAGGGTTTGACAGCTGAGTTTCAATGCAAAAAAAGTGCGAAGTCATGCACTTGTGTACAGAATCCCAGGTGTTATGTATCAATTAAGCGGGAAAGTACTAGCAACTGCCAAACAGGAAAGGGCCCTGGGAGTAGTCATTTCTGATGACCTGAAGGTAGCAAAGCAGTGTGATAAAGCAAGGGCATCACCAGCAGGAAGAAGGAGGGAATATTACCCCTGTACTGAGCACTGGCAAGACCCCACCTCAAGTACTTTATCCAGTTCTGGAGGCCCAGTGGCAGGGTGATATTCCTGCCCCTAGAAATCCTGCTGGATTAAGTGCATAAGAAATAAGAGGCCTTAGGGATAAAATGAAGGGTATACCATCACCGTAGCAACTACCCAATGGCGAAGACCATCACAGCGACAGGAATCGGGCAAAACCCACCCATTGCTGTGATGGTCTGTTTGGCCCGTGGGACCTAATGGGTGTTTGCCCCCGGTCCAAGTCTGACTTGGGTTAGAATCCTTTGAGACTGGGGTGTGGGGCAGAGCCCCCACCAAGGAGGGGTTTGGGGGTGCAGCCCTCGATTGTGTGAGCTGACATCCCCATAGCTACAATGCTGACAGTCAGCATTGTAGCTGTCACTATAGGGGATGTCAGTGCTAGCGCTGTCAAAGCACTATAGGTAAACCAAACTAAAGCGCTGAGTGCTACAGGCCTCAAAAAGTATGAACTACAGAAATGGTGTAAAATGGTTCAAGGTGTCTGAAGATGGCACAGTAAGTGATAAATACAATTTGAATGCATGGAGTACATTGAGTACGTCTGGGGTTCTCCTTGTCATGACCGGCCCTTCTGGTTATAACTTTTTACATTAAGTACGGTTGACATTGTCAAGTGAAGAAATACAGTAAGACACTATCAGGATAACAAATAGGTACAGGAATAAAGGGTACAGTCATTACAGTCAGATGATACAGTGTAAGTGCACTAAAACAGGGGTATAAGCAGGTCTTATTAGACGTTCAGGATAGGGTGGCGGGGTAGATGTAGGCATTGATAGTAGTGTGAGAGGATAATCCCAAGGGTCACCCCATGGCACAGTTGGATTTAGTCTCTTCCAGTAACCATGCTTTCAACTGGGTCTGAAAGGAAGAGTGAGTGTCAAGGTAGAGGACGGAGACTGTCAGTCTGTTCCACAGCCTGGGAGCAGTGATGGACAAGGCACTGCTGCCCAGGCAGGAGGAGGCCTAAGGGATTATGAGCTGTGGTACAGTGGACGGCTAGAGGCAGTGGGTTGGAGAATTAAGCTGGATCAGAAAGTAGAGAGATAGGATACTGCTTCTATGAGTATAACCAGTGATGCACTCTAGTACATAGTTGTGCCTGTCTTGTAGGGGGAGCCAGTCAAAGGATTGGTATAGAGTGCAACAGAGCATGGATGGAGACAACAGCAAAAATCAGCAAGGAATATTTCAGAAGGCTGAGGCATGTACTGCAAACTGCTTTGACAATGTGAACCAACATGCAAGGCACAAAGTCTCCCAGCTTCCAAATGGCCTTATTTACCAAAAACTCTGTAATGCCTGCACCCAGGCTACCAGCCTAGCCAAAACAGAGTACTTTAACTCTACCTTCGTGACAAACATCAACTCCCCCTCCAAGTTCTGTAGAGTGGTCCACATCCTCTTTAACCCCATCCTGTCCACCTACCCCAATGCTTAAGATAAAGACCACCTTCGTTGCTGATCCAGTTGCAGTAGATACTGAATTCAACTCTTTTTACACCACTTGTGCTCATACCTCTCAACCTCCTGCCTCATAAATCAGGGACAAGACTTAAAAAAATCAGGGACAAAGGCCCAAAATCAGGGACACATTTTTAAAATTGGTGCTATCCACTCAGGAAGCTGGCAGAATAAGGGACTCAGTGTATAATACATTTTCTGAAGAATAAGAAGTCTGCAACTGTATTGTTTGACATGATTTTATTCTTACAATCATCACCATTTAGTCAGGGCAGCACAGATTTTAGGAGGAACAGAGTAAAATTTTGAGGTGAAATCAGGGACATCCCTGAAAATCAGGGACACTTGAGAGGTATGCTTGTGCTAATGAGCTACTCCAATCTCTCCCAAGCTATTCCCCTTCTTATTGCCTATGAATGGCCCCCTGATGCCCCTTCTCTTTCACTACTGTCTTCCCAAATTATGCCCTAAATGCCCTGCTAGCAATCAACCCTTCAAAAGGCTCCCCCCAGATAGCCTTGACCCCAAACTATTATCCTTGTCAGCCCCAGCCATCATCTACCCACTCTCTACTACCCCAAACTTCTCTTTCTCAACCACCTCAGTACCTTCCCCACAGAAACATGCAGTAGTCCTTCCCCTCCCTAAAGGTGGAGACCCTATCTCCCCTGGTAACTACTGCCCCATCTCTCTTCTCCCTACTCTTGCCAAACTTCAGGTACATCTAGACCTCTCCCAGCTCACGGCTTACCTCAATGACACCGCCTTCTTCGCTCATTATCAATCTGGCTTCAAAAAAAATCACTCCACCACCACCTCCCTTCTTCAGCTCACTGATTCTGTCCTCACCGGAATGGACAATGGCCAAATCACCTCAGCCATTTTTGTTGATCTGGCCAAAGTCTTCGACACAGTCCCCCACTCCCTTCTCCTTGACACTCTGTCAACAGCTGGGCTATCCCCCTTAGCCACAGACTGGTTCAAGGCATACCTCACTGGCAGGACCCAATCAGTCAAGATCTCTGACGCATTGTGCCCACCCCTCCTGATAAGAACTGGCATCCCCCAGGGATCAATGATAGGCCCCATACTATTCTCTATTTTTCTAAACAATCTCCCATCCACTTGCTCTCCATTCTCCTCCATTCACATGTATGCTGATGATACAGTCTTGTATGCATCTGGCTCTTGTCCCACCGAGGTTGCATCCAGCTTGCAGCACAGCTTTGACAAAGCTCAATGTTGGTTTGCAAACCACCAACTATCTCTCAGTGCCCAAAAAAAACAGTCTACATGACCTTTGGCACCAGGCAGAGACTTACCAGGTTTCCCTCTCTTCCCTTCTTCCACACCTTTGATAGGAATTTACTCGTAGACACATCCTCCTTCAGTTATTTAGGTATCTGACTGGACCAACACCTGAACTTCTCTGGTCATATCAACACCATTTAGAAAAAATAGCATCCCAAGGTTGGTGCTTTATTCAGGAATGATGCCTGCATCCCGTTCATGGCTAGGTGTGAGATTGTCCAGAAGATGATCCTACCTATCTTCGTCTACTGTGATGCAGTCTACAGTGCTGCCCCAAGTCCTCCCTCACAAGACTAGATACCTTCTTCTACTCCTTTTGCCATTTTGCCCTTGACACCCCCTCCTCAGTCATTATTGTGATCTCTACCATGCCCTATCCTTACCTTCCCTCACAAACCAACATCTCTCACTGTGCAAAATTCACCTCCTAGTACTGGCTGGGTGAAGTTCCCTCCTATGTCTTCCCCTGCCTTTACAACCACCTCCCTCCTTTCTGCCTCCTAAGATCTACTGGCTTGTGAACTCTGGTGGTCGCATGCTGCTCCACCCTTATTGGCCAATCCGGTTATTCTTATTGCTTCCCAAAAATCTGGAATTCACTTCCCCCTCAAAATCGCCACTCATCCTCTTGCTACTCCATTAACTCTGCCCTCAAGAATTTCCTTGCCCCTCCCTCTGCCTGTCATGACCCTCCCTAATTCCCACCTGCCATCTCCCCAAAGCCCATATTACCATATTATAACTCCCTACCACTACTGTTTCCCTCTGATCGTGCTCCTCCTTGACCCTACTCTTCCTCCTCCTACAGTGTTTCACTCCCTTCTTTCTCTACCCTTAATCTATCTCCCTCCTGTGAGCTTGATCACTGCCTTGTGAAGGCAGGATCCATAGTGCACGGAGGGCAGCAACTTTACCCCCTTTCCCCTTTTCCTTTTTTTACTGCTCCCCCTCAATCACTGCTAGATCACTGTCTTGTGCAGGCAGGGTCACCCAGCTCACTGGTGGGGTACTACCCCCCTACTGTAATTGACCTCTGTTAAGGTTCATATGCCTACTCCCCACCAATCCTATTTCCCTCTGATTGTGCTCCTCCTCCTTGTCCCCTACTCTCCCTCCTCCTAAAGTGTTACTCCCCCTTCCTTCTCTACCCTTAATCTATCTCCCTCCTGTGAGCTCGATCACTGCCTTGTGCAGGCAGGATCTATAGCACACTGTGAGCAACAACTTTACCCCCTTTCCCCTATTTCTCCTTTTACTGCACCCCCTCAGTCACTGCTGGATCACTGCCTTGTGCATGCAGGGTCACCCAGCACACTAGTGGGGTACTACCCCCTACTATAGTTTACCTCTACTACCTCCTCCCACAACATCCCTCCCCCAACAGCCCCTCTCTCGCATCACTATATATAAATAACTGTCATCCTACCAGTAGGGCTGTCCCCTACCCTGCCCAGATAGGGATAACAGGACACTGTTGAATTTCAACTGCCTCTTCCCCCCTTGGATACCTCCCCACCTACAATACCTCTCTATCATCACCCTGCCACACTCCATCTCTCCTATCCTCCTACCCCCCTTCTGATTAACATAGCCTAGCACTGGCCTACCCCTACACTCAATTAAGCACTTATAACCTATCCTCATACCCCTCTTATATGCACTTTAGTCCTCCCTGTCATCCCTTTCTGCCTTGAAAATTATGTTCTGTCTGCGTTTCTCTGTAAATTTCCTTTCCATTCTACCCTCCACAGTTTTTCGTTCCCTCCTTCCATTCTTCTTCTTTTTATTCCAGTCACTGTAAATCTTGAATATCTATGTTACACTAATGGCTACCAATTACTATTGGGTCACCTTGCCATCTAGTGCTACATACTGTTGCCAAGTTATCATATGTGTTCCAGTGTTGCCAATTTGCAACATGTCTTCATATCTACTATACTTAACTGTTCCATTGTTAGCCAATGTTATCCACCTGTAATCCTTCCCACTCTCATAGTATGCAAGTAAGTAAATTGTATTTCAATATTGTAACATTTCTCTGTATTCTTTCCCATTATTCCCTACCCCAAGTTGAATAGGGAGATGAGCAACTTGTTGCTCAGTGTGCCTTCCTGGTGAAACATTTCAATAAATTCAATAAATAAACATTAACTCGCCCTTTCAATGACATCATGCAACTTCAGTGTGACTGACTAGCCACAGTAAATGCTGGACCAGCTTGATATAAAAGCAAGAAAACTACTCCATGCCTACCAGACAATACATGAATAACAGTGCATGCCAAGGTTATACATCCCAAGGTGTGAGGGAGGCAGGGGCCTCCTTGAGATTGATTACACTTACAGGCCTACAAGTGTGGTGATACAGACATACTGTACCTACTGACATCCCTGGAACCAAACAGCCACGGTCCTGCATCATGAAGAAAACAAGCGAAAGATGACCTTCATCATCAAGTAAGGAGAGATTTAATCTGAAGTCATGGATGGGATCTGGCTTGAATGAAAGTTTCCAAATGGGACAATTTTTATTATGGCATTATAGATTACCATAACATTATTTCTGTCTATTCACTATCTGTTCTTACTTTATATATGTTGCACATATTATATGTTTTGTAAATATTTTTGTCCGGTTTTTATTTCTCCCTTCACCCCTCTCCCATTCCCTGTTAACCTGTTTGGTGAGGAATCTACTCTTATCCTCTTAACAGTCAGTTACACTTCAGTAGTGTCTCTTAAAGATGGGGGTGTTAAATGATGGCTGGATTTTTAAATGGTTATGTCTTGAAAATGTGGTACTTCTGGCATGAAACACTGGCGGCAGCAGGAGGTGCTGCTTCTGATATGATTTTATAATAAATTTTATTATGATTCAAGGATGCTATAGTGGCCATTGATCTTATGCAGATAGCCCCCACAGCCACCCGCTGTAATCTGAGGACTGGCACTTCCACCTTCTGGATCTCATACTTTACCAACTGCCCTAACAAATTCTTGAAAGTCAGTGTAGTACCAGATGCCCTGAGTGATCATTCACCCATGCTCTGTCAAGGGACATGCAAGGTGAAAAAATTAGCCCTCAAAATGGTCTACCAGCATCACCTCAAGCCTGGTATATTGACACACCTCAGACAACATCTACACAACTGGGACTGATCCCTGATAGCTACTGCCCCAGATATCGACTCATCTCTGGAGTTCTTTGTTTGCTCCTTCAGTGTAGCCTGTGACCTCTTGGCACCATTCACTAAACATGTCATTAAGGGCCTCAATACCCCCTGGATCTCTCAAGTTCTCCTCGACCAAGTGCATAACAGAGATATTCTCTGGCACACAGATCTGGAGACTGGCAAGCCAGCTGACAGACGGCATTACCAGGCAGCCAGAAACCAATGTACCTGGAGCATCTGCAAGGCTAAGACTGAATACTGTCGGTCTGCCTTCACCTCCTCCTGGGGCTCTGGGTGCAGGTTCAGGGATAACCTAAAAGACCTCAATGGCAAAACCGTTCCTTCCCCTTACAATTGTGCATTAATGATGTCACTACAGACCCAATGCTTATTGCTAACACACTTAATTCCTCATTCTCAGACCTCAGTGGCGTGCTTCCCCCAACTTCTTTGCCTCCACTCCCCCCCAACCTCCCCACACTCAGGCCCCCTTTTTCACTTTGTAACTAGCTCCTAACAAGAGGCTATACCTTTCCTGCAAAAAGCACTATCCAAGTCTCAGTTCAGTAATGACTCCCTGGACCTTAAGTTACTGTGCTAACTCTCAACAAAGTACTCCACCCACTTACAACCCTCCTAATCCAATCACTCTGTGTAGGTCAGTTTCCCACTAAATGGAAAACTGTGCTTGTTACACCCATCCATAAAACCGTGGATCACACAATTCCGGGGAACGATCACCCAATCTCTGTTCTTCCCCCTCTCTTCAAAGCCCTAGAAAAAAATCATTGCCACCCAATTCTCTGAACACCTAACCAAATACATTCTACTCTGCCAGGAACAGCATGGCTTTTGCAAGAACCACAGCACCACCACTGCCCTACTGGAGTTTACTAATGCAAGTCACTTGGTCCTTGTGGCGTTGGGCACCTCACTAGAGCAGTATTTTGACCTTTCTAAAGCGGTTGACGCTGTCCACCACTCCCTGCTATTGTTCACCCTCACTGAACTGGGTTTCTCACAGGAGGCTGTAGGCTGGTTTGCCAATTACCTATCTGGCAGATTGCAGCAAGTGAAAATAACTTAGACCCTATTTTCCTCCTCCCAGTCTCCTCAGGAGTTCCTCAGGGCTCAGTACTGGGCCCCCTTCTATTTAGTATATTCCTTAACTCACTCCTGAAAGCCTGCCCTGGAAAACTGTTGCTCTAAGTGGATGATGCTTTACTATACAGCAGCCATCCAGACCCCCTTACTCTCCAACAGACCCTTCAACAATCCTTCCCTGATGCTGAGTGCTGGTTCACCACCCCAAGGGCTAGTACTGAACTATAAAAAAAAAAAAACTTCCGGTATTTGCCCACGCCCAGAACAAATGTAGTGCCCACCCTCTGCTGATATTTAACACATGGCATGACCCCCTTGAACAAGTTGGCACTTTCAAATACCAAGGAGTCACACTGGACTCTGCCCTAACCTACCATGAACATATCCACCTCTTTAGTTCAGCTGTCAACACACATGTTGGCCTCCTGCACTGCTATAAACACTGTCTGCACCCCAATGCCTGCAACTGGCAATCTTCTCTTCACTCCTGTCACTAACTGACTATGGAATCCTGATCTATGGAGCAGCTGACAACACAACCCTAAACAGAATCCGGATATCCCTAAATTAAGCCTGTCGCCTGGCCCTAGGTTGTGAACAGCTGATGCACACCTGCTCTCTCTACACCCATACTGATTGGCTCAATCGCGATGGGCGATTGAAATTCCAGACCTGTCTCCTTACCAAAACAATCACTGCTGGTCTCACCCCTCCTGGCCTCACACCCTTACCGCTACCCACCAAGGTCACTAAGCACACTCTGAGCACAGAGAAATGCCAATAGCTAGTCTCTCTCTGCAAGATGGGACAATGGGACAAGATTGTCACTGGGACAATGAACCTTCCACTACAGGGGCCCCCACTACATGCACTCTCTCCCCAAGGCACTACTTTCTGAAACTTGGCCAATTAAAATCTCTTCTTAAGGACCACATCTGATGGGAGGGTGCCTGTGATTGCCTCTGACCCCCCGTTTCAGGTGTGGTCTCTCCATCCACTATGACAAAGGTCTGGCACCCCTTGCCAGTCCCATATAGATTGCCCTTGTGTAAAGTACTGTTATCCTGACTCTGTATGTTCAGGCCATGTGATCCTACTGGCCTTATCTGTTATCTCTTCACTCACTGTTTCATGATTCATTGATGTCATCATAATATACTGTTCTATTTCTATTGTACTAATATGCCCTGCTACTTACTGAGCATATTGCAAATGCCCTGTTGATCTGATTGTCATTTGTGCCTATGTCTGTTTACTATTCTCCTGATATGGCGCCTTTGTAAAGAAGTCTTTGACTCAAACAGTAGTAATTCTGATATGTTCAAATAAATTATATAAAATTATATAAATGTTTAAAGTGTTAAGTCCTTTTCTTTTGCAAGCCTGTTTTTTGGAAGTTCTTGCAATACAGTAAATATGCTGAGACTCCTGAGGTCCTGACTAGTGCTACCTATTTAGACATTGTGTTTAAGTTAGGAAAAGCTCACAGGAATGTAGCATAATTACAGCAGCAAATACAGGGAGCTGCTGGAACAACCACAAGTCAATCAAGAGCTGACCCATGAGTGGTTAAAAAGAGGTGAATTAAATCCATGAGATGAGTAAGCAATAATAGAAACATAGAATTTGACGGCAGATAAGGACTGCTTGGCCCACCCAGTCTGCCCATTTCCCTGCCTACTGGATAAGCTGCAGATCCTAGTTAACCAGCAGCCTACTTCTTCCTACCCCAACCCCCTAGAATTGCCTTATGACTGTCCCATGCATGCTTGAATTCCACCACTGTTTTTGACTCCACGACCTCCTCCGGAAGGCCATGCCATGCATCCACAACCCTCTCTGTGAAAAAATACTTCCTTAAATTACCTCTGAGCCACCCCCATCTTCAAATTGTGCCCCTTGTTCTTGCACCTAATTTTTGAAAGATGCTACCTCTTGGACTTTGTTGATTCCCTTGAGGTACTTGAAGTTTCTATCATGTCCCCTCTCCTCCTTTCCTCGAGGCTATACATATTAAGCTCCTTAAGTCTCTTCATATGTCTTCCGTGCAGACCCTGCACCATTTTAGTTACCTCCTCTGACAGCTTCCATCCTGTCTATGTCTTTGCGAAGACTGGGTCTCCAGAACTGCATGCAGTACTCCAGATGGGGTCTGACCAACTGTCTGTACAGAGGGATAATAACTTCCTGTTTTCTACTGGTGATGCCTCTCCCTATGCATCCCAGTATCCCCCCAGCCCTCCTTGCTGCCCTCTCACATTGCTTGCCCACCTTTAGGTCATCTGATATGACT
Source organism: Neoceratodus forsteri (assembly GCA_016271365.2). NCBI lineage: Eukaryota > Metazoa > Chordata > Ceratodontiformes > Ceratodontidae > Neoceratodus > Neoceratodus forsteri. The sequence continues at coordinate 1,469,497,764 of CM057459.1, forward strand.
ACCCCCAGGTCCCTTTCCATTTTTGTTGTTGTTAGTATCTCACCCCCATTGTGTACTCTTCCCTGGGTTTTGTTTCCCAGGCGATTACATTGCACTCGTAGCATTGAATCTAAGCTGCCATACATTTGACCATTCCTCTAACCTTGCCAAGTCCCTTTTCATCCTTTCCACCCCACTTTGTGCATCAACTCTGTTGCAGATCTTTGTGTCATCTGCAAAGAGACATACTTTCCTTCCAGTCCCTCTGCAATGTAGCTATAAAGACATTGAAGAGGACCGTCCTATTACTGAACCCTCGGTGCCCACTAGTAACCCCCCTTTCTTCAGAGTGGACTCCATTTACTATTACTCTCTGTGTCCTATTCTCCAGCCAATGTTTTTACCCAGGCTGTCATCTTGGGACCCACTCCCAGGCTAGCTAACTTGTATATCAATCTTTTGTGTGGGACTGTGTCAAATGCCTTGCTAAAGTCTAGGTAGACCATGCCCACAGCCCCTCCCTGATCTACTACTTTGGTCACCCAGTCAAAGAAATCTATCAGATTTGTCTGGCATGACCTTCCTGCTGTGAATCCATGCTGCCTTGGGTCCTGTGCCTCTCTGGCCTCTAGATACTGACAATTCTTTCCTTCAGAAGTGATTCCATCATTTCCCTACCACTGAGGTTAAACTAACAGGTCTGTAGTTTCCTGCTTCTGCCTTGCTCCCCACTTTTATTAAGGGGAATCACATCTGCCCTCCTCCAGTCCTCGGGTACCATTCCATCCTCCCAGGATTTGTTAAACAGGGTAGTCAGTGGTGTCACTAATTCTACCCTTAGTTCTTTTAGAATTCTAGGATGAATCCCATCAGGCCCCATTGCTTTGTCCACCTTTCAGTTTTAAGAGTTCTTTCAGAACTCTTTCTTCTATAAATGGGCTGGTATCAACTTCTGTATCCAGAGTGTTTCTACTGTTTGTTTAGGTACCTCCCTCTTCCTTTGTAAATACTGAGAAAAAATATTTGTTTAGTATTTCTGCCTTTTCACAGTCACCCTCTGCTTACCACCCCTTTATTAAGCCTCACTATCCTCCCTTGGTCTTCCTTCACTCCCTGATGTACCTATAAAGGTTTTATCCCCTTCTTAACTGAGTTGGCTATCTTTTCCTCAGTTTGGGCCTTGCTGTTCTGACTGCCTTCCCAGCTTCCTTTTGCTTTAACTGATACAGTTCTCTGTCCTGCTCCTTCTGTGATTCCTTATGCTTCCTGAAAGCTTTCTTTTCTCTTGAACCTTCCTGCCACTTCCTTTGAGAACCATAGTGGTTTCTTACATCGTTCATTTTGTTTATTTGCTTCACATAAAGGCTTGTTACCTCTGTGATGGCAGTTTTATTATTCCCATTGTTCTTCCACCCTCCTTCCTGCCCTTTTGCTAGTGCATTCCTTAGGCACTCACCTATTTTACAAAGTCAGCCCTCCTAAAGTCCAGTACCTTTGCCTTTGTATGGCTTGACTCTATTGCTGTGTTTATTGTGAACCATACTGTTCGATGGTCGCTAGTTCCCAGGTGGCTACCACTTCTACATCTGTGATCTCTCTTCATCTCCATTTGAGAGAACCAGGTCTAGATTGCTCCCTCTCAAGTGGGCTCCAATACTAGTTGTCTAGGCATGCCCCTGTAGGGCATCTAGAATAACCCCACTCTTGAAGTGGCTGCTGCAACTGCACTCCAGCTAACATCTGGCATATTCAGATCACCCATCAGCAATATCTCCCTTTTTTCTGCCATACTAAGTATACTTTCTATCATTTCCTTGTCCATTTCCTCCCCCTGAGAAGGGGGTCTGTATACAACCCCTGTGCGGATTGTGGTGCCATTGCCGGTCTCCAAATTTACCCACAGTGCTTCTTCTCCTCCCTGTTTCTCTTTTATTCTGTTGCTTTGATTCCTTCCCTTATGTAAAGAGCTACTCCTTCTCCTCTTTTATCCTCTCTGTCCCTCCTGGATAAAATATCTCCTGGAAGGTCCGGTACTGCCCAATACCACCCACCCTGGAGGGTATTATTGCACTTAGAAAATGGGATATAGGTGACATTTTTTAAAAACTGTATTAAAATAAAATATATATAGAAAAATAAATTAAAAAAACAATGAAAATGTACTTCTGAGGTAAAGTAGTCCCTACAAAAAATGACCAGTGGAAGGTGCTTTGTCTGCCCCCACACCACACACACACACACATCTACATTCATAAATCCTAATTCCTAAAATTGGAAGTTTTCTCTGTAAGTCTCTCTTTTTTCTTTTGAAATAAGTAAGGAACCAGGATCATTCTGAGGAGTTCCAGAACTCCATACTAGAAGATGGCACACTGCTTGTGATCAGGTGAGTTGCAGTCAGAGCAGCTACTGGGAGCAGAGAGATACACTTTTACAGGAATCTTTTAGTAGCTCCAATGATCCCAGGAAAGTATTAAAATATTTTAAAACATTCTGAGAATGACTAGCGGGTGGGGCCAGGGGGTCGCGGTTCTAACATGTGAGTGATGCTGACTGTGTGGCAATTTTTAGAAGAAATTTAGTTGTTTTCAATATGTGGTACCATTTTCCGGTACAAATAAAGTACAGGCAGGAAAGGGGGGGCAACTGAACACATAAGTGGGAGAAATGGTGACACAGAAGAATAACCGTGCATTGGTGACCGGGAGCTCAGTGGCGATCATCAGAAAACCATAGTACTTAGTGATCAGATGGCTTCCAGGTTCGAGTAGGATAGGAAGTGAGCTGGTAGCTGCACTATGGATTGATGGAAGGATTGGAGTTAAACAGGGATGGAGGCTGAGTGAGCATGCAGCTAAAAGAAAAGCATCTGTGTTACAAGAGGTAGATTTATGTGTTTTGGATTGCTTTCGCTGTGCAGTTTCTAAGCGGGTAAGCAGTAATACAGCTGGGGTTGAATTTTAAAGTAGAAGGGATTGGGAGGATCGGCCGAAGAGTGGTGGCAGCAGTTTTGAGTGTGCTGGCAGGAAAAAAGAAAGTAAGCCTGTCAAAACAGGTACTCTGCTGTATGTGATTCTGGTTTTGATTGGTAGTTTTGAGCAGGGGGGGGTCCTTAGCAGGGCTACTATTAAATATTTAAGCGATTGGGAGTATCAGGCTGTGTAGCGGTGCCGGCACTTTATTTTCAGCTCACCGGTTATGGGTATGCATTGCCAGCTGATGTCAGCTACTACAGCGGCCGGCTTTTGAGGGAGCAGGAGCCACGACTAGCGCTGCCAAATTGTAACATTCTGCTGTGGTTGAAAAGCCCTTATTTTATTTTAATAACATGTTTTTGTTTGCTAAGTGATGGTTTGAGTAGATGGTTTGTGTGTGTGGGGGTGGACTACTGGTTGAGAGTTGGTTGGCAGTCTCAGTTACTGGGTTAAAAAAAATGGAGGGTCTATAGTTTCGAAATAGCCAGTGCCCACTGATTTTGGTGATGAGGTCAGTTGGGACTGGCACTTTTATTACCCGGGCTCTGTTGCCTGATAGATGCCCACCTTGCCTGGGCTATCAGCCAATCAGAGCCCAGGATTTACTTAGCCCATTTTCTAAGAGGTTATAATGCCAGCCCAAGATAGTGGACCACACGCAAAATGGTTCACAAAATCCATAGAAAAAAAATGAAAACAGACAGGTGCAGGCTCATTAGCACAGAGTTAAAAGCCACTGCACATCTTGTGTCGGGATGTGAAGAACTCATGACAGAAGGCATGTATACTAAAAGACATAACAACGTAGTGAGATTGATCCACTAGAAACTATACAAATACTGTACCTTAACTTGGACATTGTCACTGTTACCCAGTCATGGTGCCATGAGAATCATGATTGGAATATGGCCATACCAGATTATACTCCGTTCAGAAAGGGCAGTGTGGGTAAGAAAGATGGAGAAGTGGCTATTTACTTGAGGGATAGCATTAAAGCAACAGATACTGTACAGGGAGGGACAGAGGTATTCTGGGTCACACTGGAGATAGAGAATGAAGTAACTACTTGCATTAGCATGATCTGCAGCTCTCCAACACTAGAGCTGAGAAAAATGATAAATTTCTGAATTTGCAGAATTTTTACTAAATTTCAAAAAATGTCATGGGATTTCATCAAGATGTCATGCTGGAAATGTGATAGGAAAATGTGTGTCCTCAACTCTGATTTGAACCCAGGCCCTCAGCATTCTGTTTCTTGCTCTAACCAACCAAGCTATAGCAAACCTTAGAAGATTAGCAGGCCCAGTCATCCCTTTCAGATGTACACATTCTTAGCTAGGTATTGTGTAAGCCAGAAACTAGGCAGATCAAAAACACAAATCAACTATTTTTCTTCTCAGTTCAATTAGCCATTGTGAGGTAAATCATTAAGAAAATATGTTAGGAAAATGTGTGTCCTCTACTGAAATTCGAACCAAGGCCCTCGGAATTTCATACCTTGCTCTAACCAGCCAATCTATAGAGAACATCAGAAGATTGTCAGGCCCAGTTATCCCCATCAGATGACACATACCTGTCTAGGTACTGTGTAAGCCAGAAACTAGGCATGTCAGAAACACAAGGTTAGAGCACAATAGAGAATGTTAAGGGCCTGGGTTCAAATCACAGTAGATGACACACATTTTCCGATTACATTTCCTTAATGATTTTCCTCACAGTGGCTAACTGCACTGAGAAGAAAAAATAGTTTATGTTATCAAAATTTCATGGAATTTTTAAAATCCATTAATTCAGTCATAACTGGCTGTCTATTGAGCTAGAGCTCTGACATTTGGCATTCTTAATGTTTTGGGGTAGTTCCAAAGATGTGCAAAATATCATGAAATTAGGATCAGTTGTGTAAATGTTGTATGAGCTGAAAGTCTGTCAGTTTATTTTTTGTGGAACAGTTCATGAAACTCTATCTGTGCATACGTCAATTGTCTATTGTGCAAAAGATCTAAAAACTGGCATTGTTACTTGATAGGTGTTCTAACAATGTACCACATTGCATGGCAATGGGATGGGTTGTCTCAAAATTATAGGTGCTCAAAATCTGTCATTTTACTTTTTGCAGGAAATTTCATGAAAACGTTTCGCTGTATATATAGTAACTCAGTCATCTTTGGAGCTAGACATGTATAAATTAGCACAAATACCCTTTATGTAACGATTGTAGAATTATTTAAATATGGAGAGAAATGGACTAGAGATGTTTAAGTTACAGGGGTTCAGAAGTTTACTGTGTTAATATTTGCAAATGGGAAAACTCTTAAAAATGGGGATGCTTGTAGCTTCTCTTCAGGCGTATGCTTAACATTTGACATGCATACTGATGTGAGTTTATTTTGGTGCCTAACACCACTGGATAATTTGGTTTAGCAGATTTTAATTTACAGTGGAAAAAAAGTATTGGTAGCATTTTCTCAAATATTTATGGTAGCATTTAGAAGAAGCATCCATGATTCTTTTTGTGGAATTCAACATTCACAATACATGTGAAACTGTTTCATTTGATAAGCTGGGCTGAGCTTTCTGCAGTTCTGCTGTTCTTCTCTGGGTGACTATTTGCCCTCCCAACATAGCCAGACTGACTCAGTAGAACTACTGATTCCCCCGATATCCTCTTTATTCTTTATAATGACATAATCCTTTAAAATGAGACTCACCTGCTCCTTTTCCTATCAACCTGTCCCATTGAAATAGCCAGAATTATTCTTTCCTTATACTCCAGACATTGTGCTCCCTCACTACACCTTTTTGAGTACATCTAAGTCCCAGACTTGTGAGTATGTATGTCAAGCTCCCTGGATCAATAATTTACTGAGCATGATCCTTATATATCCTGCATTCAGTTTGGAAATGTTGACCCTCTGTTTCGATTGGGGAGGAGGAGTCTACCATTGGTGTGCTACCCACCTCAGCTGTCCATTTCTTACTGAAACTATGCATATCACTCCTACAACTGGTGACTCCCTGCACTATCTGCCTCTCATAGCGCTATCCTTTAATTTGAATCCCCAAGATAAGGCTGAGTGAAATTAGAAAATTCTAATATTATGGAATTTTCACAAAGTTCCACATTTTTTCACAAAGACTCATGGAATTTGACTTTAGGTACAGATGTTATTTTACACATTTTGACAGCAATCAATTAATAAAATTGACTCGCTGTCCCCTTTTAAGGTCTAAGAACCTACCAAATGTAATGACATTGCATTGTCTAGTTTTAAAGTTTCAGAAGTTTATAAATTTGCTGTTTACATTCTTGCAAAATTTAATTTTATGAAAGTTTGACTATTTTTAATGCATCCCATTTAAAGTTGTAAAAAAATATATATCAGAAATTATCATGTGGTATAGTAGTTTAAATGTTTTAAATCTGGTTAAATTTGGATGTATTGCTTTAAAATTAGAAGGAAATAACTGACTTTTAAATTTGGGCAACATGCTTGGCAGGCTAAAATTTAGTGCCATTTGAAGCTAGAAAGCTGATACCATGTACACATATAAAATGGGGGGGCATGATAGAACCTTTCAAGTACATCATGGGAATAATCAGAGTCCAAGAGGGTAGCATCTTTCAGAAAAAGAGATGTGCAAGAACAAAGGGGCACAATTTGAAGATAGAGGGGGGACAGCTCAGAGGTAATGTGAGGAAGTCTTTTTTCATGGAGAGGGTTGTGGATAAATGGAACAGCCTTCCTGAGGAGGTAGTGGAGTCAAAAACAATGGGGGATTTCAAGAATGCATGGGACAGACATAAGGCAATTCTAGTTGGGGGGTAGGAGGAAGTAGGTTGTTGGTTAACAAGGATCTGCAGCCTATCCATTAGGTAGGGAAATAGGCAGACTAGGTGGGCCAAGCAGTCTTTATCTGCTGTCAAATTCTATGTTTCTATTGTGATAACATGTATACCTGTAAAATTATATAACATTTCAATGAGTAAATTATACTTAAACAAAATCTAAATTTTGGCAAAATGTTTGGCTACATATCCCCCTTTGTAGTTTGAGTTTTAAGACATGGTACACATACATACCCATTATGTACATTTCTATAAATCCTGAAATTGTGGATAAATTTAGTTAAAAATTTGCAAAATTAGACTGAAGTAACTGAAAATTTAATTTTGATGAAATGTTTGGCCATCCATAACATCACCTCTTTCTACATATGACTTTCTCATTTGGAAGTCTTATGTGTGTCATAACTATTTACACACCACACTTGGCATGATATGGAGGCATACTTTAAAAAATATTGAAATAATTGAAATTTAAAATGTGGCAAAATTCCATGGAATTTTCATACAAACTTCACAAAATTCTGCAGAATTGGAATGGTGAGTCTGTGGGCATTTCTATGGTTGAATTTTATATTCTGCATAGCTCTGTTCAGCATGGGGCAGGAGTTGGACACAGATCTGATGGAAAACATCCAAAAGATGGCAAATAAGTGGGAGTTGCTGCTGGTGGGGGACTTTAGTCTGCCGAATATCGATCAGAACATCCCACCTTCAGCTACAAGCAGGGACATCCTGTACTCCCTGCAGGGAGAATTTCTCAGGCAGCTAGTAGGAGAAGCCCCACATGATAGAGCAATATTGGACTTGCACTTTCTAGCAGGGACATTGTTGCAGACGTAACAGCAGGATTCCACCTAAGGACCAGTCATCACTGTACACTGTGGTCTAATATAGGAACTGTGGTGGGATAGGACGTTACCATGGTGAGGGTCCTGGACTTCAAGAGGGCCAACTTTACAAAGATGGGGGAAAGCCTCATATAGTGACCTTGGTGGGGGAGAATTTAGGTGGAGTGGATGAACACTGGGTAAAACTGAAAGGGACCATAGTGAGGGGAGCAAACCTTTGCATCAGGCAAGTTACAAAAGTATAAGGAAAAGGCGATCATTACAGTTTTCAAAAGGGGTGGCTGAAAAGGTAAGAGTAAAAAATAAAATCAGCCTTCAGGAGATATAAGGAGACACAAAGGGAGGAGGAACATAGGGAGGTGTATCAGGTGAAGGAGAGGGAGGGAGGTAGGGAAAATCGGTCGGGTACACAAAAGCACAAAGAGAGGAGAAAATAGCACAGGCAGTAAAGAAAGGAGACAAGACATTTCTTTGGTGTGAAAGTGAAAGGAGAAAGATCAGGGAAGGGAGGAGGATAGGAAAATTAAAGAGGGAAGGGGGGTTATGTTAGACCATAAATAAGGGACAGGATTATCAAAGGAAGTGCAGTTTGGATACAAGTACATTTATAGTGTAAAGAGTTATGAAGCAACTCACAAATATGACAGTGGATTATTTGGGTACGGTTCAGTTAAGCGCTTCACATTTTAGTGCTGTAATGTTCAACACTTTTCATTACATCACCACCAATTACAACGCTGCAGCAATTGCCAGGTGCTTCACTTCAGTGCGGCTTATTTCAAAGCTTTCTATTGCATTGCTTTCTATTTTCCCATGATCCACATTGCCAATTAGCCAATTAGCTAAGGATTCCATACATTGTCAATTAGCCAAGAATCAGCACATTATTAATGATGTTCAATCAATGAAATTAACCCAGTATTTAATGATGGGCTACAGCCCTTGATCCACACATTGCATCTGAAACCATGACCTGCACAGTCCATAGTGCCCAAGGGAAGGAGCTGATATTGCATGATGACTATATTTATTGTCTTGACTGGGTTATTGCTGGAGGTAAAAAAAGGTAACTTTCAAATACTGTATTTTAAAAAAATCAGTACTTTCTGGAGACACGAGCCCACAGTCTGATAACTAGCCCCCCCCTTTCTTGTGTAGGAGTTGGCGCTGCACAACAGACAACTGCCTTGGGCGGCTACACACAGATGTATCTAACTGTTCAGAAATTCTGGTGGGAGAGCATAACCATGAAGCAAATCCAGATGCAGCATTCAGAACCAGGTTCCTCTCTATGCTAAAGGGTGAAGTTCCCGAATCCACTGCACCAGTACCAGGCATATATGACAAACACGCTCGTACTGTAATTACCAAATCATCCAGTGCTGCCATCCCCACATTTGACTCCATGAGAGCCTCCCTCTATCGAGCAAGACAGAAAAACTTGCCCCCAATTCCTGGCGAGATCAGCTTGATCCCCTGCAAGCTACCAGATACATTCAGTGACACTCTAAATGGGCAACGTTTCCTGTTATTCCAGCAATAGGACAATGATGCAATATGCTTTTGCACTGATGAAAGTTTGAAGCTGCTGGCTAGTAAGTCTGAATGGTACATTGATGGAACTTTTAGTGCTGCACCAGTTCCTTTTGCACAGCTATTTACTATACATGCATCTATTGGTAGTAAGCAAGTCCCTTTAGTATATCTACTATTAGCAAATAAATCCTAGGAACTATTCTGTGATGCACTACAGAAATTAGTTTTTGAAGCAGCTGCCAGAGGATATGAACTTAGCCCTACAATAATCGTCTCAGATTTTGAATCTGGACGTATAAGTGTATAACCAAAGGTGTTCCCCAGTGTAAATCATAGAGGCTGTTACTTTCATTTCTCACAAGCTATAATAAAGAAGTTAGGCACACTATCACTAAAATGTCTATATCAAAATGAACCTGCTTTTAACCTTGAAGTGAGAAAGCTGCTAGGGTTAGCATTTTTACCCCCACAGATAGTACGACTTAATTTTAACAGTTTAGTGACATATGCATTAGTAAGATGGCCAGAAGCAAAATCATTTTATGAGTATTTCCACAGACAGTGGCTTGTAGACTGCCTGGTGCATTATTGGAGTGTGCATATGGTTGACCGTCGCACAGATAATAACCTAGAATCATGGCACAGACGGTTCAACCGTAAGGTTGGTAGGTACCATCCTAATTTGTGGCAATTGATAGGGTTCCTAAAGGATGAGCAGGCTCTAACAGAGGTGATAATTACCCAAATTATGAAAGGTCATGTAGTTGTGAGGAAGAAACGGAAGTATGTGTCCCTAAACAGTAGACTAGCAGCAATAACAAAGGAGTACAATTCTGGTAGCCGAACAGCTGATGAGCTCTTAGAAGGCATAGCTAGAAATGTCAGGGACTTATTGGATTTTGCTGTGTTCATTTGTACTGTAGCCATGTACTGTCATGTACAGCCATGGATTTCTTTGATAACATTAAATACTGTACTGTAGCCGTGTACTGTCATGTACAGCCAGGGATTTCTTTGGCAACATTAAATACTGTACTGCAGCCGTGCACTGTCATGTACAGCCAGGGATTTCTTTGGCAACATTAAATACTGTACCGCAGCGGCTGCACTGTCATGTACAATAAGGGGATTTCAACTGGTAACATTAAATACTGTACCCATGGCCGTGCACTGTCATGTACAGCCAGGGATTTCTTTGGTAACATTAAATACTGTACCGCAGCCGTGCACTGTCATCTACAGCCAGGGATTTCTTTGGTAACATTAAATACTGTACCGCAGCCGTGCACTGTCATCTACAGCCAGGGATTTCTTGGTAACATTAAATACTGTACCGCAGCCGTGCACTGCCATCTACAGCCATGGATTTCTTCGGTAACATTAAATACTGTACCGCAGCCGTGCACTGCCATCTACAGCCAGGGATTTCTTCGGTAACATTAAATACTGTACCGCAGCCGTGCACTGCCGTCTACAGCCGTGGATTTCTTCGGTGGCATTAAATACTGTACCGCAGCCGTGCACTGCCGTCTACAGCCGTGGATTTCTTCGGTGGCATTAAATACTGTACCGCAGTCGTGCACTGCCGTCTACAGCCGTGGATTTCTTTGGTGACAGTAAATACTGTACTGTGTTGAGTTTTAGCCTGGAGCTTTGCATTCAATGTAAAGCCATGGATTTCAATTTTAGTAAAGATCGTAGCATTGCATGTACAGCAATGGATGTTTTTGGTAACCTTATATGCTGTACTGTATTGAATAAATTACCTTTTTTAAACTAATATCCAATTCGTTAATTCATTTTAGAATGAAGAGCATTTTAAAATGGAGAGCAATGCAGTTAGCGCTGAGATCAGACGGTGCTGTAGTAACACAACGCTTAATAAGTTAGCGCTGAACTTACGGCACTATATTATCCAGCGCTAAAGTATGATGCGCTGAACTGGGCTACACCAGATTATTTATTTATTTATTTTCATTTTATTCTTTGGCAACAAGGTAAGGCACACTAGACAGAAGTGCCTGTTTTCAGGGGCGATCTGGGAGCACTGGGCAGTTAAGTGACTTGCTCAGAGTCACACAGTATGCAAGTGGAGGTTACGAGACTCAAACCCTGGTCTAGTCTGCTGGATGAACCAAGCTCATTCACAGTTCGTTACTCTAACCTCTAGGCTATACTACCAGCCCAGGATTAGGCAAGGGGGCCATATAGAAAACATCCAAGGATGTTGAAGAAGCAAGCAATAACACACAATGAGCAGTGGGTTACGTGCTGTGAGATACTAACAACAACAAAAATGGAAAGGGACCTGGGAGTAGTCATATCAGATGACCTAAAGGTGGGCAAGCAATGTGAGAGGGCAGTAAGGAGGGCTGGGGGGATACTGGGATGCATAGGGAGAGGCATCACCAGTAGAAAACAAGAAGTTGTTATCCCTCTGTACAGACAGCTGGTAAGACCCCATCTGGAGAACATACTAACATACTATTTGCCAGCAGATTAGGCCTTATGGTCTATCGAGTCTGCTCGAACTTTAGATCCTTAGTTGGGTGCCGAGACCCTCCCATCCCTTGTGCTCCAGAAACCCGTATCATCCATCCCCACCCCCCTGGGACAGGACATCATCTGATACATCCACTTTCTGTGTCTGTCCCATCCTCTCTTGAAGCCCTCCACTGTGGATCTCTGAACTAGCTCACCAGGCAGTGCATTCCAAGGGTCCACCACCCTCTCAGTGAAAAACCTCCTCCTCTTTTCCCCCCTTACCCTTCCACCTTCCAACTTCAAACCATGCCCTCTGGTGATACCTCCCTGCTTTAGTCTAAAGATCCCCTCCATGTTTACCCTATTTATTCCTTGAGTGCGTGAAGACCTCAATCATGTCCCCCTGTCTCTCCTCTCCTCCAGTGAAAACAGGAAGAGCTCCTTAGAATCTGTCTCGTCTCGTCAAATCCCTAGCCCTCATATCATCTTTGTTGCCCTCCTCTGCCCTCTCTAGGAGCTGTATGTCCCTCTTAAGTGTGGTCTCCAGTACTGTACACAGTACTCAAGGTGTGGTCTAACCAGTCCATTGTACAGTGGCAGAATCACTTCCTTGCTCCTAGAGGTGATCCCCTCGATGCATCCCAACATCCTGTTTGCCTTGCTACCGCTCTCCTGCACTGCTCAGAGTTATTCATACATGCATCCACCATGACCCCTAGGTCTTTTTCCCCTATTGAGGCCTCCAGCGCCTCCCCTCCCAGGGTGTACCTGTGTTTAGGGTTTCCCCGACCAAGATGCAACACCTTGCACCAGGTGATATTGAAATTTAATTTCTATGTGTGAGCCCAGCTTTCCAGGGTGTCCAGGTCCCCTTGCAGGGCCAACCTCCCCTCTTCTCCCTCAACTACTGCTCCCATCTTGGAGTCATCCGCGAAGAGACTCATTTCACACCCTATACCCTCCCTGATGTCCGATATGTATGCATTAAACAGGATCGGACCCAGGACCAAGCCCTGCGGTACCCCACTACCAACCTCTCTAGGGTTCGAGAGCTCCCCACAGACCACTACTCTCTGAGTGCGTCCAGCTAGCCAGTTTTCAATCCATCTGACCATCAAAGGGCCTACTCCTAACCCCATCAGTTTCTCCACCAGACCATTGTGGGGGACAGAGTCAAACGCCTTGCTGAAGTCCAAGAATAATACATCCACAGGCTTACCCCTGTCCAGTTCTGATGTTACCCCTTCATAGAACTCCACAAGGTTGGTTTGACATGATCTACCTGGCACAAACCCATGTTGCCGACTATCCAGACCTCCCACCTCCTCCAAGTACACCCCAATCGTTCCTTTAGTATACTCTCCATTAGTTTTCCCACCACGAGGTCAAACTGATGGGTCTATAGTTACCTGGTACTTCCCTCGACCCCCAGCATGGATTGGTACCACATGTGCCTCTCGCCAATCCCTAGGTACCCTCCCTGTCTCAAGTGACCTGCTGAAAAGCTCCGCCAGGGGTGCAGCCAGTATGTCCACCAATTCCCATAGTACTCTCGGATGAATGCCATTCGGTCCAGGTGATTTGTCTTTCTTTAGGGCCTTGAGGGCTAACCACACCTTTTTGGCGGAGATAGCATCATCCGTCCCCTCCACCTTACTGGCCTTTTATCTTTACCCAGATGTGACACCCTGGGGTACCTCTCTCCCTCTTGCTCCATTTTGTTGCTCCCTGATCCCACTTACTGATGTTTCTATCCCTTCGGTGCCTTGCTTTGTAGATATCCCATCCCCTCCCTAGTGAACACAGAGGTAAAGTACTCATTAAATACCTCTGCCTGGTCCCTCGCCTTTTCCACCCACCCTCCTTCTGATCTCAATCTGCTGAGATGGCCCTTAGTTTTTCTCCACTCCCCAATGTACTGGAAGAACCCCTATTCCCCTCCATGTATCCCCTGTGCCAGCCGCTGCTCTTTACTGGACTTTGCTCCCCTCACCATACGGGTGACTTTTCTAGATGCAAGCTGGTACAGTTCCTTATCCCTATCCCCTCTTGTTGTTTTATATTTTTTGTAGGCCGCCTTCTTTTCTCTGACTGCTACCTGGACCTCACTGGACCACCAGCATGGTTTATGTGACCTTGCTCCCTTACGTTTCAACTTAGTGCAGATCCTGACTGCCTCATGTAGTCCCCGTTTTATGACCTCCCATCTCCTTTCCACACTTGTCATTGAGGTAATCCCATCAAGTGATCCTTGAGAATATTTCCCATGCCCATGAAGTCTGCCCCCTGAAGTCCACTGCCAGTGTCCTAGATCTCACCCCCTCCCCATGCTTATTTGAAACCAGACAGTATTGTGGTCACTCCTAGTCAGGGGTCTTGGCAACCATGTCCTTACCAGATCCCCATCTGCCAGAACCACATCCAGGACATGCCTCTCCCCTGTGGGTTCCATCACATGCTGTGTTAAGAAAACATCCTAAGCCATCCAGCAGCCTCTGCTCCTTGGCCACCTTAGAGGACATGGTTCCCCAGTTTGTACCTGGCATGTTAAGGTCCCCATCAACACCCTCCTTCCCTTTTGGTCCACTGGGCAATGATGTTGTCCAACAAACCATCCTCTGAACCTCACTCATCCCGGGTGTCTATATGCTACACCCAGCTTGACCTTATTTCCTGCTGAGGATCGTAGTGACCCATAAGGCCTTCACGTTTCCCTCTGCCTCTTCTACCCTAGCAATTCTATGTCATCTCTAATGAACATAGCCACTCCACCCCTCTGCCCTCCTTTCTATCCTTCCTGAGCATAGTGTACCCCGTGCGTTTAGGTCCCAGTCATGGTTTTGTTGGCCCACATTTCCATGACCGCTGCCACATCCACCTCTAACAGCATGGCCTTGAACTCTGGCAACTTGTTTCCCAAGTTCCTGGCATTTACTAACACCAACCCACCCCTTATCCCTGATTCTCTTTGTTGAACCCCACCCAGATTCCTTATACTTCCATCCTCCTCTGCTCCTCCTGAAACCTCCATCCCAATCTGTTTCCCCTTCCCCCCTTAGGCGTGAAGGCTACTCCCCTCATCTGGAGGAGAGGGCTTCTGGTCAGCCCCTCCCTTATCCTTTCCTCCCTCACAAGTTTAAACCCCACCTTTCTTGTATGTAGTCAGCCATCCCATGTTTAAGGACTTCCTTCCCTAATGGGGCAAGATGAAACCTGTCCTTGGCATATAGTCCTTATCCTCCCAAACTCCATTCCAGTTCCCTAACACCCCAACCCCTCTCTTCACCCCACTTCCTGAGCCAGTCATTAACCTCTGTGAATCTTCATTTTTTCTCCACTGAGGCCTTTGGTACTGCAATATCTCGAAAAGAAATGTTGCATCCATTATCCCGACAGACTCTGGCAAGTTCTTGGAACCTTGTTGATTTCCAAAATGCTATTTCCTCTAGATCATTAGTTCCCAAATGCACGGAAATCTGGTTCCCTCCACAATCCTAACCATTTCATACACCATGAACTTTGCTCTGTGCAGTGTCAGCCAGAGATACACACTACCTTCACCTGGCTATGGCATCCACCCTCTGTCCCTCTACTGGATACCCTAATCATCGAGTCTCCCAATAACAGAACCTTAACACCACCATCATCCTTATGGTTACCTCCACTATGCCTCTCAGCCACCCTTCCCCCTTATTCATGATCTCAATTTCGTGGGAGTCTTCCTGCCTTACTAGAGACCCTTGTCACTCTCCTTTCTGCCTCCTTGCTATTTTGCCACTTAACTCAAACTCCCTCTGAATAGGTGTCCCCTTTAACCCTCTCTTATCTGAACCATTTATCCAGGCCCTGATGGTTTCTCCTTCCCCCACACCGCCATCCTCCCCCCTTGTAATAGTACCCCTGCCTCCAGAGGCTCTCTGTGGGTCCCCTTTAGCTAGGGCCCCATCCTTGGTACTGACCCCCCTGCTGAAAGGGGGCTCCTCTCCCACCTCCTTGTCTCCCAGTTTCTCTCCAATCATGCTCTCCTCTCTCATGTCTGGAATATGTTGCATCTCCCCCATTTGCTTAACATATATGTTTCCCCTTCTCCCTCTGGGACTATTTCTATCACTGTGTGCAGTTCTGGAGACCCAATCTCCACAAGGACATAGACAAGATGGAAGCTGTCCAGAGGAGGGCAACTAAAATGGTGCAGGGTCTGCACCAGAAGACATGAAGAGAGACTAAAGGAGCTTAATATGTATAGCCTCAAGGAAAGAAGGGAGAGGGTGGACATGATAGGAACATTCAAGTACCTCAAGGGAATCAACAAAGTCCAAGAGGGTAGCATCTTTCAAAAAAAGAGGTGTGCAAGAACAAGGGGGCACAATTTGAAGATGGGGGTCGGCTCAAGGGTAATGAAAGGAAGTATTTTTTCACAGAGAGGGTTGTGGATGCATGGAACGACCTTCCGCAGGAAGTTGAGGAATCAAAAACAGTGGTTGAATTCAAGCATGCATGGGACAGCCATTAGGCAATTCTCAGGGGTGGGGTAGAAAGAAGTAGGCTGCTGGTTATCTAGGATCTGAAGCTTATGCATTGTGTAGGGAAATGGGCAGACTGGGTGGGCCAAGCGGTCCTTATTTGCCGTCAAATTCTATGTGCTGATAAGAACATGCCCAAGGGTGTACTAAGGCACGAGACACTTGCGCTGAATGCCTTATGCCCCTAGTAGTGTTCTTATCAGCACGTAACCCACACCTCGGAGTGTGTTATTACGCTTATAAAATGGATCCCTGGTAAAGATTTTAGTTTGAAAAAAATGCAATAAAAATTTGTATAAAATTAGTAAGAATATGATAGCTGTACAAAAAGGAAAAAGTAGTCCCTGTGTTGGAATGCAGCACAACAGGTCACCGTGTCTTTGTGTCTACAGTACCCACCCAGTAACTGTGTCTGTCTGCAGAACTCATCCAGAGAAACTGTCAAAAACCATGTTTGTATTTATTTATTTATTTATTTTAAAAAATATATATATTTCTTACTTTTCTACAAACAGTTTGACCATCGGGACCCAATGTGTACAGGTGGGCTGACGTATTATCTGTGCCATTTGTTGTCCAACTCTCAAGATGCAGAGAGCATTTCTGTGTATGTTTTCATTTATTTAAAGTTTTGTTTTCTTAAAATCCCTTCCTTTGGTTGGATTTATGCTCAGGATTTATGACAAACGGCTGGCTGACTGAGGAGCGAGCATGTCTCTCAGCAGCTGCCGTAGATGGATGTTTCCAGGTTCACATTTCTTAGCACCATAGCCAGACATTTGCTGGTTCGAATTTGTTAAATCTAAAAAGCTACAGACAGTATTTATTTTGGAAAAATAAAGTATGTTCTGTAATTTTGTGGCAATAATGTGTTGGACGGTCAGTGGATGGTGAAGGTGGGGGGATGCCTTGGTGATGAGGAATGTCATTGTCATGACCGGAGCTGCAGATCGCAGGCATCACCATCAGTGAGTAAAATAAAATTATGGTTGCATAGCCCAAAATGTTCACTTTCGAAGAGGCTGTGTGAATTTTAAACTGGGTTGACTGGTTATTTTCTGGCTGTTTCACTGATGGTTGAAATGTGTGTCTGAATGAGGAGAGCAGAGCTGCATGCCAACTTGTTGTAAAGCACCTGCAGTTGGTTGATCTCATGTTTGGCCAGACCCTGCAGGATTGGTGCTGCATAGTTCAAGGTGGTGAGGAGGACACTAGTGGTGATGGTGATCCTGGCCTCAGGGATCAGCTGGTCCTTTAGTCGACAGAGGGTTCCTACTTTGGAGTGAATGGTTTTGGTTACTTGGTCAATATGATTTTTTAGAGTGAGGCCATGGTTCAGCATAAGGCCAAGGTATTTAAGGGAGGACACAACTTCAATGCGGTTGCCTGAAGCTGAGGTGAGTGATAGTCCTTGGGTTCTGTCTTGGCCTAGGGATCTAGGTCCAAACAGCATGGGCTTGGTTTTACCAGTATTAAAGACCATTCTATTCTCCATCAGTCAGGTCTCTAGCCTCATAAAGTCAGCTTGGAGATGTGGGCCCAGTTTGGTCATTTTGTCTAGGGATCGGTATATTACAGCATCATCTGTGTACTGGACCACTGAGCTTCCCCCACAGTGCTTACTTAGTTCATTGGGGAACAGGGTGAAGAGGAGAAGGCCCAATATTGACCCTTGTGGTATACCCTCCTTGAGGGAAAGTGGCTCAGATAATGCTCCTTTCCACTTGACTCTCTGTGTGTGCGACCAGATAAGTAACTCCCAAACCATGTGAGGGAGTGGGGAATCAAGGCCTAGTTTACTCAGCTTTGTCAGCAGGAATTGGCGATTGGCTTGGTCTTTTGCATCGGTTTAAGAGCTATTTGGCCCCAATAAAAGTATTCTGTTCCAAGATAATAGACTGTTTAACCCGCAGCATCACTGCCATTTGGACGGGTCACTTCGGTGTGGTAACCCCCTCAACAAACTGACTGCATTACATAATGCCTGATTGGATGAAAGTTAGGATCGCCCGCACGTTGAAGATGTGGGACCAAGTGGAGTAATATTGTTGTTGCCAGTTATTACTGTGTCGCTGTTCTTCTCCCTTCCCCTCCCCCTCCCCTCAAACAAGCAGAATGTTAGTTCCTGTTACCATTGAGCACTGCTGCTTATTGTGCAAAGGTTATTGGTACTGTGTGAGGAAGGGTTTGGGGCTGCAGTTATTGTATGTTCCTGGAGGTGACGACCTGCAGTTTTTAATTAACTTATTTAGTTTTTATTTAGTTTTTGTTGACCAGGTAAGTGCACTAGACAAATCCTGCCTATTTTCAGGCACGACCCGGGGGAGGGGGATTCAGATGAATGCCAACTGACCTTGAGCGAGATTAAACTGTTGGTGGTATTTTTAGTGAATAAGGGAAACTTGGCCAGGACACCGTGGAAATTCCCATACTCTTTTCGATAAGTGCCATGGGATCTTTAACATCCACCTGAACTACCACCAATCCAGGCAGATGGGACCTCGGTTTAACGTCTCATCTGAAAGACGGCACCTCAGAAGTGCAGCATCCCTCTCATACTGCACTACAGTGTCAGTACTGGGATAGTAACCCAAGTGCCAGATGTGGGAACTGAACCCACAGCCCTCTGATCTCTTGGCCTCAGAGGCAAGTGTGCTACCTACTGAGCCACTGACACTTGCGAGGGCAGAGGGAGTTTATCCAACAGGAGTCCTGTATTACTACCACAGATGGAGGAACCACTCCATTTTCTCCCTGTATAACCTGTACATTAGTAACCCAGGCCAACCCCCTCTAGAGTGTGTCCAGGTGTCCAGGTGGAACCTGAGGGCTCCAGAGGCAGCCAATGTGAGTCAAGGGGATGGTATATTAGTAAAATGAAAAATACCATATGCTCTTTCTATCTGTTTCAAACATTCACTTACTGTAGGTGAAATGGCACTTGCAGAGGTTCCCCTTCCTCCAGTTAATGACAATGAGTACCTCTCCATCTTTGTATTCTTGTGCTTCTTAAAAGAGAACCATATCAGGCAACTTTGTCAAGCATGCATTAAATCCTGCTTTTTGCATCTGTCACTTTAAGTTAACTTTCCCCTTTCTAACTTGTAGCATTTTTTTTTCGCATATCACAAGTAGTGTAAAATCAGTATCACGCTAGCTGCAGCTGAATAAGTCTCTCTGAAGCTCTGCCAGGAAGTCATGTGACAACTTGACTCTGTGACATCATTGTATGGATGCTTTCTGGGTGTAAGTTACTCCTGAAATCATTTCTCCTACTTTCTCTGTTGCACTGTCCTTACAAATGGAGCAGTAAGTTCTTTCTGATTGATAGGAGGACAGTGATGGGGAAGGAAGAGAGCATTATGGAATGCAATCTTACACATCTTAGATTGAAATGCATCCTCCTGCAAGTATTTATTTTCATGTTTGACAGTTTCAGCCCGTAACTGATGGTTAGAGTTGTAATTTTTTTCACGGCAAAATTCACCGAATTTCATGGGTTCTGCATGGTAAAAATACCGTTATTACAAGATATTTATTCAACACAGAGAATGCACATCACAGAGTCAGTAAGGCAAAAAATTGTATATATCATAAAAAAACCCATAATTATATAAAAACTCATTAGCTCATGTGTGAAGTAGTAAATTGATTAATACAAAGTGCATAGAAAGTGTGCTGGATATTAATAAATTTAAATATTAATATGTTTAAATAAAACAAGCATTAAAAGAAGTGTGCTCAAAAAATATTATTCTGCTGCAATAAGGAATACATTTTAAGGTTTTCTGGCTTAATGCTTCTTCTGTTGTCACTAAAAAGAGCCCCATACTTCGAGAAAGAGCACTCAACACTTGCACTGTTTACAGGGACACTAAGTGCAATAGCAGTGAGATTTGGAAAATGATCCTGAGTGTCCTGCCAATATTGAACAACAGCATGCTTTTTTATTGTAACCCTCTTGCACTGTGTTTTCTGAATATATAATCTAAGTTCAGCTTTGACTCTGATATTGTCCTCGAATGGGAGATGTGGGCCGAAACGTCAGTCTCAGACATTGCAGCTGTGGTCAGGGTTGAATACTCGGGCAGCAGTGAAAAGCTTCGCAGCAGATTGTTGAAAGCATCCATTGCCAGACGTATATTCTTTTATTGTTTGTGCACACATGGACAATGTCAGTTTAGCTGACGGAGAAACAGTCACGGTCACGGTGTTTTCTTTTTTATAGAATTCATCAACTCACAGATAAATCGTTTTACTATGGTACTGCGATATCCACAGCTCTGACTTCCCCAATAGCGACAACCAGAATGCTGAGTGCCAGCATTGCACTGTCGGGGATGCAACTGTGATATAGCAGGGGCTGTGCCCCCTGAACCCCCCCATGTGGGGGGCTCTGCCCCCACACCCCATGGTCTCTAAATATCCAACAGTGAGTTGGAGTTGGACTGGGGAGGGGGTGCAACACTGGGAGCCACACTGCCGGTGTCTGCCTTACATCAGCACAGTGACTCGCCGCAGACAGGTGAAATCTGTTGCTGTGCTGGTGTTCACACTGGGGGAGTTGAACTTGTGTCAGTACACCCAAATGAATAACACCTGTGATCATTTAAAGTACAAATAGTGTAATAAATTAGTCAATGCATGATCATGCAAATAGTGTAATTAATTAGTCAATGAATAATCATGCAAATAGTGTAATAAATTAGTCAATGCAAAATCATGCTAATAGTGTAATAAATTAGTCAATGCATAATCACATAATGAATATAACAGACCCTAGTAATAAGTTACTATAAATATAAACAACATTTAAACAGACCAATTAACATAATTAAAAGTCACCAGAAAGCACAAGAAATGGTTTCTCCACATTTAGATTCTAACAGATGAACACTAAAGGGCACTATCTTCGACAAGGACCTTGGGGATGAAATGTTAGAGGAGTTTGTAGCTGTCAGTTCTTCCTGGTGTGGGCCTGTGTGGGCCACTACATGCACTTGATGGTAAAATAAATGACTTTTAAATGGTTAAGCTAC
Source organism: Neoceratodus forsteri (assembly GCA_016271365.2). Lineage (NCBI taxonomy): Eukaryota > Metazoa > Chordata > Ceratodontiformes > Ceratodontidae > Neoceratodus > Neoceratodus forsteri. The sequence continues at coordinate 1,469,518,995 of CM057459.1, forward strand.
TTGTGTTGAGGCTTTTATTTTAGTGTGCATGGGTGAGGTGTGCCGTGACTGTTTCTCCTTCATTTGTTGGGGTAGTCACTGAGCAACCGCTAGTCTCTGTGCAGCGCTTTATGTTTCATTAGTTTCGATTTTGAACTATGCACAGGGTGCTCATTGCACTTGAAAAGCCAAAACATCTACTAGACAAAAAGTGTTTCATTCTTTACTTCCAGTGGGCATTTTAGTAATGCAGTGAGATGACCCTGTGATTTTTGGAGGCGAGTAACAGTGGAGCTGGAAATGGAGGAAGGACGACTATTGGAATTATGGACAGCGTATTGTCAACATTGCTAGAATACAATCCGTTTGGTGTGGAAGATCAAGGGACTGTACCAGCAATTGTCGGAGGGGTACCTACTTCTGAATGTGAGAGACGTGACAATATACAAAGTGCCTTTTTCACATATGAATGAACTGCGTTAAAATCATGTAAAAATCATTGGCAGACTAAAACTATTGAGGCCTATTTAAAAGTAAATACAGCACCTTGTGGTCTGCATGTTATTAAAGAGCCTTCATTTTGACTTGGCGATCTAGATTTTGTCTCTAAATGGAGAATTATATCCACAGTGGCCACAAATAAATGGATGGAGTTGATTGTTAGCAAGTCTAAAAAAGATTAAGCAGTGCTGGATAAAGAACTGAGAGAAAAAGAGGTGGAGTTGAACCAGTTTTTGGGACATTCATGTTTTACGAAATTTAAAACTGATCTACAGAAGGAATTAGTTTCAAGAAAATAGAATTTGTGCCACCAAGAAGTACAAATTTACAAGGGATCTGAATGATTATCAAAAAGGCCATATTTTCAGTTGGCCTAAGTGCAGTTTTGGAAACAGAAAGGGAAATCGGAATGAAATATACATATTGGTCAAAATAGGGTACACTTTTCTCCCACCCCCATTTTGAAACTGAGTTCCAGTGCAAGTGAAATAAGTGCAGCAAGTGGTACAAACACCTCAGAGACTAGTGACTCTGAATGTTCAGGATACTTGGGACATTCAGGGTCTTTTATAGGAAAGAAGAGACAATTCAAATGCAGCAAGAGGAAGAGCCGCTATGAACTGGATTACGAAGGACCCGAAGAGAGCCCCATAGCATCGGGAAGTCAAGGTGGTCAACGACTGCAGAAGAGGCGTTATCAGGAATAACTGAAGTTGAGGAGGATGGTTCTGAACAATTGGATATTATAATTAATCTTTCAGATAGAACATTGACTCCACCCGAAGTAAGTGTCCTTAATAAAGGCTTAACATTTATTCCAACAACTTTTTGAAACAACTTAGTCTTAGATGTGTTTACAATCAACAGACAGAAATGGTGAGGGATTTGGAGGGTTGAATGTGTTGAAAACACGATATTGCCTATAAAGGATGTTCTTGATGCTTTAGCTATTTTTGAAAGTGAATCTAGTTTCAGCATTGGAAATTTGAGTCAGTTAAACAGTGATGGTAGTCAGAGTAGCTACATCCAGGAATGTAGAAAACCAAGTACTTTTTGTCCACTGCAGCCAGCAGCTGTCTCTGTGTTCTACAAGTTATGTGAACAAGACACTGAAATGTTAAGAAGAGAGGATTTTGTGCCCTGGTTTTGTAATGTAACTAGGAAGGAAAGTGAGGCATTAAGGGCCCTGAGAGAGGATGAAGAAACTATTGTTAAGCCGGCAGACAAGGGCGGAAGCATTGTATTGCAAAATACTAAAGATTACAGTACAAGTCACATTAAATTACTTCACCAATGAGTTGGTTTAGCATTGTTTTTTACAGTTGCCAATGCATTGGCAACTCATATTGCATTGTTTTTCAGTGCTTAATCAGTTCAAAAGCAACGTTTGTAAAATGTTTTCGTGACTCATTCGTAATGCATCAGCTATCCAGTCACAATGCAATGTGAAACTGAGTTTAAACTCTTAAGAAACAGTTTGTTCAAGGATTTGTACTGGATCCAGCAACACTTATGCAACTCAGTCATAAATGCTAAAACAATTCATTGGAATAACAGTTTAATGTGACTTGTACTGTACATAGCAGAAGCATGTAGACAGCTAAGCAATATTGAATTTTATGCTGAGGTTAGATTTAATTCTGCCCTGGTCTATAAGGAACAGATAGATGATAATCTCCGATGGGCAAGTAAAGAGGAATTATTGAATGAGAGGGAAGTGAAATTCCTGACTACAGATTCACCACTTCTATCCCAGTTTTACACACTCCCAAAAATCCACAAATCGTTGCAGAATCCACCTGGGTGTCTGATTATTTCTGGCAGTGGTTCAGCCACAGAACCTCCTGCAAACTTTGTGGATGGTAACATAAGGGAACATGTTATTTCACTTCCATCTTTCCTAAAGGATACATGGAATGCTCTCAGATGCCTCTCTGAAGTGGAGTGGAAGGAAGATTTCTGGCTGGTGACTCTTGATGTGTAGTCATTATATACAGACATTCCATACAGTGAGAATCTGAAAGCTTTAAGGTATTTTCTCAATAAGAGGGGGGTGAACTGTAGACCAGAGACAGATTTACTGGTGGATTTGGCTAGGATGGTACTGGAGAGGATTTTTTTTAATTTGTAAGGAAAAAATCTATCAGCAAAAGAAGGGCACTGCTATGGGGGCAGTTTTGCCCCCAATTATACAGGCCTGTATATGTTTTTTTGGGAGGACGCTGCAACATGGGATGCTTCCACAAATCCATATCGTTCCAGAACAGTGATGCGGAGATGCTTTATTGATGATGTTCTCATGGTGTGGCAGGGTGACAGCTGTGAGCTAGATCAATTTATAGAGTATTTACATGATACTAATCAACATTTGAGATTCTCACACACTGTGAGGAAATAATCCATTTCTTTTTTGGATCTTAGCATGATGATATGTGAGGGAAAGGTTGAAACTAGCCTGTTTAGGAAAATTACAGACAGGAATAGTATCCTGCTGGCTAGCAGCTGTCACCCTCGCCACACCACTGAGAACATCCCCAAAAATCAGTTTCTTAGGATAAAAAGAAACTGCAGTATGATCTTAGACTTGGAAAAGGAACTTGAGAAACAGAGAGGTTTGTGCAAAGGAGATACAGTGAAAATACCTTGAGTAAAGCAAGATAAATATGTGGCAACACAGAGAGAAGGGGACTGCTGATTGACAGAGGAAGGGGTAGAGTGGAAAATCCAGATGTGTCCCTGCTTCATGTCACTGGTGACATTCTCAAGTATGAACAAAGGAAATATCACCTCTGCCATCTTCATTGACCTAGCCAAGGCCTTTGATACCGTCTCCCACTCCCTACTCCTCTCCAAACTCACTGATGCAGGGCTCTCTACACCGGCCACTGAATGGTTCCATGGCTACCTAGTGGTCAGGAAACAAGCAATCAAAATAGCCTCTCACACCTTCCACCCCTTGCCAGTCTCTGCTGGAGTCCCCCAAGGCTCAGTCCTGGGTCCCCTCCTCTTCTCCATCTTTCTAAATGACCTCCCAGCAGCGTGCTCCCACTCTTCCATCCAGATGTGCGCAGATGACACTGTCCTATATGTCTCTGGTCCCACAACACGCAGCGTGGCAACCCTCCTCCAGGAAGATTTCAACGCCATCCAGAACTGGTTTAGGTCAAACCAGTTGTTTCTTAACTCTAAAAAAACTGTATCGTTAACATTTGGCTCCCCACAAAGACTCTCCCACCAAGGCCCCTGCCCCCCTTTCAAAACCTTGGATGGGACCCCCTGGAAAACTGTACTAGCTTCAGATACCTAGGTGTCTGGCTAGACCAACATCTAGATTTCTCACCTCACATTACCTCTTTACACAAGAGGCTGCTCCCCAAACTTGGCACGTTATACCGTAACATAAGCTGCCTCCCCACACAGACAAGGCACGCCATTGTCCAAAAAATTATCCTTCCCGTACTCGACTACGGCGATATAGTTTACTCCATCACCCCCAGGTCCGCCCTGGCCAGCCTAGACACCCTGTTCCACTCCTTCTGTTGTTTCATCCTTGACTGCCCTCAATCAACACACCATTGCAACCTTTACAGCTCCTTAACCCTGCTGTCCCTCCATGACTGCAGACAAACTAACTGTGCTAGGTTCACAGCCAAATATTGGTCCCACTCCCTTCCTCCCACCTGACCTCTGCCCTCTCCCAACAACCTCCACCTGCGTACTCCCTTAGGAGTGCAGACCCAAGACTGCTACATGTCCCGTTTATGTGCACATCCAAAGGCCAGGCCGCTTTTAATTACCAAATTCCACAGACCTGGAATGCCCTACCTGCCCCCATTAGTCATGCACCAAACCCCTACCTACGCAACCGATTACTCAGAGCACACTGCTCCTCCAGCTGCTCCTGCTTCAATTAACAATTCTAATGTCATGCTGTTATAACCTAAAATGTATTGCATAGAACTCTACCCTCAGATTCGTTACACTGTATGTATCCTAAACTTGTCTGTAATTTTTCTCCCAAATTGTTAAGGTACAAGCCTTTGTATATTTTTGTACTGTCTATGCATTACTACCTATGTATTGGGTCTCGGCCCCCAGGTCGCATCTGGAATCGAGCATGTTGCTCAGTATGCTTTCCTGGTAAAACACGTAAATAAATAAATAAAATAAACTTTGTTGCCACGTGTAATGTCAGATCACATGTAATACAGTACAGAATACACAAACACTGGCATGTGTTGGAAGTGGATAGTAGATAACTGACAACTTTACGTACACCACCTAGAATGTCCTGTAGAAGCGCCAGATACTTGAAAGACATTTTAGTTAGTTCCTCTCAAGGTCCAGAATGTCCAAGAAATTGATTACCCCCACCGCCTAAAAGCTGCAGGAAATGTGGTAGTTGCAAATTTTGTGGTTTTGTACATGAGTGCTCCATGTTTAGGGACCCCTATATGACAGCAAAATGCATCAGATAAAACAGTTCATCAATTGCAATACCACATATGTGATATATCTGTCATTCTGCACATGTGAAGCCTATCATATAGGTAAGACAAAGAGAAAAATGAAGGAGAGGATGGGGGCTCATCTTAGAGCAATCAGAAATGGGAATTTGCACTGTTTATGGGTAATGCACATGAAAAATACACAGGACAGGGAACCACATAATATCAGGATTATTGGAATAGAGACAATAGTGCTGGGATCTAGAGGTGGAAACAAGGATGATCTATTAAGTGAGAGGGAGAACTTTCGGATATACACCATGGGGGCTTATGTGGGTAAAGGGCTGAATGACCATAACACAATTAAGCCCTTTCTAAAACAATAGATACAAATGTGAATGTTTTTGCTGCCTCTTAGAAAAAGTAGATATCCCAGTGGTGTACACAATTGTGTTTTCTTTAGTATTGTGGATTAATTTACGCAGCCTTCTCTGTTTCCCTGATTTTCCCCTTCTGCCCCTCCCCTCCGCATTCTTTTTCTGATTTATGTTCTTATTCCTGTGTAGAGGATATGTATAAATATGTTAACAGATTAAATATAATAAGCTGTAATTATGGATCCCAATTTCCCCCAACCCTCTCCCCGACAGTTCCAGAAGTGTGCAATAACCCTTGGTTTAGACATATTTGTATATATAGTAGGTCTGGATATAAAGATTTTTTATGCAGTGTTTTGAATTAATGGAGGAAGAGGAAGCCTGCGAGGGAATGAATTGTTATGTGCTATGTACATTTATAACATTGGTTACCTAAAGTAGGTGATGTGATTGGAAGGAAGTTTTGACCTGTGCACAGATTAAATTCCCTATTTAATCCATGGTTTTCATGCCTGATCTTGTTTCTGACAGTAGAGTAGGGATGATCACTAAGTGGAGGGATCTATAGATGTTCCTCAGCTCATTTTTAGCAGCAGCCATTTTTTTCTATCCTAGCGAGTGCAGTGACCAGATTACTAGGGGTTTTGAACACTGCAAGTTCTCCTTTACAGATGTCACTGCTTGAATGTGACAGAACTGCTGTCATTAAATTCTCCCTTTCCTGGTTTGTAAAGAACAAGCCTTAAATATATCAGACCACAAAATTTATTTTTCCCTCTTTGTTTTACTTTCAATTTTTTTTCGAAAAGTCTGTTGCAACAGCACTCTATCTTTACCTCTCTCTTTCTTCCTCTAACAGTCCCTATTCCTTCATATAGGCTGGCCACCTATATGATCTCTGTACCTCTCAGTACTTGTTTCTTGCTTTTGTGATTCTGATACTTTAGGTTTGGACCCCCCCCCCGAGGATATGCAAATTAATAGCAGAGCAAAAGAAAATAGAATATAAATTTAATTTGGATATTTTTCCATTGGTATCAGCAGTAGCCATTAAACATAAAGTCAGCCGAGTTGTACAACAAAGCCCAAGATTACATTTGTCTCCAGTTTAATGACACTCGTGGCTACGGCTTTTTCTCATAGGGTAAGTCTCTATAACTGTACAAGAAAGCCACACACTATTTTTCAATACTTTACACAGTTTGCAAATGTTTTCAATATTCTGTCCTGTGCTTAATAAATGCACTGTAAAAAAAATAGTTGTTTTAACTGTGAAGGCACATAGGAAGAATTGGAAGCATTCCCAAGCAATGGTCCGTTCAGTTCGTTTTCTATATTTATTTTGACTTAATGGAATAGGTACATCCCAAATAACTAAAAGAAAATTACTATTATGGAGCTAATTTTATATTAAATAAAGCAGTATTGCTATTATATTCCTTGCACGACCATGCGTACGCTAGCGCTAGTTTTAAATTCCCTCACGAATGTGCGCACGATCGTGAAGGTATTTTCTTCTGTAAATTTTACTGCAGAAAGGTTTCCCTGCTGAAAAGAAGTAGGCTGCAGTCTACATACCTCCCAAGGCACTCTAGTGCGATTACAGTCAGTTTTAAGTAATTGTAGAAAACGAAGGATTCACTTGCTTATCCGTACACTGGACTGTATCCTGCTTCTTCTACAGCCCCTATCTAGGAGCTGGCCGGCCATATTTTGAGTGTATTTATGGTGTCATAAAAAGGGGAGGTGCTTTCTAAGAATTGATACAATGTTAAAACTCAGAATCTCTAAGAAAATAAGATTTAAAGAGGTATAAGGGTTATTTAATTCATTTAAAGGTGTAATACTGTTTTCAATATAATGGAATGTGTTGTAAATAGTAAATTATACTTTGATATAAGATACAGGGGTGGGGCTTAATAGTCATCTGACCCCTGCCTTGTATATATTCAGAGAATCTAACTTAGTGAGTCATATAGTCTGTGAGGTTCAGACCAGTGCTGACCTCCAAGAGTGAACTACACTAGCCTATTCTAGTGTTGTCGAGGAACAAAGTTATTTGATTTATTTGTTGCCTTATTTTTTAATTTTTTCGCTAAAAGTTCGGTTGTAAGATCAACTTTGTTAATAAATTGATTTTTGGATTATCTGCAAACTTGATTCAAGCATCCTCCTTGTTATCCCACACCTCACACGTGGTGGCAGTGGTGGGATTCGAAGGATACTGCCATAAGTATCTAAAGAGGTCGTGGTTACGTGGATGTCGCAGGAGGTGCCTACTGGTGTGTTGACCAGAACAATGGTGGAGAAATTAGGGTTACCTTTACTGACCGGACTCCCTGATGTCAGACGTAAGCTGGTGAAACCAAAGGAAGATGGTGATATTTCGGATGGGGAGCAAGAAGAGTTGGAGAAAGGACCTCCTACTGGTGACTCACATGACCTGTTGCAATGACTGTGTATGCAACAGACAGCCATGGAGAAACAACGAGACAGAGAAATGCAAAGAAATGAGGCACGGTGGACCGACACCTTGAGGGTCATTCAAGCACTTGGTGTCAGTAGACCCCCCCCCACCTGCAGGGGATACCCCTAAGGACATAAAACTGACTAAGTTGAGTGAAATAGATGATATAGAAATGTATTTAACTACGTTTGAACGTATAGCACGGGCATGTCAGTGGCCCAGGGACCAGTGGATAATTCGCCTTGCTCCTTACCTAATGGGGAAAGCCCAACTGGCCTATGGCAGAGTAGAGAGTGCCATGAGTGACAATTATGATACTGTCAAAGAAGCAATATTAAAAAGATATGATATCTGTCTAGAGACCTATAGACAGAGATTTCGGGCCTTAAGATTTCAACTTTCAGATACCCCGCAAGAAGCATTTACCAGGCTTAATGACTTATGTACCAAGTGGCTACAACCTGCCACTAACACAAAAGAACAGATGTTGGAAGCCATTGTTTTGGAGCAATTTATATGGATTTTGCCTCAAGATGTCCAGATGTGGGTACGGGAACACCGCCCACAGACCGCCAAGAAGGCGGTACAATTGGCAGAAGACTATCTAACTGCCTGGCCTAATCGACCTAAAAGTCACTCGGGAAGTAATACACCACATCCTATGGTAAGAACTTCTTTGATTACTACACCCATACCTAGCGGACCTATTAAAACTGTAAGTGCTCTTAAAACCCCCCTAAATGAAGTGATATATCATTACTGTCAAGGCAAAGGACATATAGCAAGGTTTTGTCCAAAAAAGAAAACTGGTCCAACACATCTAGCCTTAGCCAATTGGGGGCAATACTTCATACCTGTTAAAGTGAATGGTAAGGAAATGATTGGACTACTAGACTCTGGTAGTCGACAGACATTAGTTAAAGCTTGTATGATAACTACAGTTCCTGGAACCACACGAACTGAAGTAACCTGTATACATGGGGATACACATATGTATCCTATACAACAAGTAGAGATACAGGTGCAGTCAAACACCCGAAACATGGAAGTTGGAGTGGTTCCACAATTGCCAATATCGGTTATATTGGGACATGACCACCCAGATTTTCCTTAGTTACTTGCCAGTGCTAATAATATAGGTGCAATGACTACCAGAGCACAAGAGAAAAAAAAACACTGAACTCCAATACTCCTTCCCATTTGAGGATGATCTATTTGAGCTTCCAGGGAAGACAAGGAAAACAAAAAGTCAAAAAAGACAAGAAAAACAGATGTGGCAACACTTACAGAAGGACTCTACAAATACTGTTGACTTTAAATATATAGGTTTGCAAACTAATTTCAGGGTATCACAAATGCAGGATGAGTCTTTAAAACCCTATTTTTGTCAAGTGGGTAATGAACAAAATTCTAACCTGAAGTTTGTAATTGAGAAGGGTTTGCTGTATAGGAAATGTTTGAATATGAAAACTGGAGAAACCGTTTTACAATTACTGGTACCCACTGCTTATAGGGAACAATTACTGACACTTGCACATGACATACCTATAGCTGGTCACCAGGGGAAAGAGCATACATTGCAAAAATTGCTGTACAGATTCTTTTGGCCAGGTATACACGATCAAGTGACAGAATATTGTAGGTCATGTGCACAATGTCAAAAGGTAAGACCTGTACTTAGGAAAGATAAAGTGCCCCTACAGCCTTTGCCTCTAGTGGAAACCCCATTCACTCGAATTGCAATGGACATAGTGGGTCCTCTGCCTAAAAGTGCCAGGGGAAACCGTTTTATCTTAGTCATTTGCGATTATTTTTCAAAATACCCTGAGGCAATACCTGTGCAGACAGTTACAGCAGAGAAAGTATCAGATGAATTGATTAAAATATTCTCCAGGATGGGTATACCCAAAGAAATATTAACCGATAGACGTAGTAATTTTTGTTCTCAACTTTTGCAGTGTATTTATCAAGCTTTGGGAGTACATTCTATCTTTACATCTCCATATCATCCCCAATCTGATGGGTTGGTAGAATGTTTTAACAAAACTCTGAAACAGATGTTAAAAAAGTTTATCTCTGATGAAGGTAAATATTGGGATAAGTACCTCCCTTACCTAATGTTTGCCTATTGTGAAGTCCCCCAAGCCTCAATAGGATTTTCTCCCTTTGAGCTTCTTTTTGGGACGAATCCAAGGGGAGTACTAGATATAATTAAAGAAAATTGGGAAAGGTCTAAAGCAGATACAATCCCAGTTTCCACATTGGAATATGTCTCTGCATTATGCCAAAGATTAACAAAATATGCTAGAGTGGCTCAACAGGTTAATGAAGAACATCAATTAACCCAGAAACAGTATTATGATCAGGGAGTAGGGACTAAAACATTTCAACCAGGTGACAGGGTCTTATTGTTATTACCCTGTACAGAGAATAAACTACTAATGAAGTGGCAAGGGCCCTATAGTGTTCATAGACAAGTAGGTCCGGTGAATTATGAGATCATTTGCCCTGAAAAAAAGCAACAATTGAAAATATATCATGCGAATTTATTGAAATTATGGCATGAAAGAAGTACTCCAACCCTTTTTGTATACCCTGAAATAACTAAAAGCGAGTTAGACCTCGCCCATGATCGTTTGGAAAGGCAGGACAATAGTAAGGAAATATTTGTTAATGACAAATTGAATGCTGAACAAAAAAAAGACATAAAGAACTTAATACATAATTTTCAAGCAACATTTACAACAGCCCCTGGGATAGTGGAAGGAATTGAACATCATATAGAAATAACCGATACTAAACCCATTAGACATAAACCATACAGGATACCCGAAAGTCTAAGGGAGGAAGTAATTAAGGAGTTATTGAAAATGCAGAAATTGGTGGTTATTATTCCTTCTAAAAGCCCATGGAGCTTCCCTATGGTGGTTGTAAATAAAAAAGAAGGAGGAGTAAGAGTGTGTCTGGATTTCCATAAATTGAATAATATATCTAGATTCGATGGGTACCCCATGCCCAGAATCGATGATATTATAGACAGGTTAGGCAATGCCCAATATATAAGTACACTAGATCTTTCCAAGGGATACTGGCAAATACCCCTTGATGCTGAATCCCAGGATAAGACAGCATTCAGTACCCCAGTTGGGTTATTTCAATTCACTAAAATGCCATTTGGGCTACACGGAGCCCCAGCAACGTTTCAGAGATGTATGGACCAATTATTGCAGCCACATGCAGAGTACAGCGCCGCATATTTAGATGATGTAATTATTTTTAGTACATCCTGGAAGAAGCATGTAAAACATTTACAAGATGTTTTGTCAGTCATAGCAAATGCAGGACTAACTATAAACCCAAGTAAGTGTTCAATAGGTATGCAAGAGACTAGATATCTAGGTTTTATAATTGGATAAGGGGAAGTAAAACCTGAGAGAGACAAAATTGAGGCGATTGCTAAAAGTCCACAGCCACAGACAAAGAAACAAGTCTGGTAATTTTTAGGATTAGCTAGTTATTATCGTCGTTTTATAGCCAATTTTGCAGATATTGCTAGTCCTTTGATAGACCTGACTAAAAAGAATAGACCCGAAAAGGTCCATTGGAATGAACAATGTGAAAAAGCCTTTAGCACACTAAAGGCCAAACTTTGTTCATATCCGATACTATGCAGTCCTAATTTTCAAAAACCATTCATAGTACACACTGATGCCTCTAATAATGGGATTGGGGCCGTCCTCTCACAAATGGATGGAGAAGAAGAACACCCAAATATATTAGTAGGAAATTGCATCTCAGAGAAACTAAATACTCAACGATAGAGAAAGAATGTTTAGCTATTCGTTGGGCAATAAATGCCTTAAAATTCTATTTATGGGGTAGACCATTTCTAATTTTAACAGATCATAACCCTTATGTTGGCTAAACACGATGAAGGATAAAAACCCCTGCATTATGCTGTGGTATTTAGCTCTTCAACCGTATAAATTTGAGATCCAACATAGATCAGGGAAAATGCATGCTAATGCTGATTATTTGTCCCGTTATGGAGCGGAAAAAAATACTGTACCAGACTCCGGAGTAAATGAAAATAATGTATAATATTCCTTTCTGGTTTGGAATAATGAGGAACTATTTGCTTTTGGGACTCCGGAGTGGAGCTTTGGGAGTGGGTGGGCTAAAGCTCCATCTCCTAAGGGAGATCTGGCATGTTTATCAGTTATAGGAAACCAATGGGAAATAATTGATAAAAGTTTGGTTTCCTCTTAAAGGGGGAGGAATGTAAAGAACAAGCCTTAAATATATCAGACCACAAAATTTCTTTTTCCCTCTTTGTTTTACTTTTAATTTTTTTTTTTCGAAAAGTCTGTTGCAACAGCACTCTATCTTTACCTCTCTCTTTCTTCCTCTAACAGTCCCTATTCCTTCATATAGGCTGGCCACCTATATGATCTCTGTACCTCTCAGTACTCATTTCTTGCTTTTGTGATTCTGATACTTTAAGTTTGGAACCCCCCCCCGAGAATATGCAAATTAATAGCGGAGCAAAAGAAAACAGAATATAAATTTAATTCAGATATTTTTCCATTGGTATCGGCAGTAGCCATTAAATATAAAGTCAGCTGAGTTGTACAACAAAGCCTGAGATTACATTTGTCTCCAGTTTAATGACACTCGGTGCTACGGCTTTTTCTCATAGGGTAAGTCTCTATAACTGTACAAGAAAGCCACACACTATTTTTCAATACTTTACACAGTTTGCAAATGTTTTCAATATTCTGTCCTGTGCTTAATAAATGCACTGTAAAAAAATAGTTGTTTTAACTGTGAAGGCACATAGGAAGAATTGGAAGCATTCTCAAGCAACGGTCCGTTCAGTTCATTTTCTATATTTATTTTGACTTAATGGAATAGGTACATCCCAAATAACTAAAAGAAAATTACTATTATGGAGCTAATTTTATGTTAAATACAGCAGTATTGCTATTATATATTCTTTACTTGCGACCCGATGAAATACGCTAGCCTAGTTTTAAATTCCCTCACAAATGTGCGCACGATCGTGAAGGTATTTTCTTCCGTAAATTTTACTGTAGAAAGGTTTCCCTGCTGAAAAGAAGTGGGCTGCAGTCTACATACCTCCCAAGGCACTTTAGTGCTATTACAGTCAGTTTTAAGTAATTGTGGAAAACGAAGGATTCACTGGCTTATCTGTACACTGGAATGTATCCTGCTTCTTCTACAGCCCCTATCTAGGAGCTGGCCAGCCATATTTTGAGTGTATTTATGGTGTCATAAAAAGGGGAGGTGCTTTCTAAGAATTGATACAATGTTAAAGCTCAGAATCTCTAAGAAAATAAGATTTAAAGAGGTATAAGGGTTATTTAATTCATTTAAAGGTGTAATACTGTTTTCAATATAATGGAATGTGTTGTAAACAGTAAATTATACTTTGATATAAGATACAGGGGTGGGGCTTAATAGTCATCTGACCCCTGCCTTGTATATATTCAGAGAATCTAACTTAGTGAGTCATATAGTCTGTGAGGTTCAGACCAGTGCTGACCTCCAAGAGTGAACTACACTAGCCTATTCTAGTGCTGTCGAGGAACAAAGTTATTTGATTTATTTGTTGCCTTATTTTTTTTGCTAAAAGTTCGGTTGTAAGATCAGCTTTGTTAATAAATTGATTTTTGGATTATCTGCAAACTTGATTCAAGCATCCTCCTTGTTATCCCACACCTCACATGGTTCTTATTTGTCAGACATTACTTAGAGTAACAAAAGAGTGCTGGGTGGTGACATATCAGGATGGCATCTGAAAGCCGCAATTCAAGACGTGGAGCTGCTGTGCCACACATCGCACAAGACACCCAGAGATTGCAATAACCATCTGCACACCAGTGGTAGTGCAGCCAGTCATACATAGGAAGGTCCCTTGGGCACTGTCAGCACTATGCCTTACCTGAATTCCCCCTCTGCAGCAATGTCCGCCTGCACTAAGTTTCGCATCTGGACACACCATATCTCGCAAACTGCATGCAAGCGCCTCCCCTCCCAACTTGCAGATGTGGCGACTTTACAGAAACCCCAATGAAAGCCACCAAGTAGGAGTCTTTGCTAACACCTCTATGAATGCTATGTCTTCACATAATAACAGCAATGCAAATAATCGTACTGCTGCACTGCACAATGGCACCTACGCAATACAGTACCCCACACTTCACAACACAGAGTTACACGTAAACACATCAGACTTATACGAATTAGTCCTCAGCCAAGTCATGACCTCTGCTATTCAACCTAGCCTCGCAAGCGAACTACAGTTGTCTGCTTCAGCAATACAGTACAGCTCATGACCAAAACAACAGCTTCTTATGGGAGACATACACAAGGATGACCACTATTTGGAAACAATTTATTTTCCGGTGTGCTGTACCCTGCCATCTGACCACAAATGACACAATACGGTCTGTCTCTCTCGCTCTCTCTCTCTGTATGGTCATATCTATTTCTGTCACAGCACAGACAGACAGAGCAGACACAGAGAGAAAGCCCCTCCATGTAGTCTCCCCCCCCCGATAACAACCTCACCATCGCCGACAGACAGAGCATCATTAAGAACAGCAGAAGATAGTTACAAGAGCTTCTGGTGACCCTTTTCTTGCAGTCTTTTCCCAATTAATACTATGTCCTTGCTAGTAGCAAAAAAATCGCAGCTTATCAAACCAGGACTCCCGAGTCATCTCAGCTGACATACAATGTGCACACAATCACTCCATGATAGTACAAAACATTTTTATCTATACAGTTCCTCTGGTTCTCATCTCCTATGATATTATCGGGCACCCTATCAGCTTCTCCTCACATACTTCTGTGTCATGTACAATCCCACTGCAGTCATCCATGAATAAAACTCTCAGTTTAATCCAGCTCAAAAATAGCTGCTCAAAAATAGTCACTGTCAGTCTTGTACAGTGCCATATCATAGTCCTGCACAACCCTACAATATCCACATCCACCATACTTGTTTGTAAGCTATCAAAAACTATAAACAAAAACCTATGAGGTGACATTCTCACACTTCTACATCCATAACAAGCCACACAATGTATCTTTCAGAGGGACTACTTTTCGAGGTGGAAGGATAAAATACCTTCTTTACATTAAAACAGAGCTGCCACATAATTTTCAGCACTTCCACCTTATCCTGTAGCTAACCCATGTTATAAGTGCAATTAACCCACTCCAGGGTGTGGGGTTATAGGCTTTTAATCCATGCCTAGGGTGCTGTGCAGACACTTGGCCTGCAGCCTCATGCCTCACAATGCACCCCAGGCACAGATTAAATGCCTATAACCCCACACCCTGTCACGGGTTATTGCTTACTTAATATAGCAGAGACAGATTTTGGGATATCGCTTTCTATATTCTCCACAGATCTGTTATTAATAAAAGAATAATGCACGACAGGGTGTGTGTCGTGCTGGGATAATGCCATGCCTGGGGGGGGGTTGGGTATGAGGCTGCAGGCTGAGTGCGTCCAATGCCCCAGGTGTGGTTTTATCCCAAACGACACACACCCTGGAGTGCATTATTCCTATTATACAATGGCTTGTTGTCATATATAAAATAATTAAAAAAAAATGTTTTTATTAGTGTGGAAAAATATTTTTGTTTCTTAAGAGGGGATGCAAAAAAAGGAGCAACAAACAAGCATCCAATAAATCCTCAATTGGTTCACAGTGCTGAGACTAGACCTGTGCATCGTGCTGGGATAACGCCATGGGTCCAGCCCCAAACTGACCAATCACAGTGCAAGATTCTTTCTTGCCATTGTATAATTCCATTTATACTACATTTAGAAAATGGGTTTGAGAAAAACTAAGATAAAGAAAAACAAGTTTTAATGTTTATTTTTTTTTTGAAACGGTAAAGGAAAGGGTTAAAAGGTCAGAATTAGACTATTTCAGATCTGTTAGAATCTAAATGTGGAGAAACCATTATTTGTGCTTTCTGGTGACTTTTATTTATGTTAAGTGCTTTGTTTAAAGGTTGTTTATATTTATCTTTATAGTAATTTATTACTAGGGTCAGTTATATCCATTATGTGGTTATGCATTCATTGACTAATTTATTACACTATGTGCACTTTAAATGATCACAGGTGTTATTTATTTGTAAGTTGATGAATTCTATAAAAAAGAAATGAACACTAGAGGGCACTATCTTCAACAAACACCTTGGGATTGAAATGTTAGAGGAGTTTGTAGCTGTCTGTTCTTCCTGGTGTGGGCCTGTGTGGGCCACTACATGCACTTTCTGGTAAAATAAATGACTTTTAAATGGCTAAACTACTTGTGTTGAGGCTTTTATTTCGGTGTGCATGGGTGAGGAGTGCCACGATGGTTTCTCCTTCGTTTGTTGTAGTAGTTACTGAGCACCTTCTAGTCTCTGTGCAGCTCTTCACGTTTCATTATATTCAACAATGTTAATTTGGCTGTAATGTGTTCAGTTTCTTCTGACTTTACTTCCATAAACGTAGCAAAGTCTATGAGCTCATCAGAAACTAGGTGAGCTCTTACATCGTTACCCTCAATTTTTCTGGCATCTGCACAAGTGGAGGGGCATTTTTGCCTATTTCTTTTATGCTACATTTTAAGGAATCAGAAGAAGCAAGAGTAACCACCTCCTCACATGCTGCGCTTTCTTGACTGAAAAACTCTTCATATTCAGCAAGGTGGACTGTATAGTAGAACACTGCATAGAACCATGTATTCCACCTGGTAACAACTGGAAGGGGTGGAAGGGCTCTGGATTGAGATTTCCATGCACTTAAAAACTGCTTAAAATGTGCCTTTCTGGCTGGGCACGCTGTAAATGCCCTTTTCACTGCCACAACAAAGTCAATTACATCACTAAAGTTTCTCTGCCAAATGTGTCCTGCTAAATTTAAAAGATGTGCAGAACAAGTGACATGGATAGCATTTAACAGGACATGCTTTAAACTCTGCTGCCAACATTTGTTCTTGTACATTGCGTTGTCTGACATGAATGTATATACTTTGATGTAAGGGATGTCACAGCTCTGAACGCACTGCAGCACAGCTTGAGAGAGTTTAAACATTAGTGACTTCTAGCATAACAGTCTAACAAGGCATGCTCAGGAATATTGTCGTTGTTGTCCTGTTCAGGGTTCAGTTTTAGTGACAAGCAAGCGACTTTATTTAAATGTATTGATCCTGAATGTCTGTGGTTTCATCACAGATTATGGAACTGGACATAGCACCCCCCACTTTCTTTTTCAGTTCAGTAACATGGTGTGCACAGACCTTTGGTAGGTACTCTACTCTAAGCCACTCGGAGCTTGGAACTACACCCACTGTCTTCAAAGTTCCCCTCAAGAAATGTATGCAGTACAGGGTTGTCTATGGCATTTAGGGGTGTATTTGCAGCAGCAAAAGCCTCAACAGGGTTGAATACAGCCAATGTTTTAGTCTCTCTTCATACGGAGGCTGTATTAAATAATTCACGCACAGTTACCTGTGTCTCTGCAGCTACCCCAGTACCTGACTCCAACTTTCTTTTCTTTCCATTAGTGATGGCCACCTAGAAGACAAAACCATTTCATGATATAATGTTTGCTGCTTAATTGGTGTACCTGTGCACTTCCCAACACGCGGCTTTAGCCACAGAAGCTGCTCCCAGTTGCCACCCTGGGCACTTCCCAACATGCAGCTGTAGCTGCAGGAGCTGCTCCTAGCCCCCCCTACACGCCACACCAGGTAGCCATTAAACTTAACCTAGAAGAAAGCCAACGCCAAAAATAGTCTTTATTTCTATACCATTAGGGCCCCAAAATTGTGGAATAAGCTCCCCCATGAAGTAGTTGGCTGTAATAGCTTAAATACATTTAAAAACATTTAGATTCTTGGTTTTCATTAAACTCACCATAGAGTCAATGGCCCACAAATGTGGGAGACCATCCCAATGGACTACGGCCTCTTTTTGTCCATACTTATCAAGTTACTAAGTTACAACATCCTACTTGACCCGCTCTATTTAAAATTGATGCCTGTTTCTGTATATGTCCAACCACCTTGCAACTGGCTCGGAGCATATGAGCTTGATTTAATTTCATTAATTCCTACCGGCTGCATTGGATAATTTTAGAACAGAGGACCTACTGGTCTCCATCATAAAATATTTAATTTTACTCTTGTGCTGAATTTAAATTAATGCGCCCCAAACCTGGGGCTCTCCATGCTTGAAACTGAAGTCTCTTTTATCTAATTTTGGTTTGCTGCCATGGATTACTACTGCTTATGTTGAACCAAGTAGCAGTTCACCTGATTTAAATTGTCCTGCCTGTGCAAATCCTTAATTAATACTGTGCTGAATCCGAGCCTGCTGCTAAAATTTTCTGGCCGAGCCTGCTGCAGAAATTTTCTAGCAAGCCTCCCACTAAACAGCTGTACCAAATCTCTATGGATCTCACAAGCAGCTTCCAGGAATTTATTTCCTGGCTGAGCTGCTGCTGAACGTTCTAACTACCATCCACTGGCAAAGCAAACCTGCTCCCTGATTTGGAGTAATTCCACTGCACTAGCAGGGCAGCCGCTCATTCTTGAGCCAATGCTATGCACTCCCTGCCTACTGAACCTGCCATGACTCTTCCCACCACCGCTGCAGCTCCCAACCCTCCCCCCACCATTCCCACCCTTTCCTGGTGTTACTTACATAGTAGAACCCACGCGCTTTCAAAAAAGCAACCCGAATGCACAGACCGAAACACTTTGTAAAAATAAAGCATATAAGGCACAGCTTACCATGTCTTCAACTTTTATTCTGGTCACAGTTGATTTTCACACAGCAACATGTGAGGTGCAGCGACTTTACCGGGCGGAAATAAATAAATAAAAACTTAGTATCGCAAACAGTGCATATTATTACATTGACTGGGACAGCCGAGCAGACCAGCCCACGTGCGTGATGACGCACGGGAATCAGCTGACGTTTCGGCGAAAGCCTTCCTCAGAGCTGATTGGTCAGCAGAACCCATCACTGTTTTATAGTACAAAACATGCATATTAAATACCCATCACCCAATAAAAACAGGGAAAAGCTCATGAATATTCATAAATGCTCCAGTCCAATTCATAAATAACAATGTAATGACAGTTCCTCATTCAAACCTTTCGGTTCCAGGGTATCTAGCTTATAAATCCAAAAACATTCTCTCTGATTCAACTTTCTGGCCAAATCCCCACCACGAATTCCAAACTTTATTTTTTCAATGCCAATAAATTTCAAATTAGCTGGCGAACCATGACCAGCAGATACAAAGTGTCGTGCCATTGCGTTTGTAGGGACATTATTTCTAATTGCTGATTTGTGCTCACTGATCCTTTCCCTAAGTTGGCATTTTGTTTGACCCACATAATTTAAACCACATGGGCATGTAAGCATATACACTACTCCAGTACTCCTACAATTAATGAATTCATTTATTTCAAACTTTTGATTAGTGTGAGGATGTAAAAAATATTTACTATTATAAGTATTATTGCACTGTGCACAATTTCCACACTTATAATTACCCTTTGGAAGGGTTGGAATCCAAGTTGTTTTTAATTTTTCTGGATTTTGCACACTGTGCACCAATAAACTTTAAATTATCCTCTCTTATATGTAATTCTCGTCTTTTTATATATATCCTTTCTAAAGACTGGATCCCCTTGTAGCACTTTCCAATGTTTTCTAATCACACTCGAAATTTCCTCTGCCTGATTTGAAAACTCTGTAACAAAATAAATATGACCCTGAGGTTCCTCATTTTCATTTTTCGCTTTTAACAATTCTTGTCTATTAGTTTTAACAGCTTTCTCCATTCCTTTATAAATACACTCAGTACCATATCCTCGTGCTTTAAAACGTCTAGCAGTCTCCTGAGCATTTTCTCTAAAAGAACTTTCATTGGTGCAAATCCGTTTTAACCGTAACATCTGGCCACCTGGAATATTTTCTTTTAAACTCCTCGGGTGACTGCTTTCAAAATGTAGCAATGTATTCTTACTCAATGGCTTCCTATATAGTGTTGATTCCAATTTATGTCCATCTTTATATATAAGTAAGTCCAAAAATGGCACCTTTACAGGATCAACCTGCATAGTGAAACGTAAATTAATATCAAAAGTGTTGATCAAGTTCACAAACTCATACAAACTCGCTAAATCAGATGTCCAAATGAAAAAACAATCATCAATGTAACGTCTCCAAAACCGAACACACCTGTTAAAATTTTCACATTTATATAAATGAATCATTTCCCATTGACCCACATATAAACAAACAATACTAGGGGCAAAAGTAGTGCCCATTGCTGTCCCTTTCTGTTGTTTATAGAACTGATCTTTATAGACAAAATAATTTGATGCTAGGACCATGTTCGCCATGTCAATAGTCAAATCCAAATCGGGAATAACATCAGGTTGCATTTCTGAAAAAAACTTTATAGCCTGTATCCCCACCTCATGTGGCACATTCGAATATAGACTCTCTATGTCTAAAGTGACCAACCATTCATCAGAAGTAATAACCATATTTTCAATTTGTCTAATCATGTCACCGCTATCCAAAATAAAAGATGGTAAACATTTCACTAATGGCTTTAAATAACAATCAACCATTTGTGAAAAAGGTTCCATAGATGACCCAATACTAGATACAATCGGACGTCCAGGAGGTTTATGAGCATTCTTATGAATTTTGGGTAGTAAATAAATTACTGGTCTAATTGGTGCCACCACCTTCAAAAATTCAGCTTCTTGTTTGCTCAGACATCCACTTAATTCATTCAACTTAATAAACTCCTCAGCTCTCAATTTGATTTCATTTGTCGGGTCATGCGCTAGTTTTATATAATAGACTGTATTGTTTAACTGCCGAAACATCTCATTTTCATATTCAGTCACATCCCATAGTACAATTGCTCCACCCTTATCAGCTGGTTTTATAATAATCTTTGTATCATCCTTCAATTTTTTCAAAGCCAAATGTTCCTGAAAAGTCAAATTATATTTTACTTCTTTCTTTCTTTTAAGTATTTCTTCAACATCACGATCTACCAATGCAGAAAATGTATTAACAGCATGATAGTTCAGTGTAGGGGCAAAAGGCACTTTTCTTTTAAGATGTTTCACAATACATTTGCAACCATTTTACCATCCTGTTGAATCACACCAGCATGGTCACTATTCAGTGTTGACTCATGATTTTCGAAAAAACATTTTAAATGAAGTTGCCTATAGAGTCTAAATAGATAAATCCTAGTTTGAAAGGGATTCACATTTTTACTGGGTACAAATGATAAACCTTTTTGTAATACTGCTTCCTCATGAACTGTTAAATGCCTCTCAGTAAGATTTACGATTGCCATTTGTTCTGTCTGTTCGACCGCCTGGGGGGGCCCGAATATTGCCATCTCCCTCTGTTTCTCCCACGTCCTCCTCGCCCTCTTTCCACGTCCCCTTCTAATCTTGTGCTTTCTCTGTATAGGGACATATGGGGTCCCGGAGTATCCCCTGGAAAAACAGAGGGCCGAAAATCCTGCCTCTGTTGAGCCACATTGATTTTGCCAGATTCACTCTCTGGGGAGGACACAAAACCATCCACTCCAAAATGGGTCAAATTCTTTCTATACAGAAAAGGTTCACGTCAGGTTTTGCTTTGCCAATTATAGACTTGCCCACGTGCATAGTCTCTGTCATCCCTTTCATGTTTTTGTAATTTATATTCTTTCAACTCGGCTTGATATTTCAAAATATTAACATGAATTTTCTCAAACATCGCCTGAGTTTCTACCTGAGGGAACCCAGTTTTGAAATCATTTTCCATTTTTTTAATTTTTTTAATCTTTTCCCCTACAAGCGCAATGTCTCTCCTTGCCTTTTTAATCAAGGCCAAAATTAAGTCATTAGATGCTTTATTTAAAATTCCTTCCCAGTCTTGCATCAGTAACTTATCATCCAGACCATATGCTGGTGGTTTTTGTATCCGCAGTCCCCTAGGGATCTTTTTGTCCCGCCAGTATTGCGATAGGGAGAATGCATGTAGCTGGTATCTAACAAGTTTTTTCTTTAAACTCTCCAAGTCATTACCATCTGGTCTCAGAGTCATTGTACTTGTGCTGGGAATTGGGGCAAAAAGAACTTCACATGCTGCCCGGTCAAAAATTATTTCAGCCCCTTCAGAGTCAGAAAAGCTTAATAGTGCTGTTTGTATAAACGGGCTTTCCATCCTCTTCTATTCCAATTTTGTTGGATGTTATTGAGGAATTTGGTATAATCGCCAACTATCGGCTCAATATAAGTAAATCAGTGGTTTTCCCTATAAGTCTTAGGGCATACGCACATGATATAGCTCCTTTTGGTTTAACTTGGAGTCCCAAGTCCATCAGGTATCTTGGTCTCACGTTTAGCTGTACCTCCCGCCTAATGCAGCAAATCTAGACCCGATCTTACATGACATTGAGGCTGACTCATGGAGATGGGCAATTATTCCTTATCCATATGGGGTAGAATTAATTTGGTTAAAATGAATGTTTTTCCTCGGTTATTTTACCCCATTAACATGTTAAATGTGTGGATTCCGTTAAAATGGTTTAAAAAGGTACATAAAATTATATCTGATTTTATTTGGAATTACAAAAAGCCTAGACTAGCTTACTTCAAATTGTCTGCCCCTAAGCGATCTGGTGGATTGAGACTCCCCCATTTTACGTTATATTACTGGGCCAGCCACCTCGCTAAATATCTTTGCTGGGCTAAAATCTCAGAAGATGACCCGGTAAATATCTTATACCCCATTATGGTTAACCTTAGAGATTTCCTGAATTAAGAGTATTGGTTTATCGCCGAGGGCCCTATTTTACTGTTCGTTGAAAACTCTCCCAACAGTGCTTCAGAATCCTCCTATTGAGACTTCGGTTAAGTACATACACAATTATGCTCTTTCTTAAATACCTTCACAGTGGAGACCCAGCCCAACCCTGTGCTAGGCAACCCTAACTTCTTAATCGATGGCAGGCCTATCAAAGACTCCTGGTTACCATTTGGGAAAGTTTCGATTAAAGACCTGCTTACGGAGAGGGGTAAGTTGCTTACATCAGTTGAAATTATGAGGCAGTTTCATATCCCTCAGCGCTTAATTTTTAAAGTATTCCAACTCCGTCACCTCCTGATGAGGAGCTCCAGTATTTTTGCCCGGGATTGCCAGTCGTGGGATTTTGAAGAGGTCTTGATTCCCTTGTTGGGAAACCTCATGCAATATCAGCCGCTACAATAGTTTAATTGAACGACTGCACCCTAATGCTTTTGCCCCCAAACGTTACTGGTCTTGATTGTTTCCGAACATGACTTTGACTGGAGGAGTATTTGGGGCGTACACAAATTTTTATCGAGGACAGGCTCAGACTAATGCAATTCAAACTTTTACATAATATCTATTATTCCCTGTGAAGCTAGTCGACCGAGGCTTGATTCATCCTCTACCTGTTTAGATGCCAACAAGGGATGGTAATCTCCTCCATATTTTTGGCATTGCCTAAAAGTGGTGGTCTTATGGAGACTATTAAAGAAAAACTTGACCTCTACTGGGTCTGAAACTTTATTCACCCCTGAGATCTGCATCTTAGGGACATGTCTCAGGTAGATGTCAGGAATAGAAAATATCATATGGGTCTGATATCAGCTTCAGTTAAAAGTAGTTCTGAGACATTGGAAGGACACTACTGAGATCTCATATGGCTAATAGTTACAAGAATTCTTGGCTAACTTGAGAACGGAAAGAACCATAGCAAGCTTACAGTATAATCTTTTTAAATTCAATAATATTTGGGGTTCTTTGGATACCCTTTTTTCTGCTCAGATGTGATTTGATCCTGTTTCCCAGTCATTTAACATTTAAGTGCTGTGCATTGGGTGGGAGGGGGGTCTTTGGGGGTGGTGGGGTCTGGAGGAAAGGGTGAGGACTGCACCCACATGATCTTTTCAGAAAGGGTATGTTTCTTGTGCTCTTTCCATTTATGTTGTTGTATCCTTCTGGATGTGGTCCGTTGTTTGTGAAAAACCTTTAATAAAAATTGAATTGGAAAAACAAACGGGCTTTCCTTAGAACTTCCACCTTCTAAACCAGTCGCCATATTATCAATGGAAATCCCTCGCTAACACGTTGTCAGGGTCACTACAGGTCAAAGAGCCAACCTCGCACACCTGCGGTCCTCTGAGTAACCGCGTTTCAAACAGTGAAACAAAACGAACTTCGAGGTGCTCAAGTTCACTCTAAATGAGAACAATTTGACCTGGTGCTAATTTGGACACAGAGAAAACAATACAGGAACCCACACGCTTCAAAAAAGCAACCAATGCACAGACCGAAACACTTTTGTAAAATAAAGCATATATGGCACAGCTACTATGTCTTCAACTTTATTCTGTCACAGTTGATTTTCATACAGCAACATGCAGGTGCAGCAACTTTATCGGCGGAAATAAATAAATAAAACTTAGTATCGCAAACAGTGCATATTATTACATTGATCGAGACAGCCAGCAGACCAGCCCATGTGCGATGACGCACGGAATCAGCTGACGCCGGCTAAAGCCTTCCTCAGAGCTGATTGGTCAGCAGAACCCATCACTGTTTTATAGTACAAAACATGCATATCAAATACCCATCACCCAATAAAAACAGGGAAAAGCTCATGAATATTCATAAATGCCCCAGTCCAATTCATAAATAACAATGTAATGACAGTTCCTAATTCAAACCTTTCGGTTGCAGAGTATCTAGCTTATAAATCCAAAAACATTCTCTCTGATTCAACTTTCTGGCCAAATCCCCACCACGAATTCCAAACTTTATTTTTTCAATGCCAATAAATTTCAAATTAGCTGGCAATCCATGACCGAGATACAAAGTGTCTTCGTGCCATTGAGTTTGTAGGGACATTATTTCTAATTGCTGATTTGTGCTCACTGATCCTTTCCCTAAGTTGGCATTTTGTTTGACCCACATAATTTAAACCACATGGGCCTGTAAGCTATACTACTCCAGTACTCCTACAATTAATGAATTCATTTATTTCAAACTTTTGATTAGTGTGAGGATGTAAAATATTTACTATTATAAGTATTATTGCACTGTGCATTTCCACACTTATAATTACCCTTTGGAAGGTTGGAATCCAAGTTGTTTTTAATTTTTCTGGATTTTGCACACTGTGCACCAATAAATCCTTTAAATTACTCCCTTCTTATATGTAATTCTCGGTCTTTTATATATATCCTTTCTAAAGACTGCATCCCTGTAGCACTTTCCAATGTTTTCTAATCACACTGAAATTTCCTCTGCCTGATTTGAAAACTCTGTAACAAAATAAATATGACCCTGAGGTTCCCATTTCATTTTCACTTTAACATTCTTGTCTATTAGTTTTAACAGCTTTCTCCATTCCTTTATAAATACACTCAGTACCATACCCGTGCTTTAAAACGTCTAGCAGTCTCCTGAGCATTTTCTCTAAAAGAACTTTCATTGGTGCAAATCTGCTTTAACAGTAAACATCTGGCCACCTGAATATTTTCTTTAAACTCCTCGGTGACTGCTTTCAAAATGTAGCAATGTATTCTTACTCATAGGCTTCCTATATAGTGTTGATTCCATTTATGTCCATCTTTATATATAAGTAAGTCCAAAATGGCACCTTTACAGGATCAACCTGCATAGTGAAACGTAAATTAATATCAAAAGTGTTGATCAAGTTCACAAACTCATACAAACTCGCTAAATCAGATGTCCAAATGAAAAACAATCATCAATGTAACATCTCCAAACCGAACACACCTGTTAAAATTTTCACATTTATAAATGAATCATTTCCATTGACCCACATATAAACAAGCAATACTAGGGCAAAAGTAGTGCCATTGCTGTCCCTTTCTGTTGTTTATAGAACTGATCTTTATAGACAAAATAATTTGATGCTAGGACCATGTTCGCTATGTCAATAGTCAAATCAAATGGAATAACATCAGGTTGCATTTCTGAAAAAAACTTTATAGCCTGTATCCCCCTCATGGCACATTCAGAATATAGACTCTCTGTAACTGTGGTAAACCATTCATCACAAGTAATAACCATATTTTCAATTTGTCTAATCATGTCACGCTATCCAAAATAAAGATGGTAAACATTTCACTAATGCCTTTTAAATAACAATCAACCATTTGCGAAAAGGTTCTCAGATGACCCAATACTAGATACAATCGGACGTCCAGGAGGTTTATGAGCATTCTTATGAATTTTGGGTAGTAAATAAATTACTGGTCTAATTGGTGCCACCACCTTCAAAAATTCAGCTTCTTGTTTGCTCAGACATCCACTTAATTCATTCAACTTAAACTCCTCAGCTCTCAATTTGATTTCATTTGTCGGGTCATGCGCTAGTTTTATATAATAGACTGTATTGTTTAACTGCCGAAACATCTCATTTTCATATTCAGTCACATCCCATAGTACAATCGCTCCACCCTTATCAGCTGGTTTTATAATAATCTTTGTATCATCCTTTTCATCATTTCTTCAACATCACGATCTACCAATGCAGATGTTTCGTCAATACATTTGCAACCATTAATATTCGGGCCCCCCCAGGTGGTCGAACAGACAGAACAAATGGCAATCGTAAATCTTACTGAAAAGCATTTAACAGTTCATGAGGAAGCAGTATTACAAAAAGGTTTATCATTTGTACCCAGTAAAAATGTGAATCCCTTTCAAACTAGGATTGATCTATTTAGACTCTATATGCAACTTCATTTAAAATGTTTTTTCGAAAATCATGAGTCAACATTGAATAGTGACCATGCTGGTGTGATTCAACAGGATGGTAAAATGGTTGCAAATGTATTGATGAAACATCTTAAAAAGAAAAGTGCCTTTTGCCCCCCTACACTGAACTATCATGCTGTTCATACATTTTCTGCATTGGTAGATTGTGATGTTGAAGAAATACTTGAAAGAAAGAAAGAAGTAAAATATAATTTGACTTTTCAGGAACATTTGGCTTTGAAAAAATTGAAGGATGATACAAAGATTATTATAAAACCAGCTGATAAGGGTGGAGCGATTGTACTATGGGATGTGACTGAATATGAAAATGAGATGTTTCGGCAGTTAAACAATACAGTCTATTATATAAAACTAGCTTAGACCCGACAAATGAAATCAAATTGAGAGCTGAGGAGTTTATGTTGAATGAATTAAGTGGATGTCTGAGCAAACAAGAAGCTGAATTTTTGAAGGTGGTGGCACCAATTAGACCAGTAATTTATTTACTACCCAAAATTCATAAGAATGCTCATAAACCTCCTGGACGTCCGATTGTATCTAGTATTGGGTCATCTATGGAACCTTTTTCGCAAATGGTTGATTGTTATTTAAAGGCATTAGTGAAATGTTTACCATCTTTTATTTTGGATAGCGGTGACATGATTAGACAAATTGAAAATATGGTTATTACTTCTGATGAATGGTTGGCCACTTTAGACATAGAGAGTCTATATTCGAATGTGCCACATGAGGGGGGGGATACAGGCTATAAAGTTTTTTTCAGAAATGCAACCTGATGTTATTCCCGATTTGGATTTGACTATTGACATGGCGAACATGGTCCTAGCATCAAATTATTTTGTCTATAAAGATCAGTTCTATAAACAACAGAAAGGGATAGCAATGGGCACTACTTTTGCCCCTAGTATTGCTTGTTTATATGTGGGTCAATGGAAATGATTCATTTATATAAATGTGAAAATTTTAACAGGTGTGTTCGGTTTTGGAGACGTTACATTGATGATTGTTTTTTCATTTGGACATCTGATTTAGCGAGTTTGTATGAGTTTGTGAACTTGATCAACACTTTTGATATTAATTTACGTTTCACTATGTAGGTTGATCCTGTAAAGGTGCCATTTTTGGACTTATATATAAAGATGGACATAAATTGGAATCAACACTATATAGGAAGCCTATGAGTAAGAATACATTGCTACATTTTGAAAGCAGTCACCCGAGGAGTTTAAAAGAAAATATTCCAGGTGCTAGATATTATGGTTAAAACGGATTTGCACCAATGAAAGTTCTTTTAGAGAAAATGCTCAGGAGACTGCTAGACGTTTTAAAGCACGAGGGTATGGTACTGAGTGTATTTATAAAGGAATGGAGAAAGCTGTTAAAACTAATAGACAAGAATTGTTAAAAGCGAAAAATGAAAATGAGGAACCTCAGGGTCACATTTATTTTGTTACAGAGTTTTCAAATCAGGCAGAGGAAATTTCGAGTGTGATTAGAAAACATTGGAAAGTGCTACAAGGGGATCCAGTCTTTAGAAAGGATATATATATAAAAGACCGAGAATTACATATAAGAGGGGGAGTAATTTAAAGGATTTATTGGTGCACAGTGCAAAATCCAGAAAAATTAAAACAACTTGGATTCCAACCCTTCTAAAGGGTAATTATAAGTGTGGAAATTGTGCACAGTGCAATAATACTTATAATAGTAAATATTTTACATCCTCACACTAATCAAAAGTTTGAAATAAATGAATTCATTAATTGTAGGAGTACTGGAGTAGTGTATATGCTTACATGCCCATGTGGTTTAAATTATGTGGGTCAAACAAAACGCCAACTTAGGGAAAGGATCAGTGAGCACAAATCAGCAATTAGAAATAATGTCCCTACAAACGCAATGGCACGACACTTTGTATCTGCTGGTCATGGTTCGCCAGCTAATTTGAAATTTATTGGCATTGAAAAAATAAAGTTTGGAATTCGTGGTGGGGATTTGGCCAGAAAGTTGAATCAGAGAGAATGTTTTTGGATTTATAAGCTAGATACTCTGCAACCGAAAGGTTTGAATGAGGAACTGTCATTACATTGTTATTTATGAATTGGACTGGGGCATTTATGAATATTCATGAGCTTTTCCCTGTTTTTATTGGGTGATGGGTATTTGATATGCATGTTTTGTACTATAAAACAGTGATGGGTTCTGCTGACCAATCAGCTCTGAGGAAGGCTTTCGCCCGAAACGTCAGCTGATTCCCGTGCGTCATCACGCACATGGGCTGGTCTGCTCGGCTGTCTCGGTCAATGTAATAATATGCACTGTTTGCGATACTAAGTTTTTATTTATTTATTTCCGCCCGGTAAAGTTGCTGCACCTCGCATGTTGCTGTGTGAAAATCAACTGTGACCAGAATAAAAGTTGAAGACATGGTAAGCTGTGCCATATGTGCTTTATTTTTACAAAGTGTTTCGGTCTGTGCATTCGGGTTGCTTTTTTGAAAGCGCGTGGGTTCTGCATTGTTTTCTCTGCATCCGACTTAGCACCAGGTCAAATTGTTCTCATTTAGAGTGAACTTGAGCACCTCGAAGTTCGTTTTGTTTCACTGTTACTTACATAGTGGCAGAAAGTGTTACGCACGCATCTTGGTCTCTTGTGAATATTTTTTTCTGTCTCCAAAGTTCTCCATCTGCAGTTTATACTCTTCTGCCACTTGGTGGCAGTGTTTGCTACTCATTCTCAGTACAAGCTTTGCTGTGCTCTTGAATATATACACAGCAAAAAGTCCTTCCTTATCTTTTCCCCAATTGGCTATACACTGGCCATTTTTATTGCGTTCGTCGGTGCACCACCCCCACCTTTATTCCTGGCTATTCATCCTCCTGTACTACTGTACTATAATACACTCAACTAGGAGAATGTCTCTATACTTCACTAAAGGTCTTTTCATTCTCTGTTCCCTCTTGGCTTGTCTACATCATGATGAAACTGGTACAGCCTGGGCACCCACCTCACTCCCAACCCTCGGAGTCATCATGACACTACTACTTACCACCTGCCTTGCTCTTCTAAAGTGTCCAACCCGCACCTCAGACATCTTGCCTTTACCCAATATGGAAAAACTATAATGTCTGTATCGAGGGCCAAAAATAGAAATAAGCATACATCTCTTTTTCTCCACCATCCCCATATTAGATCCCATCTGTGTCTAATTCTTCTATGAGGAGTCATATAACTTAAGCCAGGCCCTCCTAAGAGGACAAAGCCTGGCTTTCTAACCTCATGCCCTACCTGGGCTATCGCAAAAGAGCTTAAGATAGCCCACATGAATATACACTTGAATCTTGGACTCTGCACTACAAGTCAGATATCCTATGCATCTCTGTCCTGGCTAACACCAAGCATCTAATCCCATGAGATAGCCTTCCTCAGCTTCTCCTTTCATCGGCGTGACAGATCCAACACGGGCGGGGGGGTCTAATGTATACCAGGGCAGGGTTTGTTGTCAGCAAGCTCCCTATCCCTGGCATTAACCCCAACATTGAACAGATATTCGTCACAGTTACCCCTCAGCCAAGTTAAGCATTTACCCATAGGATGTGTCTACCTGCCCCCAAGACTAGCTTCTTCCTTCTTCATGGAACTCTTCTCTAGTCTTGACCCCCCCTCTCTCAGGGATATCATACTCTGCTGGGATTTCTACCTTAATTGGATCAGACCACATAGATCTCAATACCAATCAGCACTGACCGATGCCAAATTAGAGCAATTTCTTGACCACCCGACCAGATGTAACTTGAAATCGAGCAACCACAGTCTCTTGGACTGGATGCTTACCAGTAACAAGCTCTACGTCAAAGCTGCGGGAA
Source organism: Neoceratodus forsteri (assembly GCA_016271365.2). Lineage (NCBI taxonomy): Eukaryota > Metazoa > Chordata > Ceratodontiformes > Ceratodontidae > Neoceratodus > Neoceratodus forsteri. Next base: position 1,469,549,545 of record CM057459.1, read on the forward strand.
TCCTACCCGATGCACTGAGTGATCACTCCCCCACTTTCTGTATCTGGAAGAATAATGACTCCTTCCCCCCCAAATCATTAGATCCTGGGATCTAACAAACTTTAATGCAGCAGCTTTCCTGCGTAGTCTAGCTTCTGCTGATTGGACCCTCATTACCTCTAACCCTGACACAAATCAGGCTCTAGATTCTAGAATATCTGATCTCCACCTTCACCTCAATTCTCGACTCTCCTCATCCTCCATCTGCCCCAAACAATGGCGTTCCAAGATGGCGGCGGTGTGTGAGCTGCCTAAGGCTGCTATTTAGAAGCTGTATTTTTTTGTTTGTATTTATATTTTCGTTCAAGTGTTTTTATACTTTTTCTTTAAGTTTGTATAATTTTAGTTCAGTTAGGGCTGTTTTAGTGAGGTAGCTTAGTTTTTCGAGTGTTTTTCCGGGCTTTTTGGTCTATTGTTCAGGTTGGCTGTTCTCCCTGTTATACGGGAGCTAAAGCCGCCATTGCAGTTACAGCTGTGGTTACAGCCGGTAACCGCATGTATCTTAACTTTAATGTTGTTAAGTGGATTTATGAAATCGCTGTCCTCAGAAAACTGAGCCCAAATCCTGTTAAGATCTGCGTCCTGTGGAGCCGCTGCTGAACCTGAGAAGTCATGAGAACTGTTGTTTGCTCGAATTTGAAAGTCTGGAACTGTTATTATTACCTGTGAACTACTGGTTTGTCTGACCATATCCAGAGAGTCCACATCTATGTGCGAGCAGTGGTGTGGTGAGAGCGCTTTTAGCGCATCTTTGTAATCTGAGTTTTTATGACTGTTCCGACTCAAGTTCATATCTTTGTGAGCTGACATCCTTAGTGATTTTGGCTGCTGCTGTTTGGAGTTTAGGGGTGCTGGGGGTCATTGAGTGGTGCAGTGTGGGAACCCTTCCTCCATATACTTCGGGTTGCTTTTCCTCATTACCTCTGACTGAACGGGAGTTTCCTAGTCTTCCTTTGGGGAGTCAGAGGAGGATTTGAGGTTCTCCTAAGTTGCCCTGGGGGTATACTTTGTTGTTTACCCTCAGGACTTCCATAGCTGCAGGTCATAGGCGATAGGGGTTTGAGTAGCCCGAGTGATGTGGAAGGGAGGTTTGGGGTATCCCTTTTACTATCGGACAAGGTTTTCACACTCTTGGCCTTTTGCCAGAATAACACTTTAAATGGAAATGGACTTTAAAGGCTGATTAAATTACTGGATTATCTATTGACTTGGCTTTGAGATTTAGCGTCTAATAGGATTTGGGACCATGAACTGCTGAAATTAAAGAAGAACCACTATTGAGACATTTTTTGAGAGAACATTTCCTGTTTGATTTTCATATTTTTGTTGTTATTTGTGTAAATGTTTGGGCAGTGAGAGTGCCCAAACTATTATTATTTTTTCAGGTAGTGTGAGTACCTGAAAATTTGTATTGTTTTATTTTTACGTTTTTTGATCCCCAGGGTAATGAGAGTACCAGGGTTTCAGAATTTGCTGTATTTATTATTATTTTGTAAGTTTATTTCATTATTTTTATTTTTGGGATTTGAACTTTCTTTAGAAATGGACTCTTAAGGGCGGTTTTCTTTTCGGTTTGTTTGATTTATAATTTATTTGTATTGTTTTAATTGATAATTTTAAGGAATTAGTTTTAAGTTGTCTATATCTGGGAATGCTGAACAATTGAGTTTTATTTTTTATTTATATAAGTGGTTGATTATATATTTTTGTTTATATTTGTTTATTGTTTCTTTTTCTAATGTGTTGTGGTGATTTAGCGACGGCTGGGCATTATTCCCCCACCAGACTCGGGGAATTGTGTCCCTTTAATTGTCCACCATTACCATCCAACACCTATTTCAGGTGTCGTGCTTTGGGCATTTTGAGGAAATATAAAAGAAGATGGAGAGCAGAGTCTGGTGGGGGACAGGAGGGGGGAGGGCGGATTGGGGTGGTAGGATCCAGGAGATGCCCTGGGGCAAAATGGGCCAAAATAGAGGTCATTCTTGTCTTGTTCCCATACCCAAGGGTTCCGACTCTAGTAGGCAGGAGCCGAGGTCTTCCCAGACAGCTCATCCAGCCTTGACAGTGTTATGCAATGCCAGATCTATTAAAAACAAGACAGCTATAATAGCTGATCTCGTTGGATCAACTGATCTGGCATGCATCACCGAGACCTGGCTGGATGAAAATCCAGGCTCTGTATTGGCCTCAGCAACACCAGCTGGGTTCTCGGTGATACCCCGTCCAAGGTTGGATTGTTGGGGCAGGGGTGTAGCCATTATGTTTAAGACTGAGCCGGGCCTTGTGGATGTGCCTGTGGGAAGTACCAGATCCTTTGAATATATCTTGGGTGAAGGTGTAGGTTGTGTAATTCTCCTCATCTACCGTCCACCAGATGATGGTGGAGAATTCCTGCAGGAGATAGCAGACTTCGTCGACCTGGTATTGCGGTCCCCCAGATTGTTAATTCTGGGGGACTTCAATGCCTGGGTCGACGATGAACTCTCTCATTTTGGTCAAAATCTCCTCCAGTTGATGACTTCACTGGGCCTAACACAGGTTGTTACCTCCTCAACCCATATAAAAGGTCATTCATTGGATCTGATCTTCCTTCTGGATATGGAGATTGCTGACTTGGGGGTGGAACCAGTCAGCTGGTCTGACCATCACACCATAAGGTTCAGTTTCAGGGCTCCCTCTAATAGAGCTGCCCCTACGGAGATGGTTCAGTACCGCCCTTTAAGGGGTATTGGTCCCAGTGACCTGATGGTGGTACTGGATCTATCATGCATGTCTAGTGAATGCATGAGTCCAGATGATCTCATATTGGCCTATAATTAGGCTGTGGGAGATGATCTGGGCAAGATTGCTCCTGTTCGTGTTCGGCCTCTCACCCGCCATTCAAGGAGCCCTTGGTTTGATGGCTCCTTGAAGGAGTTAAGCCGAGTTGGCCGAAGGTTAGAGAGAGTCTGGCGGAAGTCCGGCAATGATGCTGACAGGCTTAGGTTGATGGCACATTATGATGGCTGTCAATCAGAAATCAACCGTAAGAAGGCAGAGTTCCTGTCCGGGGAGATTTCTGCTGCACAGAATCGACTGGCTCAGCTTTTCTGGACTGTTGACAGATTGTGCAATCCAGTCTGTCTCCAGCCCAGAGAAGCCTTTTCTCAGCTAAGATGTGAGGAGTTCGCTCGGTTCTTTGCAGATAAGGTTTCTAGCATCAGGTCTGGTATTGGTCCGACTCCTCCTTTAAGGGATTGTAGCTGTCGACAGGAAATGTTATCCACCCGGTCTGTCTGGTCAGAGTTTTGCCGGCTGGAGTTCACTGACATTGTGAAGATCATCCAAACATTGCAACCAACCAGTTGTAGTTTGGATCTGGGTCCTACACCCCTTTTAGTAGGATGTTTAGAGGTTATCTGCCCGATCCTTGCTGACATTGTCTGGAAATTCTTGGAGAGGGGGTCTTTCCTGATCCCCTTAAGGAGGCGGTAGTTCGACCACTCCTAAAAAAACCTCCTTGGATCCAGACTGTCTAGCTAACTACCGGCCTATCTCTAACCTTCCTTTTGTTGGGAAGGTTATTGAGAAGGCGGTTGCATTACAACTGGATGATCATCTTACAACTCACAATGTCTATGATACTCTCCAATCTGGTTTTAGGAAGAAGCATAGCATGGAGACTGCCCTTGTCCGGGTGCTAAATGATCTCCTAATGGCTAGAGATTGAAAGGCATGTACCAGTTTGGTCCTTCTCGATCTCTCTGCAGCATTTGACACCGTAGACCATGATGTGCTGTTGGGGCGCCTGCAGATTTATTGTGGACTGTCTGGAACAGTCCTCAAATGGTTTCAATCCTACCTCACAGACAGGTTTCAGAAGGTTACCACTGGAATTTATTCCTCTGGTGCTCACTCCCTGCCCTGTGGGGTACCGCAGGGTTCCATTTTAGCATCCATGTTGTTTGTAGTGTATATGCTGCCTTTAGAAGATATCATCAGGTGATACAGTTTGGGTTTTCACTGCTATGCAGATGATACTCAGCTGTATCTGTCCTTTCCGCCTGGGCAAGATGGTGCTCTCTCCGTGCTAGTCAACTGCCTTACTGAGATCAGATTATCGATGAGTTCTAGCTGGCTGAGACTGAATCCTGATAAGACTGAGGTGTTGGTAGTGGACCCGGGTCACCCGGTGATGGGTTTGGGGGCTGGCCAACCACCGGGCCTACTGCTCGGTAGTATGTCGCTCACTACCTCTGATCGGGTACAAAACCTGAGCGTTATTTTTGACGACGGCTTGACCTTAAAATCTCAGGTGTCAGCCATGGTCAAATCCTCTTTTTTTCATCTGAGAAATATCGCCCGGGTCAAATACCTGGTCCCATCGGGTGATCTGCTAACGTTGGTCCATGCCTTTATCACTACCCGTCTTGACTACTGTAACTCCCTTTACCTAGGGCTATCTGGGGATGATATCCGTTGCCTGCAGCTGGTGCAGAACGCAGTGGCAAGGCTTTTGACTGGGATCTCTAGATCCAGCCATATTATGCCTGTGCTCCGCGAACTGCACTGGCTGGCTGTTAGGTGGCGGATTACCTATAAGGTTGGTTTACTAACCTTTAAAGCCCTTCATAATCAGGGACCCGGCTACCTGAAAGATCTCCTGGTACCCTATTGCCCCCTCCGTCCTCTCCACTCCACCAATGAGGGATTGCTGGAGATTCCCAGGGTCCGATTAAAAACATCAGGATCTCATGCTTTCGCTTTTTCAGCACCAACCCTGTGGAATTCTCTACCTCGTTGGTTGAGAGAATGTCCAACTGTCGAGAAATTCAAAAATGAGTTGAAGACATATTTATTTAGTTTAGCATATCCTAGTTATGGCTGTTAATTTATGATCATTTTAACTTATGCATTTATGTGAATTTATTGTATAGCGCCTTGGTTTTGAAAGGCACTTTATAAATAAAGACGATTTGATTTGATTTGATTTACTCACATGCACCAGTCAAACTACACAGAGCAAAAGGATTCCACTCCCCATGGTTCTTGCATGAACTACGGCACCTAATGTGTTCTGGAGACAAGGTGCGGTAAACCTTCAAAAGAATGGGGCTCCACTCAGATTGGCTATCCTACCGCCAACTGCAAAACTTCCTAAAAAGCCAAAACTAGCAAATCAAAGTGGGACTACTTTCAATCCCTGCAGGAAACAAACCTTGCCAATGCCCAAAGTTTCTAGGTGCAGATTAATGCTCTACTTAAGGGCAAAGAGCGGACAATCCCCCAGAATATATCAAAATACACCTTATTATCCCCCCCTCAGAAATAGCTGCAGGAATAAATCACTTCTTCACTGAACTTGATGCATACAAGACAGGCCTACCTGCTACCCACCCTGCTACCTACCCTACCCCACAAAAATCTCCCCATGAAGCCCCCTACCCCCTCTACCATTTAAAACTTACTTTGCAGAAAGAAGTACTTAGGCTCTTGATGGGTCTTAACCCTGATAGCGCCCCAGGATTTGACTCCCTACCGCCAAAATTCCTGAAGTTAGCGCACCTGCGTTAGCTTACTCAGTTGCACAGTTAATCAAAAAATCCTTCTTTAGCCAATCCATTCCTGACAAATGGAAGACAGCTATTGTAGTCCCAGTGCTCAAAAGTGGTACTATCAACCTTGTCGAGAATTACAGACCCATATCCATACTATGACCTATTGCAAAGATTTAGGAAAAAAATCTTACACAACCAGTTGTACTCCTTTCTTGAGCAAACCCATGCCCTCACCATCCATCAGCATGGTTTTCGAAAGGCACACAGGACAGAGTCAGCTCTTGAGGGTCACTTCAGGTATATTTCATGCTATGGATCAAGGCAGGGCCATGAGGGCTGTATTTATTGACCTCATGAAGGCCTTTGATCTGGTAAACCACTCACTCCTGATATCTAAACTTCAACGGCTAGGCCTTGACCGCAACTCTCTCTCTTGGATCTCAAACTACTTAACTAATCATTCTCAATGCATCAGAAGGGCTGGTGCCTGTTCCTCCTTATCACCCATCACTGATGGGATCCCCCAGGGCTCTATCCTTGGGCCTGTGTTATTCTCCATCTTCATAAATGAACTGCCGCTGAACTGCGATGGGGCATCAGTGCAGCTCTGTGCAGATGATGCCATGCTTTACAGGTCCTGTAAAGATGTCTCCTCCATTAGGTCTCTACTGAAAAATGACTTTCAGTAACTGGAAGCCTGGTTCATGGAGAATTGCCTAGTACTGAACACAAAAAAAACAAAAACTACTGTATGTTGTTCTGCAATGCCTCCTATGCTATGTCTAGTCAGCTTCCTTTGATAGTTAAGACCTCCTTGGGTGTGCCCCACGCAGGGTGGACACCTTCAGATATATAGGCATGACTCTGGATGAGCATTTGTCCTTTGAAATGCATGTCTCTAATGTAATCAAGGTAACAAATCAAACATTAGGCCTCCTGTATCGCACTGCCCCCTATCTAATACCTCATGCTCACAAGACCATTGCCTCAGCCACCCTTCTCCCAGGCCTATTTTACAGGGCCCCAATAACCCACTCTGCCAAGACCTCTGTCCTGACCAAACTCAAGCAAGTCTATGATAGAGTTGCATGCTTCACATCCAAATTTCCGGAATGGGCTCACAACTGCAGCATACTCAATACTCTAAGTTGGCCGACCTTCGAGGCAAAACTGGACTTCCCTGTTCTATGGACAGTCTTCAAACTCCTGCACCTTCCTTCACCACCCATCCTCTTTAATCTTTTTATGTTAAAACCTTCCCCCAGGACCCTCAGATCCTCCCACCTCGCTATCCTAACAGTAACCAAAATCCAACTAGCCATTGGAAGGAAATCTTTCTTCTCTGCAGCTCTGCATACTTAGCCTCCCACACAGTCTTCTCTCTTGCCTATCTCTTCCCCAATTCAAAAGGTACTTCAAGGAAATCTTCTTCCCTCCTCCCACTTGTAACTGCTCCTAATCCTCTGCCAACCTGCAACTCCAACCTTCTCCACCACTGTCCATCTCTTCATGACCTTTTCCACCTAATACTAGAACATCACTCCTCCATCCTTCCCGTCTTCACCTTCTCTCCTCTTCTTTGTCTATACTCACCTACCTGATACTCGATCCTCATTCCTCTCCCTCCCTTGGCCTCACTTTCATTCCTCTTCTCTGTCAACACCCATGTAATATATAATATTTTAAAAATGATGTAAGTAAAATGTGTATACTGCCTTATGTTACAATGTTAGATATTCATGTGCACCATAATATGTATTGCTTTGGACCTGATGATATCTTGATTCTGTTTCCATACCCATGTCAGATTTTTACAATTTATTTATTGAATACAATAAGAATTAATATCTTTGAGTCAGAGACTCCTTTACAAACTCTCGATGTCATAGAAAATAATACAGAGCATACAGTGTACAGACATCACAGTATAAATAGCGGTGTGGGAAATATCACACCTTACGAATGATACATGGTAAAGTACAACAGGTGGATGTGGTACAGGATAATTACAACAGTCATAGACAATGCAGTACAGTGGCAAAATACAATAAATACAGTAACTACAGGGCAATCATACAGTACAGTAGTTGTTGTAGTAAAGTATTTATGACTGGAATTTGCAAGCAGCGCAGTCCAGTGAGTGTCAGCTAGTCTGAGGCTCGGGTAAGATGGAAACCAGGGACAGGCACTCTAAAAGCAGGACCAAGTGGGTCCATTGTCATGGCATGTTTTGGTCATGAGTAGGTCAGGTACAGTCACAGGTGGAGTCACGCAAGATATTGCTACAGAGAAGGGATTTGAACAGACCCAGGATAGGAGCCAAGAGGACTGGTATGGGCAGTGAGTTCAGCCAATTGAGGGTGCGATATCTGAAAGTTCTTTGCCCCATGGAAGTTTTATAGCGGAGAACCTTATAGGGCAATTTCTCAGCGTGATGTGTGCATCTGGTGCTGTTGGGGGGAGGAGCAGCATCACAAGAACTGGGGGCATGAGGCCAGCTGAGATTTTCTTGGCAAGGAGACAGGTCTGGTACTTTAGGAGATCATCGAAATTAAGCCAGTTTGTACTGGTATACAGCGTACAGGTGTGCATAAGCCAGTCACATCCTGTGGCCAGTCTACAGGCTTTATTCAGGGAAACCCTAATTTTGTTGAGGGAGGTGTTGTTGGCAGCACCATAGAAGATAATCCCGTAATCAATGAGTGACAGGACGGAGTAAGGACATGGCTAGCTGTAGGGCTTCGGGGGGAGGCAGTGCTGGTAGCGGTGGAGCAAACCAATGCATTCATTTACAGCCGTATTAGGTCGGCAGATATGTTCATGGTAGGTTAGCCCTGAGTCTAGCATAACCCTAAGTATTTAAAGGTAGAAATTTGTTCCAGGGTCTCATTATGGGAGTTATGGATAAGCAGGGGGTGGTTACTGAACTTGTTTTGGGCATGGGCAAATAGCATGGACTTTATTTTTTTATAGTTTAGAACAAGCCTATGGTCAGCAAACTGGGATTCAGACTCATTAAATGACCCTTGAAGGGCTACTTGAAGGGGGGTAGGGTTGGTGTGGGTGCTGAATAAAACAGCATCATCTGTGTATAGAAGGAGACTGCCAGAACAGGCCTTGGGCAGGGAGTTAAGGAATAGAATGAAAAGTAGGGGGATAAGGATTGACCCTTGGGGGACCCTAGATGCAACTCTGAGAGGGGATGATAAGGTATTCCCTAGCTTGACTCTCTGGGTTCTGTTAGGTAGTGTGAGAAACCTATTTGGGTTAGCGAGGTTAGGAGAAGTGAGTGGTGGATGGTGTCAAATGCTTTGGAAAGATCTATATAGACAGCACCAGCAATCTGGCCTGCATCCAGGGTTGCATGGATAGTGTTGGTATATTCCAAAAGCGCAGTTGTGGTGCTATGGTTTTTTCGGAAACCATGCCTTTCAGAGCAGAGGAGATTGTGTTGAGCAAGGTAGTCTGACTTGGGTGGCGACTATCTTTCAAGAACCTTGGAGAGGGGGTAGAATTGAGATGGGCTGATAATTTCTAGGTAGGATTTGGTCACCACTCTTCAGGAGAGGAGTGATGAGGGCAGTTTTCCACATGGAGGGGAATTAACCCAGGGCAAGGGAGAGGTTTAGCAGGGCAGTGAGGGGGTAGAGTACTTCAGGGAGAGTGAGCCTTAGTATTTTAAGATTGAGACTGTCACTGCTGAACCGGGATTTGCTGAGTGCCTTTAACAGAAGGGGGCAGCATCATGCTGGGAGATGACCTTCAAGTGGAAAGGGGGTACTTGAGTGGGTGTCGATGTTATGGTGGGGGTGAGTGCAAAAAAGTTGGCAGGGATCATGCCTCTGAGGTCCGAGAACGAGGAGTTCAGAGCATTTGCTATTGTGTCAGGGTCCGTGGAGATACCACCATTTACCAGCATCTGGGGGGCATTAGAGATTTTGACACTAAGATCTTTGAGGGAGTTCCAGAAATTGCGCCCTTTCCCCTAGAAGGTGGTGAGGGCTGCTCTGTAGTTTTCTGCCTTTGCCTGTCAGACCTGCCAGGTGCAGCAGTTCCCAGCCTCACTGTAGTGTTGTCTATCAGTGGGCATCCCAGTCTCCAAGGCTATGTGCCAGAGATTGTCTTGGTGGCCCATGAGGTCCAGAAGGGACTGGGACATCCAAGGGGTGTCAGCACCTTTAATTACTCATTTGTGGAAGGGTGCAAAAAAGTCACAAGCGGAATTGAAGGAATTGACAAAGTAATCCAGGGCTGAATCAATATCAGGCGAGGCAGCAATGGGAGACCAGTCCCAGCTGATGAGGTGGTATTTCAAGGACTGTAGCATGCCTGGCCTGAGTTTTCACTGAAAGCTAACTTTAGGAGGGGCCTTTGTAGCCAAGTAAGACCAGCGCCTGAGTACTGGCGAGTGGTCACTCAGTGTGTCAGGTAGCACGGAGACCTGGGTGAATTTGTGAGGGCGATTAGTAAGAATTAGGTCAATGTGGGTTGAGGTACCTGTTCTTGGGTTGTGTCGGATGGTAGTGGGCACAACTTGAGATAGACTGAGGGCAGCTGCAGCATCCCTATATGGTGCGGCAGTGTCCACTAACCAATTGATGTTAAAATCACCCAGGGCGATAATTTCTGCCTTATCTGGGTGTTGCTGGAGGTGGGTGAGAACTGACTGGAATGCACTTTTTTGATTCCTGGGCAGGATGTAGATAGAGGAGATGAAGAGAGGTGCCCTGGAAGGAGCGACATTAACTTGGAGGGAGAGGACCTGGGCACCATGGTCAAGAGCTGGGGAAGGCAGAGTGATACCTTGGAGGGTGTCATGGAGGTAAATTGCATATCCTCCCCCTTTTTTGGCTAGTCTGTCAGCCTGAAATATTGTGCACCCTGGCAGAGCTACTGCGGAGTCAGGAGTGCAGCCATTTAGCCAGGTGTCTCACCTCTGTTCCTGTTCAATGCCTGTTAAATACTACATTACAATGTTCTGTATGGAATGCTTCTATTCCCTGGGTAACCCCTGAAAAAGGGACTTAACTGTCTCAGTGGGCCCACCTGGTCATCAAAATTCAAATAAATAAATAAATATGTGTTGCTAATGTTTTTATGCACATATTTTTGTATTATTTTTTCAATTCCTATGACCATTTTTGTATTAATTTTTACGGCTGCATAGGTGGAGCCTGCAGCCATTTTGCAACAGCTCTGAAAAACGAGCTACTGGAACAGGCCTTGGAATGCTTCCATAGTGGAGTTTCGGAATGATCCTTCTGAAACTGCACAACAGTTGGTAGATGTCCGCCACACCTGCTCATGCTGCTGCTTCGTTGGCTGAAAATGGCCGATCTCACAACAGCTTCTGTTGGACTTTTGGAAGTATCCTTCTGAAAGCCCAATAGAACTTAAACCCCTCAGCCACTACAATCAGAATATGGAATAACAGCCACACTATTTCAGCTGTTACTTCCACATTCCAATGTGAACTGCGCATGTGCATGACTCGTGCACATCCGCAATTCTATGGGTACCACCATGATGGGAATGGTACAGTGCCATTCCCTGTAATACAACCCCCCACAATTCATGTCACAAATTGGGAGCCCACTCCAGTGTGTGAAAATATTATAATTGTCTCTGAAAAGTAGAAAACGGTCCCTCATTGTCCCGTTGGCTGCACCCCCCTCCTCATGTTATGCCCGACATCAAGGTGCCCAATCCCTATGTCGGCATCATGTCCAACCCCCTTCCCCATTCATGTGGCACACTGGGAGCCCACTTCAGTGTGCTGAAATGTATGGTTTGTTGTTTTTCTCCTATAAATTAGAAAACGGTCCCTCGTTGCATTCATGTGTGTGATAGTTTAGATTACCCCGTTAGAAATAAGGCTATGTCATTTCTCTTTGTACCTCTCCAGTCTACTGCAGTACCGTTTCTAAACTTTTCTGAATAACTAATTTTTTTTTCTACTTCTATGGGTAGGCCAGCCACAATAATACCTCTTGTCCCTTGTCCATTTCCTCTTAGTATTCCTTTTTCTCCCCTGCCACATGCCCTTTGTGAGAACGAGCACTAGAACAGTAAACTGACATAAAGAATAAAGACTAAATAATAATCAGCAGAAATAATCTACACAGAATTGGTTTGTGTCCTTGTTTATTATGTTATGCTCTGTTAAAGAATTTAATATAATACTTAGTCAGAGACAGGACGATGCCTTTGTGAGCACTGCTGTGTTCTACAATATGTAATAAATTTATGTATCCTGCAGAAATATGAAAGCAGTGAACAAACGTTGTTTCTGATGGCCTGAAATTGCAGCCGTCGGGTGTGTTAAATACAGACCTGAGATTTGTCTTTTTAAAGCAGTTTGTATATGAACACCCTCAAGAAGGCATAACTAATGTGCAGAAACTAAATATAGGAGTGTTTCCTTTAGTATTCTATGCAGAGAGTGCTCTTACCTGAGCTAAGCCTTCTTGGAAAAAAGTGTACTTCTAGGAGCCAGTAGCCCCATGATGAGGCTTTATATAAGAAACTCCCCAGCTGTCACTCAGCTGAAAAAGGGCAAAGTTTACTTATTTACAAGTAATTAAAAGATTTTCCTCTACTGTTTCAGTGGCAGAGTGTTAACGGGAGAAATAAATTACTCCTTATGATTATATGTTTTCCCTCTGTATATACAGTCACTCTGATCCCCCTTATGTTTGTACTAGACAGGATATTTTACATGTATTAGAAAAGGGGCGGATCAGCTGACACTAGTGTCATAGGAGGACTGCACTATAAAAGCTGCTACTGAGCTAAGGTTAGTCAGATCATCCTGGGAGAGTGTCCTGAGAGGTTGGTCTGAGAGCGCAGAAGTTGGTAGAAAATTGTACTGGTTAAAGGATTCCATACTGTGGCAGAATCACTGGAGGGAAGTGATTCTGGAGCTTGAGGAGAGCTCATTTATTTCTTTATTGTTTCTTTTGTTTATGGTCTAAAGTTTAAGACAGGATTACTTTATTATTGATTTGTTTTTATTTTTGTATAGAATGATTTGCTTGATATTATTTTAACAAAAATAAACATCACACAGAATGTGTGTGTTGAACAAATCTCTGAGTACCGTGTATGCTTTCATTACCCTACCATAGAATTTGGTGTCAGAAGTGGGATCTGGTTGTCTTACATGGTGGGAGAAACCAGTACTGTGTATCAGACCTGGTACTAAAGGTAATAATAAAGCATGTCAGATGAGGACGAGAAGAGTGACACTGCAACAGGAGGAGTGAAGACCCAGATGCAGGTGTTGAAATCCGGAGAGATATTGGTGACGGGAGTAGAGTCTGTGGTGTGGAGTCAAAGAGTGAAGGAGCAGATCAAGGAGTTTCCAGAAGAGGAAGAGAAGATGGAAGAAGAACGATGGAGCCACTTGGAGGAACCACCAGAAGGGCTTCCAGAGTTGATGCATTGGCTAGCCATATGACAGTTGGAGATGGAGAAAGAGAGAGAACAGGAGCGACAGAGACAAGACACCAGGTGGGCAGAAACACTAAGGGAATTTCAGGACTTGGGGACTGGTCAAGGGCAAGATGGGGGCCCATTAGATCAAAACCCAAAAGATATAAAACGAACAAAGATGATGCCATCAGATGACATTGAGGGTTCTCTGACCACCTTTGAGAGAGTGGCAGGAGCATGTGGGTGGCCTAGGACTCAATGGGTAGTATGCTTGGCCCCGTACTTAACTGGAAAAGCACAGCTGGCATACACAAATATGGACACTAGATCTGCCCGTACCTATGATTTAGTTAAGAAGGAGACCTTTAAAAGGTACAACATTAATACAGAGACATACAGGCACAGGTTCAGGATCCTTAAATACCAGAGTAATGATGCCCCAGAGAGGTTTTCACATGCCTCAGGGAGTTGTGCATGAAATGGATTCAGTCAGAAGGAAAGAATATTGGTGAAGTGGCTGGGGCCACTTTCTGACACTCAGCACAGGAATTACAATAGGTAGCGGCATCTTCATGAATTCCAGGCCAGTAAAATCTGTACAGCAATCTGGCAAGGGTGTGATCCCTCCCTGAGTGACAGCCATAGGACTGTCATGTGCTATCTGTAACAACTCTGTTCTATACTTCTGTGGTATAACCAATTGACCTGTCTGTTCCTGTGTCTGAGGTTTAACCCAAACTCTGTACAATAATCCATTTGATTTTTTAAACATTGGTCCACCCTGTTTTGGTTTTACCCTCAGCTGCTTAAAATAACCCTGGAGAGAAACATTGTTAGCTTGTTCTGAAAGAAAATCACAATCAGTTATCAATTTAGTTTCAGCATTTTCATATATTAACCCCTTCTGTCCATCAGTCTTCTGCTGCCACAGTTTCTTCAGGTATTGTCTTTCTTTCCTGGATTTCTGGATCTTGGAGCTGTGCTCAAACAAGTCAGAATCAGAATCACTGCAAGGAAACTTGTCCCCACCATCTGAAATTGTCTTTGCCTGAGTTCTTGTCACCACAGCTGCTGAAACATCAGTATTTACTCCTTCTTTGATTAACTCAGTAAATCCTGGAAAGTCAATTCCAATAATCACAGGTACAGATTGTCACCAATGCACTCCTCAGGTCAGGCCCTCTGCTCACACAGTGCCAAACCGTGAGGCACAATAGTGTGAACAGGAGACAAGCAGGGTAAGCTTCCTGTGTGTTTTGGGTCTGAATCACCTACTAGCCTCGAGTCCTGGGGATCAAATGTGAACCTTTCACTAGCATACTCAGTTAACAGGCTCAGATATATATTCTCTTTGGGGAAATGAAATACAATCCATTGCCCTGTGGCACCCATCCAGGTTCCCAAATGTACCCTTACAGCTCAAGATGAGACCTAGGTATATTCTTACCTTTAGCAAGATAGTAACACACCCTTTTCTTGAGCACTTAACAGTTGTCAACATTTATTAACACTTGTCCAGCATTCACATGCAAAAGAAACTGATGAGGCACAGGCAGCATTTTTAAGAGAAATGGTGTTTACTAAAAAAAAGGAAAAATGGATAAAATGCCAAACACAGAACATATAACATAAATATTTACAGTCAACAAAATAATTGGAAAATTACAGAACAAAAAGCGCCTGTAAAATACGTAAAAGTTCCAGCTGAATTATATCTTTCTAAAGTGCCTTGTTTTCAGTTCAGCGACTAAGTGTGTCTCACTCCTCTATGAGTCCAGAAATAAAATTCTCTTTTCCTGCAGATGCTGGACAATTTGAAAATCCATTTCCTCACCTCTTGTGAGGTCACAGCTGCCATGAGACCACCATCAGCCCTGTGACCACTCTGTAGTCTGAATATGAATATCCAAGGAAGATATTTTATTTTACTGCTGGCTGAAAATCAGCAGTTAGCAATTTGTAAAAAATGACAGTCTCTTTGATGAAAGCATTTCCTTTGATATTTCATAAACCCACATCCTGTCACCAGTTCTATGACTTTAACAAGATTCTGTTAAAAGTTGTCCTTTCCCTCAGGATCATAAATTTCATATATGGTCTCAGCTTTAAAAGAAATATTTTATGATGTCTTATCACCTGGTATTTTGGAAGGAAGTCTTTAATTAGTGGGGTTTTTTTCCACTGGCCAGTTTTTATGATAGCCTGCTGACTCAGTCACACTGACACCTTGGCATCACAAAGGTCACTATTAACACTGCAGGCTGTTTTCTTTTCTAAGCAGACATTCACATACCATATATATCACAATTTATAAATATATTAATAAGCAGGTGGCAGAGCATCACACAGGTAACTTGGGTACAACCCCCACTTTCATTTGATGCGACACACCTGTATTGGTCAGAGTCACTTGGGTGGTGGGATAGTATTGAGTGTCCCCATGGATGCACATGACACCAGTACCTGGTCCTTGTGCACAGTGTTTTCCCAGCACTTCAACATACACTAGTGTCTGCTGCTTCCCAAATCAGTGAGTCCCTTTACAGTCTTATCCCCCACTTTCATATCTGTTAAGTACCTGCCCCAATTTTCCAAAGACAAATTTTGCTCCAGTGCTACTGTCATTACTATGGCAGTTTCTTGCAATATGGCCTGGCTTATTACAGTTATAGCAGACAACGACTTTGGGTGCAGATTTGTTACCCCCACCAGAGTTCTTATCAGGCTTGGAGTTTAAATGGGAAAAAGAGTGTCTTACTGGTACTTGGCTGTTACCTCGCCGCTGTGGTGTCTGTCTGGCCATTTGGTAGTCCTCAGCCAAAGAAACAGCCTTTTTCCCACTCTCTGGTCAGTGCTCCTTTACCCAAAGCTGGACATCTGTAGGCAGGATGTTGATGAATTGCTCCATGGCAAATGTGTTGATGATCTGTGGGACTGTTTTGCTGTCTGGTTGGAGCCATTTTATCAGGAGTTCTCTGAGTTGGGTGAAGGCTTCTCGAGGATTGTTGACTGAGTTATACCTCAGAGATCATAATATCTGCCTGTAGGGCCTTCTGGAGATGTCATACCTTTTCAGGATTTCACTTTTCACCAGGTCATAGTTTTCTGACTGTGCGGTGTCAATATTGCTGTAGGCAAGTTGGGATTTCCCTGTCAGGTAGGGTGCCAGTTTGATTGTCCATTGCTGCTTTGGCCATTGACAGGCTGTGGCAACTCTTTCAAAAGTTCTCAGGTATGCCTCGATATCATCCGAGGAACACAACTTTGTAAGTTTAATGACTTTTAAGTTGCTTGTGTTTTGTTGCTCATCTGGGTCTGTACCAGATCCTCTGCCTTTGATAGCTTGCAAGGCATTCAGCCATTACTGCTCGTGTCACTGCATTTCTTCTCTCCTCTGTGCTTCTAAACGTTGAATCTCTTTTTCTTTCTGCTTCTCAGTCTCTCTTCATTGTATAACCCACCATTTGAAAAAGTCCATCAGGCTTTTAGGTTCTGTCACTGCCTGTTCTTTTTCCATAACTTGTGTTAATTGTAGTCTCAGCTTGGACATCTGTCTCTGCTAGTTTGGATACCATTCTTCTGGTAACCACTCCTGGACTTGCTGCTGCTGAATCCACACCTTTCTTTATGCTTTCCTGGTACCAAGTCCAGTACCCATGAACAAAACATTTGGTTTACAGAGTATGAATGGTGTAAATCTCACTTCTTACACCATCTGTCATTGAGGCAGAGGTCAGGAAGCATAGGAAAACCAGGAGCAGTTGTAGAATTCACCAAAATATTTATTTACACTATCAGTAACATAAAAAAATAAACTTGTTCAGTATAACGATTTACAAAGGCAAAATAAAATAGAGAACATCCATCAGAGCTTTCCTTCAATCTCTGTGTCCCTTTTCTCCTTCAAGCAATTGCAGCTCAGCTGTCTTATAAGTCCTTCTAACCTCCATTCTTAACAAGCATCCTGTTTCTTGTATGTTTCAGGCAGGTGCTGGTAGAACACAGTGTCCCTGAGCTGAGGCCCCTTTTTCACAGCTCTTCTACTACTACTACTAAAAATACATATATATATATAACCACCTTGGAAATGAGCAACTGCTCAATGGAGTTTTGTACCATCTATCCTTTTCATATATATTTTATGAATAAAAACTATTACTGCTTATTACTGCTACTTCTGCAAAAGGCTTAAAACTTGCATTCAGGTAACCTCTTGAGTTTCTAATAGCTTTTTGCAGTAATCGCAAACTATAATTATATACATTTCAACAGTAATGCTATATAATTTCTAAACAAAAGGATCCCAATATCAGTTACATTTCCACATAATGATATGCATATATTTTCATATTAGCAGATATGCAAGGGAGGAAAAGACAGACAGCAAGGGAAGACTGAGAGACAATGAGAAGCAGAGAACTGCGAGACTGTAGGGGTGATCAAATTCTAGATCTCACAAGAAAATTTGGTTGTGCAACCAGACAGAGAAGAGACAGAAAAGAACAAAACAGATCCCTGCATTCAAACCCTCTATAACAACTAGGACAGGGTCCTATTTCACTCTGTCACAAGCCACTGGTGATGTTATGTCCTGAAATCATACTCTAGTTCTCCTTGTTGGCAACCTTATAGGAAATGCTTCTTCAAACTTTAAGAAACCGTAGCTATAGTAATTTAAAAAAAAAAGGTAGGCTGCAGTGCTTTCATTACTAGAATGTTAAGATGCATGGCTCTGTACTTTAGAACATGTCAGAAGGTGGTTTTGGAATGCAGCACTGAACCAAGGCATAGAATGTCAAGGTGGTGGACAATTATAAAAATATATGTAACATACAAAGAATATAGTATATATTTTGAAATATACTAATAAAATATTTCAGAGAATGTATTACTAAACAGATTGACATGCTTTCAAGCAATGCATGAGGCAGAATATGTGGTTTCATTATATGCTGAAACACACTGTGTATTATAATTATTTATTTGTACTAATCGGATTTACAGACCTTTGAGTCAGAGACTCATTTACAAAGGCACCTCGTCATAGAGAACAAAGACAGACAATGTTACATAGATCAATGCACAATAATAGTTACAGGTTATAAATAAGCATTACAGGAGGACAACGCCTCAGTGATACATGAGCAGCATACAGTAAGCAAAGTACAGTGACAAACAATGTCTGGTCAGCAGAGCAGTGATATACTGTGTAAACAACATTGTGGTGACAGGTGTCAACAGCAGAAAATGGGATGCAAGCAAATGCCCTGTGGGGAATAATAGTATCAGTGCAGGAATGAAGAGTAGACAGGTAGTGAGGCAGGTGCAGGAAAAAGTAGTCCCAGGGACATTGTCAATACCCGCAATAGAAAGGCAGTTGGTCTTGGGCGTTAGTCCCCACAGGGGACTAACATTGAGTCAATGTATTTCTCAATCTAGTGACATATTATTGCATACTATGGGTTATAAACATATTATGTCAGTATATTTAAAATAAATTTCATAATATATTATATAATATATGGGTGGGCAGAGAGGGACAGAAAAAAGCAAGGATACTGAATGAATACTTCTGCTCGGTATTCACAAAAGAAGAGGAGCGGGAGGTACCTAATCCAATCAACAGAAGCACTCTGGATGGGGGGGTGTCAATCCCAGTCCTTTCACAGAAGAAAGGGTTCTGAAAGAACTCCTGAAACTGAAGGTGGACAAAGCAATGGGGCCTGACAGGATTCACCACAGAATTCTAAAGGAACTAAGGGGAGAACTAGTGACACCCCTGACTACCTTTTTTAACAAATCATGGGAGGATGGTATGGTACCTAAGGACTGGAGAAGGGTGGATGTGATTCCCCTTCACAAAAGTGGGAGCAAAGCAGAGGCAGGAAACTGCAGACCTGTTAGCTTGACTTTAGTGGTAGGGAAAATGATGGAATCACTTCTGAAATAAAGATTGAGTACCTAGAGGCCAGCAGGGCACAGGACCCAAGGCAGCATGGATTCATAGCAGGAAGGTCATGCCAGACAAATGTAATAGATTTCTTTGACTGTGTGACCAAAGTAGTAGATCAGGGAGGGGCTATGGATGTGGCCTACCTAGACTTTAGCAAGGCATTTGACACAGTCCCACACAAAAGATTAATATACAAGTTAGCCAGCCTGGGAGTGGGTCCCAAGATGACAGCCTGGGTAAAGAATTGGCTGGAGAATAGGACACAGAGAGTAATAGTAAATGGAGTCCACTCTGAAGAAAGGGGGGTTACTAGTGGGGTACCACAGGGTTCAGTACTGGGTCTGGTCCTTTTTAATGTCTTTATAAGTGACATTACAGTGGGACTGGAAGGAAAAGTATGCCTCTTTGCACACATAGAAACAGAAACACAGACTTGGACATCAGATAAGGACCGCTTGGCCCACCTAGTCTGCCCATTTCCCTACCTACTGGATAAGCTGCAGATCCTAATTAACCAACAGCCTATTTCTTCCTGCCCTCCACAAAAATTGTTTCATGTCTGTCCCATGCATTCTTGAATTCTCCCACAGTTCTAGACCCCACAACCTCCTAAGGAAGGTGGTTCCATGCATCCACCACCCTCTCTGTGAAAAAATACTTCCTCACATTGCCCCAGAGCCATCCCCCCTCTATCTTCAAATCATATGACACAAAGATCTGTAACAGGGTTGATACATGGGAGGGAGTGTAAAGGATGACAAGGGACTTGGCAAGGTTGGAGAAATGGTCAAAAATATGGCAGCTTAGATTCAATGCAAAGAAGTGTAAAGGAATGCACCTGGGAAACAAAATCCCAGGGAAAGAGTACATAATGAGAGGGGGAAGTAGTAACAACAACAAAAATGGAAAGGGACCTGTGTTAGTCATATCAGATGACCTGGTTGGGGGGGTACTAGGATGTCGGATGTATAGGGAGAGGCATCACCAGTGGAAAAGAGGAAATTGTTATCCTTCTGTACAGACAGCTGGTGAGACCCCATCTAGAGTACTGTGTCCAGTTCTGGAGACCACATCTCCGCAAGGATATAGACAGGATGGAGGCAGTCCAGAGGACGACAACTAAAATGGTGCAGGGTCTGCAATAGAAGCCAAATGAAAAGAGACTAAAGGGGTGTGGTAGGAGCCAAAGGTAGAGGGTCCTCTTTAAAGTGGGCTTGCTCACCTTTAAGGCCCTACATGGCCTGGGCCCTGGTTACCTGAAGGACCTTCTTACACCTGCTGCCTTGGTCTACCCCCTCCATTCCTCCTCTAGGGGCCTACTTGCAATTCCCAGGACGAGGCTAAAACCAGCAGGCGACAGAGCATTTAGTGTTGTCGCTACCATCCTGTGGAATTCACTTTCTCCAGCTGTTACAGAGGCCCCTTCTGTTGAGGTATTCAAAACCTGCCTCAAGGCCTTCTTGTATAACAAGGCCTTCCTGGATTGTGCTTTATAGCCTTACCTGGATGCCTGAATTTCATGTTTTAATTTGTTCTTGGCTATCTCTAGGTTATCAGCTGTTGCCAAGGGTAGTATTTATAAATTTTATAATAATTGCTGTAATTCTGTACTTCTAATAGTGTGCTGTTTGTGTATAAGTAACTGTTACTGAGTTTGTATGAAATTTGAACATGTTCAGTGCCCAGAGCCTCTGGGATGGGCGTCTTTTAAATACAATGTGCCTTGTCATTTGCCTTGCTTAATATGTATACCCTTGAGGTAAGGAGGGAGACGGAGGATATGACAGAAACATGTAAGCACCTCAAGGGAATCAACAAAGTCCAAGAGGGAAGCATCTTTCAGAAAAAGAGATGTGCAAGAACAAGGGGGCACAATTTGAAGATAGAGGGGGATGGCTCAGTGGTAATGTGAGGAAGTATTTTTTCACAGAGAGGTTGGTGGACACATGGAACGGCCTTCCTGAGGTGGTCCTGGGGTCAAAAACAGTGGGGAATTCAAGAATGCATGGGACAGACATAAGGCAATTTTTGTGGGGGTGGAGGTAGGAAGAAATAGGCTGCTGGTTAACTAGGATCTGCAGCTTATCCAACAGGTAGGGAAATGGGCAGACTAGGTGGGCCAAGCAGTCCTTTTCTGCTGTCAAAGTCTTATGTTTCTAGGTTTCTATATTACATTGGGACAATGTATTTCTCATTGCATTGACAAACATACTAACATACTATTTGCCAGCAGATTAGGCCTTACGGTCTATCGAGTCTGCTCGAACCTTAGATCTTTAGTTGGGTACCGAGGCCCTCCCATCCCTTGTGCTCCAGAAACCCCTATCATCCATCCCCACCCCCCTGGGACAGGCCATCATCTGATACATCCACTTTCTGTGTCTGTCCCACCCTCTCTTGAAGCCCTCCACTGTGGATCTCTGAACCAGCTCTCCAGGCAGTGCATTCCAAGGGTCCACCTCCCTCTCAGTGAAAAACCTCCTCCTCTTTTCCTCCCTCACCCTTCCACCTTCCAACTTCAAACCATGCCCTCTGGTGATACCTCCCTGCTTTTGTCTAAAGATCCCCTCCATGTTTACCCTATTTATTCCCTTGAGGTACTTGAAGACCTCAATCATGTCCCCCCTGTCTCTCCTCTCCTCCAATGAAAACAGGCAGAGCTCCTAAAGTCTGTCCTCATACGTCAAATCCCCTAGCCCTCATATCATCTTTGTTGCCCTCCTCTGTACCCTCTCCAGGAGCTGTCCCTCTTCAAGTGTGGTATCCAGTACTGTACACAGTACTCAAGGTGTGGTCTAACCAGTCCATTGTACAGCGGCAGAATCACTTCCTTGCTCCTAGAGGTGATCCCCCTTATGATGCATCCCAACATCCTGTTTGCCTTGCTAGCCGCTCTCCTGCACTGCTTAGAGTTATTCATACATGCATCCACCATGACCTCTAGGTCTTTTTCCCCTATTGAGGCCTCCAGCACCTCCCCTCCCAGGGTGTACCTGTGTTTAGGGTTTCCCCAACCAAGATGCAACACCTTGCACTTGGTGATATTGAAATTTAATTTCCATGTGTGAGCCCGGCTTTCCAGGGTGTCCAGGACCCCTTTCAGGGCCAACCTCCCCTCCTGTCCCTCAACTACTGCTCCCATCTTGGAGTCATCCGTGAAGAGACTCATTTCACACTCTATACCCTCCCTGATGTCCAATATGTATGCATTAAACAGGATCGGAACCAAGACCGAGCCCTGTGGTACCCCACTACCAACCTCTCTAGGGTTGGAGAGCTCCCCACAGACCATTACTCTCTGGGTGCGGCCAGCTAGCCAGTTTTCAATCCATCTGACCATCAAAGGGCCTACTCCTAACCCCATCAGTTTCTCCACCAGACCATTGTGGGGGACAGAGTCAAACACCTTGCTGAAGTCCAAGAATAATACATCCACAGGCTTTCCCCTGTCCAGTTCTGATGTTACCCATTCGTAGAACTCCACAAGGTTGGTTTGACATGGTCTACCTGGCACAAACCCATGTTGCCGACTATCCAGACCTCCCACCTCCTCCAAGTACACCCCCAATCGTTCCTTTAGTATACTCTCCATTAATTTTCCCACCACCGAGGTCAAACTGATGAGTCTATAGTTACCTGGTACTTCCCTCGACCCCCCTTTATGGATTGGCACCACATGTGCCTCTCGCCAATCCCTAGGTACCCTCCCTGTCTCAAGTGACCTGTTGAAGAGCTCTGCCAGGGGTGCAGCCAGTATGTCTGCCAATTCCCATAGTACTCTCAGATGAATGCCATCCGGCCCAGGAGATTTGTCTTTCTTTAGGGCCTTGAGGGCTAACCACACCCTTTTGGTGGAGATAGCATCATCCGTCCCCTCCACCTTACTGGCCTTTTCATCCTTACCCAGATGTGACACCCCGGGGGTACCTCTCCCTCCCTCCCTCTTGCTCCATTTCTGTTGCTCCCCTGATCCCACTTACTGCCGCTTCTGCCTCCTTTGTGCCTTGCTTTGTAGATATCCCATCCCCCTCCCTAGTGAACACAGAGGCAAAGTACTCATTAAGTACCTCTGCCTGGTCCCTCGCCTCTTCCGCCCACCCTCCTTCTGATCTCAATCTGCTGAGATGGCCCTTAGTTTTTCTCCACTCCCCAATGTACCGGAAGAACCCCTTTTCCCCTCCATGTATCCCCTGTGCCAGCCGCTGCTCTTTACTGGACTTTGCTCCCCTCACCATACGGGTGGCTTTTCTAGATGCAAGATGGTACATTTTCTTATCCCTATCCCCTCTTGTTGTTTTATATTTTTTGTAGGCTGCCTTCTTTTCTCTGACTGCTACCTGTACCTCACTGGACCACCAGCATGGTTTATGTGACCTTGCTCCCTTACGTTCCAACTTAGGGCAGATCCTGACTGCCTCATGAAGTCCCCGTTTTATGACCTCCCATCTCCTTTCCACACTTGTCATTGATGTAATCCCCTTCAAGTGATCCTTAAGAATATTTCCCATGCCCATAAAGTCTGCCCCCCTGAAGTCCACTGCCAGTGTCCTAGATCTCCCTCCCCCATGCTTATTTGAAACCAGACAGTATTGTGGTCGTTCCCAGTCAGGGGTCCTGTACAACCATGTCCCTTACCAGATCCCCATCTGCCAGAACCACATCCAGGACATGCCCCTCCCTTGTGGGCTCCATCACATGCTGTGTTAAGAACATATCCTGGAAGCCGTCCAGCAGCCTCTTCTCCTTGGCCACCTTAGAGGACATGGTTCCTCAGTTTATACCTGGCATATTAAGGTCCCCCATCAACACCATGCCTTCCCCTTTTGGTCCACACTGGGCAATGATGTTGTCCAGCAAACCATCCTCTAGAACATCACTCATCCCGGGGGGCCATTATACTACACCCAGCTTGACCTTATCTCCTGCTGGGGATCATAAGGTGACCCATAAGGCCTCCATGTTTCCCTCTGCCTCTTCTACCCTAGCAATTTGTATGTTATCTCTAATGAACACAGCCACTCCACCCCCTCTGCCCTCCTTTCTGTCCTTCCTAAGCATAGTGCCACTTGTAGAGTGCTTAGGGTCCCAGTCATGGTTTTGTTGGCCCATGTCTCCCGTGACTGCAGCCACATCCACCCCCGAACAGCATGGCCTGGAACTCTGGCAACTTGTTTCCCAAGCTCCTGGCATTTACTAACACCAACCCCCACCCCTTATCCTTGATCCTCTTTGTTGAATCCCACCCAGATTCCTTATACTTCCATCCTCCCTCTGCTCCTCCTGAAACCTCCACCCCCAGTCTGTTCCCACCCCCTTGGGCTTGAAGGCTACTCCCCTCATCCGGAGGAGAGGGCTTCTGGTCAGCCCCTCCCTTATCCCTTCCCCCCCTCACAAGTTTAAACACCACCTTTCTTGAATGTAGTCAGCCATCCCCTGTTTAAGGACTTCCTTCCCTAATGGGGCAAGATGAAGTCTGTCCTTGGCATATAGTCCCGTATCCTCCCAAACTCCATTCCAGTTCCCTAACACCCCCAACCCACTCTCTTCACCCCACTTCCTAAGCCAGTCATTAACCTCTGTGAGCTTCATTTTTTCTCCACTGAGGCCTTTGGTACTGGCAATATCTCCGAAAAGGAAATGTTGCATCCATTATCCCGACAGACTCTGGCTAGTTCTTGGAACCTTGCTTGGATTTCCAAAATGCTATTTCCCTCTAGATCATTAGTTCCCAAATGCACCAGGAAATCTGGTTTCCCTCTACAATCCCTAACCATTTCATACACCATGAACTTTGCTCTGTGCACTGTCAGCCCAGAAATACTCACTACCTTCATCTGGCTATGGCATCCACCCCTCTGTCCCTCCCACTGGATACCCCTAATCATCGAGTCTCCCAATAACAGAACCTTAACACCGCCATCATCCTTATGGTTACCTCCACTATGCCCTCTCAGCCCCCCTTCCCCCCCTTTATTCATGATCTCAATTCCATCGGAGTCTTCCTGCCTTATTTGAGACCCCCTTGTCACCCTCCCCTTTCTGCCTCCCTCACTATTTTGCCCACTTAACTCAAACCCCCTCTGAATAGGTGTCCCCTTTAACCCTCTCTTATCCGAACCATTTATCCTGGCCCTGATGGTTTCCCCTTCCCCCACACCGCCATCCTCCCCCTTGTAATAGTACCCCTGCCTCCAGAGGCTCTCTGTGGGTCCCTTTAGCTAGGGCCCCATCCTTGGTACTGACCCCTGCTGAAGAGGGCTTCTCCCACCTTCTTGTCTCCCAGTTTCTCTCCAATCATGCTGTCCTCCCTCATGTCTGCAATATGTTGCATCTCCATTTGCTTAACATATATGTTTCCCCTTCTCCCTCTGGAACTATTTCTATCCTTTCCATAGCCGGTCTGTGATGCCCTATGGGTATCCAGCTCCCTCCCCCCGGCCTCTGTATAAGTTTCCTCATTTCCACCAACCCCTTCCTCCCCCTCTAGGTTGCTTAGTAGCTCAAATTTATTGTGACACTCTGTCAGCCTCCATCAAGTAACCTGAGTTTCCCCTGACTGCACCTCTTCTTCCCCTTTTGCTCTGTTCACCTTAGGAGCTCCCTTCCCACAGTCTGCTGTTCTAGGCTTCCGCACAACAGCCCCTCCTGACTCTTCCCCCTCCACTCTCTTTGTGTTCAGAATGTTCACCCAGTACACTTTCCCCTTAGCGTCAACATCCCTATCTAAGGGTCCTCTGTCCCTAATATCCCCCCTCCTGCTTGCTGTAACATAACGTTCTGTAATTTCAGAGCGTTGCCCCAGCCTCCCCTCAGCCCCACCCTTCTGCTGCCCATATCCACACCTCTTATCCTTGGACACCCCCCCAGCTCTCCCAGCTTACTCCTTAACCAATATACCTCACTCCTGATACAAGATAGCTGTCTACAGAGTGGGCAGCCTCCCTCTCTCCAGGCCCAATTTAGAATTATTGCCATCCCACAGCCTGTGCAGCCTACAACCCTTCCGAAGATGCCTGCCATGGTGGAATATGGCCACCCTGTTTATCCCCCTCTGTTTATAATGGCACACCCCCTTTTCTCAGTCCCTTTCCCCTGGAATACAGTTTCTCTCTATACTGACTGCAGTTATTTACAAACCCAATTTCAACCCCACCAATAAAGTTCCCAAGTCTCACAAACACATACAGTCCAGTGTGTGTTCAGTCCCACTAACAGAGTGTGTATGCAGACATCAGGTACCGTATGATGTCACAGGCCCACCAGCTCCTGTTGCTTCGAATTTCAGTCCCAAACAGAAATACTCAGCCCTTCAATCCCAACCACCAGTGGCTTTTCAGTATTTAAGAAAGCCTACAAAACAGGATGGGTGGGAAGGATCTTACCAAACACCAGGCTAACAACACATTTAAATTTCACTCTAATTATCACTGCCAAACAACTGTTCCCAAGCCTCCAAAGTTACAATATCACAGCCCAAGTAACAGTTCTAACTCAAGGTAATAATTTTTAACACATAGAACTAATTTCACTTACAAAATTATTCAAATATTTCAGTTAAAACAGAATATAACCCCAGACCTCTGTCCTTACCAGCCTGCTGCTTATGTTCCCAAGTTCCCAACATTAACACATATTTTTAAAATATATTGCAATATATTCCATTTTCATAAAATAAAAAGAACAAAGGTAATCTATCCACAGGAAAAAAAAACAGTTCCCTCTGCAGCTCTCCATAGGCTCAATATTCCTTACCTCCAGCTTCATGATCCTCTGTTTCAGTCTCCAACAGCACAAACTGCACTATTCAGAAACACAAGCTGCTGCTGTTCAAAGCTGGGACTAGAAGAACAAAGGATATCTATCCACAGAAAATAAACAGTTCCCTCTGCAGCTCCCCGTGTGCTCAGCATTCCTTACCTCCAGCTTCATGATCCTCTGTTTCAGTCTCCAACAGCACAAACTGCACTATTCAGAAACACAAGCTGCTGCTGTTCAAAGCTGGGACTAGAAGAACAAAGGATATCTATCCACAGAAAATAAACAGTTCCCTCTGCAGCTCCCCGTGTGCTCAGCATTCCTTACCTCCAGCTTCATGATCCTCTGTTTCAGTCTCCAACAGCACAAACTGCACTATTCAGAAACACAAGCTGCTGCTGTTCAAAGCTGGGACTAGAAGAACAAAGGATATCTATCCACAGAAAATAAACAGTTCCCTCTGCAGCTCCCCGTGTGCTCAGCATTCCTTACCTCCAGCTTCATGATCCTCTGTTTCAGTCTCCAACAGCACAAACTGCACTATTCAAAACACAAGCTGCTGCTGTTCAAAGCTGGGACTAGAAGAACAAAGGATATCTAGCCACAGAAAATAAGCAGTTCCCTCTGCAGCTCCCTGTGTGCTCAGCATTCCTTACCTTGCATATAAAATAAGCAAAGAAATCGTACTGATCTGATTGGCAAGAGACTCAACTGACATACATCAGAACATGACTAGACAATTCAGACTTAGATGAATATTTACACTTTGAAAATTAAATTAATAGCTATTGTGAAACACAGAAATTGTTGGCAGATAAGGATCGCCAGGCCCATCCAGTCTGCCCATAAGCCCTACACTTGTATGCGGCTTCAGATCCTATCTGGTCAGTGGTCTTTCATCACTCACCCTCCCACCTCAAGGTTCCCTTGTGCCTGTCCCAGGCATGTTTAAATATCCCCACTGTACTCGCTCCCACCACCACCTATTGTGGCACACTAATCCGTACGTCCACCACCCACCATATTTGTTAATAAAAACTGTCTCACATTTCCTCTTAATCTACCTACTTCCAATTTCATATCATGCCCCCTCATTCTCGTACTACTCCTACATTGGAAAAAGGTCTCCTCCCAGCACCTTATTCATGCCGTTGAGATAGTTGAAAGTTTCTATCATGACTCCCTGCTCCCACCTTTCCTCCAGTGAGTACATATTGAGGTCCTTTAGTGTCTCCTCATATGTTTTGTGGTACAAGCCCTGTACCATCTTGGTCACCCTTCTCTGGATCACCTCAATTCTGTCAATATCCTAGCACAGTGTGGCCTCCAGAACTGCACGCAGTACTCCAGATGAGGCCTTACCAGTGTTTTATACAATGGCATCACCACCTTGGGCCTTCTGCTAGTGATCCCTTTACCTTTGCACCCCAGCATGCCACTGGCTCTCCCTTCAGCCTTTGCGATCTGCTTTTACTCCTTCAGGTAATCAGATGATTGTCAGCACCTCCCCTCCTAACCTGTAGCTCTCCCCATGGTTCCCTGTTCCCTTCCCAGATGCAGGCTGTTCCAGGCATCCACCATTCTTTCTGTGAAGAAGTACTTCCTCACATCTCAGAGTGTTACCAAGTCTTCCCCATCCAAATTCATAGCATGATTGCTTGTTCATGAGAATGCAGATTAAAGCAGTAGTGCTAGATAATCAGGAACTGATCAGTTTCCATTTTTGTGGTGCCCCAGTAAATATGGCAGCTGCCTATCTAGTACTACTGCTTTCAACATAGCGGGTAGCAGAAATGTAAACAAAGAAAAACTAGCAAATTACAGAGTGATAGTACCTTGCTGGTGAGAAAGATTACTAGGGAAATGCTCAACAGAGCACAAGGAATAAACTGTTTCGAAAGTGCATATTTTTGTTAGCTAGTACTGCTGCTGTAATACTCTTCAGTGTGTCTGGGCAATCTGAGATGCATCAATCCTGTGGGTTATTAATAAAATTGGCCTACAGCTTATGCCTCAACACACCCAATGTCTCTATACATCAGTGAACGCCAGCCACGTTGAAGGACAGTTTTTATTATGCAGTGGTACTGAATAATATTTCTGTATCATGGTACAATAATTTACAGATCTGTTATGAACTGGGTTGAAATTTCCTGCTTGACTAAATACTGTAAATTATGTAGAATATAGAATCTGACAGTAGATTAGGTCCAATTGCCCACCTATTCTGACCATTTTTTTCCCTGACTACTGTATTACCGCAGACCCTGCTTGGATCTCTAGCTCTACCTCTCCATCTTACCACTAAGGTTCATCATGCCTATCCCATGCATTCATGAACTCCTCTACAGCTTTTTCTCCCACCAGCTCTACTGGCAGACTATTCCAGGCATCCATCACTCTTCCTGTTAAGAAGTGCTTCATCACATCTCTCCTGAGTCTTTCCCATCCAGTTTCATAGCATGATCCCTTGTTCTTGAGCATCTTTTTTCTGAAAAATGCTTCACTCTTGTACCATATTAATACCCATGAGATATTTGACAGTCTCTTATAATATCTACCCTCTCTCTCCTTTCTTTCAGAGTATACATATTGAGGTCCTTCAGTCTCTCTTTGAGGGACTTTTTATGCAGACTCTGCACCATGTTAGTTGCTCTCCTCTGGATCACCTCCACTCTATCAGTGTCCTTCTGGAGATGAGGTCTCCAGAACTGGACACATTACTCCAGGGGAATCTCACCAGTGATCTATACAGTGGTAACACCACCTCCCTCTTTCTGCTGGTGACACCCTTCCCTATGTACCCCATCATCCCACTAGATCTTCCAACTGCCTGACCACCTTTAGGTTATCAGATATGATTATCATCAGTCCTGTTTCCTGTTTGGTTGACTCCAATACCACTTCCCCCACTGTGTACTCCACCCCCTGGGTTTCTGTGCCCTAAGTGCATGATTTTGCACTTTTTTTGCTTTGAAACTTAGCTGCCATACTCCTGACCACTCCTCTAATTTTCTCAGATCACTATTCATTTTTTGCACCCTTACTGGAGTGTCTACCCTATTGTGAATTTTAGTGTCATCCCTAAAAGGCAGACCTTCCAATCCAGCCCCTCTTCAATATCGCTACTAATGCCATTGAAGAGGACTGGTCCCAGTACTTATCTCAGTAGCATCCCACTGGTCACCCTCCCTTCCCCAGAGTGAACTCCATTTACCACCACCCTCTATCGCCTATTTTTTAACCAATTACTTACCCAGTTTACCATATTTCAACCCACTCCTATGCTTCACAGCTTGCTCATGAGTCTCCTGTGTTGAACAGTGTCAAAGTCCTTTCCAAAATATAGCTAGCCCACATCTACCTTTACACCCTGATCCAATCCCCTGGTCAACAGTCAAAGGAATTTACCAGATTTGTTTGACATGACCTTCCCCCTGTGAATCTATGCTGCACTCAATCTTCAAAGCTGATGGATTCAAGATATTCTACAATCCTTTCTTTCAGTAGTGATTCCATTAATTTCCTCACCACTAAAGTCATGCTGACTGGCCTATAGTTGCCACTCTCCTCCCTGCTACCTTTGTGACGTGGGGCTACACCTACCATCCTACAGTCTTCTGGAACCACTCCAGTCTCCAGTGAGTGGTTGAACAGTACTGTCAGCACCTACCCGAGCTAATTCAGTATTCTTGAATGTACCCAGTCTGGCCCCACTACCTTGTCCACTTTCAGATGTGTGCATCTCTTCAGGATTCTTTCCTCCAAACATGAACTGGTGCCCGCTTCCTTTCCTTCAGTGTTCCTGTTACTTTTCTGAGGCCCCTCACCTTCCCTTTCCTCTGTGAACAGTGAATAAAGGTATTTGTTCAGGATGTCTGATTCTTCCTGGTCCTCCTCCACTCAAATCTCCCATTCCCTTCTTAGCCTTACAATCCCTCCCCTAGTCTTCCTATTTCTACTTGCATACCTAGAAATGTCCTCTTTTTGTTTTTGCCTGGGTTATGCTCTCCTCTGTTTATTCCTTCACACTCCAATTCCCTGCCTCCCTCTATTTCTCCTTGTTCACCACCCTATCCTTCTCCCTCTGTGTCTCCTTATCCAAGTTTAATATCAATTTAGATTTCTTTGTCCACTTATTGATGTTCTCTATTGTTTCTTGAAGAGGTGACATTCCTTTACTGGTATCAATCTCTGTTCCTACTCTGCAGTCATCTGCACATTTTTGCAGCCAAACACTTTTGTGCTTTACTTGTAGAGAGGACACATACAAGTTAAAAAGATAGGGGCCCAACACAGATCCCTGAGATATACCACTAGTCACCCTAGCCCAGTCTGAAAATTGTCCTCTAATGCAAACTCGTTGCTTCCTGTTATTCAGTCAGTTCTGTACCCAAGCTATTATGGATGGAGGATTCCTAAATCACAAATTTCCTTTATTAATTCGGCACTGGGGAGCTTGTCAAAAGCTTTAGAGAAGTCTAAAAATAGGACATCCACTGGGGTTCCTCGATATAGGCTTTTTGTAACCTGGTCGTAAAATGGCAACATATTTGCCTGGCAGGATCTACCCATAATGAACCCATACTGAGAGTGGTCGGTTAAGTGTTCCTTGTCTAGATATTGTAAAATTTTGTCCTTTACTATTCCCTCCAATATTTTGGATGGAATAGACATAAGACATATATGATGCGATAGAGGTCTTCAGATATCTCAAGGGAATGAATAGGTGAGCCTTGAGAGGGTGATTCAGCTAAGGGAGGTAGGGGCCACCAGAAGTCACTCAATGAGGCTGGATGGGGGGAGACTGAGGGGGGAACAAGGAGGCACTACTTCACTGAGAGGGTGGTGGAGTCCTGGAATGCACTGCCTGGAGAGTTGGTGGCTGCTATGACTGTGAAGGGGTTCAAGAGGGGCTGGGACAGGTATAGGGGAAAAGTGCATCCCAGAGCCCCGCAGGGGGGTGGGGATGGGGGGCCTTGTCGGGGGGGAGCTAAAAACTGTGCCCAGGGAAGCCACTGATCACCAAGCAGACTCGATAGATCATAGGGTCTAATCTGCTGGCTTCTTACTATGTTAGTATGTAAAACTGAATTTCCAGTACAGACAATTGGTCACTCATGCCTATAGAAAGAATTAAAAATTAATTCATACTGCCACCACTAGCAAGGATGGCTATCAAGTTGGGAAAAAGTCTTAATTACTTTCAGTTTTTCATTAGCACAAATGGTGTACTTATTCCTATGCCACCAGATGTAATACAAGTCAGATAAACTATGTTACTTTTATGCAACATACAATGTATTCTGTCATTCAGTTTGTTGGCAGACACATTTTACCCAAGGAGCGTAGGAAGAGGCACAAACCTAGCAAAGTGGGGACCAATGCTTTATATAAGACAAAAATGAAGAAAATTAGAATACTTTTAAGAGTTAATGTTATTCAGAAAGAGATCATTATCAGAAATCAAATATTTACACATCAGAACATCTATTATGACCCTTAATCAGACGGTTAAATAATTCACATTCACACTGCTGTCAGACAGTAAAAGGAGAGCTGAACACTAACAGATGCTCTAAGCAGCCCTGCACATGATGTCATTTAGAATTCTTGTAGCAGCATAAGCCACATTGGAATGCTTTTTTTCAGAGACTCTAAAGATACACCTAGAGCAACTGAATGAGTGGAGAACAGAAAAAGAAGCTAACCTAAGGTATTTGTGAATCTGTTTTTGGACTGTTATGGGAATGTGAACTGATACAACCCCCAACACACACACACTAAAAGGTTATGGGTCATAACTAGATCATTGAATTTGTAACAGATGACCCTTGAGTGGAAGGGACAATTATTTTACACTGTAGACTTCTGCATCACTACCCCACTCCACCAACCCAGTTTTCATAATGTACTGTAGGTATGTCAGTTAATGGGTCAGATATTTTTTAAACACTGAAATTATCTTATTCTTTTCTGTCTGCCAATTGCCTGTATACACTGTTGGACTAGCCACCGATTATATTCTTTCTTTCTTTCTTCACTTCAGTACTGTGTCCTTTTTTCTTCTTTTATTGTAAGTATTGTATATATGTGTTTTGTAAACCAGCAGGTTAGTAGCTGAAGATGCAGCTTTTACTTCTCTCTGGTTTTGTCTCTCACCCTCCCCCCCCAAACACTTGTGCAACAAATGACAGTTGAGGGTGACTCTTGATAAATCTAAGCATTTTTACTATTCGGCAAAACTGTGTTGGCTACTGCTAGGATGGGACAACTAAATGCCCTAGGATTATGAAACTGTTCAGTTGTGGTGATGGAAGCAGGACTGAGGGGAAAGGGGGAGAACTGTATTAAGTTGTTATGTACTTGTAACAACTACAGTCATGGGACTGATTCTAGAAGGGCTAAAGGCACTGGCACCAAACGCTATTGCACCAAGTTCCCTGCACCTGAGTCTCTACTGGGCAGGGTCCACGTGGCTATGTCCTGTGACTTGTGCCAACCTGAACTGTATGCCAAACAGAGGGTGTAACTGTACAGGTTGCTGCAAGCCTGTGGCAATGTCAGCACAAATGCTCCCCCTTGGCACCAATCCACATGGACTATTTATGAAAGCGCTGCAGGGCTCTCCGAACACCCCCATGCACCGATATCATGAGATACTGAGTAATATGCTCACCTGGCTGACATAACCCCCCATGCTGAATAATAAGCCCTGCAGGGTTAGTGGACTCCCCCCCCAGTGCAATCCCTGAACACCAAGGACTCGTCGGCAATGTAAATGTTACTGTTTAAAAACAAAACCAAAAAATTCCCACATCCCAGCCCCAGTATTCTAGTGGCCCCCCTACCCAGCAGTGCCTGTCCACCTTGCTACCCCCAACCCATTCCCAGCTGACGTCTGGAACAACCCTTCTCTCAGCACTGCGGCCAACTGCCAACTGAGCTCACTATCAGTGCATACTAGTTACAATAGTAGATGCGCATACCGAGCTCATTCAGCAGCTGGTAGTATAGGAAAGTAACTTGTGCCAGTTGCTGGCTGGGTACGGTTGGGGGGTAAGTGGGGTGGACAGGCACTGACGGGTTGGGAGGCACTAGACTACCAGGGCTGGGATGTGGGAATTGTTTTTTTTTTTCACCCTGAGCCCCAGCAGGCAGGTGCTCTCTTCTCGTGGAGGGACAGCACTCCAGTCCCCCAGCATTCCAGTATCACTTGACACCCCATTAATCCCCCGTGGATTACCCCGCACTGCAGGGACAGGAAGGAGGGTGCTGGCCATTCACCCCCCCCAGAGACTGGCCCCCAGGGATGTGGGGGACCATTATGGAGCCTGTCAGGCTCCTTTTTCCTCCATTTTCTCCTACCCTTCCCCTCCAATGTCAGCATGCCAGACCATGCCTCCCGACCAGCACTGCCCTCTAGCAAGTGTCAGAGGGACATTGACGAGCGGGATGACAAATGTCCTTCCCCCTCGAGAGAGGAGTATAGTCCTCCAGATGCTCAATCCTCTCTCCCCTTGCTGACCCCTGGGTTGCCGGTGTGGCAAGAGGTGTAGCAACCAACGCCTCAACCTCTAGCTCCACCGGGCCAGCATTTCTGTTTTTTAAACGGTGACATTTACATTGTCGAAAGGTCACTGGGGTTTGGGGATCATGTTTTTGGGGGGGATCCACTAGCCCTGTAGGGCTTATTATTCAGCATATCAGGGGATCAGGGCATAGGTGGTCATGTCAGCCCTGCAGGACTTATTTTTCAGCATATCGGGGTATCAGGCATAGCGGTTATGCAGCCCTGTGGGGCTTTTACTGCCTATTGGTGATCGGGGTTGGGGGGTACCACAGGGATCAGTACTAGGACCAGTCCTGTTCAATGTCTTCATTAGTGACACTGCAGAGAGCCTGAAAGGAAAGGTCTGCCTGTTTGCATATGACACCAAGATCTGCAACAGGGTGGCTACTCCAGAAGGGGTGCAGAAAATGAAGAGGGACCTGGAGAAGCTTGAAAGATGGTCCCGAGATGTGGCAACTGAGGTTCAATGCAAGGAAGTGCAAAATAATGCACCTAGGTAGAGGGAACCCTGGGGAGAACTACATGTTGGTGAGGAGGAGCTGACTGTCACCAAAGAGGAAAGGGACCTAGGGGTTATCAACTATGGTGACCTTCAGGTATCAAAGCAGTGTACAAAGGTGGCAGAGAGGGCCAGTGGCATGCTGGGGTGCATAGGCAGGGGTATCACTAGCAGGAGGCGGGAAGTGGTGATGCAATTGTATAAAACATTGGTAAGGCCTCACCTGGAGTACTGCATGCAGTTCTAGAGACCACACCTGTGCAAGGACATAGATAAGATGAAGGCTACCCAGAGAAGGGCAACGAAGATGGTACAGGGCTTACACCACAAAACATATGAGGAGAGACTATGAGACCTCAGTATGTACTCACTAGAGGACAGGAGATAGCAGGGGGTACATGATTAAAACTTTCAAGTACCTTAACAGAGGGAGAGCTGCAGACACATGGGAGAACAGAGTATGGAGACTGAAGAGAAAGTGAATTTGAGAGAACAAAGTTCTGTGGCTCGGAAAGCGCATACTTGCATATGCTGAACTGATTACAGCTAACAAACTGGTAAATTGATTTTGTTAGCGAATGCCATCCTGTATATACTGACTTTCAAAAAAGCATTCCAAGTCGCTAAAGTTAGGGTCGCGATTGGGGAAGGACGTAGGTAGTACATGTCTGAATTTCGACGGTGATCTCTGTTGGATATGAATTTGTTTGATCATCGATGGGTTTTCATACAGTGTGGTATGCCGCTTCAGTAATTTATTTAAAGTGGACTTAGTTTGGTTGGCAATCTAGATAGATAGCAACTCCTCAGCTAAATGGTGCTAATGTAATGGCTGTTGGGGGAAGGGGGTTAGGCTGACTGACTGTTCCCGGATCGCATGTTCAGTGTAAAATGGGAATGCAATCTGTAGTCTGTGAGTCTGAATAATTGTTCCATTTGCTTAGGCTCAGTGTGCTCACGTCTACTATCTCCATCCCATCTGTGAAGTGAAGTGAAGTGGAGTGAGATTTGTAATCCATTGTTACAGTTGTGGTTGTGTTGGTGGCATTTGTAGCAGAGGGGGCTAGTTTGTATTTTTATATGGCTCTGTTCTCTGTCAGAAGCTGCTTGCTGTCTCTCCCGCCTCAGATTTCAGTGTGTTAGCAATGTAGAGAATTGGCCTGTTAATGAGTTTGTTTTTTTAAATGGGGTGCCTGGTCACTTTGAAACAATTTGTTGACTTTTCCTTTGCAGGCTGTGTGCAGTAAGTGACAGTGCCTGTAACTTGATTGTAAGTACCACCACATTCCCATGCTTTTATGTGGTTACAACGACTGAGAACCCTGTCTGTCGTGTCTAGAGCACTGCTGGGGGTTGGGGGATGGAATTTCTTTACCTGCGTGCAGTGTTGAATATGCTTTTTGTCATGGTGGAAGGGCGCTGTATTTGTCAAATAAGCACATGGTGAACTATGCTGTGGATCAATCCTCTTTGCACTCCAGCGGAAGCTTCCTGTCCTCTCAGCTGCCTTCCATCACAGGTGGTATCCATCTGATGACTTTAGTGTGTGTGTGTGTGTGTGTGTGTGTGTGTGTGGAGGGCGGTAAATGGAGTGGGGGTGCCTAGTAAGCAGGTCCTTGGTCACTGAATCGATGGGTCCCATCCTCAGTGAAGCTCAGACTGCTGTGCACAATGTGATTTTTAATTTATACAATTTTGCCTGTTCTTTTTCTTTTATCATGTCCCATATGTTTTTTTTGGCTGCTTGTATTACACTTCTACAGGGAAAATGTACTTACTAGTTCAGTGCAGTTCTCCTCTAATGTCAGAATAAGTCATTCAGTGCATTTTACTAAACGTGACCTGTTAATATTGTTTGGCTCAGCCCGGTGGTGCTGAGGGTTCAGGAACTGGTCACCACACCTCATGCCACACCGGTGACCCGGGTTTGGAAATGAGCCCAGGTCAATGGGGATTGGCAGGGGAGAAAGAGGATTGAGCATCTGTAGACTGCTCGCCTTTCTCTGGGGAGGGATCCAGGGGACTGTCCGGTGCAACAGTGAACCCCGGTGGTAGCCAGTGGGACATGCGCATGTAGGGGCACAACGTAGAGGGACAGAGCTCGGCGGCCTCCAGGTGTCCTTGTGCGGGTGAGCATCTGGGGGCAGGCCGAGGGACACAAAAAAGAGAAAAATCCCCTACCTTCGGGGAGGCGATGGAACCACCAGTGGTCTGGGCCCACACGCCCAGTGTTGGCCGCAGTAACCCGGCAATGCCCTTGGGGACTCTGGGTCTCTCTCAGGTCCGGAGTCCTGAACCTGATATAGTAGTCGGGCGAATGTGGTTCAGATGGGCGGTCAGATACCCAGTACCGAGTGTGGATTCCTGAGAGATGCCCCAATAGGTGGGAGCATAAATAAAGTCTCTCTGTCTCTCTCTCTCTCTCTCTCTCTCTATATATATATATATATATATATACTGTATATATATTTGTTTGTCTTTATGAGATCCATTTTTTTTTGTTCATCACTTGTATTGCTTTTTTTTCTGTTCTGCGGTGTCAACTTGTGTGTTATACAGTACAAGTGCAATTCATCCACATTTATAAAAACATGACTAGGTAGTGTGATGGAGGGGGCGGTAGCTGCATTGCCAGTACCTGCCTATGCATATGAAGTTGACGACAGTGTACTTTTGTGGATCAAATGTATGTTCTGTGACCGTGTCTATCAGATCCGAGTCTGACTCTCTAAGTTTGTGGGGTGTGCCAGTAAAGACCATAATGCCATCTTCCTGCTTCATATGAGGAGGGCAGATGCAGTCAGCAATAGTTCAGCTTCAAGTTACGAATGATTTGGCATGAGTTCATTGTTGATTTCTATCTGCATTGCAATGGAAGTGTGTCAATTGTTGTCGCCAGCAGTCTGTCTGTAATGCAATGCATGTTAATGAGCTGAGCATGCTGTTTCTATGTTAACTGTTTGCATAGCAAAAAGAAAATATTAAGGAAATATTCTGTGCATGATAAAATACTGTTATTAATCGGGTATCAAATAAAATAATCTGTAGGCAGGAGCATAGCAGGGATTGACACTAGCACATACTTTTGGTTCAGATTTGGCAGAGGTGTGTTCCTCCTTTGGGAACGAGTACACATTCGCAAAACCTTAACGCTATCCCTGGGCTGCAGGATGGGAGTGGGGTTGGAATGGTGTTAGCATTATGGGTGATGACCCCAGGTCACACCCATGACACCTGTCAGTCTCTTCGGTGTGGTGGGTTATGCTTGGAAACCCAAACATCCCAGGTGTTGTTGATATTTTCACTCTACATTTTCAACATGGGTTTTAGGGATCCCACCTCATGAACAGTGACACTATCATTTCATGACTCAATTCCTGAAAGATGATTGCACACAGTGACTTTGCCATTCAATGCCACAGGTGTGAAAACACATTTGGGGCAGGATGTGAAAAATGACAGCTGGACTGTTCATGGGTAGGTGTGACAAAATGGCAACGCTGAAAATCTGGAGTGAAAATATAACAAATTTGCAAAGTTACGAGCATGGGTAGAAACTGTGCAATGCTCACTCGTAACAAAGTCATTTTCTGAAATCTTTTCACCAAATTTGCAACATGGGTTTTTTGGGACCCCACCTCATGAGCAGTAGCACTGTCATTTCATTAACTGGTCCTGAAAGGTGATTTTGTGCTGTGACCGCAAAATCAGCTTTTGGGACTCAGAAATGAAATGACAGTGACATATTCACGAGGTGGGTTCTGAAGAACCCAATGTTGAAAGATTGGGGCCAAAATTCCTAAAAATGGCTGGTATAGCAACCCAAGTTGACCCCCCCCCACATCGAATCCCATTATACAGCGCTTACCTGATTCCTCAGTTTGGAGTTTGGCTTTGAAGAGTAGACCCGACCCGATCCAGAGAAGGTTGCTGCTCCTGACCTCCAGAGGTAAGTATGGGATGGGGGGTGCAGGGAGGTGGGTGCATCGAGGGAGGGTCAGAATGGGATGACTGGGGAGATGATGATGGACTGTTTTCATTTTTACAGGGGGGAAAAAAGACTTCGGTATGATGGTTTTCTTTATTTTACCGGTCAAAAGGAAATACATTTAGGCACGCTGGGGTGGGCTCCCAGTGTGCAACAATTGGTGGGGGGATGCAGACACAAGGATTTGGCAATCCAATGTGGGCAAATGACATAGATGGGTTTGGGGGGATGGGGCACATTCGACACTGGGAGTGGGCATCCCGCTGTAGGAAACTTGTTGGGCACACTGGAGTGGGCTCCCAGTGTGCCACAGTAGTCGGGGGTATGCTGACATGTGGATTTGGCACCCCGATGTCATCTTTCTGGGGAGTGTGTGGTGGGCAGCAGGAGTCACCAGTGTTGAAATGTTTCACTAAGAAAGGCACACTGAACAAACAAGTTGCTCATGGCTGGTTGCAAGGGAGGGGGAGAGGTGCCGCTGCAATGATGAAACTGTGATTGCAGCGACAGGTTTATTTTAAGTGCGGAGCTCTTTGAAGCTGCTGTTATTGATTGGCAGCTTCCACATTGATTGGTGGCTGGGAAATACACCCTGTAAAACATCTGCTGCATTAGCCACAACACTGACACATGTGAAATGTGGTTCTGTCACAAGATGTTTCTAGTGCATGCACACAAGCAAACATAACAATTGCAATAAATACAACCAATCTTCTTGAATAAGGTGCATTCTACAGGCCAACATTTTGGCACAGCTGCACCAACCATCATGTCTGCCGACCTTGCACTCTCCTGCACCAGACAGAAAAAGTGAAAATACAGTCGAGCGGCTTGATGGCCATTCCGGGATAGTGTAGGACTCAAGGGTGTCACCCCCATAGACTAGATCCAGACTTGGTGGTGAGTATGGGGGCTCACTGCCACCCCGTCATGGGGGTAAGCCGTGGAGATTAACTGGGGGTGAGGGCCTTAGTTGAAGCCATGTGTTTCCCAGGATGGCGGCCAGATGAGGAGCCAACCAAGGGGAGGAAAAAATGATAGCTAAAAATAAAAGTAGCTAAATTATAAAACCAGAACTCATAAATGAAGCCATCTTACACAACTTTTAGTTAGATTTTCAAACGTGCATAACTATAGGTGTAATGGTAGTTCTCTCACAGTCTGTGTTTAAATTATTTATGCTGGCTGACCCCAGTGCGGTGACTGAGGGAAGAAACTTTACTGGTGTCCTGTATCAAGGATGTGATCAGCATATCAACTTTTTATAATGTAAACTGAAAGTTTTCACGAAATAGCAGCTAATTAATTAATACATACAACTGAAAACCTATGCCGTGAATTGGGTGTATACGATAGGGTAATGTAAGCCATGTAACCCTTCCAGAGTCCTAGCAACCAATCAGTTTGATTTATGTAGTGTTTCATTATAATAATTCAATGTAGTTTAATTTAACTCATTGGGTCCAGGAGACGCCATATGGCATCGGAACCATCCATTACAGAACCTGACCCAAAATGGCCACCAGGACTCAATGAGTGACAGCACTTTCAGATCAGTTCTTGTGCCCAGTGCAGTCTTGAACATCTCTATTTTAATGTTCGTTCAGGTGACTGAGATCTGAAGTGGGTCATCACTATTTATTTTTATTATGGATCAGTAAGTATCTTGAGATGCAGGCCCTTGCCACACTGTGTGGCAGTAACCTTTTCCACAGCTTTTGTTTGTAGCAGTTTGTTTGCTTCCAGTTCCCACAGAATTCTTTCTTTGGGAAAATAAACTGGGAAGCTCTTGTGTTTCTGCAGTTTGGGAACTTGTCTTTAACTGCAGTGACTACCCCAGGTCCATTACTTCTGGAACCCTGTTGTTGTGGCAATGTTTACCCCTTCCTGTACATAGTAGACCAGCCTTGTCTCATTGGCAAGGGTCCGGCAACCTGGGTAGAATTTTTAGGGTTTTGGTTTTGGTTGAGGCTTAGGGGTTGGTGCTGCAATAACATGCTTGGAGCCCCTGCAGCTTTTGACCCAACAGTATCCTCTGGGGCTGTTACTTACACAGGACAGGCTCTATGATGCCAGTTCGACAACTAAGTTGTCAACCGTCATCACAGCGATGGATTTATGTTGACTGCAAGTTGTGATTGACATAAATCCGACTAGAGACCCCAGCTGTTTTTCCGTCAGGGTCTTTTTCCCGACCCCCCGATCTGTAAAATGATCAACTCCGAGTTGGAGTTGATTTATGGAGGGGGTGCAGGACTGGGAGGCAGAGTGCCAGGGTCTTTGGCACACCACTACAGTGAACTGTCAGTGTTGTCAGCATCAATGTGTTTGCTGTAATGGTTTTGCCATTGGGGTGAGGAGGCCATACCTACAGGGCATATGCAGAGTTTGACTTTGTATTCTGTGTTCTATCATTAGCATAAAGATGTATTTTTTTTTTAATATTTTTAAAGATTGTTTTCGTATTTTTGCCCCATAGCCCACTCCTATCCCCCAGACATGTGGGCGCATGTGGCGGCATGCACTCACCACGTCTCGAGGTGCCCTCCCTCTGTGTGTCATCCATGCCACCTACGCTGACCACTGGACCTCCACCTGATGACAGCGGGATTCCTGGGGGAGGAGGCAGCAACCACCCTCAGAGAGGAGAGCTGCCTTCTGGCTGCTCAATACTGCTCTGACACCCCCCAAAGCCGGCTCCCAGATGAACCCAGGTCACCGATGTGGCTTGAGGTAAGGATGATGCTTTAAGTGTAAACATCCAGGGAGGTATTCTAGGGGGTTAGAAACACTCTGATTAGTTGAGATAACTCTCTGCTTCTATAATATTAAGCAAAGACACCAAGACTTTATGCTGGAACTACTAGAAATCCTAATGCACATAGGTTTTCCCACTGGATTTTCATGGTACTGTTCTCTTTCCACTTGGATAGAAATACCACAAGAATCCAATAGGATCAACAAATCATTGAGAACCCAGAAATCCCATTTGGACAACCATATAATGTCCATTGGCTGTGGAGATTTCATTATAGTTGTATACTGTGAGTTAATACTGCAGCAGAGACCACTCTTATGGCTGCTGTACATTAAAAAAATCCTCACCAGAAGGCGTTGGTTTCCATGGGGGAAGGCAGTGCCATATTTAAAGCACATGGGGGCACCATGAAAATCCTGTGATGTGGGGGAACCCTGGAA
This sequence comes from Neoceratodus forsteri, assembly GCA_016271365.2. Classification (NCBI taxonomy): domain Eukaryota; kingdom Metazoa; phylum Chordata; order Ceratodontiformes; family Ceratodontidae; genus Neoceratodus; species Neoceratodus forsteri. The sequence continues at coordinate 1,469,591,524 of CM057459.1, forward strand.
ATGCCATGATATGAGGGTACAATGTAATTCCAGTGGGATCAGGGTGCAAGGGAAATCCCATGGTACAACTGGTGCCACGGCAATCCTGTGGTACGATGAGTGCCATGGAAAAAACCCATGGACTGGGGTACCACGGAAATCCCATGATAGGGGGTATCAGAAACCCCATGGTACAGGGGATCATGGAAATGCCATGGTAGGATACCTGGGAAATCCCATCATAATGGTGGTAGTTTCTAGATCATATGGTATGGAGTACTATGAAAGTTCCATGGTACAGTGTACCGTGGACATCTCATGGAATGGCGTACTGTGGAAATCCCATGGTACAGTGTACCATGGACAACCCATGGTATAGGGGTACAATGGAAACCCCATGGTACTGGAGTACAATAAAAATCCCATGGTACAGGGGTTCTATGGAAATCCCATGTGATGGAATACTGTGGAAATCCCATGGTACAGGGTACAATGGAAATCCCATGTTACTGGAGTACAATAAAAATCCCATGGCACAGGGGTACTATGGAAATCCCATGGGAGAGGGTACTGTGGAAATCCCATGGTACAGGGTACAATGGAAATCCCATGGTATGGAGTACAATAAAAATCCCATGGTAGAGGAGTACTATGGAAATCCCATGGGACAGGACACTGTGGAAATCCCATGGTATGGGGTACAATGGAAATCCCATGGTACAGGTGTACTATGGAAATCCCATGGTACAGGGGTACAATGGAAATTCCGTGGTACTGGGGTACAATAAAAATCTGATGGTACAAGGTACTATGGAAATCCCATGGTACACTGAATTAAATTCTACTGTAAAAAAATACCATGGTACTAGGGGCATGAGCTAAAAATTCCCGTGGTATTGTCCCATTTACCATAGAACAGTACCATGGGATTTTTTTTTTATGGTAATCCCATGGTACATTTTTATAAGGACAGTGTGTCCCAGAGATTGAAACCAGCAAATGCAAGTCAGCAGTTTTGGTCCTTTTAAAACCAGCAGATGCCTTAAAAATGTCTCAAAAGTTACAATCTTTACACTGTATTCAGATTAGATAACACATTTTCTTACAGTACAGTACTGTTTCTCAGTAGGTACCTGCCTGTTAATGGAGCAAGTTGCATGGTAGGACACATTTCAGAGTTGGACAGGAAAAGAAAGAAGTGGAGGCGTGTCTTAGATGACTACATTGGGGGTAGCCTTACTCTGGGCATAAGGAGACAGGGAGTGAACTTTAGGCTCTAAAAACTGATCCAAACAGGAGCACAGACCTGAGCATAACAAAATAGATATTCTTTGTTCTTCTAGTCCCAGCTTTGAACAGCAGCAGCGTGTGTTTCTGAATAGTGCTGTTGGAGACTGAAACAGAGGATCATGAAGCTGGAGGTAAGGAATGCTGAGCACACGGGGAGCTGCAGAGGGAACTGTTTATTTTCTGTGGAGAGATATCCTTTGTTCTTCTAGTCCCAGCTTTGAACAGCAGCAGCTTGTGTTTCTGAATAGTGCAGTTTGTGCTGTTGGAGACTGAAACAGAGGATCATGAAGCTGGAGGTAAGGAATGCTGAGCACATGGGGAGCTGCACAGGGAACTGTTTATTTTCTGTGGAGAGATATCCTTTGTTCTTCTAGTCTCAGCTTTGAACAGCAGCAGCTTGTGTTTCTGAATAGTGCAGTTTGTGCTGTTGGAGACTGAAACAGAGGATCATGAAGCTGGAGGTAAGGAATGCAGAGCTGCTGTCTAAACGAACTAAAGGCAAGCTGCGCAAGACAAAATGAATCTACACTGACATGATTTTAAATCAAAAGTACTTTTAAATGTGTGCTGAAATGAACACAATATTATAGGAAGGTTTCAAACCTAAAACTAACAATGAAACATTGTGACAGATTTATTTATTAACTGAGTAGGGTCACTAGAACTAGGTTTCTTTTCTGGACTGAGCCGCATGCATAAAGCATCTAGTAGTACAAAAGCATAGACATAATTACATCATTATAAAACGTATATTACATAGTCAGTGTAGGTCAATAAATGCTAGTTAAAACAGGTACACTTCAACATAATAAATCATACTGCACTTTTCCAGGCCCAGGAATTGTTAGTTCTGAAAAATCTGTATATGTAATCGTTTTGTAGAATTTGAGCTTAAAGCAGCAGTACTATGTAAAAAGAAATGTGCACTTTTTCGTCAGTTTATTCCCTGTGCTCTGCTGAGCATGTACCTGGTACTCTTTCCCGCCGGCATTGTAGTATCACCCCATAATTTGCTGAGTTATCCTTTGTTTTTGTTTACATTTCTTCCACCGGCCACATTGCAAAAGCAGTATTGTATGAAGCCACCATATTTACTGTAGTGCTACAACACCGTTAATGGATCACTTCCTGATTAGGTAGTACTGCTGCTTTAATACCCTCCCAAGTCATACCTGAAAATAGCCATTCAGTTGTCTAGTGTACCTACGCAATTACCAAAACCCAAATAAATAATGACTAGTGTACCTTCGCAATTACCAAAACCCAAATAAATGAATGACTAGTGTACCCACACAATTACCAAAACCCTAATAAATAATGACTAGTGTACCTTCGCAATTACCAAAACCCAAATAAGTAAATAATGACTAATGTATCTTCTCAATTACCAAAACCCAAATATGTAAATAATGACTAGTGTACCCACTCAATTACCAAAACTTAAATAAGTAAATAATGATTAGTGTACTCACGCAATTACCAAAACCAAAATAAGTAAATAATGACTAGTGTACCTTCGCAATTACCAAAACCCAAATAAGTAAATAATGACTAGTGTACCCATGCAATTACCAAAACCCAAATAAATAAATAATGATTAGTGTACCTTCGCAATTACCAAAACCCAAATAAGTAAATAATGACTAGTGTACCCACGCAATTACCAAAACCCAAATAAGTAAATAATGACTAGTGTACCCATGCAATTGCCAAAACCCAAATAAGTAAAAAATGACTAGTGTACCCACGCAATTGCCAAAACCCAAATAAGTAACTAATGACTAGTGTACCCACGCAATTACCAAAACCCAAATAAGTAAATAATGACTAGTGTACTCACGCAGTTACCAAAACCCAAATAAGTAAATAATGACTAGTGTACCCACGCAGTTACCAAAATCCAAAGAAGTAAATAATGACTAGTGTACCCACGCAATTACCAAAACCCAAATAAGTAAATAATGACTAGTGTACCCACGCAATTACCAAAACCCAAATAAATAAATAATGACTAGTGTACCCTCACAATTACCAATACCCAAATAAATAAATAATGACTAGTGTACCTTCACAATTATCAAAACCCAAAGAAGTAAATAATGGGGAATAATAAAAACTGCCATCACAGAGGTAACAAGCCTTTGTGTGAAGCAAATTAACAAAACGAAACGATGTAAGAAACCACTATGGTTCTCAAAGGAAGTGGCCGTGAAGGTTCAAGAGAAAAAGAAAGCATTCAGGAAGTACAAGGAATCATAGAAGGAGCAGGACAGAGAACTGTATCAGTTAAAGCAAAGGAAGCTGGGAAGGCAGTCATAACAGCAAAGGCCCAAACCGAGGAAAAGATAGCCAACTCAGTTAAGAAGGGGATAAAACCTTTATAGGTACATCAGGGAGCCGGGAAGACCAGGGAGGGCTAGTGAGGCTTAATAAAGAGGAGGGAGGGTGGGCAGAGGGTGACTGTGAAAAGGCAGAGATACTAAACAAATATTTTTCTCAGCATTTACAAAGGAAGTGGGGAGGTACCTAAACAAACAGTAGAAACACTCTGGATACAGAAGTTGATACCAGCCCATTTACAGAAGAAAGGGTTCTGAAAGAACTCTTAAAACTGAAGGTGGACAAAGCAATGGGGCCTGATGGGATTCATCCCAGAATTCTAAAAGAACTAAGTGTAGAACTAGTGACACCACTGACTACCCTCTTTAACAAATCATGGGAGGATGGGTGGTACCGAGGACTGGAGAAGGGCAGATGTGATTCCCTTCACAAAAGTGGGAGCAAGGCAGAAGCAGAAAACTACAGACCTGTTAGTTTAACCTCAGTGATAGGGAAAATGATGGAATCACTTCTGAAGGAAAGAATTGTTGAGTATCTAGAGGCCAGAGGGGCTCATGACCCAAGGCAGCATGGATTCACAGCAGGAAGGTCATGCCAGACAAATCTGATAGATTTCTTTGACTGGGTGACCAAAGTAGTAGATCAGGGAGGAGCTGTGGACATGGTCTACCTAGACTTTAGCAAGGCATTTGACACAGTCCCACACAAAAGATTAATATACAAGTTAGCCAGCCTGGGAGGGTCCCAAGATGACAGCCTGGGTAAAGAATTGGCTGGAGAATAGGACACAGAGAGTAATAGTAAATGGAGTCCACTCTGAAGAAAGGGGGGTTACTAGTGGGGTACCGCAGGGTTCAGTATTAGGACCGGTCCTCTTCAATGTCTTTATAAATGACATTGCAGAGGGACTGGAAGGAAAAGTATGTCTTTGCAGATGACACAAAGATCTGCAACAGAGTTGATGCACAAGGTGGGGTGGAAAGGATGAGAAGGGACTTGGCAAGCTTAGAGGAATGGTCAAATGTATGGCAGCTTAGATTCAATGCTAAAGTGCAAGGTATTGCAACCTGTGAAACAAAACCCAGGGAAGAGCACAATGGGGGGTGAGATACTAACAACAACTAAAATGGAAAGGGACCTGGGGGTAGTCATATCAGATGACCTAAAGGTGGGCAAGCAATGTGAGAGGGCAGCAAGGAGGGTTGGGGGATACTGGGATGCATAGGGAGAGGCATCACCAGTAGAAAACAGGAAGTTATTATCCCTCTGTACAGACAGTTGGTGAGACCCCATCTGGAGTACTGCGTGCAGTTCTGGAGAACCAATTTCCGCAAGGACATAGACAGGATGGACGCTGTCCAGAGGAGGGCAACTGAAATGGTGCAGGGTCTGCACCGGAAGACATATGAAGAGAGACTTAAGGAGCTGAATATGAATAGCCTCAGGAAAGGAGGCAGAGGGGGGACATGATAGAAACTTTCAGGTATCTCAAGGGAATCAACAAAGTCCAAGAGGGTAGCATCTTTCAAAAAAAGAGGTGTGCAAGAACAAGGGGGCACAATTTGAAGATAGAAGGGGGATGGCTCAGAGGTAATTTAAGGAAGTATTTTTTCACAGAGAGGGTTGTGGATGCATGGAATGGCCTTCCGGAGGAGGTTGTGGAGTCAAAAACAGTGGTGGAATTCAAGCATGCATGGGACAGTCATAAGGCAATTCTAGGGGTTGGGGGTAGGAAGAAGTAGGCTGCTGGTTAACTAGGATCTGCAGCTTATCCATTAGGTAGGGAAATGGGCAGACTGGGTGGGCCAAGCGGTCCTTATCTGCTGTCAAAATCTGTGTTTCTATGTTTCTATGACTAGTGTACCCACACAGTTACCAAAACCCAAATAAATAAATAATGACTAGTGTACCCTTGCAGTTGCCAAAACCCAAATAAATAAATAATGACTAGTGTACCTTCGCAATTACCAAAATCCAAATAAGTTAATAATGACTAGTGTACCTTCACAATTACCAAAACCCAAATAAATAAATAATGACTAGTGTACCCACGCAATTACCAAAACCCAAATAAATGACTAGTGTACCCTCGCAATTATCAAAACCCAAATAAGTAAATAATGACTAGTGTACCTTCTCAATTATCAAAACCCAAATAAGTAAATAATGACTAGTGTACCTACGCAATTACCAAAACCCAAATAAATAAATAATGACTAGTGTACCCTCGCAATTACCAAAACCCAAATAAATAAATAATGACTAGTGTACCCACGAAATTACCAAAACCCAAATAAATAAATGACTAGTGTACCCTCGCAATTATCAAAACCCAAATAAGTAAATAATGACTAGTGTACCTTCGCAATTACCAAAACCCAAATAAATAAATGATGACTAGTGTACCCTTGCAATTACGAAAACCCAAATAAGTAAATAATGACTAGTGTACCTTCACAATTACCAAAACCCAAATAAGTAAATAATGACTAGTGTACCTTCGCAATTACGAAAACCCAAATAAGTAAATAATGACTAGTGTACCCACGCAATTACCAAAACCAAATAAATAAATAATGACTAGTGTGCCTTTGCAATTACCAAAACCCAAATAAGTAAATAATGACTAGTGTACCCACGCAATTACCAAAACCCAAATAAGTAAATAATGACTAGTGTGCCTTCGCAGTTACCAAAACCCAAATAAGTAAATAATGACTAGTGTACCCACGCAATTACCAAAACCAAATAAATAAATAATGACTAGTGTGCCTTCGCAATTACCAAAACCCAAATAAGTAAATAATGACTAGTGTACCCATGCAATTACCAAAACCCAAATCAGAAAATAATGACTAGTGTACCTTTGCAATTACCAAAACCCAAATAAGAAAATAATGACTAGTGTACCCACGCAATTACCAAAACCCAAATAAATAAATAATTACTAGTGTACCCACGCAATTACCAAAACCAAATAAATACTAGTGTAACTCCTCTGTCCCACACAACCCATTAGGGGCTTACTGCTAGATTTTGCAGGTTCAACCCTTCCGAGCTCTATGAAGTTAATGTGTGTGACTCTGGTTTAGGTCCTTGAAAGAAACATAAACAGAATTTGTGGGGGTCAGTTGTTTTATGAGCTCTCCATGCACTTAGGGCAACTGTAATAGATGATAGAAGTAATTACCTTAGTTTTCCTTGGTTTGTTTCTGCCCCCTTGCAATGGCCATAACTCTGTCTATTCCATCCTCCCTACGAGCTTACCTGCACTCTGTCCCCCTAAGGCTTGCACCCTTGATGGGGGTAGTGGAGCCCCTCCACTCCCATCCCGGTTTGGGATCCAGCTGTGAGGAGGTACATGTCACCTGTGCCAGTCCTGTGGGAGGCCAGACAGCCATCCTGCTACTACTTGGGGCATAGCCTGGCACCAGTCAATCTCACCCCTCCACCTAAGCTGCTCCGGCTTCACTGCCACTTCTGATCACCCAGAGGTGGTAATATGCCATAGCCTGGCAGCAACTGATGTCCCACCTAGCCCTAAGCTGCTCCAGGTTCACTGCCACCTATTAGCATCCAGAGGTGGTAGTATATCATAGTCTGGCAGCAGCTGATGTCCCATCTCCCTTTAAGCTGCTCCAAGTTCACTACCACCTGTTGGCATCCAGAGGTGGCAGTATATCATAGTCTGACACTAGTTGACATCTGTCTCCCCGTAAGCTGATCTGGGTTCACTGGCACCTGTGGTCACCCAGAGGTGGAAGTATATTATAGCCTGTCTCTAGCTGACATCTCCCCTCCCCTTCAGCTGCTCCAAGTTCACTGGCACCTATGGTCACCCAGAGGCTCTAGGGTACCCGGGGGGGGGGGGAATGCTACAAGTGCTCATGGCTGAGAGGGACCTGGGGGTGGTGGTGGTGGTTGTCAGGAGGAACAACTCGGATACTTGTAGGAGGGCAGCAGCCAAGGCCAACAGGATGCTGGGATGCATCGCTAGGGGGGATCACCTCCAGAAGGAGGGAAGTGATACTCCCTCTGTATAACTGCTTGGTGAGGCTGCACCTAGAGTACTGTGTTCAGTTTTGGAGGCCACACTTAAAGAGGGACATTGAACTCCTGGAGAGGGTCCAGAGGAGGGCAACCAAAATGATCTGGGGCTTTGGGGACAGGACCTATGGGGAGAGGCTCGAAGAGCTAAATATGTACACATTGGAAGAGAGAAGGGACTGGGGGGGACAAGATAGAGGTCTTCAGGTACATGAAGGGAGTAAATAGGGGAGGAGCAGTCAGGGTGCTTCAAAGGTAGGGGGTGCAACTAGAGGGCATGGGTTGAAGCTGGAGGGGGGGAGATTCAGGGGAGAAAGGAGGAGGTGCTACTTCACTGAGAGGGTGCTGGAGCCATGGAATGTGCTGCCCAGGGGGCTGGTGGAGGCTGGGATGGTGGAGGAGTTCAAGTGAGGGTGGGACAGGTACAGGGGGAAGGGTTCTGGAAGCAAAGTCCAGTGCAGTGAGAATATCCGGGACTGGGAAGGGAGAAGCCAGAGAGGGCGAGGAGGGGCAGCAAGGTCAGCTCCCAGGGTGGGGGATGACCAAACGAGCAGACATGAAAGACTGTTAGGCCTATTCTGCTGGCATTTTAGTATGTTAGTATATCTTAGCCTGGTATCTGTGGTCACCCAGAGGTGGTAGTATATCCTAGCCTGGCACCAGCTGACATCCCCCCTCCCCAATGCTGCTTTGGGTTTGCTGGTGGTCACCCAGAGGTGGTAGTATATCATGGCACTAGCTGGTGTCACCCCTCTCCCTAAGCTGCTCTGGGTTCACTGGCACCTGAGGTCACCCAGAGGAGGTAGTATATCATAGCCTGGCACCAGCTGATGTCACCCTTCCCCCTAAGCTGCTCCAGGTTCACGGGCACCTGTGGGTACCCAAAAGTTGTAGAAGATCATAGCCTGGCACCAGCTGATGTCTCCCTTCCCTAAGCTGCTTCAGGTTCACTGGTACCTGTGGTCACCCAGAGGTGGTACTATATTATAGCCTCGCACCAACTGAGGTCTCCCTCCCCTAAGCTGCTCCGGATTCACTGATACCTGTGGTTAGCCAGAGGTGGTAGTATATCATAGCCTGACACCATCTGACCTCCACCTCCCCCTAAGCTGCTCTGGGTTCACTGGTACTTGCGGTCACCCAGAGGTGTTTATATGTCATAGCCTGGCACCAGCTGATATCCCCCTCCTCCTAAGCTGTTCCGAGTTCACTGGTACCTGTGGTCACCCAGAGGTGGTACAGTAAGTTCTAGCCAGCCTTTGAAAGGCTGCAGATGCATCCGAAATGTATCGGGCGTTTATGCTTCTAGCTATGCTTTAAATAAGGTAAAAACATTTTCCTGCTGAAGACCTGTGCCCTTGCTTATTTTTGAGGTCGGTGAGTGCTCAGCTTTCACTGTTTGTCGGGTTTGGATCTGGTTTTGTAGCACCACCATTCCTTTTGTGAACTGCTGTTCTGTTCTTGGTGGTCTAGTAACCCCTTGCTATAATGAACCTCACTATAGCGAATTCTTGGCTATAGTGAACGGTCTGTTTGGCTCCTATCTCACAATCAGCTGTTTTAAAAAGCTATGAAGTGAGGGAGTTCGTCAGGTATTGGGTCAAAGAGAGGAAGTGAACAAAGAGTCAGCAGGAGTCCAAACAATAGAAGGAATGTACAAAACGAGAGTCCCTGTACTGTGTGGGACAGCTATCTGGTTGTGGTCAGGAGGTTTCCCTGCATGGCTTAGACTTTTTTCTGTTGCAGGCATTCAGGGAGTATCTGCTTCCGAAGTGGAGCTGAGGAAGAAAACCAGGTAGGAGGTGTACAGATAAAAGCTGTGAGAGCACAAGGGGACTGAGGGAATGATTATGTTCCAAACATCCCAGTCTCTCTCTCTCTCTCTCTCTGCCAGCATTCGGTGATGTATGCATAGTGGAAATCACAGGTTACACAATAAATATATACAAATGGCACATACAAAATGTATAGATCTATACACATGCAATACTTTGCATATCTGAAACCTAATAATTTACATTATACAATGAATCTTTAATTCATCATAAAATATCTGCAACTCTTACCCCGACATCTTGTAACCAGGACTGCCTTACTTGTTACACAGAGAAGGCAACAAATCACAAGTTGGCAGAAAATGAGTATCACCCATAGCATTAGGGTAAATACTTGGCTCGGGCATCTAAGTGGTCTGGGCTTAGGGCACAAAATAACATTTATATTTAACCCGAGTCTGGGAGAGGGGTGCCAGGGCTCTGCTGTGTCTCTTATCTGAGGGCCCCCAAGAACATTTCACTCAGAGACTCAAAGATGGATTGTCCACAACCATAAACTTAGGGATTGTATTGTATGGCTTTATTTCTGACAAGATGGTAAGCAGAATTTGGTGGTCCCCCAAGGTTGTAACCGTTCAAACAGATGGACACCTTTTGCACTTAAAAGAAACATTTTACACACTGGCAGTACTGTAAATTCCAGCATGAACACTTTTTTCCAAAACGGACTATCCATCCCTGTGCTGAGGGATCTCTGGATTTCTGACAAGAGCATAAATAGTACGAGTTATAAAATGGGGAGAGAACATCTTCTGTTTTGATTGGTTATTACCTCTGTATCAAAAAATGTTTGATGCATAGGTAAAGACAAGTACAACAAACGGGACCGCACTGAAAAAATGAGAGAGTAGTGTGTCGTTAAATGTTCATCTTTAGAATACCGCCATTTATTTTTTCATTGCTCTCGTGGGCCATTCTGGACTAGCAGCCAATCTGAGAAACTATAGTGCAACTTGTTTTAAACTGACCACTGACAAACTGACAGTTATTAAAGAACAAAAACAACTCAGACATACTGACTCACTATACTCTGAACTTGTTGCCCAGACAGCTGAAAAACAGGCAATTAAAAAAAACCCTCTGGCCTGTTGAGTCACTTTGCATTCATAAACACCAATGCTCAGCACTAACTATAGTTTCCTAGTTAGGGGAGTTGTTGAGAGCCGGTCATGTGCTTAACATTTAAAACAAAATGAAGTGAGCTATACTATTACTTCCTGCCTGTGTTTCCCCGAGGCGGAACTTGGGGAAAAATGGAGGTATTGGTAGTGGACCCTGATCATAGGATGACTGGGGCATGGGTGGTAAAACCCTTGGGCTTATGTCTTGGAGAGGTCCCACTGAATGCCTCGGGCCAGGTGCGTAACCTGGGCGTGATATTTGACGAAGGCCTGACCTTGAAGGCTTTGGTCTTGGCCATGGTCAAATATTCCTTTTACCACCTGAGGAATATAGCTAGGGTCAAGCACCTGGTCCCATCTGAAGATCTTCCCAGCTTGGTCCACACCTTTGTCACCAGTCATTTTGATTACTGCAATGTCCTCTAACTAGGGCTACCGGGGGTGGATATCCGCTGTTTGCAGCTAGTGCAGAACGCGATGGCCAGGTTATTAACTGGAATCCCTAGATTCAGTCACATAACACCTGTGCTGCGTGAACTGCACTGGCTGCTGATAGAGTGGCGGATCACCTTCAAGGTCGCACTGCTGACCTATAAGGCCCTACATGACCAGGGACCCCTTTACCTGAAAGAACTCCTGTCTCCTTACTGCCCCACCAGCTCACTCTGATCCTCCAGCGAGGGATTGCTAGAGATTCCCAGGGTATGCCTAAAAACATTGGGAGGAAGATTGTTCACCTTAATGGCTCCTACCCTGTGGAATTGTCTTCCTCGTCGGATAAGAGATAGCCTGACCGTGGAGGGTTCTAAAAAAATCTTTAAAGGCATACTTGTTCCAACAGGCCTTTGAAGGGTCCTGGTAAAATTGCTGCTGAAACACTGTATGAATATATATATATATATTTCTTGTTTTAATGTATTATGGAGATAGTACTTGTTTTATTGATGTTGTTAAGGCGCACTGAGCTCTGGAAGGGTGCCTAATACAAATAAAGTTTTACTTACTCCCGAGTTCCCATCTGCTCTCGCTGCCTCTGCTGTCCACCATCATGCTACCACAGTTTAAAATGTAAAGAGGTAGGAAAGATGCCAGCAAGAAACATGCGCTTCTGGTCCACCAGCAATGTCACTCCATCACATGAAGGGCTGGGAGTGCTAGTTCATGCAGTTCTGTTAACAACTCTCGGGGAGAAGCCCTCAAAAGTATTTTACACACTACCACCTGCAGTGGTATGCCTGCAAAAAATGAGCACTTGCTCGGCAGCGGTACTCACTCGAGAAGGGGTCCTGGTCCTGCTTTGTTTAGAAAATAATACAAAAAAAAGAGACAAGATTATAGTGATACACAACACCACTCTCAGTAGCTGCTGTCCCACCCAGGCTCCTCAAAAATAATAGCTTTCTTCTGGAGCCCATAATAGTAGTTGGGGAGAGTTCTAGCTACCAGCATCATGACATCACCATCTTGTAAGTGGAAAGATTATTTTATCATACATTTGCATAAGCTAATGTGTTTTTTACTTATGAACCTGATTTTTCTGATTGTTACATTTAAAAAAAAAACAAAAAAAAAACATTTCATAAGTGCAATAAGACATTCTGGGTTGAAGGCAGTCTGCCTGTGGCCTCATGCCTCACTATGCCCCTGGATGTGTATAAAATCTGTTCTTTGCACACCCCATCATGTCTTTTTGCTTCCTTATCACACATTTAAACTTGGACTGATCTGACGAAATAGACCTTTGTTAATATCTGCTGGAAAACTGTTCCTGTCTTGTAATTAGTTAGTTTCATTCTGAAACCATGAGTGAGATTCTGCCCACCCTGGCCAAAGTCAGACTCAGCCATTACTTCAGGAAACAAACTGGATTCCCTAACCCCACGGACTGCTAAAGACATCCTTACATCTGGATTCCCCAACCGCACTGGGCTGCTAGAGATATTCTTACATCTGGATTCCCCAGCCCCACTGGGCTGCTAGAGACATCCTTACATCTGGATTCCTCAGCTCCACTGGGCTGCTGGAGACATCCTTACATCTGGATTCCCCAGCCCCACTGGGCTGCTGGAGACATCCTTACATCTGGATTCCCCAGCCCCACTGGGCTGCTAGAGACATCCTTACATCTGAATTCCCCAGCCCCACTGGGCTGCTAAATACATCCTTACATCTAGAAAATCCCCAACCCCACTGGGCCACTAAAGACATCCTTGCATTCAGCACAGAAACAGAACTTTTTTTGGGTGAACAGGGTTCTGAGTGCATGTACTCTAGCCAGCATAGATCACATACAACACCAGATAACCCAAAGTCTATCCTCAAATGAACTTTGTACTCATGGTTTGGTATTCCTTTGTTACAGGCATTTGAAGGAATACTTAAAAAAAAAAAATTCTCTCACAAAGTCCATAGCTTCCGAAGAAAATACCACAGTCTCTTCACTCTGAGCAGCTGTGATGATCTTTCAGTCCAGCAAGGGGATTGCCCCCAAGAACCATTGATTTTTTTTTTTTTTTTTTTTAGTACCTTTCCACTTCTGAGAGAAAACTTTAACCCATTGGGGCTCCTCTGACTCAGGTTTCCACCATTTCTAGGCAAACACTTGTTTCTCACCAGACTAGGGTGAGAAAATGATGAACAGAGGTCCTTCACCCAGCCAAGGGAGGCTGGCAGGCACCTCTTGCCCACTGCAGTCACAGAGAGCTCCTTCTCCTTCAGACTCCAACTCAGAACTCCCGAAGTTCTAACTGCTTCACTAAATCTGAGCAAAAAGAGCTTATGCTGCTGTGAAAGTTCTAAATGGCATTACCTCATTCTCTGCCTAGCCTAACTAGGTAAACAATGAGGTGATGTATTGTAGAGAGTTTAAAACCCTCTGTTGCTGCTCAGAGACCTTCCTGGTCTAATACTGATGGGATTCTTGTAACCCCAGGGACTGGATGGTTACGAATACATGGAGACGAGCCTTGTACCCACCTTATTGGGATAGCATTCCGGTGACATATGCCACAGACTTTCCTAATGCTGTTTGGGGACTCCCCACATGTGTTATGGAGAAGAGTCTCCTACCTGGCTTCTGATGTCTCTATGCAGTCCACAACAAAATGTAGCTGCACTCCAAACAGTTCAGAGCGCACTAGGGACAGATAAACTACTTCAAATAGACTAAGTTTCATTCAGATGAAATGTTATAGCTGGGTGAGTAGCAAATCCAACAGCTGTAACTGGTGCATAGGTGAGGCGACCACTGTCCAGATGTTGAGGTGCTTCACCCAGGTGTGTCCCACCTTACTTCACCTTAATGAAACTTGGACTATTTGATGTTCTTTAGCTGTTCCTAGTGCACCTTAAACTGTTTGGAATACATCCACATTCCACTCAGGTCTATGTGGTATGGGGCCTGGCATGCCCCAGTAGCAGCACGCTAGCCCTGCAATTACATTCAGCTCTAGTCTATGTGGTATGGGCAAGGCCCCTGGAACTCTGCGGTTCTGCAGTTGCGGAATTTTCCGCAGAATTTGCATCATGCCACAGAATATATATAGTGCCGCAGAATTCATTGTTTTTGGTGAATTTTCATTCAAATATGCTGTTTTTCTGTAGTGTCAGGCTTTCTTTCCTATCTCGTTTATCATGAAGCTCCTCCTCATCTATGCTCAACATGTGATGTCATCGATGACATCACATCATAGTTAGTCAATGGCAAAACTGCATTCTGCCAGAGAAATTAATAAATCATACTGCAGAAATCAAAAAATGCTGCCACAGAAGCCAAGGAACCCTGCCGTAGAAATCAGAAAATTCTGCCACGGAGCACTAGGGGCCCTGGGTATGGGGCCTGGCATGTCCTCGTAATAGCACCCTAACCCTGCAGCTACATTTGGCTCTGGTCTTTGTGATATGGGGCCTGGCATGCTGCAGTAGCAGCGCACTAACCCTACAGCAATATTTGGCTCTGGACTGTATGGTGTGGGTTCAACATTTTTTATATGGTTAGGAAGTCCTTTGAAAAATTTTTGCAGGAGACTTCAGTAGTCCTTTCTATTCTTTTATTGTTGAATCCCCCTACATTTCACTCTGTTAGTAGAGCTTGTTCACGGGGTAATACTTTTCTGTTAACATTTTTTTACTATACAATGGCAAGAAAGAATCCTGGCTTCTGATTGGTCAGTTGGCCATCACACCAGGGACTTCATTCCCAAAGTTGTGTATGCAGTATTACAGTGTGCACTGCAAGCCCATTGTTCCACAGTGTGGACCAATGAGTTTGCAGCTACTACTGTAAGCTGTCATTCGGCGGGCAGCCTTGGAGGTATGTGGGCCGGTCTGCTGCCCTCCGATGACTGGAGGGTAGCTGGGTGGGCTGGGTGTCCTATGGGGGTTACCACTGAACCACCAGGGAGGCGTAGTTTCATTTTTTGATGGCGATCGGGGATTCAGCCGGGAAGGGGGGAACCACTGGACCACCAGGGATAATTATTACATTATGGCACCAGCAATTGGAGAGTCAGGATGGGGGGGTACTGCTAGACTACCAGGGACTTGGCCATAATGTCTAACATGGTGATCGCCACTATGGGAGGGTTTGGGGTTTACATTAGCTACCAGGGACTTGGCCATAATAGCTAACATGGCAATCACCACTACGGAAGGGGTAGGGGGTTACACTGGACCACCAGGAACATGTGTAAGCAGTTGTGCATGGTATTCGGGGGTGTGTTGCCACCCACAGCTGGCAGCTGCTGTGTAGCGCACTGCAGTACAGCAGCATGCCTGCAGGTGGTGGGCACTTGAGCCATTTTTACGGGCTCAACCAGATATGCGGCATATTTCTGGGTTGTGCCAGCAGATGCATCGCACACCCTGGGCTGAATATCAGGATGTGCCACATATGCATGGGCACGCCCCTTGGAGATCTGCTGCAAACATTATCTTTGCACCCCGGTGCGGTGGGAATTGCGCTGTACAATTCTCATCTTTGAATATTGCCCTGGGGTGTAAATCTGGGGTGCTGCTAGTGCTTTGAATATTTAGCCCAATATATACAAAGGTAAGGCCCAAATAAAATATGGCAGGAAATACTTAAGGGCTACATAGGCATAACTGTCAGTTATTACCTAGGACAATTTGTAGGGAATCTGAAGCAAGCGGAGGCTGAGTTTGAAGTTGGGGGGGTAAACATACAGTATGTTAACAGCCACCTCCCTCTGCTATAAGAATGTTTTTTTTTTATACAGAAATACAGTTTAAAAAGTCCTGTACTGCCAAACCATCACTCATTTTATATCAGCCCTGCAAAACATGAGCAGTGGCCCTCTTCCTTTCTAGCTCACCCTTCAGATCCCTGAACTGCCCTAAACCTATCATCTACTAGGATGAAAGGGAGAACTGAATTATCCTTTGTCAGTGGGTGACCAATTTCATCCTTACATTTTAGGCTGCAAATTTTAACTGTGTCTGTCTCCTTGTTGAAATGTTTCAGGTTTCTCAATGTGTGTAGCGAAATCAAGAGCAATTAAACATGTCTCATGTCCTTTCAGGTACCAGAAACCTTTGAAGATGTTGCTGTTGCTTTTTCAAAAGAGGAGTGGAAGATATTAAGCAAACAGGAGAAGGAGCTTCACAGGGAGGTGATGGTGCAGAATTATGAAAACATGATGTCAGTAGGTAAGGACAGATGCAGTCTCGGAAATGGAATTATGATGGGGATAGACTTACATTTAAACCTGCAAGCCTGATGTTGTGTCAGGGAGGAATGAATGGACTTGCATAGTGGTTCTTCTGTAACATGTCCTGTACTTTTCTGAAAATGGAAGCAGTATGTAATGCAGATGTTAAAGCACAGGTATGGATGTAAAACTGTACAAATATGGTGGTTTAATTAGTTGACAGAGAAGGTAAGTGTGCTGGCTCCCTCACATTCTGAAGTAATTGAAAATATCTTTCCTAAGAGGAAACTGGCATATCTGTAGGTGTCAGAAGTCCATACATATAGAAACATAGAATTTGATGGCAGATAAGGACCGCTTGGCCCACCTAGTCTGCCCATTTTCCTACCTAACAGATAAGCTACAGATCCTAGTTAGCCAACAGCTTACTTCCTCCTACCCCCCACTAGGACTGCCTTATGTCTGTCTCATGCATTCTTGAATTCTCCCACTGTACTTGATTCCACGACCTCCTCAAGGAGGCTGTTCCATGCATCCACAACCCTCTCCATGCAAAAAATACTTCCTCACAGTACCTCTGAGCTGTCCCCCCTCTATCTTCAAATTGTGCCTCCTTGTTCTCGCACATCTCTCTTTTTGAAAGATGCTACCCTCTTGGACTTTGTTGATTCCCTTGAGGTACTTGAGAGTTTCTATCATGTCCCCTCTCTCCCTTCTTTCCTCATGGGTATACATATTACACTCCTTTAGTCTTTCTTTGTATGTCTTCTGGTGCAGTCCCTGCACCATTTTGGTTGCCCTCCTCTGGACAGCCTCCACTCTGTCTATGTCTTTGCGGAGATGGGGTCTCCAGAACTGCTCACAGTACTCCAGATGGGGTCTTACCAACTGTCTGTACAGAGGGATAACAACTTCCTGTTTTCTACTATTGATGCCTCTCCCTATGCATCCCAGTATCTCCCCAGCCTTCCTTACTGCATTCTCACATTGCTTGCCCACCTTTAGGTCATTTGATATAATTACCCCCAGGTCCCTTTCCATTTTTACTGTTGTCAGTATCTCACCCCCCATTGTGTACGCTTCCCCTGGGTTTTTGTTTCCCATGTGCATTACCTTGCACTTTTTTGCATTGAATCTGAGCTGCCATACATTTGACTATTCCTCCAACCTTGCCAAGTCCCTTCTTATCCTTTCCACTCCTTCCTATCGTGAATCCATGCTGCCTTGGATTCTGTGCCCCACTGGCCTCTAGGTACTCAGCAATTCTTTCCTTTAGAAGTGATTCCATCATTTTCCCTACCACTGAGGTCAAACTAACTGGTCTGTAGTTTCCTGCCTCTGTCCTGCTCCCACTTTTGTGAAGAGGGATCACATCCGCCCTCCTCCAGTCCTCAGGTACCACCCCATCCTCCCATGATTTGTTAAAGAGACTAGTCAGCGGTGTCACTAGTTCTACCCTTAGTTCTTTTAGAATTCTTGGGTGAATTTCATCAGGCCCCATTGATTTGTCCACCTTCAATTTTATTAGTTCTTTCAGAACCCTTTCTTCTGTAAATGGACTGGTATCGACCCCCATCTTCAGAGTGTTTCTCTTGTTTGGTTTAGGTACCTCCCCCTTCTCTTCCTTTGTGGATACTGAGCAGAAATATTCATTCAGTATCCCTGCTTTTTCACTGTCACCCTCTGCCAGGGTTTTATTTAACTCTAAAAATTGATTAGCGTTTTGCTCATAAAAGTGCTAAAACATTGTGAAAATGCATAGCACCTGCCTCACTGTGTTTAACAAACATAACACTTCTAGAAAACCTATATAAATACTTTCTAAACAGTTAGTATTGTCCCAAGAAAAAAACTGCTAATCAATTATTTAAAACCCTGCTCTGCCCACATTCCTTCCCCTTTATTAAGCCTCAGTATCCCTCCTTTGGTCTTTCTTCACTCCCTAATGTAGCTATAAAAGGTCTTATCCCCCTTCTTAACAGAGTTGGTTATCCTTGCCTCGGTTTGGGCCTTTGCTATTCTGACTGCCTTCCCTGCCTCTTTCTGCTTTAACTGATAAAGTTCTCTGTCCTACTCCTTCTGTGTTTTCTTATATTTCCTGAATGCTGTCCTTTTCTCCTTAACCTTCCCTGACGCCCCTTTTGAGAACCATAGTGGTTTTTTCCATCGTTGTATTTTGTTGATTTGCTTTACACAAAGGATTGTTGCCTCTGTGATGGCTGTTCTGATTACTCCCCATTGTTCCTCCACCCCTTCTTCTTGCCTGTTTGCTATTGCTTTTCTGAGGCACGCTCTCATTTTTCCAAAGTCAAGCCCTCCTAAAGTCCAGTACTCTTGCTTTTGTATGGCTTGATTGTATGGCTGTGTTTATCATGAACCACACTAGTGGTCGCTTGTTCCCAGATGGCTACCCACTTCTAAATCTGAGATTCTTTCTCCGTCCCCATTTGAGAGTACCAGGTCTAAGATTGCTCCCTCCCGAGTGGGTTCCAACACTAGCTGTCTGAGGCATGCCCCTTGTAGGGCATCAAGAATGACCCTACTCTTGGATGTACCTGCAGCAAAGGTGCTCCAGTTAACATCTGGCATATTCAGGTCCCCTATCAACAAGATCTCCCCTTTTTCTGCCATTCTAAGGATGCCTTCTAACATTCCCTCCCTCTGGGATGGGGGTCTGTATACAACACCCGTGTGGATTGTGGTGCCATTTCCTGTCTCCAGGGTGACCCAGAGTGCCTCATCTGCTCCCTGTTTACTCTTTAGTTCTGTTGCTTTGATCCCTTCCCTTACATAGAGAGCTACTGCTCCTCCTCTTTTACCCTCCCTGTCCCTCCTGTAGATTATGTATCCTGGTATGTTGACATCCCAGTCATGGTTCTCTGCGTACCATGTTTCTGTGACTGCCACAATATCCAGGCAACCCTCTTCCATCAAGGCCACTAGTTCAGGGAGCTTGTTACACAGACTACGGGCATTGGTACTTATCACCCTCCACATTTTGATGGCCTTACCCCTTTTAGCCCATCCCTGTCCTTACTGCCTTTGCCTTTTTTTTACATTTACCTCTGTCCTGCTCCCTAATGACTTCTCTACCCTTTTTTTTTTTTACCAATTATTTTTACCAGGTGAGACGCACTAAGCTGAAAGCTTGTTTGCAGGTGCAACCTGGGAGCACGAGAAAGTTAAGTGACTTGCTCAGGGTCACACAGTATGCAAGTGGGGACTGTGGGATTCAAACCCAGGTCTCCAGATTTGCAGCTCAGAGCCTTAAACCACTGCGCCATACTGCCTCCTAATTACCTCACTAATTACCTTAGTGTTTACCTCACTAATTACAGTGTTTTATGGGGGGAGGCTGGGATTTCCCTGCTCCTTTTCAGTGCCTCCCCCCTTGGCTAGTTTAAGTGCTTGCCAATGAAGCATTTAAACCTCTCACCTAGGATCCTGGTTCCCACCCTGGACTGATGCAGACCATCGCGCCAGTATAAGCCTGCATCCCTCCAGGTGGCTCCCCAGTCCCCAATGAAGCCAAAACCCTGAGCTCCACACCAGTTTTTCAACCATTCATTGAATTCCTTGGTGAGGTGTACCCTAGCATCACCCTTGCCATAGACAGACAGCACCTCCGAGAGGGTTACTGTATGCGCTACTTGTCTCAGGCTCCTCCCCAACTCTACAGACTCCTCTTGCACTGCTCTGATCCCATTCCTAGCCAGGTCATTTGTCCCTAGGTGGACAGTGACGTCCAGCTCCCTGCCTTGTGCAGCTGCTCCCACGATCCTGAGGATTTGCTTCCTGTCCCTCCAAGCTGTGGCACCAGGCAGGCACCTTACCTCCCTCTCCCCTTCCTCCCCCACTTCTACCCCCCTAATGATTGAGTCCCCCATCAGGAGCTGTTCTCTTCCCCTCTGGGGTCCCATGCCACCCTCCTGTGGGTCTCCTTTGTGAAGGTTCCCAGCATCCTCCTTGGTCTCTACTGCAGGTGCCTCCATAGAGGAACCACTATCCACCAGAAGAGCTTATGAATTGTGGAGAGGTACAGCTGGAGGGATGCAACTCTGTTCCACCACCCTCTCCTTCCCTGAGCCCACCCTGGTCCAGCCTCTCCTCTTTCTTGGCAACCTCTGAGGTAGTGGCATTGGCCCTGGTGGTCCCTGGGTGGGGGAGGTGGTTTCACAAATCCTAGCCAGGTCAGCCTGGAGACGGGCAACCTCCTCCCTCAGACCAGAGAGGTGCCTGCAAATAGGGCAGCATCGCAGTCCCCAGAATGTCTCCCAGAACACTGCCGCTCCACAGCCATTGCACTGCACCACTCCTGTCTTGTCTTATTTTGTGTCCCCTGTCCTGTTTTTCTGTATGCTTACTCTCTCCTCTCCTTACAACTCTCACCCTTCCTGTTCTGGGACAGCGACTTCCTATATTCTTCAGTAGCCTCCTTCTTCCTTGCTCAGTGTCAGACCACCAGCAGCTAGGGGTGGAGAGCAAGCTACTTTTTTCCTTTAGGGTTGACAAAACTAATGTTTCTCTATGATCCTTCCCTTCCTACTGTCAAACAGGAAGTTCCTGTTGTCAGTCAAATCCAGTGGCTATAAAAGTAGAACTGGCTTAGGGTGGCAGGGTGGGTGGAGGGGTGGGATAGAGGGCAATTAGTAAGAAAAAAGGCTAGCAACAGGAAATTGTAATTGGAGTCACCTGCTTTTATATTGTCTAAGCCACACCCCCAGTTAAGCTCTCTCTCCTCCTACTGATTTAGCAAAGTAAGTTGATACAGTACCCTTCCCAGCACAGAACACAACACTGACTTTCTTTCTTTTTTTCTTTTAATCCTATATATATAGATATGTAACCTATGCATACATTAAATCAAGGCTGCAGCCATTTAATGGAATCTTAGAAACATAGTCTATGATGGCGGATAAGGACCGCTTGGCCCACACAGTCTGCCCATTTCCCTACCTATTGGATAAGCTGCAGATCCCAATTCACCCATAACCTAAACCCTGATACTCACTCGTGATCCAAACCCCAATCCTCACTCATGATATGAATCCCAATCCTCACTAATGATATGAACCTTAATTCATCCATGATCTAAATCCCAGTTCACCCATAGCCTACCCCCCAATACTCAGTCATGATATAAACCCCAACCCATCCGCGATCTAAATCTTAATCAACTCATGATGTAAACAACCCTTACTCATGATCTAAACCTCAATATGAGGAAACAAACTTCAGCTCAGTATGCTTTCCCTGCCAAAAACTCTAAATATTTACTGTTAAAAAAAAAAAAAATCCACCCATGCTCCAAACCCAACACTCAGTCATGTCAAAACTCAATCCAAAAGAATGACTGAAAATAAATCAGTTGATTATGCTGCAAATGCAGAGAAACCCTGCTGGAATAGATCATGAGTGTTCATCTCCTCCACCATGAACTCTAGATTTAGTAGTTGCCGTATTGGTCCTTGCAAGAATAGATCCAGAAGCAAATGATTTGATACCTTTTAATGGACCAACATAGATGTAACAAGAACAAAGTGCTCTAGCTTTCGGACCAACCAGTCCTTCTTCAGAAGCTCATGGCAGTTGTTTGGAAAATACAATACTTATAACAGCTAGATAATGCAGAGAAAAACAGAAAAAATCCCCATTGGTTTAAAATACTCATTAAAAAAACAGATGATGTCAGACAAGTTTAACAGTACAATACTGCCCTCAGTCCGAATGAACCTTGGGTTCAGATGTTCCTGGTGCAAGACACATATAAGAATCCTACTGCATATAAATTTAATTGACATAAGATAACACTGCAGAAGCAGATAACTCCCAAATGCATGGATGAGTGCTACAGTCAGTATAAGGATGTGATTACTGAAAGGCAACCCCACCTAGTTTAAAGACAGACTGAGATAGTTAGGGCTCATGAAATTACAATGTATGCATTAAAGACAAGAATTACCAGTAAAGTTGTCTAAAAAATATCAGTGCTCACTGTGTGATGTGTAAAACCTAGCTGGACTTGCCACCCAGCTGTATTCTCAAGCTAAATACAAGGCCCAAGAGATTACAAAAACCTCAGGACTATATACATGATAATTAAAATATAAATAGATAATATTAGTGTTAAGCAAAAACTCTAGTCGAGGAACCTCAAGGAATTCAGACCATGCAGCCTGATATGTACTGGATGTCAATATATACTGAGAATGTAACAACTTCATGTACCACAAGTGTCTAGGGAATCTGAAAAAGAGATAAAAGTAATTTATCTCCTCCTGTTCATACAAACAATACAACCTTAACCCACCCACATCACAATAATGTGGGTGAGGAATACATAGCTTAAACGAGATGTAGTCTCTCTCTCTATCCCCACCTCCTTTTCTCTCTCTCTCCCACAGACAGACACACACATACATACACACACACACACACACACACACTCTCAATCCCTCTCCTAGTGAACCTATATTAACTTCTGATCGCTGTAATTGTTCCTCAAAGGAATACAACTTGTCATGAAATCCTGAGTAAAGTACTATAATATTAGCCTAATGTAAAAAGATATGTGCAGGACCCCAAGCAAATGAGATCACACATCCCAATATGTACAGAGTTACAAAAATTATATATAACAGTATAAGATAACACTCCTGTATGTACACTAGCAGGCTGGTAATCTAATATGGTGCAATGGAATCAATCCCCCCACAGGCAAAGATAAAAAGTAAGAAGAAATTCTTTATGTGTGTGAAATAAAAATAGTAACACATTATAACTCCATATAGCTAAATAGAGACTTACCTCAATGTGACAGCAAGCCCCACATCTTTTATATCACATACTTCACAGCATACCCACACACATGCATACATACATGCATCCACATCTCACATATGCTGAAGTCCTATAATATGTCAGTTTGAAGAAGAAAAGGTCTGTGAATGTTAGTTTCTGTAGTGTCCCATAAAAGTCAATATCCAAGTTCATCCCATCTGCTACCATATTGAGATGTAAGATAAGTTTAATCTCAAAGCTCGCCTCTGTTGTGTGTTTTGAGATTTCCTTTTAAGACCATTACTGACATATCTGAGACTGAGTGGTCAGGCTGGGAAGTGATGCCCACTGGTTTGTCAGTCTTCCTTGCTGTAATAGTATGTCTGTGTGAGTTCATCCTAGTGCGGAGCTGTTGGCGTGTTCTCCTACATATCCTGTTTGTGGACATCTCTTGCACTGAATGAAATAAACAACATATCGTGACTTGCATGTATAACTCCCATGCACCTGGAATTGTCTGTTTTGTGATGTAACCACACAGTCTGAGGTAGAAATGAGCCTACAGGTCTTGCAGGGGCGTGATTGCAGGGTGTGTGCCATTGTGTGACATGGTATTCTGTTCGTGAAAGTTTGCTCCTAATAATTAGGCTGGATAAATTTGGCGGTTGTTTAAAGATAGTAGTGGGAGTTCCTGAAAAAATACAATTAAGGTGTCATCCTCACTAAATATTGGGTGGAGATCTTTAATAATCTTACATGAGCGTTCAAGGTCTGGATGATATGTGACTACCAAGGGTATTCTTTCTGTAGCTGTCTTTTCTTTATATTGAAGTAGTTGTTGTCTTGGTACTTATGCCGTCTGCTCTGTTATCCTGTCAATTTCCTGGAAGAGTGTCCCTGCTCCATAAAGGTGTTTTCAACATAGCCAAATGTGTATCTCTGTCATCCTCATTTGAACAAATACGTTGACAACGAAGGGCTTGACTGTATATGACAGATTTTTGTATGGTTAGGGTGATTACTTTTCCTGTGCAGGTATCTCTGTCTGTCTGTTGGCTTCCTGTAAATACATGTATGTAAGGTTCCATCCTTAATGATGACTGTGGTGTCCAGAAAGTTAACCTTGGTGGTAGAGTACTCCAAGGTAAGCTTTATAGTAGGGTGGAAATTATTAAGTTTGTGATGAAAATCTTTGAGTGCATCTGTGCCTTCCGTCCAGATGATAAACAAATCATCAATGTAGCGGAAATAAGCCAGTGGTTTGTGGGGATACTGCCTAAAAATCCTCCTCCAAGTCAGCCATAAAGGTTAGCATACTGTGGAGCCATTTTGGTGCCCATTGCTGTTCCCATAGTTTGAACATAATGTTTACCATTGAAGTTGAAGTTGTTATGTGTCAAAATGAATTCCATAAGTTCCCCACCACTCCAGGGTTGATGTTTTGGTCAGGTCCTTTCTCATGTATGTATTTAAGGCATGCTGCAATGCCATCTGTGTGTGGAATATTAGTGTAGAGGGATGTTACATCCATTGTCACTAAAATGGCATCAGGTGGTAAATCTTTATAACCAGAAAGTACACGCAACAAGTGTGTAGTGTCCTGGATATAACTGTCTCTTTCCATAACCAGCGGTTTCAAAATGGTCTCTACAAACCCTGAGATCCCCTCAGTCAGGGTACCATTACCAGAGACTATGGGTCTCCCTGGATTGCCAGGTTTATGTATTTTAGGCAGCATGTAGAATGTCCCTGGCTTTGGTTCAGCAGGAATGGGTGAACTAGTTTTTGGACATGGTCAGAAAAGTTTTAATTAAGTCACATAGTTCATCTTTATATCTTGTAGTGGGGTCACTCTCCAGTTCTCTGTAGTATGTAAGATCTGTTAGCTGTCTATTAGCTTCAGTAATATAATCCTCTCTGTTTAAAATCACCACTGCAGAACCTTTATCAGCTTTTTGATGACAATGTTGTGGTTTGATTTCAGTGTCCCTATAGCTCATTGCCCAGTGGAGAGAGGTTATAATGGGTTTGTTTTTGCCTGGTAAGGATCTGACCACTGACTTGTTGGCGGAAACAATTAATATAATTGTCTAGTTTTTGTTACGCCCACTTGAGGGGGTAAAATCAGATTCTTTTTCTTATCCATTACATTATTGCTGTTTGCACTGTCTTCACTACCAGTGATTTCTTCCTGCCATGAAAGAATTCTTTAAGTCTTAATCTCACGGAAGTACTCCTCTAGTTCACCACAAAACAGTATGTTATCCAGTGGTTTTGTTGGGCAGAAAGTGAGGCCTTTGAAAGTACATTCAGTTCTCCAGTAGTCAGTGTGTGGTTGGACAAATTAACAACTGAAAGGTGCCCATCAGTATTGTGTAGTTGTTCAGTGACTCCATTGTGTGCTTCATGGTTGTTAGGAAGTATGGTATGTTGAAGGGCATCTAATTTCCTATTTTTCACAAGCATGGCTTTTCTTAAGGTCCTTTGGTAGTTAATGTGTATCTCTCGCAAGATGTCTTGAATAGGTTCCCCAGACCCTTTCCAGAGTGGTTACAATTTCAGCAAACTCTTTGTTAAGAACAACTTTTTGAGCATATGACATGTGAATCCTGTGATTTCTCAGTTTCTCAGAGGTCCTATGACAAAGTTGTTCTGCATAAGTAGAATTGTTTGTATTTCTATTTAGCTATATGGAGTTATAATGTGTTACTATTTTTATTTCACACACATAAAGAATTTCTTCTTACTTTTTATCTTTGCCTGTGGGGATTGATTCCATTGCACCATATTAGATTACCCAGCCTGCTAGTGTACATACAGGAGTGTTATCTTATACTGTTATATATAATTTTGTAACTCTGTACATATTGGGATGTGTGATCTCATTTGCTTGGGGTCCTGTACATATCTTTTTACATTAGGCTAATATTATAGTACTTTACTCAGGATTTCATGACAAGTTGTATTCCTTTGGGGAACAATTACTATTACTGAAGTTAATATAGGTTCACTAGGAGAGGGATTGAGAGTGTGTGTGTGTGTGTGTATGTATGTGTGTGTCTGTCTGTGGGGGAGAGAGAGAGAGAGAAAAGGAGGGTGGGGATAGAGAGAGAGAGACTACATCTCGTTTAAGCTATGTATCTCCCTCACCCACATTATTGTGATGTGGGGTGGGTTAGGTTGTATTGTTTGTATGAACAGGAGGAGATAAATTACTTTTTTATCTCTTTTTCAGATTCCCTAGACACTTGTGGTACATGAAGTTGTTACATTCTCAGTATATATTGACATCAGTACATATCAGGCTGCATGGTCTGAATTCCTTGAGGTTCCTCGACTAGAGTTTTTTGCTTAACACTAATATTATCTATTTATATTTTAATTATCATGTATATAGTCCTGAGGTTTTTGTAATCTCTTGGGCCTTTTATTTAGCTTGAGAATACAGCTGGGTGGCAAGTCCAGCTAGGTTTTACACATCACACAGTGAGCACTGATGTTTTTTAGACAACTTTACTGGTAATTTTGTCTTTAATGCATACATTGTAATTTCATGAGCCCTTAACTATCTCAGTCTGTCTTTAGCTGGTGGGTTGCCTTTCAGTAATCACATCCTTATACTGACTGTGGCACCCATGGCTTGATTTGGGAGTTATCTGCTTCTGCAGTGTTATCTTATGTCAATTAAATTTATGCAGTAGGATTCCTTATATGTGTCTTGCACTAGGAACATCTGAACCCAAGGTTCATTCGGACTGAGGGCAGTATTGTACTGTTAAACTTGTCTGACATCATCTGTTTTTTAATGAGTATTTTAAACCAATGGGGATTTTTTTCTGTTTTTCTCTGCATTATCTAGCTGTTATAAGTATTGTATTTTCCAAACAACTGCCATGAGCTTCTGAAGAAGGACTGGTTGGTCCGAAAGCTAGAGCACTTTGTTCTTGTTACATCTATGTTGGTCCATTAAAAGGTATCAAATCATTTGCTTCTGGATCTATTCTTGCAAGGACCAATACGGCAACTACTAAATCTACAGTTCAACATGGAAGATACCGGAATTCGCCGTAGAATATGGCAGTTACATAACATCAAGAAGAAATTGCACGCTAGACAGTGACATCTATTTTCTAACCCAGTGCAAGAGGAGAAACATTATCCCTAAAGGTCTTACTATTTGGAATCCATTAAGAAATACAAACAATTCTTTATGCAGAACAACTTTGTCATAGGACCTCTGAGAAACTGAGAAATCACAGGATTCACATGTCATATGCTCAAAAGTTGTTCTTAACAAAGAGTTTGTGAAATTGTAACCACTCTGGAAAGGGTGTCTGGGAACCTATTCAAGACATCTTGAGATACACATTAACTACCAAAGGACCTTAAGAAAAGCCATGCTTGTGAAAAATAGGAAATTAGATGCCCTTCAACATACCATACTTCCTAACAACCATGAAGCACACAATGGAGTCACTGAACAACTACACAATACTGATGGGCACCTTTCAGTTGTTAATTTGTCCAACCACACACTGACTACTGGAGAACTGAATGTACTTTCAAGGGCCTCACTTTCTGCCCAACAAAACCACTGGATAACATACTGTTTTGTGGTGAACTAGAGGAGTACTTCCGTAGATTAAGACTTAAAGAATTCTTTCATGGCAGGAAGAAATCACTGGTAGTGAAGACAGTGCAAACAGCAATAATGTAATGGATAAGAAAAGAATCTGATTTTACTCCCTCAAGTGGGTGAATAAAAACTAGACAATTATATTAATTGTTTCGCCAACAAGTCAGTGGTCAGATCCTTACCAGGCAAAACAAACCCATTATAACCTCTTCCACTGGAACGGCGAGCTATAGGGACACTGAAATCAAACCACAACATTGTCATCAAAAGCTGATAAAGGTTCTGCAGTGGTGATTTTAAACAGAGAGGATTATATTACTGAAGCTAATAGACAGCTAACAGATCTTACATACTACAGAGAACTGGAGAGTGACCCACTACAAGATATAAAGATGAACTATGTGACTTAATTAAAACTTTCCTGACCATGTCCAAAAGAAACTAGTTCACCTCATTCCTGCTGAACCAAAGCCAGGGACATTCTACATGCTGCCTAAAATACATAAACCTGCAAATCCAGGGAGACCCATAGTCTCTGGTAATGGTACCCTGACTGAGGGATCTCAGGGTTTGTAGAGACCATTTTGAAACCGCTGGTTATGGAAAGAGACAGTTATATCCAGGACACTACACACTTGTTGCGTGTACTTTCTGGTTATAAAGATTTACCACCTGATGCCATTTTAGTGACAATGGATGTAACATCCTCTACACTAATATTCCACACACAGATGGCATTGCAGTATGCCTTAAATACATACATGAGAAAGGACCTGACCAAAACATCAACCCTGGAGTGGTGGGGAACTTATGGAATTCATTTTGACACATAACAACTTCAACTTCAATGGTAAACATTATGTTCAAACTATGGGAACAGCAATGGGCACCAAATGGCTCCACAGTATGCTAACCTCTTTATGGCTGACTTGAGGAGGATTTTAAGGCAGTATCCCACAAACCACTGGCTTATTTCCGTTACATTGATGATTTGTTTATCATCTGGACGGAAGGCACAGATGCACTCAAAGATTTTCATCACAAACTTAATAATCTCCACCTTACTATAAAGCTTACCCTGGAGTACTCTACCACCAAGGTTAACTTTCTGACACCCATGTCATCATTAAGGATGGAACCTATACATGTATTTACAGGAAGCCAACAGACAGACAGAGATACCTGCACAGGAAAAGTAATCACCTCTAACCATACAAAAAATCTGTCATATACAGTCAAGCCTTCGTTGTCAACGATTTGTTCAAATGAGGATGACAGAGATACATTTGGCTATGTTGAAAACACCTTATGGAGCAGGACACTCTTCCAGGGAAATTGACAGGATAACAGAACGGCAACGCAAGTACCAAGACAACAACTACTTCAATATAAAGAAAGACAGCTACAGAAAGAATACCCTTGTAGTCCATATCATCCAGACCTTGAACGCTCATGTAAGATTATTAAAGATCTCCACCCAATATTTAGTGAGGATGACACCTTTAATTGTATTTTTCAGAACTCCCACTACTATCTTTTAAACAACCGCCAAATTTATCCAGCCTAATTATTAGGAGCAAACTTTCACTGAACAGAATACCATGTCACACAATGGCACACCTACCCTGCAATCAACGCCTCAAGACCTGTAGGCTCATATTTCTACCTCAGACTGTGTGGTTACATCACAAAACAGACAATTCCAGGTATGGGAGTTACATGCAAGTCAATATATGTTGTTTATTTCATTCAGTGCAAGAGATGTCCACAAACAGGATATGGTAGAGAGACACGCCAACAGCTCCGCACTAGGATGAACTCACACAGACATACTATATTACAGCAAGGAAGACTGACAAACCAGTGGGGCATCACTTCTCCCAGCCTGACCACTCAGTCTCAGATATGTCAGTAATGGTCTTAAAAGGAAATCTTAAAACACACAACAGAGACGAGCTTTTGAGATTAAACTTATCTTACATCTCAATATGGTAGCAGATGGGATGAACTTGATATTGGCTTTATAGGGACACTCACAGAAACTAACATTCACAGACCTTTCTTCTTCAAACTGACATATTATAGGACTTCAGCATATGAGATGTGGATGCATGTATGTATGCATGTGTGTGGGTATGTGCTGTGAAGTATGTGATATAACAGATGTGGGCTTGCTGTCACATTGAGGTAAGTCTCTATTTAGCTATATGGAGTTATAATGTGTTACTATTTTATTTCACACACATAAAGAATTTCTTCTTATTTTTATCTTTGCCTGTGGGGGATTGATTCCATTGCACCATATTAGATTACCCAGCCTGCTAGTGTACATACAGGAGTGTTATCTTATACTGTTATATATAATTTTTGTAACTCTGTACATATTGGGATGTGTGATCTCATTTGCTTGGGGTCCTGTACATATCTTTTACATTAGGCTAATATTATAGTACATTTTACTCAGGATTTCATGACAAGTTGTATTCCTTTGGGGAACAATTACAGTACTGAAGTTAATATAGGTTCACTAGGAGGGATTGAGAGTGTGTGTGTGTGTGTGTGTGTGTGTATGTATGTGTGTGTCTGTCTGTGGAGAGAGAGAGAGAGAGAGAGAAAAAGGAGGGTGGGGATAAGAGAGAGAGACTACATCTCGTTTGCTTATGATCTCCCTCACCCACATTATTGTGATGTGGGGTGGGTTAGGTTGTATTGTTTGTATGAACAGGAGGAGATAAATTACTTTTTTATCTCTTTTTCAGATTCCCTAGACACTTGTGGTACATGAAGTTGTTACATTCTCAGTATATATTGACATCAGTACATATCAGGCTGCATGGTCTGAATTCCTTGAGGTTCCTCGACTAGAGTTTTTTGCTTAACACTAATATTATCTATTTATATTTTAATTATCATGTATATAGTCCTGAGGTTTTGTAATCTCTTGGGCCTTTATTTAGCTTGAGAATACAGCTGGGTGGCAAGTCCAGCTAGGTTTTACACATCACACAGTGAGCACTGATGTTTTTAGACAACTTTACTGGTAATTTTGTCTTTAATGCATACATTGTAATTTCATGAGCCCTTAACTATCTCAGTCTGTCTTAAGCTGGGTGGGGGTTGCCTTCAGTAATCACATCCTTATACTGACTGTGGACCCATGGCTTGATTTGGGAGTTATCTGCTTCTGCAGTGTTATCTTATGTCAATTAAATTTATGTGCAGTAGATTCCTTATATGTGTCTTGCACCAGGAACATCTGAACCCAAGGTTCATTCGGACTGAGGGCAGTATTGTACTGTTAAACTTGTCTGACATCATCTGTTTTTTTTAATGAGTATTTTAAACCAATGGGGATTTTTTTCTGTTTTTCTCTGCATTATCTAGCTGTTATAAGTATTGTATTTTCCAAACAACTGCCATGAGCTTCTGAAGAAGGACTGGTTGGTCCGAAAGCTAGAGCACTTTGTTTCTCCTCCACCATGGAAGCCATTTTCTTTCTTTCATAGG
Source organism: Neoceratodus forsteri (assembly GCA_016271365.2). Taxonomy (NCBI): domain Eukaryota; kingdom Metazoa; phylum Chordata; order Ceratodontiformes; family Ceratodontidae; genus Neoceratodus; species Neoceratodus forsteri. The sequence goes on from CM057459.1 coordinate 1,469,622,728, forward strand.
TATCATAGGTCGGTACTGAGCTATTTAGACTTTCGTCCATAATGCGCGTATATTAAAATTTTCCCAGTCTGAATAACTCATTCAATTTTAGTTTAAAGGACTTTATCGATGGACTGCCTACCACCTCTTCTGGTAACTGATTCCATTTGGCTACCACGCTTTGGTTGAACCACATCTCCTGCAGTTCTCACCCCTCAGCTGCAGTGTATGTACTCTGGTATTAAAGAGTTGGTTTCTATACTCTAGTCCCAGCATTTCCCATAGGTCTTGGTCGTCCAGTGCTTTAAACAGTAAGCACATGTCCCCCCTCCATCTCCTATACTCTAGAGGGAACAGGTCCAATTCTGCCAGTCTAGTATTGTAGTCTTTGTCTACCATACCTTTTATGGAATGAGTGGCTCGCTTTTGTACCTTCTCAATCATTTGTATTTTATTTTGATGATATGGAGACCATAACTGGGCTCCATATTCGAGAATGGGCCTCATCAGAGAGCTGTACAGGGGGATCACTACTTCCCTGTTTTGGCTAGCTATATATCATAATATGAAATTTAGCACAATGTTGGCTTTTTTGCTCATTTTATTGCAGTGGACCTTGAATTGTAGATCGTCTGTAATAATTATACCCAGGTCCTTCTCCTCTATTACTGTTCTGTATAGTGTTGGCTAGATTGTAGGTATGATATGTGTTTTTCCTTTCCAAATGCATTACTGTACATTTATTTGGATTTAGGGGAAGTTTATATGTCCTACACCACTCGTGTATATAATTTAGAGCCTTCTGCAAGGCTTTATGATCTCCCTCATGTTTGATTTCCAACCCCAATCTGCAGTTGTCAGCGAACTTAGTAACCCATACATTGTTTTGCTCATATTTAAGCAATGCCACATAGATCAGTGTCTGTGACTCAGCAGGTTGTACACTCACCTCTGAGGCTGGGAGATCTTAAGGCTGTGGGTTCTATCCCCACACCAGGCACTTGGGTTAATATCTCACTACTGACACTGTAGTGCAGCATGGTGGGGGGGGATGCTGCACTCCTGAGGTGCCGTCTTTCAGATGAGACGTTAAACCGAGGTCCCATCTGCCTGTTCTGGTGGTAGTTCAGGTGGATGTTAAAGATCCCATGGCACTTCTCGAAAGAGTAGGAGAAAGTTTATTGAACAGAAAATCAGTATACATTCCTACAAATTACAAAGCATACATCACAATGGTTAAAGAAAAATCAACCAAACAACAAAAGAAAAATAAACGTACAGAATTTATGTAATTGCACTATCTGTTGCTGTTATCCACGGAAGGCCTGTCCATAGTTTAAGTACTTCTTGAGTAGAGAGTCATGTACAATCTAGAACATAAATCTTGTATAACTTCTTTACACTTTTATTAATTAATTCTATATAGGTACTCTCTTTCTGCTGTAAATAAACATCTTGCCATCCCGATATTCCACTTTAATGCTGTAAAAAGTAAGTCCATTGTACTTGGATTCCACTTTTTCCACTGTTGAGAGAAGTGGCCATACATTAGGTTAGCATAAGTGACTGTCCCAAAAATAGGTTCTTGCCACTGACCTGCTAAAAAGGTCCAAACATTTCCAATAAAGGAACACTCAAAAAACAGATGTTCTGTTGTCTCTACTGTATTTGTACTTCTGGGGCGACTGCGTATTCTTTCTTGCAGCTGCTCATATTTTTGGTTTCCCTTTATGTTGATTTCCTCGGATTCGAGAGTGCCAGTCCACAGAGCACGTCAAGGCTTCTTTAAAAAGCTATGTATTTGAGAAAGCCTTTGATTAGGCCAACCCATTGTCTTTTAATTGTTTTTAAATGTATATTTATTTGTTGGTTGTTTATTTGTATTGTATCTGTGCTTTGACAATTTTGAAAAGCGCTTTATAAACAAAATTTGATTTGATTTGATTCCTCATGGCATGAAAGCCAGTGAAAGTCCCACATGTGTGCAGATATTCTTGTTGACTGCAGAAGGGTTTGTAGGGAGCTCAAATATGGGGCTGGGCAATTCACAAAAGGCTCTGGTACCTCACACAAGGCTATTAAAAGCTGCCTATATAGTATTTTGTGTGAAGAAGCTGAAATAATATTCTGAGAGGTAAGTTTCCATTGTTTCAGCCGTAAGAAGGTTTTCTTAATATATAATGGGGTGATTTCCGAAGCTCTGAGTTTCTTAAGTGTATTTGTTTCCCATTGGTTAAACCAACTTGGGCTACTGTGCTTATGAAACCACTGCTCCCACCCCCTCTGTGTGTTTATGAGCAGGGGCTTGATATTAAAAATTAAAAAAATACTATTAAAAAACAAAATGGGGTTGACCATAGAAAGACCTCCATATTTAATAGACAAATAGGTTATATTCCTTTTAATGGGACTCAAGCAGCTTCCTCATATGGCCTGAAAAAACAGGCTTAGTATAGATGTTTCAAACTAAATAAATACATAAAGGCTTAGACACTGGAAACATATAACTGAGAAACAAAAAGGTGGGGACTGAAAAAGGTTTAATTAAGTATACCCTTTTCTTCTTGCCTATTTTACTCTTGTTCCATTGAGCCACTTTTTGTTTTCCATTAACTCATTTTTTATCCCAGTTTATTATTTCCATCCCTGGGGGCCCAAACTTAACTCCTAAAATGGGGACTGGGTCTTTTGTAAGACATATGGGACCAATATTGGTGTCCGTATTTGGAGCAGTTCCTACTGAAAGACCTGTACATTTATTCAAGTTTAACTCTGCCCCTGACTTAGAGCCAAATCCTGTACATATTGACGAGGATTTATGCACTGAATCTTTGTCAGCTACTATTAGGCACAGGCCATCCACGTAGGCCAAAGCTTTAGGTACATTTTGTTTGTTTGGGTTGGATATTTGCTTAATAGCTTGACAGTTATTTAGCTTATGTAACAAAGGATCAATGAAGAACAAATACAAGAGGGGACTGAGAGGGCATCCCTGCCGCACTCCCCTTTTGATCAGTATTAATGGACCTATCCAGCCATTCACCACTGGAACCACCATTGCTGTTCTATATAGTGACTTAATCCAATCAATCATGACTTGTGGAACACTGTACTTTTGTAAGGAAGACCATAAAATGTCATGATTTATTGAATCAAAGGCCTTCCTCTGATCTAGAGAAATAATATATCCTGAAAGAGTATCTGTCTGTCCTGCAGTTATTAATTCTCTTAATAGTATAAGATGGTCACGAATATCCCCATTTGGAATAGAACATGATTGTTCTGATGAAATGACTACTTCTGCAATTAAAAGTAGCCGGCCAGTTAAAATTTTGGTCAGAATTTTAAAATCTGTGTTTAACATACAGATCGGCCTCCAGTTATTTAAGTTTGACTTTTCTCCTTTTTATATAAATATATCAAAGTGCCTTTATTAAAGTGTAGTGGTACCTGGCCCATTTGTAATATTGTATTAAGGACACTAGTAAGTTTGGCTCCAAGATGTTCTCCCAATACTTTAGAAAGTTGACTCGGGAGTCCATCTGGGCTTGGCATAGTATTGCTTTTTAACCGTTGACTAGTAGCCATGGTTTCTGCCAAGGTGATTGGTTGGCTAATTGTGGTCAGTATGTGGGGGGGAACGACTTGTGGTATTTGAAGGTCTGAGAGAATTTTCAGTGCTTCCTGAGGGTCTGCAGTTGTAGGAGAAAAAAGTTGGATAGACAAATCTGTAACTACATTTCAGATTTCTTGCCTAGTAGAACATATTCTCCCCTCCTGATCTTTGAAGGAGGCCATTGATTTATGCTCTATACTGTGAAAGTTTTGGTCAGCTGGGCAGACTACCTGTGCTGTGCCTTGCATGCCAAATTTATGCTGATTATACAATTGGGCTGCCTTCTCTTTATGGAATGAAAGCATTTCTTTTTGTACTAACTGTATCTGTTGCCCCATGTTCTGTCGAGTAATGCTGGAGATTGTGAAAAGAGTCTGCAATTGATGCCTTTGCTGTAAATATTTGAGATATTCAGTATTACTTTTTTCTTTCCTGTACTGTTTCAAAAATAATGTTAAATCTGTTTTGGTATCTTCCCACCAGAGAATAGGGTTGTCATAAAGAACCAAAACAGATTTTCTAGCCTCAAAAAAATGTGCTAGGGAGCCCATAAAGGCACCGTCCTGGAGTAGTGTGGTGTTAAACTTCCACAGTCCTGGCCCTTTTTTCCCAAGGGAGTTTGCCCCAAGAGTTATAGATACCAATTTATGGTCAGAAAATTCTGGTGGTGTGACCTTTGCAGAGGAAAGTATTATATTTTGAGATATAAAAATATAATCAATCCTCGTGGTTAGGGGACCTTTCTGAAAGATCTGGGTGTGTTGTTTTACTTTTTCTAAATATGCGTCTCGCAGCCTGGCTAAGTGTAATATTTTTTTTAAGGCCTGTGTATCACAAAACAGTTTTTGTGATTTGGTCTGTGCTCTTTTGTCCTTAAGACTAAGGCCGAAATTAAAGTCACCCGAGAAGATAATTTCTTTAGAAGTGTGTAAGTATGGTTGAATTAAGGAAAAAAGGTCTATATGAGCTGTTTTAGTTTGGGGTGCATAGAGATTAATCAGGCAGTAAGGAGTATGTTGTATTAACACATCAAGTGTTGGAGCCCTTCCAGGGGCCAAGTCATACATTTTTAGAACCCTAAACCCAGGCAGGTGAATAAGAATACCAACACCAAAAGAAACTTCCTGTCCAATTGACCAGAAAGAGGGCCCTAATAGCCAGTCTCTCTGAGCTTGTTTGATTTCATGTACAGTGTGAAGTCTGGTGTCCTGCAGAAAGAATATGACTAACCGCAAAGAAACAATAAAAGAAAACACAATCTGATGCTTTCCTATTCTTTTTATATTATTTATGTTCATAGTATGACATTGTATAGTATCACACATTATGAAAAATAGTAGGTAAGTGCAATAAAACCATCACATCTTATAGATTACTCACCTTATTTCTTCTTACCAACTGCTACCCCCTTACTTTTAGGTCTAGCTTTTCGCTTTTGTGAACCTCTGCCCTTAGTATACACTTCAGTATCTGTGGTTCTCACAGGGTGGGATGAGGAGAGGGAGGAGGAATCAGAGTCCTCACCTGAATCAGCTGAGGTGTCTTGCAAAATTTCATATTGATTAGTCAGTTCTATGGGAGAAGTTCTTGTTGCTTTTGGGGGGTGGGGAGCAACCTTCAGTTTTGTTCTTGCAGAGTGCCTGTATGTAGTCAGGGCTGGCTCTTTTGGGGGAGGCATATCGAAACAAGCTATAGAGCTTTCAACACCTGTTCCAGAGGACATAGTAGCTATAGGCTGAGGTGGGGGTTCTGCCTGAACAGGCTCTACAGAAGGGGGGGTTCCTTTGTAGAAGACACTGTCTGCTCTTCAGAGATAAGAGAAACTCCCTGAAGTGTGGTTACTGAGGTTGTACCTGATTTATTCTGGACGTTAGCTTTTTGAGCCTGGGAAATTAAAAATTGTTGGTCTGCTCCCTCATCATGATGGTCTTGGTTGTGGGCTGCCCAAGTACAGTTGGAAAACGTGTGGCCCACCTTATCACATAGGTTACACCTACATTCATTCAAACAGTTCAAGCTTAAATGTTCTGATTCCCGCACATGTTACATTTTACCATGTCACATGCACTGCTTAAGTGAGTTGGAGTCACACACCTATAACAGGCCTTGGGTCGACCCTGGTAAAACAATACTCGCTTGTCTCATCCAAGAAAAAAGAGTTAGGCAAATGCAAAATCCCTGAATCTGTAGTTTTTAGAAGCACTTTCACTTTCCACCCCCTATCCATATGTTTTCTGAATCAAATATTGCCTCTGGTTCACCAAGTACTGTACACCGCAGCTTAAACCAGTGTAACACATCTGATATGTCCACTCCTTCATTTCAAAATAGAATTGTGGTGGTTTTGTAGGCAGGTTTCGTGAGAAGAGTTACTAGAAAGAGAGTCCACAAACTGTTCGTTTTAGAGAGTGATATTTTGACCAGAACCGTTCAAGCCCCCCCGAGTAGTTTTAAAACTGACATCAAAGGATGTTTCCCCAGATATGCGAATAAGCGCATATATTTCATGCGAGAAGAATTTCATTGTGTCTTTTAATAAAGTCCTTGCCACAAAGACACAGTCTGGGGGTTCATGTATGCCTCCTGTGTATGTAAGCCGAACTGCATTATGGCGTTTTGCTGGAAGGACTGGGAGAGGAAAAAGAGAAGAAAATATTTTTTTCTGACCGTCTGTTTTTTTTTTTTTTTTTTAATGGTGCCTCAGACTGCTGTGCATACAGGGAAGGTACTATCATAGCAGCTTGAGTCAGGGGTTGTACAGCTGGTAAAGTGAGCGTAGAATTTTGTGTTAACGTTAGTTCTGGGGGTATAAACAGGGGATCTGGATCACTGCCATCAGTTCATTCAGTTCCAACCTCTTTCTCTTCATTTAAAAAGTCTGCGGGAACTGGCATTTGTGTCGGGGATCCTCCAGAGACCCATTCATTCATATCAGGATGTTTTTCCCAGCCTGCCCCCTATAATGCTTTTTCCACTGACCAGGTACTGTTTTTGCTTGCAGAATTATCAGAAGGAAGAACAGAGGATATATGCTTACTCACTGTAGATGGTTTTTTTTTTTTATTTAGTTGTTTAACCAGGTATAGCACACTAAGCTGAAAGCTTTTTTACAGGAGCGACCTGGGAGCACAAGGAGGTTAAGTGACTTGCTCAGGGTCACACAGTATGCAAGTGGAAGCTGTGGGATTCAAACCCAGGTCTGGTCTGCTGGATGTCACCAGATTTGCAGCTCAGAGCCTTAGACCACTGCGCTATACTGCCTCCTAAAGTTTCTGTAAGGTCCGAGGGAATAGCGGTGATAGTCTCAGTGGCTGCATTGGCAGATGGCAGCTTCTTTGATAATTCATCTCAAGTGCACGGCTGGGCTGTTGAGACAGTGTCAGTCTCGCTGTCAGCCCTAAGCCGTCGGATCTTCTGCTGGAATGATAGTTGTTTAATCATAAATTTCCACTCTTCAGACTCCAGTTGGCGTTGAAGCTCCCGAGTTTCTTCCATATCTTTAACATTATCAGACTGCATTTCACTCTACCCTGAGGCCTCTGATTCAGTGGCAGTGTCCATTATCTCATCTTGTACCTGTACAGGTGTTTCTGACTGCTTTAAGGGTTCTTCATATGATTGTTGAAGTAAAGTTCCAGAGCTCTGCTTTCCATTTTCAGCACTTTCCAGCATATTAACCCCTGGTCTAGATGAGATGGGAGAAGGGGCCTGCTCTCCCAGCTTCGTAGCTGCCTCCTTCCTTCTTTCCAGGACTGTTATCCACCATCTTGGATGGGCAGAATCTCCACTACTGGTGGGTAGGGGGAATTTCCCCGGTGCCCTGGCCAAATTTCCTCCCATTCATTACACCACCAACAGCTTAATCTGGTGCAAGGAAAGTTGGCATTCATCTGTATCCCCCTTCCCCAGGTTGTGCCAGAAAATAGGCAGAATTTGTCTAGTGCACTTACCTGGTCAACAAAAAGTAAATAAATAAATAAAATGTTAAAGAGGCTTGAGCCTAATACTGAGCCCTGTGAAACTCCACTCGTCACCCTGGACCAGTCTGACAAGGCCCCCCTGATACTTACTCATTGTTTCCTTTCTGTAAGCCATGAGTATATCCAGGCAACTATATTTTCATGTATACCCATACCTTTTAGTGCTTGGATTAGTTCTTGATGGAGTATCTTATCAAATGCTTTTGTAAAGTCTAAAAAGACTAGTCCACTGATGTACCCAAGTCTGAGCTTTTACTGACTTTATTATAGCATTCCAGGGTGATGGTCTGACAAGATCTCCCTTTGTAAACCCATGTTGAATGTTGCCATTTAGTTGCTGTGATGCCGTGTAGTCAACTATATGTTCTTTAATTATCCCGTCCAGTATTTTCCAAAATGCATTTGTAAGGCTTACTGGCCTGTAATTAGAAGGACTTTTTGTCACCTTTTTTATAAAATGGAATCACAACAGCTTCTCTCCAGGAGTTGACAACCTCCCCCTTGTCAAGAAAGCATTGGGACAGGTGAATTAGAGGAGGCGCTATTTCTCCTGCCAGCTCTTTTAGAAGTCTTGGGTGTAATCCCTCTGGTCCTGCAGACTTGTTTGAGTTTAACTTACTGATTCTACTTCTTACATCTTTAACCTTCCTTTGTATAGGACTCTTGGAAGTGTTATATTTTATAAAACCTATAGTTCCCTGGTTGTTTGTTGAACTAAATTCAGATGTAAATTATACATTTTGAATTTCTGCCATATCTCTATTGTTATTTGTTGTTGTGCCGTCTGAACTTAAAAGGGGAACTATAGTATTACCTGAATTGTCCCTGCTATTGATATGAGCATGGAAGGACTTATAGTTATCTGACTACAGTGTGCTCTTCTACAGGAGCATTAGCAGGGAGCACTCCACTTTAGTACTAAGAGATGGACAGTATCAGCACAGAGTCACTGTACCCCTTATCCTGTGTACAGTGTGCTCTTGTACAGGAGTGTTAGGAGGGAGCACTCCACTTTAGTGCTAAGAGATGGACAGTATCAGCACACAGAGTCACTATACCCCTTATCCTGTGTACAGTGTGCTCTTGTACAGGAGTGTTAGGAGTGAGCACTCCACTTTAGTGCTAAGAGATGGACAGTATCGGTGCACAGAGCCACTATACCTCTTATACTGTGTACAGTGTGCTCTTGTACAGGAGTGTTAGGAGGGAGCACTCCACTTTAGTGCTAAGAGATGGACAGTATCGGTGCACAGAGTCACTGTACCTCTTATCCTTTGTACAGTGTGCTCTTGTACAAGAGCGTTAGGAGGGAGCACTCCACTTTAGTGCTAAGAAATGGACAGTATCAGCACAGAGTCACTGTACCCCTTATCCTGTGTACAGTGTGCTCTTGTACAGGAGCGTTAGGGGGGAGCACTCCACTTTAGTGCTAAGAGATGGACAGTATCAGTGCAGAGTCAATATACCTCTTATCCTGTGTACAGTGTGCTCTTGTACAGGAGTGTTAGGAGGGAACACTCCACTTTAGTGCTAAGAGACGGACAGTATCGGTGCGCAGAGTCACTATACCTCTTATCCTGTGTACAGTGTGCTCTTGTACAGGAGGGTTAGGAGGGAGCACTCCACTTTAGTGCTAAGAGATGGACAGTATCGATGCACACAGTCACTGTACCTCTTATCCTGTGTACAGTGTGCTCTTGTACAGGAGTGTTAGGAGTGAGCACTCCACTTTAGTGCTAAGAGATGGACAGTATCGGTGCACAGAGCCACTATACCTCTTATCCTGTGTACAGTGTACTCTTGTACAGGAGTGTTAGGAGTGGGCACTCCACTTTAGTGCTAAGAGATGGACAGTATCAGTGCACAGAGCCACTATACCTCTTATCCTGGGTACAGTGTGCTCTTGCTAGCTGGATTATAATTTCTACTAGTGTTTTAAAGTGCTTACACCTCTTCTGTCTCAGTGCTCCTCCTGCACCTCCCCCCCATCCAAGCACTCTGCCTTGGCGCCGAAAAGTCTAACTACCTTTTGTCTTACTAAACTGTTCAAATCTAACCCATCGTAACTTCTATGCTATTTAAGGCCTGCTCTTTTTTCTTCTCTCCAGCTGCCTGCCCTTGAACGGGGCTGCTTGAGCTCCCCCATGGTCGGCCAGCACCCAGACAGCCACCGACCAAGACCAGGATGCCTGCCTGCAGCTCCTTGGAAGGTACGGGACAGTGCAGCCAATCGGAACACGGGCGCTTCCAGCAAACCCGCTCTGATTGGCCAGGACTTTTCCCCTGCTTCAGCCACCTGGCACTTTTTACAAATAGATTTTCGATAGAACTAAGCACATTTCAACTGTGTAATAGAAGTTTTTTTTTTTTTTAACTGGCTAGTTTTCCATTAGCAGGTTATACAGACCTGCCTCTAGAGGGATTCTTGGTCTTTCTACACAAATCACTGTACTCAATCCTGGGCAATATTGCCTGCATTATCATTCTACTTCTAATCCTGGCAAAAATTATGACTCGTAAAGCACTGATCCATGCTAAGTCAGAAGTCATCCCAGCCTGGGAACCCACAATCATAGTTCCTGCTGCATCTTCATATTGCTTCCCTCCTCTTAATCTGTTGGGTTTTCATTTTAATTCTCATCCCTCTCCTCTGACCCTCCTCCCTTCACCAACGTCTTTCCGTGCACTTCCCCCGCTAGCCTTGAACGGCCATATCAGCATCTCCTATGCCCTGGCTAGACATACCTCAATGACTGAACACCACACAAGAACCCATACAAAAAGAGCCCACTTCTACCTGATAAATGCCCTCAAGAAAATGTTTCGAATTCTCCTTTTCTGTTCAGGCAATGTCGAACTAAATCCAGGTCCTCCAACTCAAATCACTTCTCCGTCGGAGTTTGCAGCTGCTCCTGGGATGAAACTGATGATGGTCAATATTCTAAGCCTGCTCAAAACACTTGATCATCTTCAAGTTTGGGCAGCCCACACTGACCCAGATCTGATTATAATTACTGAGTCATGGCTAAAAAAGACCAACACTGATCCAGAATTACTATACCGGCTTCAAGCTCTTTAGGGCTGATAGGGATTCTGGGGAGTGGTTGTATACGCAAATCAAAATTTGATGTTAGCAGCATTTCCTGTAAACTAAGCTTCCAAGGAATACGGTAGACTGTCTCGCTAAACTTCAACTTCCATCCTCAGAGTGCATCACAATCATTGGTGGCTATAGACCCCCGTCAGGAGGCACAGAAATTCTTAACGTGTTGAAATCCATAACTTTGGCTGCTAACATGGAAACAATAATCTTAGGGGACTTCAATATGGATTGGCTCACTGCTAAATCCCACTCCCTAAAAGCCATCTGTGATGAGTTGGGTCTTACACAGATAGTAACTGAACCCACAAGAATCAATGCTTCTAACTCTGCCAACAGCTCACTCTTAGATGTCATCTTAACTTCACATCCCCATAAAATCTTACATTCTGCAGTTTTCCATAACAACATGAGTGACCACAGTATCGTTGTATGTACAAGATTCCAATCTAAAACCCAGCAGCACCCTAAATTCAGAATCAAACGCTTGTTCCATAAATTCAACTCAGTAAACTTCCTAACCGATCTAGCTATGATCAGGTGGCTAGACCTATATCTTGCCAAATCTGCTGATGCCACCATCTCTGTCCTAAATGACAACCTCACCACCCCTAATTAACAAGCATGCTCCTCTTATTAAAATGAGGGTGCGGAAAATCTCGCATCCGTGGTTCACCCAAGAGCTCAAATCTGCACTTACCAATAGAGACAAGCTATAGGCTGGGGCCAGGCACTCAAAGGATCCGGCAGACTGGCAGGTGTTTAGAACTGCCAGAAATGCCTGTGTTTAAAGTGTACGTGCTACTAAAGCAAACTTCTTCATCTCCACTCTGGAGCAGGCCAAGGGAACTCCCAAAAAATCTGGAAGACACTGAGATCCATTAAAGACCATCCTGCTGCTTCCTCCCTTCCCACCAAGATTCTGGCCAAGGACGGGATGGTTGAAAATAAACTGCGAATCCTCAAAGAACTTAACCTTTACTTTGCCGCTGCCAGATTGACATTCGACTCCTCCCCATACACTAGCCGAGTGAATAGCAACACTAGCCCAGATACTACACATGCTACTCCACCTCATCCCTTCCAGTTGTGCCTGTTTAGCTACAAAGAAGTCGAAGGCAAAATTCTTAGCCTTGACACCAAGAAAAGTGCAGGGTACGATGGCCTTGAATCATTTTTCTTGCAGTTAGGCTATGCCCAGCTCACAGCCCCAATCCTTCACATCTTCAACCTCTCTATTACCACAGCCACTGTTCTATCATGCTGGAAATCTGCCCATATTCTTCCTCTCTTCAAATCAGGAGATCCGTGTGACTTAAACAACTACCGTCCTATCTCTATCTTGCCCGTTCTCTCCAAAGTGCTGGAAAAACTTATATACAACCAACTAAAAAATCACCTCAAAGCGCACTCACTCCTAAACCCGGCCCAATCTGGCTTCAGGTCGAAGCACGGTATCATCTCAGCTTTGGCTAAAGTCCATAATGACTGGATTCATGCTATGGACACCAAGAAGGTTACTGGTGCAGTCTTTCTAGACCTCAGTAAGGCCTTCGACACTGTAGACCATCACCTCCTAATCACCTGTCTTGCCTACATAGGTGCCACTCTACTTACCTTACAGCTATCTCACAGGAAGGATACAAAAAGTCAAAGCTGATGGCCTACTATCTGCCCCCCTTCCAGCTGCCAGAGGAGTCCCTCAAGGCTCCATCCTAGGACCAGTTCTTTTTTCCTGTACATCAACAACCTTGACTCCCACATAAAGAACTCTAGCATACATTTCTTTGCGGATGATACGGTTTTGTACTCATCAGGCTCGTCCTTAACTGAAGTCAGGGAAGCACCAAGCCGACTTTATCCAGTTAGAAAGCAACCTTATCAATGCCAAGCTTCTCTAATGCCAAAAACCAAGACAATGATTTTCTTGAGACTTGCCTTGTCTGGTGCCCTACCTCCCCACCTAAAACTTCACAGTTACCTCCCTAGGTGAACCCTTAGAAGATGTACCTAAATTTAAATATCTAGGTATGTGGATGAACAACGAGCTTTCCTTCTCGACACCATCGAGGATCTATCAAAGAGGCTTAAAGCACGCTTGGGTTTCTTCTTTAGAAATAGGACCCTCTTTTCTCTCGCGACCCGCAAAAGACTTGTCCAAGCAACATTCCTTCCCTTGCTTGACTACGGAGACATTATCTTTATCTCCTCCCCAACCTTGAGCCTATCTAAACTGGACGTACTCTATCACCGTGCTCTTTGCTTCATTACTAACTCTGCCAGCAGGACCCACCACTGTGATCTTTATGCAGCAGTTGGGTGGACCTCTCTTGCCACCAGACGGCTCCTGCATGCTGGCATTTAGACCCTCAAATTACTGCTCCACAGACTGCCTGTCTATTTAACGTCTCTCATACACATCTCACATAGCGCCTACTCCCTAAGGAAATCCGATCTTATCCTACTAGATGTTCCCAGGACATGTACCACAGCTGGCCAAAGAGCTGTCTCATATGCCCTCCCAAACATTTGGAACCAACTACAAGCCATGCTGAAGCTAACCAGCATCGTATCAATTAACTCCTACAGAACACTAGCTATCAGGGCTCACGTTAACGCACTACTGATGTCCCCCTTGGGCAAAAATCCAATTTTTGATGCACTGTCTAAAATGCTCTGCATCTGCATTTGACGCAGCCCTTCTTTGCTGTGCAATGTCTCTTTAAATTTGATTTGCCTCCACTTTGAGCACTGTGATCGGTCACACTTTGGGATTCTCCGTAAGACACCAATGAGAGGAGTGGTGATTGGTCCTGTTTTTTCCCCCTCTATATCACAGCAGTGATTGGTGAGGTGATAGTAATGAATTAAGGGGGAGGGGACCCATCTGTGCAGGAGTGGCCAAGAAATCACAGCATGGGCAGCGATTTGTTGAGGAAGCCAAGGGAGGAGTTCTGAGATTTGGCATTTGTTCGTTTACAGCGGTCTCTGCGGCGGCTGTACCAGTGAGTATTTTTGTGCAATTGTAGCTCTGTATTTTTGTGTATGGTAGAAAAGAGGGATGGCAACAGCTAGCGCCTGGCAATGGAAGACACAGCCCATCATCAAGGCAGTGGAAGAAGTTTGAATCTCGACTGAGCCAGGAGAGAGATGACAACTCATGAGAAAGGCAGCACAAGGAGAAGAATCGAGCCTGGTTTGGCGGTTCAGATCGTGAAAGGTAATGGGGTTGGATATAACAAAAAAAAAATTAATCTGTGTGTGGGTCGGGAAGTTTCTCAGGTGAAACGGCAAAAGCGCTGGACACACGCCATGGCGCAGATGTGACTGGCTGTGGACTGGCTCTGTGGATATCGGGGGAGCACGTGTATTCCTGTATGAGGATCTTGAGTCTGAAATTAAAAGTAACACTCATTGACACCAAGGCAATTAAGAAAAAAGATGTTTCCTTGTTTTTTTTTGGAGGGGGTAGGGTAAGGTGCACTGGCCATATGATTTTGTCACTGTATTTATTTGGAGCCATCTTAAATTACTGCCTCTCACTCCGGAACTTAGACAGCACTGCCCTGCCTGACAATAGAAAGAAAAAGTAAGACTAGTGTTTCATTGATCATACCTTACTGATGTGCCTCCTGGAGGCTGTAGCACCTCTTGTAATACTGTATTTATTTTGTAATCACGCACATCAGTATGAATGATTGGTGACACCCTTATGACTTTTTCTGTTGTGTATCATGCAAGATTGTACTAAACTAGAAAAGAAAGACAACACAAAGGCAGATACAAATTCAGTTAACATTTTGCAACATGAAAAAATGAAAAGTAACAAGCATATTACATATATGAATACAGAGTTTACTTCCTTCATTTATTTTTGGACAGAAATTCAAAAAAGGACAGAAGGCAGATATAGTTTTCCACCCACAGATAAGCGTGAGACACCTGTAATACATTTTAAATCAGACATTAACATTGTATTTATTTTGCGGCAGATCACAATTTTGAGGCAGTGACCCCCAACTTTTGGCTTTTGACACCCTACTTTTGAAGCAAAGAGTCAGTCTGACCCCCAGATTCTCTACCCTAATGCAAGGCCTGAGCTATCTCTAAATTAAAAGACATATGTAGGTGCTACTAGGCCCCCAATGCCAAGTCAACTTCCTAGGTACCAACTGGCCCTCTACTTATTAAGCTGAAATGTGTTGCAAAATTTAGGGCAAGGTTAAAGCTGGAATGTACTGCATATATAGCATAAGGACTTCTGTTGTGTATACCTCTTGTATTATATATATTTTTTTCTTTGTTGTTCTACATTTTATATCTCCTGTCTATGTATGTGCCTCAGGACCTCCTTGTGAATGAGCTTGCTCAACGGAGTCTTTCTGCAATAAACTTGAACTTGAACTTGCACAGGAACATTAGGAGGGAGCACTCCACTTTAGTGCTAAGAGATGGGCAGTGTCGGTGCGCAGAGCCACTATACCTCTTATCTTGTGTACAGTGTGCTCTTGTGCAGAAGCGTTGGGAGGTAGTATGTCCCTTAACTGCTATCAGTTGGACAGTATCAGCACACAGAGCCACTGTACCTCTCATCCTGTGTACAGTGTGCTCTTGTACAGGAATGTTAGGAGAGAGCACTCCACTTTAGTACTATGAGTTGGACAGTATCGGTGTACAGAGCCACTGTACCCCTTATCTTGGGTACAGTGCGCTCTACTGCAGGAGCGATAGGAGGGAGCACTCCACTTTAGTGCTTAGAGATAGTCAGTATCGTGCAGAGTCACTAAACCCCCTATCCTGTGTACAGTGTGCTCTACTGCAGGAGTGTTAGTAGGGAGCACTCCACTTTAGTGCTAAGAGATGGACAGTATCAGCACACAGAGTCACTATACCTCTTATCCTGTGTACAGTGTGCTCTTGCACAGGAGCATTAGAAGGGAGCACTCCACTTTAGTAACATGAGATGGACTGTATCCGTGTGCAGACCCACTGTACCTCTTATCCAGTGTCCTCTTGTACAGGAGTGTCCGGAGGGAGACCTCCACTTTAGTGCTATGAGACGGACAGTATCGGTGCACAGAGCCACTGTACCCCTTATCCTGGGTACAGTGCGCTCTACTACAGGAGCGATAGGAGGGAGCACTCCACTTTAGTGCTAAGAGATGGACAGTATCAGCACACAGAGTCACTATACCCCTTACCCTGTGTACAGTGTGCTCTTGTACAGGAGTGTTAGGAGGGAGCACTCCACTTTAGTGCTAAGAGATGGACAGTATCAGCACAGAGTCACTGTACCCCTTATCCTGGGTACAGTGCGCTCTACTACAGGAGCGATAGGAGGGAGCACTCCACTTTAGTGCTAAGAGATGGACAGTATCAGTGCACAGAGTCACTATACCCTTATCCTGTGTACAGTGTGCTGTTGTACAGGAGTGTTAGGAGTAAGCACTCCACTTTAGTGCTAAGAGATGGACAGTATCGGTGCACAGAGCCACTATACCCCTTATCCTGTGTACAGTGTGCTCTTGTACAGGAGCATTAGGAGGGAGCACTGAACTTTAGTGCTTAGAGATGAACAGTATTGGTGTGTAGAGTCACTATTCCTCTTATCCTGTGTACAGTGTGGTCTTCTACAGGACGTTAGGAGGGAGCACTCCACTTTAGTGCTGAGAGATGGACAGTATCGGTGCACAGAGTCACTATACCTCTTGTCCTGTGTACAGTGTGCTGTTGCACAGAAGCATTAGGAAGGTGCACTCAATTTTAGTGCTAAGAGATGGACAGTATCAGCACACAGAGTCACTATACCCCTTATCCTGTGTACAGTGTGCCCTTGTACAGGAGAGTTAGGAGGGAGCACTCCACTTTAGTGCTAAGAGATGGACAGTATCAGCACACAGAGTCATTATACCCCTTATCCTGTGTACAGTGTGCTGTTGTACAGGAGTGTTAGGAGGAAGCACTCCACTTTAGTGCTAAGAGATGGACAGTATCAGTGCACAGAGTCACTATACCCCTTATCCTGTGTACAGTGTGCTCTTGTACAGGAGTGTTAGGAGGAAGCACTCCACTTTAGTGCTAAGAGATGGACAGTATCGGCACACAAAGCCAATTTAACCCTTATCCTGTGTACAGTGTGCTCTTGTACAGGAGTGTTAGGGGGGAGCACTCCACTTTAGTGCTAAGAAATGGACAGTATCAGTGCACAGAGTCCCTATACCCCTATCCTGTGTACAGAGTGCTCTTTTATATAAATAGTATATTTTGTGATGGTTAGTTAAGCTGTTGTTTTTAGTTATACAGCTATACTTTATATACTGTTGTACTTAGTTTTAGAATTGTATTATTGTATGGTATATATTATATGTGTCATATTGTACAGCACCCAGAGTCTCTGGAGATGGGTGCTATATAAATAAAGTATCTATCTATCTAAATATCTCTCTTGTACAGGAGTGTTAGGAGGGAGCACTCCACTTTAGTGCTATGAGTTGGACATTATCAACACAGAGTCACTATACCTCTTATCCTGTGTACATTGTGCTCTAGTACAGGAACGTTAGGAGGGAGCACTCCACTTTAGTGCTAAGAGATGGACAGTATTGGTGCACAGAGCCACTATACACCTTATCCTGTGTACAGTGCGCTGTAGTACAGGAGCGTTAGGAGGGAGCATTCCACTTTAGTACTATGAGATGGACAATATCGGTGCACAGAGCCACTATACCCCTTATCCTGTGTACAGTGTGCTCTTGTACAGGAGTGTTAGGAGGGAGCACTCCACTTTAGTGCTAAGAGATGGACAGTATCGGCTCACAGAGTCACTATACCTCTTATCCTCTGTACAGTGTGCTCTTGTACAGGAATGTTAGGATGGAGCAATCCACTTTAGTGCTAAGAGATGGACAGTTTCGGTGCACAGAGTCACTATACCTGTTATCCTGTGTACAGTGTGGTCTTCTACAGGACGTTAGGAGGGAGCACTCCACTTTAGTGCTAAGAGATGGACAGTATCAGTGCACAGAGTCACTATACCCCTTATCCTGTGTACAGTATGCTCTTGTACAGGAGTGTTAGGAGGGAGCACTCCACTTTAATGCTAAGAGATGGGCAGTATCAGCACACAGAGTCACTATACCCCTTATCATGTGTACAGTGTGCTCTTGTACAGGAGTGTTAGGAGGGAGCACTCTACTTTAGTGCTAAGAGATGGACAGTATCAGCACACAGAGTCACTATACCTCTTATCCTGTGTACAGTGTGCTCTTATACAGGAGCATTAGGAGGTAGCACTCCACTTTAGTGCTAAGAGATGGACAGTATCAGCGCACAGAGTCACTATACCTCTTATCCTGTGTACAGTGTGCTCTTGTACAGGAGTGTTAGGAGGGAACACTCTACTTTAGTGCTAAGAGACGGACAGTATCAGCACACAGAGTCACTATACCTCTTATCCTGTGTACAGTGTGCTCTTGTACAGGAGCATTAGGAGGTAGCATGCCACATTAGTGCTAAGAGATGGACAGTATCAGTGCACAGAGTCACTATACCCCTTATCCTGTGTACAGTGTGCCCTTGTACAGGAATGTTAGGATGGAGCAATCCACTTTAGTGCTAAGAGATGGACAGTTTCGGTGCACAGAGTCACTATACCCCTTATCCCGTGTACAGTGTGCTCTTGTACAGGAGTGTTAGGGGGGAGCACTCCACTTTAGTGCTAAGAAATGGACAGTTTCGGTGCACAGAGTCACTATACCTGTTATCCTGTGTACAGTGTGGTCTTCTACAGGACGTTAGGAAGGAGCACTCCACTTTAGTGCTAAGAGATGGACAGTATCAGTGCACAGAGTCACTATACCCTTTATCCTGTGTACAGTGTGCCCTTGTATATGAGCGATAGAAGACAGCACTCCACTTTACTGCTAAGTGATGGACAGTATTGGTGCACAGAGCCACTGTATCTCTTATCCTGTGTACAGTGCGCTGTTGTACAGGAGTGTTAGGAAGGAGGACTCCACTTTAGTGCTAAGAGATGGACATTGTCAGCACGCAGATCCACTATACCTCTTATCCTGTGTACAGTATACTCTTGTACAGGAGTGATAGGAGTAAGTACTCCACTTTAGTGCTAAGAGACAGACAGTATCTGTGCGTAGAGCCACTATAGCTCTTATCCTGTGTACAGTGTGCGCTTGTACAGGAAAGTTAGGAAGTAGTACGCCTCTTTGGTGCTAAGAAATGGACAGTATCCAAATACAGAGCCACTATGCCTCTTATCCTGTGAACACTGGGCTCTTGTACAGGAGCGTTTAAATGGATCACTCCACTTTAGTGCTAAGAGACAGACAGTATCAGTGAGCAGAGTCACTATACTTCTTATCGTGTGTATAGTGTGCTCGTCTACAGGAGCGTTAGGAGGGAGCACTCCACTTTAGTGCTAAGAGATGGACAGTATCAGCACACAGAGCCACTATATCACTTATCCTGTGTACAGTGAGCTCTTGTACAGGAGCAATAGTTGGGAACACGCCACTTTAGTGCTATGAGATGGACAGTATCAGTGCACAGAGCCACTATACCTCTTATCCTGTGTACAGTGTGCTCTTGCAGGAGCATTTGGTAGGAGCACTCCACTTTAGTGCTAAGAGATGGACAGCATCAGCACACAGAGTCACTATACCTCTTACCTTGTGTATAGTGTGCTCTTACTAACATACTAAAATGCCAGCAGAATAGGCCTAACGGTCTTTCGTGTCTGCTCGTTTGGTCAGCCCCCACCCTGGGTGCTGACCTTGCTGCCCCCCTCGCCTTCTCTGGCTTCTCCCTTCCCAGTTCTGGATATTCTTGCTGCATTGGATTTTGCTTCCAGAACCCTTCCCCTGTACCTGTCCCACACCCTCTTGAACCCCTCCACCGTCTCTGCCTCCACCAGCGCC
This sequence comes from Neoceratodus forsteri, assembly GCA_016271365.2. Taxonomy (NCBI): domain Eukaryota; kingdom Metazoa; phylum Chordata; order Ceratodontiformes; family Ceratodontidae; genus Neoceratodus; species Neoceratodus forsteri. Next base: position 1,469,642,339 of record CM057459.1, read on the forward strand.
CTAGGCAGTGCATTCCATGGCTCCACCACCCTCTCAGTGAAGTAGCACCTCCTCCTTTCTCCCCTGAATCTTCCCCCCTCCAGCTTCCACCCATGCCCTCTAGTTGCCCCCTCCTCCTTCCTTCAAAGCACCCCGACTGTTCCTCCCCTATTTACCCTCTTCATGTACCTGAAGACCTCTATCATGTCCCCACGGTCCCTTCTCTCTTCCAATGTGTACATATTTAGCTCTTCGAGCCTCTCCTCATAGGTCCTGTCCCCCAAGCCCCAAATCATTTTGGTTGCCTCCTCTGGACCCTCTCCAGGAGGTTAATGTCCCTCTTTAAGTGTGGCCTCCAAACTGCATGCAGTACTCAAGGTGTGCCTCACCAAGCAGTTATACAGAGGGAGTATCACTTCCCTCCTTCTGGAGGTGATCCCCCTAGCGATGCATCCCAGCATCCTGTTGGCCTTGGCTGCTGCCCTCCTACAAGTCTGAGTTGTTCATCTTGACATCCATCACCACCCCAGGTCCCTCTCAGCCATCGAGACTTGTAGCATTCCCAGGGTGTACACTTGGCCCGGGTTTCTGGCCCCCAGGTGGAGTACCTTGCATTTCCCTGCATTGAACCTCAGCTTCCACTTTCTAGACCATCTTTCCAGAGCCTCCAGGTCCCCCTGTACAGGAACATTAGGAGGGAGCACTTCACTTTAGTGGTAAGACATGGAGAGCATCAACGCACAGAGCCACTGTACTCCTTATCCTGTGACCAGTGTGCTCTTGTACAGGAGTGTTAGGAGGGAGCACTCCACCTTGGTGCTAAGAGATGGACAGTATCGCTGCGCAGAGCCACTATACCTTTTATCCTGTGTACAGTGTGCTTTTGTAAAGGAGTGTTAGGAAGGAGCACTTCACTTTATTGCTAAGAGACGGAGATTATCAGCACGCAGATCCACTATACCTGTTATCCTGTGTACTCTTGTACAGGACGGTTAAGAGAGAAAACTCCACTTTAGCGCTAAGAGATGGACAGTATCAGTGCAGAGTCACTATACTGATATACACAACATACTGGAGAGAGCAGCAAGCTGAAGCAGGGGTGGTGTTAGACCTATACGTTTCTACTGGGACTAAAGAACTAGAACTCTACTAGTGAGACCTTCAATTTAGAGTAAGAACAAACAAAAAAAAGAGTTAGTGTGTTTGTCTGAGTTGGGTGAAGTGAATTGTTATGGGTGCAGTTATTTAGGTGTAGAAGGAAACTGTAAATTAGGGGGAGTGGCTTAACCAGAAGGAGGCCAGATGTTTTGGATTTAAAAACTGCCCTAGATAGCTTCTGACAGAGAACAGAAAGAGGAAGTAGGTGCTGTTAGAACTATACTTCTCTACTGGGACTATATTGCTCTCCTTTCCTCCCCTACACCCCCACCCATAGCCAGTTCTACTTTTATAGGCACAGGATTTGACTGACAACAGGAACTTCCTGTTTGGGAGCAGGAAGGGAGTGATCACAGAGGCACAAAAGACTCACCATCCTAGAAGGAAAAGAGTAGCTCTCCCCCCCCCCCAGCTGCTGTAGGTCTGACTTTGAGCAACTAAAGAGACTACTGAGAAATATAGGAACTTCCTGTCTCAGAACAGGAAGATCAGGAGCTTTAAGGGCACAGAGGCAGTAGGAAAGTAAAGACAAAACAAAAAAATTATAAAAAAAATAAAATAAACAGAGAGAGGAAGGAGTAAGAATACAAAACAACAGTTAAGGGGCCACAAATGAGACATGATGGGAGTGGTGCAGTGCGGTGGCTGTGGAGCAGCAGTCTTTCAGGAGACATTGAGGAGGATGCAGTGTTGTCCCATCTGCAGGGACCTCTCTGGGCTTAGCTTGCTCATCTCCAGGCTGAGTTGGCCAGGATTCGGGGGACCTCCTGTCCCACCCAGGGACCACCAATGCCACCTCCGCTGCCTCAGAGGTTGCCAGGAAAGAGGAGCTGTTGGACCACAGTGGTCTCAGGGAGGGTGATGGTGGTGGAACAAAGATGCATCTCTCCAGTTGTATCTCTCCACAATTTGTATGCCATTCTGGCAGAGTGTGGGTCCTCAATAGAGGCACCTGCAGTGGAGACCAAGGAGGATGTTGGGAACTTCTACAAAGGAGACCCACAGGAGGGTGGCATGGGACCCCACAGGGGAAGGAAACAACTTCTGTTGGGGGACTCCATTGTCAGGAGGGTAGAATTGGGGGAGGGAGGGGAGAGGGGAGAGGGAGGTAAGGTGCCTGCCTGGCACCATAGCTTGGAGGTGCAGTGAGCGAATCCTTAGGATCACGTAAACAGCTGCACGGGGGAGGGGGCTGGATGTCATTGTCCACTGAGGGACACATGACCTGGCTGGGAAAGGGATTAGAACAATGGAGGAGGAGTTTGTGGAGTTGGGAAGGGGCCTTAGACAAGTTGCACGCATAGTAACCTTCTCAGAGGTGCTGCCTGTCTATGGCATGGGTGAGGCTAGGGTGCTTTGCTCCAAGGGATTCAATCAATGGTTGAAAAACTGGTGCAGAGCTCAAGGTTTTGGCTTCATTGGGGACTGGGTGCCCACCTGGAGGGATGCAGGCCTATACTGGCACGATGGTCTGCATCTGTCCAGGAGAGGAACCAGATCCTAGGTGATAGTTTTAAATGCTTCATTGGCAAGCATTTAAACTAGCCAAGGGAGGAGGCACTAAAAAGGAGCTGGGAAATCCTAGCCCCCCCCCCCAAAAAAAAATTCAGGGTAGTCAGTGAGGTAAACACCAAGACAGAGACATCGATAGGGAGACAGGCAGGGGTAAATGGAGAAAAAGACAGTAAGGACAGGGATGGGGCAAAAATGGGTAAAGCCATCAAAAAATGGAGGGTAATGAGTACCAGTGCCCGTAGTCTAGGTAGCAAGCTTCCTGAACTGTTGGCCTTGAGGGAAAAGGGATGCCAGGATATTATGGCAGTCACAGAAACATGGTTCACAGAGAACTGGGACTAGGATGTCAACATACCAGGGTACACAATCTACAGGAAAGATGGGGAGGGTAGAAGAGGAGGAGGGGTAGCTCTCTATGTAAGGAAAGGGATAAAAGCAACAGAACAAAAGAGTAAACAGGGAGAAGAGGAGGCAGCGTGGGTCACCCTGGAGAGTGGAAGTGGCACCACAATCTGCACAGGGATTGTATACAGACCCCCATCTCAGGGGGAGGAAATGGACAAGGATATTATAGAAGGCATCCTTAGGATGGCAGAGAAAGGGGTGATATTGTTGATGGGGGACCTGAATATGTCAGATGTTAACTGGACCACCTTTGCTGCAGCCACATCCAAGAGCAGGGCCATTCTCGATGCCCTACAGGGGGCATGCCTCAGACAGCTAGTGTTGGAACCCACTTGGGAGGGAGCAGTCTTAGACCTGGTACTTTCAAATGGGGATGAAGAGAGGATCTCAGATCTAGAAGTGGGTATCCATCTGGGAACAAGTGACCTTCCAAACAGTATGGTTCACAATAAACTCAGATGCAGATTCAGGCCATACAAAAGTGAGGGTTCTGACCTTCAGGAGGGATGACTTTGTCAAAATGGGAGAGTGCCTCAGAAAAGCATTAGCAAACAGGCAAGAGGAGGGTTGGAGCAACAATGGGGAAACATCAAAACCGCCATCACAGAGGCAACAAGCCTTCGTGTGAAGCAAATAAACAAATCAAAACGAAAGGAAAAGCCACTATGGTTCTCAAAGGAAGTGACGGGGAAGGTTAGGGAGAAAAGAATAGCATCTGGGAAGTATAAGGAAACACAGAAGGAGCAGGACAGAGAACTGTACCAGTTAAGGTTGAAGGAAGCAGGGAAGGCAGTCAGAATAGCAAAGGCCCAAACTGAGGAAAAGATAGTCAACTCAGTTAAGAAGGGGGATAAAACCTTTTATATGTACATTAGAGAGTGTAGAAAGACAAAGGGGGGGATAGTGGGACTGAATAAAGGGGATGGTGGGTGGGCAGAGAGGGAGAGTGAAAAAGCTGAGATACTGAACAAATACTTCTGCTCAGTATTCACAAAAGAAGAGGAGAGGGAGGCACCTAACTCAATCAATAGAAGCACTCTGGATAGGAGGGTCGATCCCAGTCCTTTCACAGAAGAAAGGGTTCTGAAAGAACTCCTAAAACTGAAGGTGAACAAAGCAATGGGGCCTGACAGGAGTCACCCCAGAATTCTAAAAGAATTAAGGGGAGAACTAGTGACACCACTGACTAGCCTTTTTAACAAATCATGGGAGGATGGTGTGGCACCTGAGGACAGGAGGAGGGTGAATGTAATTCCCCTTCACCAAAGTGGGAGCAAGACAGAGGCAGGAAACTACAGACTTGTCAGTTTGACCTCTGTGGTAGGGAAAATGATGGAATCACTTCTGAAGGAAAGAACTGTTGAGTACATAGAGGCCAGTAGGGCTCAGGACCCAAGGCAGCACGGATTCACAGTGGGAAGGTCATGTCAGTCAAATCTAATTGATTTCTATGACTGAGTGACCAAAGTAGTAGACGAGGGAGGGGCTGTGGACATGGCCTACCTAGACTTTAGCCAGGCATTTGATGCAGTCCCACATAAAAGATTAATAAACCAATTATCCAGCACCGGGAGTGGGGCCCAGGGTGGTAGCCTAGGTAAAACACTGGCTGGACAACAGGAGACAGAAGGTAATAGTAACCGGAGTCCACTCTGAAGAAAGGAGAGTTACTAGAGGGGTACCACAGGCTTCAGTACTGGATCCGGGCCTTTTTAATGTCTTTATAAGTGACATTGCAGAGGGACTGGAAGGAAAAGTATGCCTCTTTGCAGATGACACAAAGATCTGCAACAGGGTTGACATACAAAGGGGGGTGGAAAGGATGAGAAGTGACTTGGCAAGGTGGGAGGAATGGTCAGAAGTATGTCAGCTTGGATTCAGTGCAAAGAAGTGCAATATAATGCACCTGGGAAACAAAAACCGAGGGGAAGAGTATACAATGGGGGGAGCTAATAACAACAGAAATGGAGAAGGACCTGGGGGTAATCATATCAGATGATCTTAAGTTTAGCAAGCAGTGTGAGAAGGCAGTAGGGAGGGCTGGTGGGGGTACTGGGATGTATAGGGAGAGGCATCACCAGTAGGAAACAGGAAGTTGTTATCCCTCTGTACAGATAGTTGGTGAGACCCCATCTGGAGTACTGTATCCAGTTTGTAATAGGCACGGCCACCCGTTACAGTCAACCCTCCACATTGTAAAATAAGAAAATAAAATTACTTACCTGCCGCACGGTGCCAGGGTAGAAGTCTGAAGGGGTGACACCAGTGTACTTGTAAGAATAAAGACAGAAAAGGGGTCACAAAGGATCTGTAGTTCTTTAAGGGGTCCACTGGGGGAAAAGATAGGCTAGAAATAAAAATATTACTTATCTGATAGCCATGGTCCCTCGTCCTGTCAGACCTTTGAATAAAGAGAGAAAAAACAAAAGTTAGAAAAAAAAGTTAAAGGGAAAAAGGCAGAGACAGAAAGAAAAGAGAGTGAGGTTTGGGGAAAAGGGGACTCAGCAAATGCCCTTGTGCCCTTGTGGTGGCCAAATAGCCACAATTTTAAATAAAATAGCTTAGTGGGCTAGTGGGTGGGTGGCTAGTAGCCAAAATGTTAAATAAACAATAGCCAAGGTGGCTAGTAGGATCTTTTGGGGCTAGAAAACGCCCCTGAGGGAGGCCAAAATAAGAAGATAGCCCTGGTGGTCTAGTGGGCTACCTTGCAGTCAACAGGCCAGTATTGTTTTAAAATAAGGTTTAAACCCCCTCCCTTGGGGTTTAGTGGGGTCCATGTGCCCTTTCAGTGCTCTGGGCACTGTTCTGCGCAGCTGCAGTGCCAGGAGAGTAAGTTGGGCTGCAAGGGCAGCTAGCCATTAGCGCGACCGCGCTAGGAGAGTGCCTGCGGGCACTGTAGTACTCCCAACCCGCATGGAGCGCAGGCTGTGGCCTACTCCGCCGGGTGGGAGTCGGAAGAACAAGCAACAGGAGCAGTGAGAGGTGGAGGAGGCATGTAGAGAAGCACCTCCCTCCACCCTCCCAATCGTCACTTTGGCGGCAGAAAATTTCAATTAATTATGCCCTACAGCACTAGACGAGAGGCAGCAGGGAGGAGGCGTAGAAAGCAGCAAGGGCGCTGCTGTGTTGAAAGGCTGCACCACGGCATTAAAGAGAGAGCTGGGGGGGCAGCTGAGAGGAGTGGCGAGTGCCGCCAGAGAGAGAGAGAGAGAGACGCCCCGTGGCTAGATGAATGACCGAGGGGCCAAGATTTTTAAATAGAAGTTAGTGCCTGCAGGGAGCAGGCAGCCAGGCATAGGAGGGCTCAGAGCTCCCTGAGGAGAGCAACTTAAATAAAGAGCAGCACGGCGGCTGGTCTGGGACCCCCGAAGGGGTTGAACTGTAGACTGGAGGAGGAGAACAGCAGAACAGAGACAGCAGAGAGACACATTCAGGCTATAAAAGCCCACACAACAGTAAGCAGCAGCAGCAGCAAAGCCCAGGAGGGACCTATTACCAAGCTTGTACCCCCAGTGAATACCTGTAACACTGGTTGCTTTTTTAATCTAAGCGTTATGTACATACTGTTTTGTTTGCTGTGATGTATTGCTCTCTTGACGAGGTGCCTTTGTAAATGAATCTTTAACTCAAAGGTCTGTAAACCGATGATCTAATAAATAAATAAAATATAATAAATATATAAATAAATGGCTACCTGGGGGCAAAAACAGGCAGTCCTCCAGGTAGCAATCAGTCAGGGCACGTTGGGAGCAGGCTGGCTGACTGGGACATCGCTAGGATGTCCTGACGTCAGCATAGGAGGCAGGATCAGCCAGATTTGGTGAAAAAGAGTGGGGGGCTGCATTCAGCAGCTCCTGATGGGAGAACCACACTATTTTTTGGGAAAGTGTGAGGTAGGGTAGTTGGGGAATCACCAGCCCTATCTGCCCACTTCATCTGTTTTGTTTGTCACCTCAAAAAAGGGGGTGTTCAGGGCAGTCAAAGTGGGGCAAAGACCGCAGTTGGGAGGAGCAGCTTGAGGTGTCCTGCCTCTAGGGGACCTCGAGCTCTCTCCTGATTGGCTGCCAGAAACATTGACAGTAAAACTAACCAATCAAGTGCCAAGGAATGAGGCCAAAAAGGCTGAGAAGAGTAGCTTGAGGTGGATTCTCTCTCCTCTCGAGAAGCTGATAGGAGTGTTGTGGAAGGGCTCGGCCACAGGCAGCTCCTCTGAAGGGAAAAACAAACACAAAAGAGAAATCCAAGGAAAGTTTAAAGTGACAGGGTGGACCGTTAAGGGGCTACCACTGCCTAGTTAGAGACAAGTTCAGTCAGGAAAAGCAAGTTAGAAATTTTGGTACAGAAGTGTTGGAAGCTGACAAATAATTCTAAGTAGGAGAAGAAATCCCAGAAGTAAACCCAGGAAAACAACACACCTGCCGAGAGTTTTTTATTTACTAAGTTTAAAGTCTAGGGAGGCTTCACCTTCGACCTGGACCAAAGAAGAAGAGTGCAGCAGAACTCCAGAAGGACAACGCCTCTTCTGTCTCTGGCCAGGACAGCAGCGCAGCAGGATCAGCATCATCCTCCCGAACTTTGCCTTTGGGTTGAGGTACCATGAACCGTGGGGAGAAAAACAGACTTCTTTGTGTCCAGGACTTTTCACTCATCATCTGGGGGTGGGGGTGGGGGTGAAAACTGTTGTGAAAAACAAGGGATTAGCTGATTTGTCAGGAAAGAAAGTGATGTTTATCTGTGCAAATGTTTCTACTGTTTAGGCTGCGTAACCATGTTCATGATTAATTGCTGTGACAGTATGAGAGCCATGATTGAAGCAGGAAAAATAGTAATTTACAGCCTGATAAATAAAAAGGCTCTGATGGTTGAAAGAGAATTCTGCCTTGTAGTATTTCTTCAGCACTGTTATTATTGTTGAATAGATTTTCTAACCCCAAATTGATATCTGCCAGCCTTGTGACTAGCCTTCCTTGCAGCTAGCTGGACTCCACCACCCAGGCAGGATATGGGCAGGTGTTATAAATTTTGGAGACCCCATCTCCGCAAAGATACAGACAGGATGGAGGCAGTCCAGAGGAGGGGCAACTAAAGGTGCAGGGTCTGCAAGAGAAGCCATACGAGGAGAGACTAAAGGAGCTTAATATGTATACCCTTGAGGAAAGGAGGGAGAGGGGGGGACATGATAGAAACGTTTAGGTACCTCAGTGGAATCAACAAAGTCCAAGAGGGTAGCATCTTTCAGAAAAAGGGACGTGCAAGAACAAGGGGATACATTCTGAAGATAGAGGGGGGGGGACGGCTCAGGAACAATGTGAGAAAGTATTTTTTCACAGAGAGGGTGGGGATGCATGGAACCACCTTCCTGAGGAGGTTGTGGGGTCTAAAACTGTGGGAGAATTCAAGAATGCATGGGACAGAGATAAGGCAATTCTTGTGGAAAGTAGGAAGAAATAGGCTGTTGATTAACTAGGATCTGCAGCTTATCCAATAGGTAGGGAAATGGGCAGGCTAGGTGGGCTGAGCAGTTCTTATCTGCTGTCAAAGTCTATGTTTCCTAATGTTTCTGTTACTTCTTATCCTGTGTACAGTGTGCTCTTGTACAGGAACATTAGGAGGGAGCACTTCACTTTAGTGCTAAGAGATGGACAGTATCAGCACACAGAGTCACTATACCTCTTATCCTATGTACAGTGTGCTCTTGTACAGGAGCATTAGGAGGGAGCACGCCACTTTAGTGCAAAGAGATGGACAGTGTCAGTACGCAGAGTCACTATACCCCTTATCCTGTGTACAGTGTGCTCTTGTACAGGAGTGTTAGGAGAGAGCACTCCACTTTAGTGCTAAGAGATGGACAGTATCGGTGCACAGAGTCACTATACCCCTTATCCTGTGTTCAGTGTGCTCTTGTACAGGAGTGTTAGGAGGGAGCACGCCACTTTAGTGCAAAGAGATGGACAGTGTCAGTACGTAGAGTCACTGTACCTCTTATCCTGTGTACAGTGTGCTCTTGTACAGGAGCATTAGGAGGGAGCATGCCACTTTAGTGCTAAGAGATGGACAGTATCAGTGCACAGAGTCACTATACCCCTTATCCTGTGTACAGTGTGCTCTTGTACAGGAGAGTTAGGAGAGAGCACTCCACTTTAGTGCTAAGAGATGGACAGTATCAGTACACAGTCACTATACCCCTTATCCTGTGTACAGTGTATCTTGTACAGGAACGTTAGGAGGGAGCACTCCACTTTAGTGCTAAAAGATGGACAGTATTGGTGTGCAGAGTCACTATACCTCTTATCCTGTGTACAGTGTGCTCTTGTACAGGAGTGTTAGGAAGGAGCATGCCACTTTAGTGCTAAGTAATGGACAGTATCGGGACACTGAGCCACTATACCTCTTATCCTGTGTACAGTGTGCTCTTGTACAAGAGTGTTAGGAGGGAGCACTGCACTTTAGTGCTAAACGATGGACAGTATCGGTACACAGAGTCACTGTACCTCTTATCCTGTGTACAGTGTGCTGTTGTACAGGAGTGTTAGGAAGGAGCACGCCACTTTAGTGCTAAGAGATGGACAGTATCGGCACACAGAGCCACTATACCTCTCATCCTGTGTACAATGTGATCTTGTACAGGAGCATTAGGAAGGCGCAATCCTGTTGGAAGTGACCTGTGGCCAAGGTTTTAGTGACCAGTGACCAAAGTTTTATACAACTTTACCAAGAGTTATATATATAGTTGGCTATCCAAAAGGTTGAGAAGATTGAAAAAGGTGTAAGAAGGCTTGCAGAGGCTGCAAGTGGCTAGTGAAGGGCTGCAAGTGGCTAGCGGATAACTACATGATACCACCATGTAAATTAATATGTATGTATTTGCAAGGGTTTGAAAGGTAATTATAGTGTATGGTAGAATGCTGTTGAGCATGGAAATCCATGCTTCCAACAGCGTTGTTGTGCTTGCCTCAGTGCATCACTATCTTGTTGTGCTGCACCGAGTACGTCACCGGTGCAGCACAAGATCGAACGCATTCGCGCAAGCGCAATTGATCAGCCCGCGTGCGGAAGTGTTGGCGGCTGCTACATCCCTAAGTAAGCCTTATTTGACTTATTTGGGGGATCACGGCGCTGATTATGCTTGCCCATACACTATAAAATATTGTGATGAGCAAAATACAAACAAGGCAGTTTTAGGATCTCAAGGTTTCCGTGTTAACGGACCTCTCGAGCTACGCTCTCGAGGTCTCTGGTTACCATGGAAACCTCTCAATCACAACTGCCTTGTTGTGTATGCTTACTCATACACAATCCTCTATGTTGAAACCATGCAAATAATGATACCACCATGTGAAGTAATATGTATGTGGGTGCCCGGGTTTGCCAGGTAGTTGAGGCCCTGTAAATGATATTTGTAGAATAAGTAATGATTAGGAACAGATGTTTTAAGCAAAATTAGCTTTGATCTGCTCAGAGCAGAAATAATTTGTACAAAACCTGTCTTTCTGTGACAAAAGGGCATGGTCAGGATATGAGGCAGCTGCTTCAAGTAAGCAGCGTCTTGCCTTAGCTGGTACAGCTCCTCATCTCATGATTACTTGTGTTTAAAAATATGTATAACAAAAAGCTGATAAGAAATAATGATATCCTTGCTTTGGCCACTATCTACTGAAAGGTTTTTTTTTTTTGCAGTTCTAAGCAATTTATTTTAAATAGAGTAAAAGCCCTTTTCTTTTTGTTTTCTATCTCCTAAAGCATATTATTTTTAATGAGGTAAAATCCCCTGACCATCCAAGGGTGCTGATAAATAGAACTCCCCTGTCTCACAAAGTGTCAAATGGATCTTATGACCGAGGTATTTTATGGCCAATGTACTTTCGAACCCTTGCGTCATGATGTTATTGAATGACATAGTGTCTAGGCTAAAGTTTGCTATAGTAGTTTTGGAAATTTCCACTACGCATTTCTAATGTAAGCAATTTGGGTATAAGTACAGGACCTGGATGTCACGTCCAGTGTCTCTTCGAGAGGAAAGAAATCTGAGATCTCACTATCCATAGTGCTCGAAGGAGCCAGAGAAAAGGGGAGTATGTTTTCATTTTCTCTGAAAAAATGTAGCCCTGTAATACTAATATTACTAGCTGTTTAGATTGCCTGTTCGAAACACCCCAATGAGACTGCCCCATTGGCTGTTTAGAATTAAATTGTAGTAGGTACACCCAGGTAGTAGCAGGCTATCTGATGCCTAGAAGAGTAATGTTAGCATGTATTCCTTTTTGTAAATTACGATCATTAATCAAGACAGGATGCATTCTTATTGTTAAAATAGGATTTTCTGGTTTCTCTTTATATATTGGGTAAAGGACAGTTAATTTGGCCCTAAGCTTACATGTTTCTAATGTTTACAAATTATACTAGAATGCACCTCTTTCTGTAAATTAGGACTATTCATCCTGTCAATGTGCATCTTTATTGTTACAATAGGATTTTTCTGACTAGTCTTGTTGATACTATGCTAATAAATTACAACTAATTTGGCAAAGAATACAGTGTGGTGGCTTTATTGAATTACTGAGAATTGCCAACCAGGAACCTGTATTGTATGTAGCCTCACTGTCTCAGTGAGGCATATTAGGTTTATTTACAATCCACTTTAGGGCGAAGAGGTGGACAGTATCAGTGCGAAGAGCCACTATACCAGTTATCCTGTGTACAGTATACTCTTGTACAGGATCGTTAGGAGAGAGCATTCCTCCTTAGTGCTAAGAGATGGACAGTATCAGCACACAGAGTCACTATATCTCTTATCCTGTGTACAGTATGCTCTTGTACAGGAGTGTTAGGGGGGAGCACTCCACTTTAGTGCTAAGGGATGGACAGTATCAGTGCACAGAGTCACTGTACTTCTTATCCTGTGTACAGTGTGCTCTTGTACAGGAGTGTTAGGAGTGAGCACTCCACTTAGGTGCTAAGGGATGGACAGATCAGTGCACAGAATCACTGTACCCCTATCCTGTGTACAGTGTGCTCTTGTACAGGGGTGTTGGGGAGCACCACTTTAGTACTAAGAGATGGACAGTATCAGCACACAGAGTCACTGTACCTCTTATCCTGTGTACACTGTGCTCCAGTACTGAGGCATTAGGAGGGAGCAATCCAGATTAGTGCTAAGAGATGGACAGTATCGGTGCACAGAGTCACTATACATCTTATCCTGTGTACAGTATGCTCTTGTACAGGAGTGTTAGGGAGGAGCACTCCATTTTTATGCTAAGAGATGGACAGTATCGGTGAGCAGAGCCACTGTAGCTCATATCTGTGTAGTGTGCTCATGTACTTGAACGTTAAGAGGTAGCACTCCACTTTAGTGCTAAGAGATGGACAGTATCAGTGCGTAGAGCCACTGTACCCCTTATCCTGTGTACAGTGTGCTTTTCTACAGGAGTATTAGGAGGGAGCACTCCACTTTAGTGGTGAGAGATGAACAGTATCAGCACACAGAGTCACTATACCTCTTATCCTGTGTACAGTGTGCTCTTGTACAGGAGTGTTAGGAAGGCGCAGTCCACTTTAGAGCTAAGAGATGGACAGTATCAGTGCACAGAGTCACAATACCCCTTATCCTGTGTACAGTGTGCTCTTGTACAGGATTGTTAGGGGGGAGCACTCCACTTTAGTGCTAAGGGATGGACAGTATCAGTGCACAGAGTCACTATACCCGTTATCCTGCGTACAGTGTGCTCTTGTACAGGAGCGTTAGGAGGGAGCACTCCACTTTAGTGCTAAGAGATGAACAGTATCAGTGCACAGAGTCACTATACCCCTTATCCTGCGTACAGTGTGCTCTTGTACAGGAGCGTTAGGAGGGAGCACTCCACTTTAGTGCTAAGAGAGGGACAGTATCAGTGCACAGAGTCACTATATCCCTTATCCTGCGTACAGTGTGCTCTTGTACAGGAGCATTAGGAGGGAGCACTCCACTTTAGTGGTGAGAGATGAACAGTATCAGCACACAGTCACTATACCTCTTATCCTGTGTTCAGTGTGCTCTTGTACAGGAGTGTTAGGAGGGAGCACTCCACTTTAGTGCTTATAGATGGACAGTATTGGTGCGCAGAACCACTGTACCTCTTATCCTGTGTACAGTGTGATCTTGTACAGGAGTGTAAGGAAGACGCAGTCCACTTTAGGGCTAAGAGATGGACAGTATCAGTGCGAACAGCCACTATACCTGTTATCCTGTGTACTGTATACTCTTGTACAGGAGCATTAGGAGGGAGCATTCCTCGTTAGTGCTAAGAGATGGACAGTATCAGCGCACAGAGTCACTATCCCTCTTATCCTGTGTACAGTGTGCTCTTGTACAGGAGCGTTAGGAGGGAGCACTCCACTTTAGTACTAAGAGATGGACAGTATCGATACACAGTCACTATATCTCTTATCCTGTGTACAGTGTGCTCTTGTACAGGAGTGTTAGGAGGGAACACTCCACTTTAGTGCTAAGAGATGGACAGTATCGGTGAGCAGAGCCACTATATCTGTTATCCTGTGTGCAGTGTGCTCTTGTACAAGAGCATTAGGAGGGAGTGCTTCTGTTTAGTGCTAAGGGATGGACAGTATCAGTACACAGAACCACTATACCTCTTATCCTGTGTACAGTGTGCTCTTGTACAGGAGCATTAGGAGTGAGCACTCCACTTTAGTACTAAGAGATGGACAGTATCGGTGAGCAGAGTCACTGTACCCTTACCCTGTGTACAGTGTGCTCTTGTACAGGAGTGTTAGGAGGAGCACTCACTTTAGTGCTAAGGATGGACAGTATCAGTGCACAGTCACTGTACCTTATCCTGTGTACAGTGTGCTCTTGTACTGGAGTGTTAGGAGGGGCACTCCACTTTAGTGCTAAGAGATGGACAGAATCAGTGCACAGAGTCACTATACCCCTTATCCTGTGTACACTGTGATCTTGTACAGGAGCGTTAGGAGGGAGCATTCCTCTTTAGTGCGAAGAGATGGTCAGTATCGGCACACAGAGTCACTATCCTCTTATCCTGTGTACAGTGTGCTCTTGTACAGGAGTGTTAGGAGAGCACTCCATTTTAGTGCTAAGGGATGGACAGTATCAGTGCACAGTCACTGTACCTCTTATCCTGTGTACAGTGTGCTCTTGTACAGGAGCGTTAGGAGGAGCACTCCACTTTAGTACTAAGAGATGGACAGTATCGATGAGCAGTCACTATACCCTCTTATCCTGTGTACAGTGTGCTCTTGTACAGGAGCATTAGGAGGAGCACTCCACTTTAGTGCTAAGAGATGGACAGTATCGTGCACAGAGTCACTATACCCTTATCCTGTGCACAGTGTGCTCTTGTACAGGAGTGTTAGGAGGGAGCACTCCACTTTAGTGCTAAGGGATGGACAGTATCAGTGCACAGAGTCACTATCCTTTATCCTGTGTACAGTGTGCTCTTGTACAGGAGTGTTAGGAGGAGCACTCCACTTTAGTGCTAAGGGATGGACAGTATCAGCGCACAGAGTCACTATACCCCTTATCCTGTGTACAGTGTGCTCTTGTACAGGAGTGTTGGGGGAGCACTCCACTTTAGTGCTAAGGATGGACAGTATCAGTGCACAGAGTCACTTACCCTTATCCTGTGTACAGTGTGCTCTTGTACAGGAGTGTTGAGGGAGCACTCCACTTTAGTACTAAGAGATGGACAGTATCAGTGCACAGAGTCACTATACCTCTATCCTGTGTACAGTGTGCTCTTGTACAGGAGTGTTGGGGAGCACTCCACTTTAGTACTAAGAGATGGACAGTATCAGTGCACAGAGTCACTATACCTCTTATCCTGTGTACAGTGTGCTCTTGTACAGGAGTGTTAGGAGGGAGCACTCCACTTTAGTGCTAAGGGATGGACAGTATCAGTGCACAGAGTCACTGTACCCCTTATCCTGTGTACAGTGTGCTCTTGTACAGGAGTGTTGGGGGAGCACTCACTTAGTGCTAAGAGATGGACAGTATCAGTGCACAGAGTCACTATACCCCTTATCCTGTGTACAGTGTGCTCTTGTACAGGATGTTGGGGGAGCACTCCACTTTAGTACTAAGAGATGGACAGTATCATGCACACAGAGTCACTATACCTCTTATCCTGTGTACAGTGTGCTCTTGTACAGGAGGCGTTGGAGGAGCACTCCACTTTAGTACTAAGAGATGGACAGTATCGATGCGTCACTATATCTCTTATCCTGTGTACAGTGTGCTCTTGTACAGGAGTGTTAGGGAGGAGCACTCCACTTTAGTACTAAGAGATGGACAGTATCGACACAGAGTCACTATATACTCTTATCCTGTGTACAGTGTGCTCTTGTACAGGAGTGTTAGGAGGAGCACTCCACTTTCATGCTAAGAGATGGACAGTATCGTGAGCAGAGCCACTATACCTCTATCCTGTGCAGTGTGCTCTTGTACAGGAGTGTTAGAGAGGAGCACTCCACTTTAGTACTAAGAGATGGACAGTATCAGTGCACAGAGTCACTGTACCCTTATCCTGTGTACAGTGTGCTCTTGTACAGGAGTGTTAGGAGGGGCACTCCACTTTAGTGCTAAGAGATGGACAGTATCAGTGCACAGAGTCACTATACCCCTTATCCTGTGTACAGTGTGCTCTTGTACAGGAGTGTTAGGGGGGAGCACTCCACTTTAGTGCTAAGGGATGGACAGTATCAGTGCACAGAGTCACTGTACCCCTTATCCTGTGTACAGTGTGCTCTTGTACAGGAGTGTTAGGGGGAGCACTCCACTTTAGTGCTAAGGGATGGACAGTATCAGTGCACAGAGTCACTGTACCCCTTATCCTGTGTACAGTGTGCTCTTGTACAGGAGTGTTAGGGGGAGCACTCCACTTTAGTACTAAGAGATGGACAGTATCAGCACACAGAGTCACTATACCTCTTATCCTGTGTACAGTGTGATCTTGTACAGGAGCGTTAGGAGGGAGCACTCCACTTTAGTGCTAAGAGATGGACAGTATCGGCACACAGAGTCACTATACCCTTATCCTGTGTACAGTGTGCTCTTGTACAGGAGCTGTTAGGAGGGAGCACTCCACTTTAGTGCTAAGAGATGGACAGTATCGGCACACAGAGTCACTATATCCTTTATCCTGTGTACAGTGCTCTTGTACAGGAGTGTTAGGAGGGAGCACTCCACTTTAGTGCTAAGAGATGGACAGTATCTGCACACAGAGTCACTATACCTCTTATCCTGTGTACAGTGTGCTCTTGTACAGGAGTGTTAGGAGGGAGCACTCCACTTTAGTGCTAAGGGATGGACAGTATCGGCGCACAGAGTCACTATACCCCTTATCCTGTGTACAGTGTGCTGTTGTACAGGAGTGTTAGTAGGGAGCACTCCACTTTAGTGCTAAGAGATGGACAGTATCGGCACACAGAGTCACTATACCCCTTATCCTGTGTACAGTGTGATCTTGTACAGGAGTGTTAGGAGGAACACTCCACTTTAGTGCTAAGGGATGGACAGTATCAGTGCACAGAGTCACTGTACCCCTTATCCTGTGTACAGTGTGCTCTTGTACAGGAGTGTTAGGGGGGTGCACTCCACTTTAGTTCTAAGAGATGGACAATATCAGTGCACAGAGTCACTATACCTCTTACCTGTGTACAGTGTGATCTTGTACAGGAGCGTTAGGAGGGAGCAGTCCACTTTAGTGCGAAGAGATGGACAGTATCGGCACACAGAGTCACTATACCTCTTATCCTGTGTACAGTGTGCTCTTGTACAGGAGCGTTAGGAGGGAGCACTCCACTTTAGTACTAAGAGATGGACAGTATCGATACACAGTCACTATATCTCTTATCCTGTGTACAGTGTGCTCTTGTACAGGAGTGTTAGGAGGAACACTCCACTTTAGTGCTAAGAGATGGACAGTATCGTTGAGCAGAGCCACTATATCTCTTATCCTGTGTGCAGTGTGCTCTTGTACAGGAGCATTAGGAGGAGCACTCCACTTTAGTGCTAAGAGATGGACAGTATCAGTGACAGAGTCACTATACCCTTATCCTGTGCACAGTGTGCTCTTGTACAGGAGTGTTAGGAGGGAGCACTCCACTTTAGTGCTAAGAGATGGACAGTATCAGTGCACAGAGTCACTATACCCCTTATCCTGTGTACAGTGTGCTCTTGTACAGGAGTGTTAGGGGGGAGCACTCCACTTTAGTGCTAAGGGATGGACAGTATCAGTGCACAGAATCACTGTACCCCTTATCCTGTGTACAGTGTGCTCTTGTACAGGAGTGTTGGGGGGAGCACTCCACTTTAGTACTAAGAGATGGACAGTATCAGCACACAGAGTCACTGTACCTCTTATCCTGTGTACACTGTGCTCCAGTACTGAGGCATTAGGAGGGAGCAATCCAGATTAGTGCTAAGAGATGGACAGTATCGGTGCACAGAGTCACTATACATCTTATCCTGTGTACAGTATGCTCTTGTACAGGAGTGTTAGGGAGGAGCACTCCATTTTTATGCTAAGAGATGGACAGTATCGGTGAGCAGAGCCACTGTAGCTCATATCTGTGTAGTGTGCTCATGTACTTGAACGTTAAGAGGTAGCACTCCACTTTAGTGCTAAGAGATGGACAGTATCAGTGCGTAGTGCCACTGTACCCCTTATCCTGTGTACAGTGTGCTTTTCAAGGAGTATTGGAGGAGCACTCCACTTTAGTGGTGAGAGATGAACAGTATCAGCACACAGAGTCACTATACCTCTTATCCTGTGTACAGTGTGCTCTTGTACAGGAGTGTTAGGAAGGCGCAGTCCACTTTAGTGCTAAGAGATGGACAGTATCGTGCACAGAGTCACAATACCCCTTATCCTGTGTACAGTGTGCTCTTGTACAGGATTGTTAGGGGGGAGCACTCCACTTTAGTGCTAAGGGATGGACAGTATCAGTGCACAGAGTCACTATACCCGTTATCCTGCGTACAGTGTGCTCTTGTACAGGAGCGTTAGGAGGGAGCACTCCACTTTAGTGCTAAGAGAGGGACAGTATCAGTGCACAGAGTCACTATATCCCTTATCCTGCGTACAGTGTGCTCTTGTACAGGAGCGTTAGGAGGGAGCACTCCACTTTAGTGGTGAGAGATGAACAGTATCAGCACACAGTCACTATACCTCTTATCCTGTGTTCAGTGTGCTCTTGTACAGGAGTGTTAGGAGGGAGCACTCCACTTTAGTGCTTATAGATGGACAGTATTGGTGCGCAGAACCACTGTACCTCTTATCCTGTGTACAGTGTGATCTTGTACAGGAGTGTAAGGAAGGCGCAGTCCACTTTAGGGCTAAGAGATGGACAGTATCGTCACGACAGCCACTATACCTGTTATCCTGTGTACAGTGTGCTCTTGTACAGGAGCGTTACGAGGGAGCATTCCACTTTAGTGCGAAGAGATGGACAGTATCGGCACACAGAGTCACTATACCTCTTATCCTGTGTATAGTGTGCTCTTGTACAGGAGCGTTAGGAGGGAGCACTCCACTTTAGTACTAAGAGATGGACAGTATCGATACACAGTCACTATATCTCTTATCCTGTGTACAGTGTGCTCTTGTACAGGAGTGTTAGGAGGGAACACTCCACTTTAGTGCTAAGAGATGGATATCGGTGAGCAGAGCCACTATATCTGTTATCCTGTGCAGTGTGCTCTTGTACAGGAGCATTAGGAGGGAGTGCTCTGTTTGGTGCTAAGGGATGGACAGTATCAGTACACAGAGTCACTATACCTCTTATCCTGTGTACAGTGTGCTCTTGTACAGGAGTGTTAGGGGAGCACTCCACTTTAGTCTAAGGATGGACAGTATCAGTGCACAGAGTCACTGTACCCTTATCCGTGTACAGTGTGCTCTTGTACAGGAGTGTTAGGAGGGCACTCCACTTGGTGCTAGGGATGGACAGTATCAGTGCACAGAGTCACTGTACCTCTTATCCTGTGTACAGTGTGCTCTTGTACAGGAGTGTTAGGGGAGCACTCCACTTTAGTGCTAAGAGATGGACAGTATCAGTGCACAGAGTCACTATACCTCTTACCTGTGTACAGTGTGATCTTGTACAGGAGCGTTAGGAGGGAGCACTCCACTTTAGTGCTAAGAGATGGACAGTATCGCACAGAGTCACTATACCTCTTATCCTGTGTACAGTGTGCTCTTGTACAGGAGTGTTAGGAGGAGCACTCCACTTTAGTGCTAAGGGATGGAAGTATCAGTGCACAAGTCACTGTACCCCTTATCCTGTGTACAGTGTGCTCTTGTACAGGAGTGTTGGGGAGCACTCCACTTTAGTGCTAAGAGATGGACAGTATCGGCACAGAGTCACTATACCCCTTATCCTGTGTACAGTGTGATCTTGTACAGGAGCGTTAGGAGGGAGCACTCCACTTTAGTGCTAAGAGATGGACAGTATCAGCACACAGAGACACTATACCTGTTATCCTGTGTACAGTGTGCTCTTGTACAGGAGTGTTAGGGGGGAGCACTCCACTTTAGTACTAAGAGATGCACAGTATCAGGCACAGAGTCACTATACCTCTTATCCTGTGTACAGTGTGCTCTTGTACAGGAGTGTTAGGAGGAGCACTCCACTTTAGTGCTAAGGATGGACAGTATCAGTGCACAGAGTCACTGTACCCTTTATCCTGTGTACAGTGTGCTCTTGTACAGGAGTGTTGGGGGAGCACTCACTTTAGTACTAAGAGATGGACAGTATCAGTGCACAGAGTCACTATACTCTTATCCTGTGTACAGTGTGATCTTGTACAGGAGCGTTAGGAGGAGCACTCCACTTAGTGCTAAGAGATGGACAGTATCGGCACACAGAGTCACTATACCTTTATCCTGTGTACAGTGTGCTCTTGTACAGGAGTGTTAGGAGGAGCACTCCACTTTAGTGCTAAGAGATGGACAGTATCTGCACACAGAGTCACTATACCTCTTATCCTGTGTACAGTGTGCTCTTGTACAGGAGTGTTAGGAGGACACCACTTTAGTGCTAAGGGATGGACAGTATCGGCACACAGATTCACTATACCTCTATCCTGTGTACAGTGTGCTCTTGTACAGGAGTGTTAGGAGGGAGCACTCCACTTTAGTGCTAAGGATGGACAGTATCAGCACCAGAGTCACTATACCCTTATCCTGTGTACAGTGTGCTCTTGTACAGGAGTGTTAGGGGGTGCCTCCACTTTAGTTCTAAGAGATGGACAGTATCAGTTACAGAGTCACTATACTCTTATCCTGTGTACAGTGTGCTCTTGCTGGAGGCGTTAGGAGGAGCACTCCACTTTAGTGCTAAGAGAGTGGACAGTATCAGCACACAGAGTCACTATACCTCTTATCCTGTGTACAGTGTGCTCTTGTACAGGAGCGTTAGGAGGGAGCACTCCACTTTAGTACTAAGAGATGGACAGTATCGATACACAGTCACTATATCTCTTATCCTGTGTACAGTGTGCTCTTGTACAGGAGTGTTAGGAGGGAGCACTCCACTTTAGTGCTAAGAGATGGACAGTATCGTTGAGCAGAGCCACTATATCTCTTATCCTGTGTGCAGTGTGCTCTTGTACAGGAGCATTAGGAGTGAGCACTACACTTTAGTACTAAGAGATGGACAGTATCGGTGAGCAGAGTCACTATACCCCTTACCCTGTGCACAGTGTGCTCTTGTACAGGAGTGTTAGGAGGGAGCACTCCACTTTAGTGCTAAGGTATGGACAGTATCAGTGCACAGAGTCACTGTACCCCTTATCCTGTGTACAGTGTTCTTGTACTGGAGTGTTAGGAGGCACTCCACTTTAGTGCTAAGAGATGGACAGTATCAGTGCAGAGTCACTATACCCTTATCCTGTGTACAGTGTGCTCTTGTACAGGAGTGTTAGGGAGAGCACTCCACTTTAGTGCTAAGGGATGGACAGTATCAGTGCACAGAGTCACTGTACCCTTATCCTGTGTACAGTGTGCTCTTGTACAGGAGTGTTAGGGGGGAGCACTCCACTTTAGTGCTAAGGGATGGACAGTATCAGTGCACAGAGTCACTGTACCCCTTATCCTGTGTACAGTGTGCTCTTGTACAGGAGTGTTGGGGAGCACTCCACTTTAGTGCTAAGAGATGGACAGTATCAGCACACAGAGTCACTATACCTCTTATCCTGTGTACAGTGTGCTCTTGTACAGGAGTGTTAGGAGGGAGCACTCCACTTTAGTGCTAAGAGATGGACAGTATCAGTGCACAGAGTCACTATACCTCTTATCCTGTGTACAGTGTGCTCTTGTACAGGAGTGTTAGGGAGGAGCACTCCATTTTTATGCTAAGAGATGGACAGTATCGGTGACAGAGCCACTGTACCTCATATCCTGTGTAGTGCTCTTGTACTGAGCGTTAGGAGGAGCACTCCACTTTAGTGCTAAGAGATGGACAGTATCAGTGCGAGAGCCACTATACCCTTATCCTGTGTACAGTGTGCTTTTCTACAGGAGTATTAGGAGGGAGCACTCCACTTTAGTGGTGAGAGATGGAACAGTATCAGCGCACAGAGTCACTATACCTCTTATCCTGTGTACAGTGTGCTCTTGTACAGGAGTGTTAGGAGGGAGCACTCCACTTTAGTGCTAAGAGATGGACAGTATCAGTGCACAGAGTCACTATACCCTTATCCTGTGTACAGTGTGCTCTTGTACAGGAGTGTTAGGAGGGAGCACTCCACTTTAGTGCTAAGAGATGGACAGTATCAGTGCACAGAGTCACTATATCCCTTATCCTGTGTACAGTGTGCTCTTGTACAGGAGCGTTAGGAGGAGCACTCCACTTTAGTGCTAAGAGATGGACAGTATCAGCACACAGTCACTATACCTCTTATCCTGTGTCAGTGTGCTCTTGTACAGGAGTGTTAGGAGGAGCACTCCACTTTAGTGCTAAGAGATGGACAGTATTGAGCACAGAGTCACTGTACTCTCTTATCCTGTGTACAGTGTGCTCTTGTACAGGAGTGTTAGGAGGAGCACTCCACTTTAGTGGCTAAGAGATGGACAGTATCAGTGAAAGTCACTATACCCTTATCCTGTGTACAGTGTGCTCTTGTACAGGAGCGTTAGGAGGGAGCATCCTCTTAGTGCTAAGAGATGGACAGTATCAGCGCACAGAGTCACTATACCCTTATCCTGTGTACAGTGTGCTCTTGTACAGGAGCGTTAGGAGGGAGCACTCCACTTTAGTACTAAGAGATGGACAGTATCGATACACAGTCACTATATCTCTTATCCTGTGTACAGTGTGCTCTTGTACAGGAGTGTTAGGAGGGAGCATCCACTTTAGTGCTAAGAGATGGACAGTATCGGCACACAGAGTCACTATACCTCTTATCCTGTGTACAGTGTGCTCTTGTACAGGAGTGTTAGGAGGGAGCACTCCACTTTAGTGCTAAGAGATGGACAGTATCAGTGCACAGAGTCACTATACCTCTTATCCTGTGTACAGTGTGCTCTTGTACAGGAGCGTTAGGAGGGAGCACTCCACTTTAGTACTAAGAGATGGACAGTATCGATACACAGTCACTATATCTCTTATCCTGTGTACAGTGTGCTCTTGTACAGGAGTGTTAGGAGGGAGCACTCCACTTTAGTACTAAGAGATGGACAGTATCGTGAGCAGAGTCACTATACCTACCTGTGTACAGTGTGCTCTTGTACAGGAGTGTTAGGAGGGGCACTCCACTTTAGTGCTAAGAGATGGACAGTATCAGTGCACAGAGTCACTATACCCTTATCCTGTGTACAGTGTGCTCTGTACAGGAGTGTTAGGGGGGCACTCCACTTTAGTGCTAAGAGATGGACAGTATCAGTGACAGAGTCACTATACCTCTTATCCTGTGTACAGTGTGCTCTTGTACAGGAGTGTTAGGGGGAGCACTCCACTTTAGTGCTAAGGATGGACAGTATCAGTGCACAGAGTCACTGTACCCTTACCTGTGTACAGTGTGCTCTTGTACAGGAGTGTTAGGGGAGCACTCCACTTTAGTGCTAAGGGATGGACAGTATCAGTGCACAGAGTCACTGTACCCCTTACCCTGTGTACAGTGTGCTCTTGTACAGGAGTGTTAGGGGAGCACTCCACTTTAGTGCTAAGAGATGGACAGTATCAGTGCACAGAGTCACTATACCTCTTATCCTGTGTACAGTGTGATCTGTACAGGAGTGTTAGGGGGAGCACTCCACTTTAGTGCTAAGAGATGGACAGTATGCACACAGAGTCACTATACCTCTTATCCTGTGTACAGTGTGCTCTTGTACAGGAGTGTTAGGAGGAGCACTCCACTTTAGTGCTAAGAGATGGACAGTATCAGAGACAGAGTCACTATACCTTTATCCTGTACAGTGTGCTCTGTACAGGAGTGTTGAGCACTCCACTTTAGTGCTAAGGGATGGACAGTATCAGTGCACAGAGTCACTGTACCCTTATCCTGTGTACAGTGTGCTCTTGTACAGGAGTGTTAGGGGAGCACTCCACTTTAGTACTAAGAGATGGACAGTATCGCACAGAGTCACTATACCCTTATCCTGTGTACAGTGTGCTCTTGTACAGGAGCGTTAGGAGGGAGCACTCCACTTAGTGCTAAGAGATGGACAGTATCAGCACACAGAGTCACTATACCTCTTATCCTGTGTACAGTGTGCTTGTACAGGAGCGTTAGGAGGAGCACCCACTTTAGTGCTAAGAGATGGACAGTATCAGCACACAGAGTCACTATACCTCTTATCCTGTGTACAGTGTGCTCTTGTACAGGAGTGTTAGGAGGAGCACTCCACTTTAGTGCTAAGAGATGGACAGTATCGGCACAGATCACTATACCTCTTATCCTGTGTACAGTGTGCTCTTGTACAGGAGTGTTAGGAGGAGCACTCCACTTAGTGCTAAGGATGGACAGTATCAGTGCACAGAGTCACTATACCCCTTATCCTGTGTACAGTGTGCTCTTGTACAGGAGTGTTAGGGGGAGCACTCCACTTTAGTGCTAAGAGATGGACAGTATCAGTGCACAGAGTCACTATACCTCTTATCCTGTGTACAGTGTGCTCTTGTACAGGAGTTAGAGGGAGCACTCCACTTTAGTGCTAAGAGATGGACAGTATCGCACACAGAGTCACTATACCTCTTATCCTGTGTACAGTGTGCTCTTGTACAGGAGGTTAGGAGGGAGCACTCCACTTTAGTGCTAAGAGATGGACAGTATCAGCACACAGAGTCACTATACCTCTTATCCTGTGTACAGTGTGCTCTTGTACAGGAGGTTAGGAGGGAGCACTCCACTTTAGTACTAAGAGATGGACAGTATCAGTGACAGAGCCACTATACCTCTTATCCTGTGTACAGTGTGCTCTTGTACAGGAGCATTAGGAGGAGCACTCCACTTTAGTGCTAAGAGATGGACAGTATCGGTGAGCAGAGTCACTATACCCCTACCCTGTGCACAGTGTGCTCTTGTACAGGAGTGTTAGGAGGGAGCACTCCACTTTAGTGCTAAGGGATGGACAGTATCAGTGCACAGAGTCACTGTACCCCTTATCCTGTGTACAGTGTGTCTCTTGTACTGGAGTGTTAGGAGGGGCACTCCACTTTAGTGCTAAGAGATGGACAGAATCAGTGCACAGAGTCACTATACCCCTTATCCTGTGTACAGTGTGCTCTGGTACAGGAGTGTTAGGGGAGAGCACTCCACTTTAGTTCTAAGGGATGGACAGTATCAGTGCACAGAGTCACTGTACCCCTTATCCTGTGTACAGTGTGCTCTTGTACAGGAGTGTTAGGAGGGAGCACTCCACTTTAGTGCTAAGAGATGGACAGTATCAGTGCACAGAGTCACTGTACCCCTTACCCTGTGTACAGTGTGCTCTTGTACAGGAGTGTTAGGGGGGAGCACTCCACTTTAGTACTAAGGGATGGACAGTATCAGTGCACAGAGTCACTGTACCTCTTATCCTGTGTACAGTGTGCTCTTGTACAGGAGTGTTAGGAGGAGCACTCCACTTTAGTGCTAAGAGATGGACAGTATCAGTGCACAGAGTCACTATACCTCTTACCTGTGTACAGTGTGCTCTTGTACAGGAGTGTTAGGGAGGAGCACTCCACTTTAATGCTAAGAGATGGACAGTATCAGTGAGAGAGTCACTGTATCTCTTATCCTGTGTCAGTGTGATCTTGTACAGGAGCGTTAGGGAGGAGCACTCCATTTTTATGCTAAGAGATGGACAGTATCAGTGCGTAGAGCCACTGTATCCCTTATCCTGTGTACAGTGTGCTTTTCTACAGGAGTATTAGGAGGGAGCACTCCACTTTAGTGGTGAGAGATGAACAGTATCAGCACACAGAGTCACTATACCTCTTATCCTGTGTACAGTGTGCTCTTGTACAGGAGTGTTAGGAAGGCACTCCACTTTAGAGCTAAGAGATGGACAGTATCAGTGCACAGAGTCACAATACCTCTTATCCTGTGTACAGTGTGCTCTTGTACAGGATTGTTAGGGGGGAGCACTCCACTTTAGTGCTAAGGGATGGACAGTATCAGTGCACAGAGTCACTATACCCGTTATCCTTGTACAGTGTGCTCTTGTACAGGAGCGTTAGGAGGGAGCACTCCACTTTAGTGCTAAGAGATGGACAGTATCAGTGCACAGAGTCACTATATCCCCTTATCCTTGTACAGTGTGCTCTTGTACAGGAGCGTTAGGAGGGAGCACTCCACTTTAGTGCTGAGAGATGACAGTATCAGCACACAGTCACTATACCTCTTATCCTGTGTTCAGTGTGCTCTTGTACAGGAGTGTTAGGAGGAGCACTCCACTTTAGTGCTTAGAGATGGACAGTATGGCACAGAGAACCACTGTACCTCTTATCCTGTGTACAGTGTGCTCTTGTACAGGAGTGTAGGGAAGGCACTCCACTTTAGGCTAAGAGATGGACAGTATCAGTGCGAACAGCCACTATACCTTTATCCTGTGTACGTGTATACTCTTGTACAGGAGCATTAGGAGGAGCATTCCTCTTAGTGCTAAGAGATGGACAGTATCAGTGCACAGAGTCACTATACCTCTTATCCTGTGTACAGTGTGCTCTTGTACAGGGTTAGGAGGGGCACTCCACTTTAGTGACTAAGAGATGGACAGTATCGACACAGAGTCACTATATCTCTTATCCTGTGTACAGTGTGCTCTTGTACAGGAGTGTTAGGAGGACACTCCACTTTAGTGCTAAGAGATGGACAGTATCGGTGAGAGAGTCACTATATCTCTTATCCTGTGTCAGTGTGCTCTTGTAGAGGAGCATTAGGAGGGAGTCCTCTTTTAGTGCTAAGGGATGGACAGTATCAGCACACAGAACCACTATACCTCTTATCCTGTGTACAGTGTGCTCTTGTCAGGAGCATAGGAGTGAGCACTCCACTTTAGTACTAAGAGATGGACAGTATCGGTGACAGAGTCACTATACCCTTATCCTGTGTACAGTGTGCTCTTGTACAGGAGTGTTAGGAGGAGCACTCCACTTTAGTGCTAAGGATGGACAGTATCAGTGCACAGAGTCACTGTACCCTTATCCTGTGTACAGTGTGCTCTTGTACGGAGTGTTAGGAGGGCACTCCACTTTAGTGCTAAGAGATGGACAGAATCAGTGCACAGAGTCACTATACCTCTTATCCTGTGTACAGTGTGATCTTGTACAGGAGCGTTAGGAGGAGCACTCCTCTTTAGTGCTAAGAGATGGACAGTATGTGCACAGAGTCACTATACATCTTATCCTGTGTACAGTGTGCTCTTGTACAGGAGTGTTAGGAGGAGCACTCCACTTTTAGTGCTAAGGGATGGACAGTATCAGTGCACAGAGTCACTGTACCCCTTATCCTGTGTACAGTGTTCTCTTGTACTGGAGTGTTAGGAGGGGCACTCCACTTTAGTGCTAAGAGATGGACAGAATCAGTGCACAGAGTCACTATACGCCTTATCCTGTGTACAGTGTGCTCTGGTACAGGAGTGTTAGGGGGGAGCAATCCACTTTAGTTCTAAGGGATGGACAGTATCAGTGCACAGAGTCACTGTACCCCTATCCCTGTGTACAGTGTGCTCTTGTACAGGAGTGTTAGGGGAGCACTCCACCTTAGTGCTAAGGGATGGACAGTATCAGTTTACAGAGGCACTGTACCCCTATCCTGTGTACAGTGTGCTCTGTACATTAGTGTTGGGGAGCACTCCACTTTAGTACTAAGAGATGGACAGTATCAGTGCACAGAGTCACTATACCTCTTACCTGTGTACAGTGTGATCTTGTACAGGAGCGTTAGGAGGGAGCACTCCACTTTAGTGCTAAGAGATGGACAGTATCGGCACACAGAGATACTATACCTCTTATCCTGTGTACAGTGTGCTCTTGTACAGGAGTGTTAGGAGTGAGCACTCCACTTTAGTGCTAATGGATGGACAGTATCAGTGCACAGAGTCACTGTACCCCTTATCCTTTGTACAGTGTGCTCTTGTACAGGAGTGTTGGGGGGAGCACTCCACTTTAGTACTAAGAGATGGACAGTATCGGCACACAGAGTCACTATACCCCTTATCCTATGTACAGTGTGATCTTGTACAGGAGCGTTAGGAGGGAGCATTCCTCTTTAGTGCTAAGAGATGGACAGTATCATCGCATAGAGTCACTATACCTCTTATCCTGTGTACAGTGTGCTCTTGTACAGGAGCGTTAGGAGGGAGCACTCCACTTTAGTACTAAGAGATGGACAGTATCGATACACAGTCACTATATCTCTTATCCTGTGTACAGTGTGCTCTTGTACAGGAGTGTTAGGCGGGAACACTCCACTTTCATGCTAAGAGATGGACAGTATCGTGAGCAGAGCCACTATATCTCTTTTCCTGTGTACAGTGTGCTCTTGTACAGGAGCATTAGGAGTGAGCACTCCACTTAGTACTAAGAGATGGACAGTATCGGTGACAGAGTCACTATACCTCTACCCTGTGTACAGTGTGCTCTTGTACAGGAGTGTTAGAGGGAGCACTCCACTTTAGTGCTAAGAGATGGACAGTATCAGTGCACAGAGTCACTGTACCCTTATCCTGTGTACAGTGTGCTCTTGTACAGGAGTGTTAGGAGGAGCACTCCACTTTAGTGCTAAGAGATGGACAGTATCAGTGCACAGAGTCACTATACCCCTTATCCTGTGTACAGTGTGCTCTTGTACAGGAGTGTTAGGGGAGCACCCACTTTAGTCTAAGGGATGGACAGTATCAGGCACAGAGTCACTATACCCTTACCCTGTGTACAGTGTGCTCTTGTACAGGAGTGTTAGGGGGAGCACCCACTTTAGTGCTAAGGGATGGACAGTATCAGTGCACAGAGTCACTGTACCTTATCCTGTGTACAGTGTGCTCTTGTACAGGAGTGTTAGGGGGAGCACTCACTTTAGTACTAAGAGATGGACAGTATCTGGCACACAGAGTCACTATACCCTTATCCTGTGTACAGTGTGCTCTTGTACAGGAGCTGTTAGGAGGAGCACTCACTTTAGTGCTAAGAGATGGACAGTATCAGCACAAGAGTCACTATACCTCTTATCCTGTGTACAGTGTGCTCTTGTACAGGAGTGTTAGGGGAGCACTCCACTTTAGTGCTAAGGATGGACAGTATCAGTGCACAGAGTCACTATACCTCTTATCCTGTGTACAGTGTGCTTTGTACAGGAGTGTTAGGAGGAGCACTCCACTTTATTGCTAAGGGATGGACAGTATCAGTGCACAGAGTCACTGTACCCCTTATCCTGTGTACAGTGTGCTCTTGTACAGGAGTGTTAGGGGGAGCACTCCACTTTAGTGCTAAGAGATGGACAGTATCAGCACACAGAGTCACTATACCTCTTATCCTGTGTACAGTGTGATCTTGTACAGGAGCGTTAGGAGGGAGCACTCCACTTTAGTGCGAAGAGATGGACAGTATCGGGACACAGAGTCACTATACCCCTTATGCTGTGTACAGTGTGATCTTGTACAGGAGCGTTAGGAGGGAGCACTCCACTTTAGTGCTAAGAGATGGACAGTATCTGCACACAGAGTCACTATACCTCTTATCCTGTGTACAGTGTGCTCTTGTACAGGAGTGTTAGGAGGGAGCACTCCACTTTAGTGCTAAGGGATGGACAGTATCAGTGCACAGATTCACTATACCTCTTATCCTGTGTACAGTGTGCTCTTGTACAGGAGTGTTAGGAGGGAGCACTCCACTTTAGTGCTAAGGGATGGACAGTATCAGCGCACAGAGTCACTATACCCCTTATCCTGTGTACAGTGTGCTCTTGTACAGGAGTGTTAGGAGGGAGCACTCCACTTTAGTGCTAAGAGATGGACAGTATCGGCACACAGAGTCACTATACCCCTTATCCTGTGTACAGTGTGCTCTTGTACAGGAGTGTTAGGAGGGAGCACTCCACTTTAGTGCTTATAGATGGACAGTATTGGTGCGCAGAACCACTGTACCTCTTATCCTGTGTGCAGTGTGATCTTGTACAGGAGTGTAAGGAAGGCGCAGTCCACTTTAGGGCTAAGAGATGGACAGTATCAGTGCGAACAGCCACTATACCTTTATCCTGTGTACTGTATACTCTTGTACAGGAGCATTAGGAGGGAGCATTCCTCGTTAGTGCTAAGAGATGGACAGTATCAGCGCACAGAGTCACTATCCCTCTTATCCTGTGTACAGTGTGCTCTTGTACAGGAGCGTTAGGAGGGAGCACTCCACTTTAGTACTAAGAGATGGACAGTATCGATACACAGTCACTATATCTCTTATCCTGTGTACAGTGTGCTCTTGTACATGAGTGTTAGGAGGGAACACCCACTTTAGTGCTAAGAGATGGACAGTATCGGTGAGCAGAGCCACTATATCTGTTATCCTGTGTGCAGTGTGCTCTTGTACAAGAGCATTAGGAGGGAGTGCTTCTGTTTAGTGCTAAGGGATGGACAGTATCAGCACACAGAACCACTATACCTCTTATCCTGTGTACAGTGTGCTCTTGTACAGGAGCATTAGGAGTGAGCACTCCACTTTAGTACTAAGAGATGGACAGTATCGGTGAGCAGAGTCACTATACCCCTTACCCTGTGCACAGTGTGCTCTTGTACAGGAGTGTTAGGAGGGAGCACTCCACTTTAGTGCTAAGGGATGGACAGTATCAGTGCACAGAGTCACTGTACCCCTTATCCTGTGTACAGTGTGCTCTTGTACTGGAGTGTTAGGAGGGGCACTCCACTTTAGTGCTAAGAGATGGACAGAATCAGTGCACAGAGTCACTATACCCCTTATCCTGTGTACAGTGTGATCTTGTACAGGAGCGTTAGGAGGGAGCATTCCTCTTTAGTGCGAAGAGATGGTCAGTATCGGCACACAGAGTCACTATACATCTTATCCTGTGTACAGTGTGCTCTTGTACAGGAGTGTTAGGAGTGAGCACTCCATTTTAGTGCTAAGGGAAGGACAGTGTCAGTGCACAGAGTCACTGTACCCCTTATCCTGTGTACAGTGTGCTCTTGTACAGGAGCGTTAGGAGGGAGCACTCCACTGTAGTACTAAGAGATGGACAGTATCGATACACAGTCACTATATCTCTTATCCTGTGTACAGTGTGCTCTTGTACAGGAGCATTAGGAGTGAGCACTCCACTTTAGTACTAAGAGATGGACAGTATCGGTGAGCAGAGTCACTATACCCCTTACCCTGTGCACAGTGTGCTCTTGTACAGGAGTGTTAGGAGGGAGCACTCCACTTTAGTGCTAAGGGATGGACAGTATCAGTGCACAGAGTCACTGTACCCCTTATCCTGTGTACAGTGTTCTCTTGTACTGGAGTGTTAGGAGGGGCACTCCACTTTAGTGCTAAGAGATGGACAGAATCAGTGCACAGAGTCACTATACGCCTTATCCTGTGTACAGTGTGCTCTGGTACAGGAGTGTTAGGGGGGAGCAATCCACTTTAGTTCTAAGGGATGGACAGTATCAGTGCACAGAGTCACTGTACCCCTTACCCTGTGTACAGTGTGCTCTTGTACAGGAGTGTTAGGGGGGAGCACTCCACTTTAGTGCTAAGGGATGGACAGTATCAGTTTACAGAGGCACTGTACCCCTTATCCTGTGTACAGTGTGCTCTTGTACATTAGTGTTGGGGGGAGCACTCCACTTTAGTACTAAGAGATGGACAGTATCAGTGCACAGAGTC
Organism: Neoceratodus forsteri; assembly: GCA_016271365.2. Taxonomy (NCBI): domain Eukaryota; kingdom Metazoa; phylum Chordata; order Ceratodontiformes; family Ceratodontidae; genus Neoceratodus; species Neoceratodus forsteri. Next base: position 1,469,673,713 of record CM057459.1, read on the forward strand.
ACTATACCTCTTATCCTGTGTACAGTGTGATCTTGTACAGGAGGTTAGGAGGAGCACTCCACTTTAGTGCTAAGAGATGGACAGTATCGGCACAGAGATACTTATACTCTTATCCTGTGTACAGTGTGCTCTTGTACAGGAGTGTTAGGAGGAGCACTCCACTTTAGTGCTAATGGATGGACAGTATCAGTGCACAGAGTCACTGTACCCCTTATCCTTTGTACAGTGTGCTCTTGTACAGGAGTGTTGGGGGGAGCACTCCACTTTAGTACTAAGAGATGGACAGTATCGGCACACAGAGTCACTATACCCCTTATCCTGTGTACAGTGTGATCTTGTACAGGAGCGTTAGGAGGGAGCATTCCACTTTAGTGCTAAGAGATGGACAGTATCCTCGCATAGAGTCACTATACCTCTTATCCTGTGTACAGTGTGCTCTTGTACAGGAGCGTTAGGAGGGAGCACTCCACTTTAGTACTAAGAGATGGACAGTATCGATACACAGTCACTATATCTCTTATCCTGTGTACAGTGTGCTCTTGTACAGGAGTGTTAGGAGGGAACACTCCACTTTCATGCTAAGAGATGGACAGTATCGTTGAGCAGAGCCACTATATCTCTTATCCTGTGTGCAGTGTGCTCTTGTACAGGAGCATTAGGAGGAGCACTCCACTTTAGTACTAAGAGATGGACAGTATCAGTACAGAGTCACTATACCCTTATCCTGTGTACAGTGTGCTCTTGTACAGGAGTGTTAGGAGGAGCACCCACTTTAGTGCTAAGAGATGGACAGTATCAGTGCACAGAGTCACTATACCCCTTATCCTGTGTACAGTGTGCTCTGGTACAGGAGTGTTAGGGGGAGCACCACCTTAGTGCTAAGGGATGGACAGTATCAGGCACAGAGTCACTGTACCTCTTACCTGTGTACAGTGTGCTCTTGTACAGGAGTGTTAGGGGGAGCACTCCACTTTAGTGCTAAGGGATGGACAGTATCAGTGCACAGAGTCACTGTACCCCTTATCCTGTGTACAGTGTGCTCTTGTACAGGAGTGTTAGGAGGGAGCACTCCACTTTAGTGCTAAGAGATGGACAGTATCAGTGCACAGAGTCACTATACCCCTTATCCTGTGTACAGTGTGCTCTTGTACAGGAGTGTTAGGGGGGAGCACTCCACTTTAGTGCTAAGGGATGGACAGTATCAGTGCACAGAGTCACTGTACCCCTTATCCTGTGTACAGTGTGCTCTTGTACAGGAGTGTTAGGGGGGAGCACTCCACTTTAGTACTAAGAGATGGACAGTATTGGCACACAGAGTCACTATACCCCTTATCCTGTGTACAGTGTGATCTTGTACAGGAGCGTTAGGAGGGAGCACTCCACTTTAGTGCTAAGAGATGGACAGTATCGGCACACAGAGTCACTATACCCCTTATCCTGTGTACAGTGTGATCTTGTACAGGAGTGTTAGGAGGGAGCACTCCACTTTAGTGCTAAGAGATGGACAGTATCAGCACACAGAGTCACTATACCTCTTATCCTGTGTACAGTGTGCTCTTGTACAGGAGTGTTAGGAGGGAGCACTCCACTTTAGTGCTAAGGGATGGACAGTATCAGCGCACAGAGTCACTATACCTCTTATCCTGTGTACAGTGTGCTCTTGTACAGGAGTGAGGGGAGCACTCCACTTTAGTGCTAAGAGATGGACAGTATCGCACACAGAGTCACTATACCTCTATCCTGTGTACAGTGTGCTCTTGTACAGGAGTGTTAGGAGGGAGCACTCCACTTTAGTGCTAAGAGATGGACAGTATCAGCACACAGAGTCACTATACCTCTATCCTGTGTACAGTGTGCTCTTGTACAGGAGTGTTAGGAGGAGCACTCACTTAGTGCTAAGGGATGGACAGTATCAGTGCGCAAGAGTCACTGTACCCCTTATCCTGTGTACAGTGTGCTCTTGTACAGGAGTGTTAGGAGGAGCACCCACTTTAGTGCTAAGAGATGGACAGTATCGCACACAGAGTCACTATACCTCTTATCCTGTGTACAGTGTGCTCTTGTACAGGAGTGTTAGGAGGGAGCACTCCACTTTAGTGCTAAGGGATGGACAGTATCAGTGCACAGAGTCACTGTACCCCTTATCCTGTGTACAGTGTGCTCTTGTACAGGAGTGTTAGGGGGGTGCACTCCACTTTAGTTCTAAGAGATGGACAATATCAGTGCACAGAGTCACTATACCTCTTACCTGTGTACAGTGTGATCTTGTACAGGAGCGTTACGAGGGAGCATTCCACTTTAGTGCGAAGAGATGGACAGTATCGGCACACAGAGTCACTATACCTCTTATCCTGTGTATAGTGTGCTCTTGTACAGGAGCGTTAGGAGGAGCACTCCACTTTAGTACTAAGAGGACAGTATCAGTCACAGAGTCACTATACCTCTTATCCTGTGTACAGTGTGCTCTTGTACAGGAGTGTTAGGAGGAACACTCACTTTCATGCTAAGAGATGGACAGTATCGGAGCAGCCACTATATCTCTTATCCTGTGTGCAGTGTGCTCTTGTACAGGAGCATTAGGAGTGAGCACTACACTTTAGTACTAAGAGATGGACAGTATCGGTGAGCAGAGTCACTATACCCCTTACCCTGTGCACAGTGTGCTCTTGTACAGGAGTGTTAGGAGGGAGCACTCCACTTTAGTGCTAAGGTATGGACAGTATCAGTGCACAGAGTCACTGTACCCCTTATCCTGTGTACAGTGTTCTCTTGTACTGGAGTGTTAGGAGGGGCACTCCACTTTAGTGCTAAGAGATGGACAGAATCAGTGCACAGAGTCACTATACCCCTTATCCTGTGTACAGTGTGCTCTGGTACAGGAGTGTTAGGGGAGAGCACTCCACTTTAGTTCTAAGGGATGGACAGTATCAGTGCACAGAGTCACTGTACCCCTTACCCTGTGTACAGTGTGCTCTTGTACAGGAGTGTTAGGGGAGCACTCCACTTTAGTACTAAGGGATGGACAGTATCAGTGCACAGAGTCACTGTACTTCTTATCCTGTGTACAGTGTGCTCTTGTACAGGAGTGTTAGGAGTGAGCACTCCACTTTAGTGCTAAGGGATGGACAGTATCAGTGCACAGAATCACTGTACCCCTTATCCTGTGTACAGTGTGCTCTTGTACAGGAGTGTTGGGGGGAGCACTCCACTTTAGTACTAAGAGATGGACAGTATCAGCACACAGAGTCACTGTACCTCTTATCCTGTGTACACTGTGCTCCAGTACTGAGGCATTAGGAGGGAGCAATCCAGATTAGTGCTAAGAGATGGACAGTATCAGTGCACAGAGTCACTATACATCTTATCCTGTGTACAGTGTGCTCTTGTACAGGAGTGTTAGGGAGGAGCACTCCATTTTTATGCTAAGAGATGGACAGTATCGGTGAGCAGAGCCACTGTAGCTCATATCTGTGTAGTGTGCTCATGTACTTGAACGTTAAGAGGTAGCACTCCACTTTAGTGCTAAGAGATGGACAGTATAAGTGAAAAGTCACTGTACCCCTATCCTGTTACAGTGTGCTTTTCTACAGGAGTATTAGGAGGGAGCACTCCACTTTAGTGGTGAGAGATGAACAGTATCAGCACACAGAGTCACTATACCTCTTATCCTGTGTACAGTGTGCTCTTGTACAGGAGTGTTAGGAAGGCGAGTCCACTTTAGAGCTAAGAGATGGACAGTATCAGTGCACAGAGTCACAATACCCCTTATCCTGTGTACAGTGTGCTCTTGTACAGGATTGTTAGGGGGGAGCACTCCACTTTAGTGCTAAGGGATGGACAGTATCAGTGCACAGAGTCACTATACCCGTTATCCTGCGTACAGTGTGCTCTTGTACAGGAGCGTTAGGAGGGAGCACTCCACTTTAGTGCTAAGAGAGGGACAGTATCAGTGCACAGAGTCACTGTACCCCTTTCCCTGTGTACAGTGTGCTCTTGTACAGGAGTGTTAGGGGGAGCTTATCCTGTGTACAGTGTGCTCTTGTACAGGAGCGTTAGGAGGGAGCACTCCACTTTAGTACTAAGAGATGGACAGTATCGATACACAGTCACTATATCTCTTATCCTGTGTACAGTGTGCTCTTGTACAGGAGTGTTAGGAGGGAACACTCCACTTTCATGCTAAGAGATGGACAGTATCGTTGAGCAGAGCCACTATATCTCTTATCCTGTGTGCAGTGTGCTCTTGTACAGGAGCATTAGGAGTGAGCACTACACTTTAGTACTAAGAGATGGACAGTATCGGTGAGACAGAGTCACTATACCCTTACCCTGTGCACAGTGTGCTCTTGTACAGGAGTGTTAGGAGGAGCACTCCACTTTAGTGCTAAGGTATGGACAGTATCAGTGCACAGAGTCACTGTACCCTTATCCTGTGTACAGTGTTCTCTTGTACAGGAGTGTTAGGAGGGGCACTCCACTTTAGTGCTAAGAGATGGACAGAATCAGTGCACAGAGTCACTATACCCCTTATCCTGTGTACAGTGTGCTCTGGTACAGGAGTGTTAGGGGAGAGCACTCCACTTTAGTTCTAAGGGATGGACAGTATCAGTGCACAGAGTCACTGTACCCCTTACCCTGTGTACAGTGTGCTCTTGTACAGGAGTGTTAGGGGGGAGCACTCCACTTTAGTACTAAGGGATGGACAGTATCAGTGCACAGAGTCACTGTACTTCTTATCCTGTGTACAGTGTGCTCTTGTACAGGAGTGTTAGGAGTGAGCACTCCACTTTAGTGCTAAGGGATGGACAGTATCAGTGCACAGAATCACTGTACCCCTTATCCTGTGTACAGTGTGCTCTTGTACAGGAGTGTTGGGGGGAGCACTCCACTTTAGTACTAAGAGATGGACAGTATCAGCACACAGAGTCACTGTACCTCTTATCCTGTGTACAGTGTGCTCTTGTACAGGCATTAGGAGGGAGCACTCCACTTTAGTGCTAAGAGATGGACAGTATCGGTGCACAGAGTCACTGTAACCCTTATCCTGTGTACAGTGTGCTCTTGTACAGGAGTGTTAGGAGGGGCACTCCACTTTAGTGCTAAGAGATGGACAGTATCAGTGCACAGAGTCACTGTACCCCTTATCCTGTGTACAGTGTGCTCTTGTACAGGAGTGTTAGGAGGGAGCACTCCACTTTAGTGCTAAGAGATGGACAGTATCAGTGCACAGAGTCACTATACCCCTTATCCTGTGTACAGTGTGCTCTTGTACAGGAGTGTTAGGGGAGAGCACTCCACTTTAGTTCTAAGGGATGGACAGTATCAGTGCACAGAGTCACTGTACCTCTTATCCTGTGTACAGTGTGCTCTTGTACAGGAGTGTTGGGGAGCACTCCACTTTAGTACTAAGGATGGACAGTATCAGTGCAGAGTCACTGCCTCTTATCCTGTGTACAGTGTGCTCTTGTACAGGAGTATTAGGAGGGAGCACTCCACTTTAGTGTGAGAGATGGACAGTATCAGCACACAGAGTCACTATACCTCTTATCCTGTGTACAGTGTGCTCTTGTACAGGAGTGTTAGGGAGGCGACTCCACTTTAGAGCTAAGAGATGGACAGTATCAGTGCACAGAGTCACAATACCCCTTATCCTGTGTACAGTGTGCTCTTGTACAGGATTGTTAGGGGGGAGCACTCCACTTTAGTGCTAAGGGATGGACAGTATCAGTGCACAGAGTCACTATACCGGTTATCCTGCGTACAGTGTGCTCTTGTACAGGAGCGTTAGGAGGGAGCACTCCACTTTAGTGCTAAGAGAGGGACAGTATCAGTGCACAGAGTCACTATATCCCTTATCCTGCGTACAGTGTGCTCTTGTACAGGAGCGTTAGGAGGGAGCACTCCACTTTAGTGGTGAGAGATGAACAGTATCAGCACACAGTCACTATACCTCTTATCCTGTGTTCAGTGTGCTCTTGTACAGGAGTGTTAGGAGGGAGCACTCCACTTTAGTGCTTATAGATGGACAGTATTGGTGCGCAGAACCACTGTACCTCTTATCCTGTGTACAGTGTGATCTTGTACAGGAGTGTAAGGAAGGCGCAGTCCACTTTAGGGCTAAGAGATGGACAGTATCAGTGCGAACAGCCACTATACCTGTTATCCTGTGTACTGTATACTCTTGTACAGGAGCATTAGGAGGGAGCATTCCTCTTTAGTGCTAAGAGATGGACAGTATCAGCAGCACAGAGTCACTATCCCTCTTATCCTGTGTACAGTGTGCTCTTGTACAGGAGCGTTAGGAGGGAGCACTCCACTTTAGTACTAAGAGATGGACAGTATCGATACACAGTCACTATATCTCTTATCCTGTGTACAGTGTGCTCTTGTACATGAGTGTTAGGAGGGAACACCCACTTTAGTGCTAAGAGATGGACAGTATCGGTGAGCAGAGCCACTATATCTCTTATCCTGTGTGCAGTGTGCTCTTGTACAAGAGCATTAGGAGGGAGTGCTTCTGTTTAGTGCTAAGGGATGGACAGTATCAGCACACAGAACCACTATACCTCTTATCCTGTGTACAGTGTGCTCTTGTACAGGAGCATTAGGAGTGAGCACTCCACTTTAGTACTAAGAGATGGACAGTATCGGTGAGCAGAGTCACTATACCCCTTACCCTGTGCACAGTGTGCTCTTGTACAGGAGTGTTAGGAGGAGCACTCCACTTTAGTGCTAAGGGATGGACAGTATCAGTGCACAGAGTCACTGTACCCCTTATCCTGTGTACAGTGTGCTCTTGTACTGGAGTGTTAGGAGGGGCACTCCACTTTAGTGCTAAGAGATGGACAGAATCAGTGCACAGAGTCACTATACCCCTTATCCTGTGTACAGTGTGATCTTGTACAGGAGCGTTAGGAGGGAGCATTCCTCTTTAGTGCGAAGAGATGGTCAGTATCGGCACACAGAGTCACTATACATCTTATCCTGTGTACAGTGTGCTCTTGTACAGGAGTGTTAGGAGTGAGCACTCCATTTTAGTGCTAAGGGAAGGACAGTGTCAGTGCACAGAGTCACTGTACCCCTTATCCTGTGTACAGTGTGCTCTTGTACAGGAGCGTTAGGAGGGAGCACTCCACTGTAGTACTAAGAGATGGACAGTATCGATACACAGTCACTATATCTCTTATCCTGTGTACAGTGTGCTCTTGTACAGAGCATTAGGAGTGAGCACTCCACTTTAGTACTAAGAGATGGACAGTATCGTGAGCAGAGTCACTATACCCCTTACCCTGTGCACAGTGTCTCTTGTACAGGAGTGTTAGGAGGAGCACTCCACTTTAGTGCTAAGGATGGACAGTATCAGTGCACAGAGTCACTGTACCCCTTATCCTGTGTACAGTGTTCTCTTGTACTGGAGTGTTAGGAGGGCACTCCACTTTAGTGCTAAGAGATGGACAGAATCAGTGCACAGAGTCACTATACGCCTTATCCTGTGTACAGTGTGCTCTGGTACAGGAGTGTTAGGGGGGAGCAATCCACTTTAGTTCTAAGGGATGGACAGTATCAGTGCACAGAGTCACTGTACCCCTTACCCTGTGTACAGTGTGCTCTTGTACAGGAGTGTTAGGGGGGAGCACTCCACTTTAGTGCTAAGGGATGGACAGTATCAGTTTACAGAGGCACTGTACCCCTTATCCTGTGTACAGTGTGCTCTTGTACATTAGTGTTGGGGGGAGCACTCCACTTTAGTACTAAGAGATGGACAGTATCAGTGCACAGAGTCACTATACCTCTTACCTGTGTACAGTGTGATCTTGTACAGGAGCGTTAGGAGGGAGCACTCCACTTTAGTGCGAAGAGATGGACAGTATCGGCACACAGAGATACTATACCTCTTATCCTGTGTACAGTGTGCTCTTGTACAGGAGTGTTAGGAGTGAGCACTCCACTTTAGTGCTAATGGATGGACAGTATCAGTGCACAGAGTCACTGTACCCCTTATCCTTTGTACAGTGTGCTCTTGTACAGGAGTGTTGGGGGGAGCACTCCACTTTAGTACTAAGAGATGGACAGTATCGGCACACAGAGTCACTATACCCCTTATCCTATGTACAGTGTGATCTTGTACAGGAGCGTTAGGAGGGAGCATTCCTCTTTAGTGCTAAGAGATGGACAGTATCCTCAGACAGAGTCACTATACTCTTATCCTGTGTACAGTGTGCTCTTGTACAGAGGACTGTAGAGGAGCACTCCACTTTAGTGCTAAGAGATGGACAGTATCCTCGGATACAGTCACTATATCTCTTATCCTGTGTACAGTGTGCTCTTGTACAGGAGTGTTAGGAGGGAACACTCCACTTTCATGCTAAGAGATGGACAGTATCGTTGAGCAGAGCCACTATATCTCTTTTCCTGTGTGCAGTGTGCTCTTGTACAGGAGCATTAGGAGTGAGCACTACACTTTAGTACTAAGAGATGGACAGTATCGGTGAGCAGAGTCACTATACCCCTTACCCTGTGCACAGTGTGCTCTTGTACAGGAGTGTTAGGAGGGAGCACTCCACTTTAGTGCTAAGGATGGACAGTATCAGTGCACAGAGTCACTGTACCCCTTATCCTGTGTACAGTGTTCTCTTGTACTGGAGTGTTAGGAGGGGCACTCCACTTTAGTGCTAAGAGATGGACAGAATCAGTGCACAGAGTCACTATACCCTTATCCTGTGTACAGTGTGCTCTGGTACAGGAGTGTTAGGGGAGAGCACTCCACTTTAGTTCTAAGGGATGGACAGTATCAGTGCACAGAGTCACTGTACCCCTTACCCTGTGTACAGTGTGCTCTTGTACAGGAGTGTTAGGGGGGAGCACTCCACTTTAGTACTAAGAGATGGACAGTATTGGCACACAGAGTCACTATACCACTTATCCTGTGTACAGTGTGATCTTGTACTGGAGCGTTAGGAGGGAGCACTCCACTTTAGTGCTAAGAGATGGACAGTATCAGCACACAGAGACACTATACCTGTTATCCTGTGTACAGTGTGCTCTTGTACAGGAGTGTTAGGGGGGAGCACTCCACTTTAGTACTAAGAGATGCACAGTATCAGCGCACAGAGTCACTATACCTCTTATCCTGTGTACAGTGTGCTCTTGTACAGGAGTGTTAGGAGTGAACACTCCACTTTATTGCAAAGGGATGGACAGTATCAGTGCACAGAGTCACTGTACCCCTTATCCTGTGTACAGTGTGCTCTTGTACAGGAGTGCTGGGGGGAGCACTCCACTTTAGTGCTAAGAGATGGACAGTATCGGCACACAGAGTCACTATACCTCTTATCCTGTGTACAGTGTGATCTTGTACAGGAGCGTTAGGAGGGAGCACTCCACTTTAGTGCTAAGAGATGGACAGTATCGGCACACAGAGTCACTATACCCCTTATGCTGTGTACAGTGTGATCTTGTACAGGAGCGTTAGGAGGGAGCACTCCACTTTAGTGCTAAGAGATGGACAGTATCTGCACACAGAGTCACTATACCTCTTATCCTGTGTACAGTGTGCTCTTGTACAGGAGTGTTAGGAGGGAGCACTCCACTTTAGTGCTAAGGGATGGACAGTATCGGCACACAGATTCACTATACCTCTTATCCTGTGTACAGTGTGCTCTTGTACAGGAGTGTTAGGAGGGAGCACTCCACTTTAGTGCTAAGGGATGGACAGTATCGGCGCACAGAGTCACTGTACCCTTATCCTGTGTACAGTGTGCTCTTGTACAGGAGTGTTAGGGGTGCACTCCATTTGTTCTAAGAGATGGACAATATCAGTGCACAGAGTCACTATACCTCTTACCTGTGTACAGTGTGATCTTGTACAGGAGCGTTACGAGGGAGCATTCCACTTTAGTGCGAAGAGATGGACAGTATCGGCACACAGAGTCACTATACCTCTTATCCTGTGTATAGTGTGCTCTTGTACAGGAGCGTTAGGAGGGAGCACTCCACTTTAGTACTAAGAGATGGACAGTATCGATACACAGTCACTATATCTCTTATCCTGTGTACAGTGTGCTCTTGTACAGGAGTGTTAGGAGGGAACACTCCACTTTCATGCTAAGAGATGGACAGTATCGTTGAGCAGAGCCACTATATCTCTTATCCTGTGTGCAGTGTGCTCTTGTACAGGAGCATTAGGAGTGAGCACTACACTTTAGTACTAAGAGATGGACAGTATCGGTGAGCAGAGTCACTATACCCCTTACCCTGTGCACAGTGTGCTCTTGTACAGGAGTGTTAGGAGGGAGCACTCCACTTTAGTGCTAAGGTATGGACAGTATCAGTGCACAGAGTCACTGTACCCCTTATCCTGTGTACAGTGTTCTCTTGTACTGGAGTGTTAGGAGGGGCACTCCACTTTAGTGCTAAGAGATGGACAGAATCAGTGCACAGTCACTATACCCCTTATCCTGTGTACAGTGTGCTCTGGTACAGGAGTGTTAGGGGAGAGCACTCCACTTTAGTTCTAAGGGATGGACAGTATCAGTGCACAGAGTCACTGTACCCCTTACCCTGTGTACAGTGTGCTCTTGTACAGGAGTGTTAGGGGGGAGCACTCCACTTTAGTGCTAAGGGATGGACAGTATCAGTGCACAGAGTCACTGTACCCCTCACCCTGTGTACAGTGTGCTCTTGTACAGGAGTGTTAGGAGGGAGCACTCCACTTTAGTGCTAAGAGATGGACAGTATCAGTACACAGAGTCACTATACCCCTTATCCTGTGTACAGTGTGCTCTTGTACAGGAGTGTTAGGGGGGAGCACTCCACTTTAGTGCTAAGGGATGGACAGTATCAGTGCACAGAGTCACTGTACCCCTTACCCTGTGTACAGTGTGCTCTTGTACAGGAGTGTTAGGGGGGAGCACTCCACTTTAGTGCTAAGGGATGGACAGTTTCAGTGCACAGAGTCACTGTACCCCTTATCCTGTGTACAGTGTGCTCTTGTACAGGAGTGTTAGGGGGGAGCACTCCACTTTAGTACTAAGAGATGGACAGTATTAGCACACAGAGTCACTATACCCCTTATCCTGTGTACAGTGTGATCTTGTACTGGAGCGTTAGGAGGGAGCACTCCACTTTAGTGCTAAGAGATGGACAGTATCAGCACACAGAGACACTATACCTCTTATCCTGTGTACAGTGTGCTCTTGTACAGGAGTGTTAGGGGGGAGCACTCCACTTTAGTACTAAGAGATGCACAGTATCAGCGCACAGAGTCACTATACCTCTTATCCTGTGTACAGTGTGCTCTTGTACAGGAGTGTTAGGAGGGAGCACTCCACTTTAGTGCTAAGGGATGGACAGTATCAGTGCACAGAGTCACTGTACCCCTATCCTGTGTACAGTGTGCTCTTGTACAGGAGTGCTGGGGAGCACTCCACTTTAGTACTAAGAGATGGACAGTATCGGCACACAGAGTCACTATACCTCTTATCCTGTGTACAGTGTGATCTTGTACAGGAGCTGTTAGGAGGGAGCACTCCACTTTAGTGCTAAGAGATGGACAGTATCTGCACACCGAGTCACTATACCTCTTATCCTATGTACAGTGTGCTCTTGTACAGGAGTGTTAGGAGGGAGCACTCCACTTTAGTGCTAAGGGATGGACAGTATCGGCACACAGATTCACTATACCTCTTATCCTGTGTACAGTGTGCTCTTGTACAGGAGTGTTAGGGGGGAGCACTCCACTTTAGTACTAAGAGATGCACAGTATCAGCGCACAGAGTCACTATACCTCTTATCCTGTGTACAGTGTGCTCTTGTACAGGAGTGTTAGGAGTGAGCACTCCACTTTAGTGCAAAGGGATGGACAGTATCAGTGCACAGAGTCACTGTACCCCTTATCCTGTGTACAGTGTGCTCTTGTACAGGAGTGCTGGGGGGAGCACTCCACTTTAGTACTAAGAGATGGACAGTATCGGCACACAGAGTCACTATACCTCTTATCCTGTGTACAGTGTGATCTTGTACAGGAGCGTTAGGAGGGAGCACTCCACTTTAGTGCTAAGAGATGGACAGTATCTGCACACCGAGTCACTATACCTCTTATCCTGTGTACAGTGTGCTCTTGTACAGGAGTGTTAGGAGGGAGCACTCCACTTTAGTGCTAAGGGATGGACAGTATCGGCACACAGATTCACTATACCTCTTATCCTGTGTACAGTGTGCTCTTGTACAGGAGTGTTAGGAGGGAGCACTCCACTTTAGTGCTAAGGGATGGACAGTATCGGAGCACAGAGTCACTATACCCCTTATCCTGTGTACAGTGTGCTGTTGTACAGGAGTGTTAGTAGGGAGCACTCCACTTTAGTGCTAAGAGATGGACAGTATCGGCACACAGAGTCACTATACCCATTATCCTGTGTACAGTGTGATCTTGTACAGGAGTGTTAGGAGGGAGCACTCCACTTTAGTGCTAAGGGATGGACAGTATCAGTGCACAGAGTCACTGTACCCCTTATCCTGTGTACAGTGTGCTCTTGTACAGGAGTGTTAGGGGGGTGCACTCCACTTTAGTTCTAAGAGATGGACAATATCAGTGCACAGAGTCTCTATACCTCTTACCTGTGTACAGTGTGATCTTGTACAGGAGTTTAGGAGGAGCAGTCCACTTTAGTACTAAGAGATGGACAGTATCGATACACAGAGTCACTATACCTCTTATCCTGTGTACAGTGTGCTCTTGTACAGGAGTATTGGGAGGAACACTCCACTTTCATGCTAAGAGATGGACAGTATCGTTGAGCAGAGCCACTATATCTCTTTTCCTGTGTGCAGTGTGCTCTTGTACAGGAGCATTAGGAGTGAGCACTACACTTTAGTACTAAGAGATGGACAGTATCGGTGAGCAGAGTCACTATACCCCTTACCCTGTGCACAGTGTGCTCTTGTACAGGAGTGTTAGGAGGGAGCACTCCACTTTAGTGCGAAGAGATGGACAGTATCGGCACACAGAGTCACTATACCTCTTATCCTGTGTACAGTGTGCTCTTGTACAGGAGTGTTAGCAGTGAGCACTCCACTTTAGTGCTAAGGGATGGACAGTATCAGTGCACAGAGTCACTGTACCCCTTATCCTGTGTACAGTGTGCTCTTGTACAGGAGTGTTAGGGGGAGCACTCCACTTTAGTACTAAGAGAGGGACAGTATCAGTGCACAGAGTCACTATACCTCTTATCCTGTGTACAGTGTGATCTTGTACAGGAGCGTTAGGAAGGAGCACTCCACTTTAGTGCTTAGAGATGGACAGTATTGGCACACAGAGTCACTATACCTCTTATCCTGTGTACAGTGTGCTCTTGTACAGGAGTGTTAGGGGGGAGCACTCCACTTTAGTGCTAAGGGATGGACAGTATCGGTGCGCAGAGTCACTGACCCCTTATTCTGTGTACAGTGTGCTCTTGTACAGCAGTGTTAGGAGGAGCACTCCACTTTAGTGCTAAGAGATGGACAGTATCGGCACTCAGAGTCACTGTACCCCTTATCCTGTGTACAGTGCGCTATGTACAGGAGCATTAGGAGGGAATACTCCACTTTAGTGCTGCTGGCTGGACAGCATAGTAAAAACTTAAAAAAAAATCTAAACATGAGGGTCAGGATTTAGAAAAAGGATGTGCCCAGCATATCCGAGATGTGCTGGAGCATCCCCAACTTGCGCACTGGCGCGATTGTGGTAGGGGGGCTAATGCACCGATGCTTTCCAGATACACGGCATACCACCCATAATGATATGCGGCACATCGGAGGGGCTGTGAAGGGGGCATGCCCATGCATGTGGTACAGAGACCTTTTCACAACCCGTTCTGGAGGCAGATCCCCGGGGCAGGTCCAGTGATGTGCCTCCCAGAGATAGGTGTGCTTTTAGTAGGCTTAAGTGGGTGGCCACCTAGAGGTAGGTTGCCATGCTGTAGACATCAGCACAGTAGCCTGCCCACCCTGGCAGTCCAGTGTCCCCCTCTCCCTGCCTGGATCTCTGGTAGCATGCCGCTCACTGCGGCAGTAACGCTGAAATAACAGAACTCCCTTCCTTGATCGAAAACCCCAGTATTATGCCGGTCACTGTGTTGGTAAAAGATGGAATGACAGAATCCCCCCTTCCTGCCCCGACCCTATCACAACAGCGCCATGAATCCTATTGACTCCCTGGTGGTCCAGCAGACACCCCCACCCCACCCCTCTCCCCGTCCCAGTGTGGTTCTAACGTCAGCGGATAGCTTAACCCACTTGCATGCTGCCACGGCTGCCCACCGGCATAGCTGTCTTTGAATGATAGCAGACTCCAGAGATAATTTATGCTTATGAATAGATATGAAACAAGTTAATAACTTATTTATTTTTCCACCAGTGTACTCTGCCCCTAGTGCCTCGGCAAAGTGAACCCTGGAAGGAGCACGGTGGTGGAAAAATGAGTTATTTAACTTCTTTCAGTTGATGCTGTTCCTTACTAATCTCCTTGTGCACAAATTACTGTATGAACTTTTAAATGACAGCTACTGTATACCTGGAAGCCCATTGGTGGATCCTGCCGGCCAGTGGGCTTGCAGTGTGTACCTGTAGTCTGTCATTCACAACGCACCACTCTACACTTCTTACACTGTAGCCACAGCACTGATTCCTGACCACCACAGGACTAACCTTCCCACCCCTGACCATCACAGGACTGACCCTCCCACCCCTGACCATCACATAACTGACCCTCCCACCCCTGACCATCACAGGACTGACCCTCCCACTCCCGACAGTCACAGGGCTGGCACCCACCCGTGATGGTCACAGCACTGATCCCTGACCATCACAGGACTGACCATCCCACTCCCGACAGTCACAGGACTGGCACCCACCCGTGATGGTCACAGCACTGATCCCTGACCACCACAGGACTGATCCTCCCACTCCCGACAGTCACAGGACTGGCACCCACCCGTGATGGTCACAGCACTGATCCCTGACCACTACAGGACTGACCCTCCCACTCCCGACAGTCACAAGGCTGGCACCCACCCGTGATGGTCACAGCACTGATCCTTGACCATCACAATTCTGACCCTCCCACTCCCAACAGTTACAGGGCTGGCACCCACCCATGATGGTCACAGCACTGATCCTTGACCATCACAATTCTGACCCTCCCACTCCCAAGAGTTACAGGGCTGGCACCCACCCATGATGGTCACAGCACTGATCCCTGACCACCACAGGACTGACCCTCCCACTCCCGACAGTCACAGGGCTGGCACCCACCCGTGATGGTCACAGCACTGATCCTTGACCACCACAGGACTGACCCTCCCACTCCCGACAGTCACAGGGCTGGCACCCACCCGTGATGGTCACAGCACTGATCCTTGACCATCACAGGACTGACCCTCCCACTCCCGACAGTCACAGGGCTGGCACCCACCCGTGATGGTCACAGCACTGATCCATGACCACCACAGGACTGACCCTCCCACTCCCGACAGTCACAGGGCTGGCACCCATCCGTGATGGTCACAGCACTGATCCCTGACCACCACAGGACTGACCCTCCCACTCCCGACAGTCACAGGGCTGGCACCCACCCGTGATGGTCACAGCACTGATCCATGACCACCACAGGACTGACCCTCCCACTCCCGACAGTCACAGGGCTGGCACCCACCCGTGATGGTCACAGCACTGATCCCTGACCACCACAGGACTGATCCTCCCACTCCCGACAGTCACAGGCTGGCACCCACCCGTGATGGTCACAGCACTGATCCCTGACCACCACAGGACTGACCTCCCACTCCCGACAGTCACAGGGCTGGCACCCACCCGTGATGGTCACAGCACTGATCCCTGACCACCACAGGACTGACCCTCCCACTCCCGACAGTCACAGGGCTGGCACCCACCCGTGATGGTCACAGCACTGATCCCTGACCACCACAGGACTGACCCTCCCACTCCCGACAGTCACAGGGCTGGCACCCACCCGTGATGGTCACAGCACTGATCCCTGACCACCACAGGACTGACCCTCCCACTCTCGACAGTCACAGGGCTGGCACCCACCCGTGATGGTCACAGCACTGATCCTTGACCATCACAGGACTGACCCTCCCACTCCCGACAGTCACAGGGCTGGCACCCACCCGTGATGGTCACAGCACTGATCCCTGACCACCACAGGACTGACCCTCCCACTCCCGACAGTCACAGGGCTGGCACCCACCCGTGATGGTCACAGCACTGATCCCTGACCACCACAGGACTGACCCTCCCACTCCCGACAGTCGCAGGACTGATCCCACCCGTGATGGTCACAGCACTGATCCCTGACCATCACAGGACTGACCCTCCCACTCCCGACAGTCGCAGGACTGATCCCACCCGTGATGGTCACAGCACTGATCCCTGACCACCACAGGACTGACCCTCCCACTCCCGACAGTCACAGGGCTGGCACCCACCCGTGATGGTCACAGCACTGATCCCTGACCACCACAGGACTGACCCTCCCACTCCCGACAGTCGCAGGACTGATCCCACCCGTGATGGGCACAGCACTGATCCCTGACCATCACAGGACTGACCCTCCCACTCCCGACAGTCACAGGGTTGGCACCCACCCGTGATGGCCACAGCACTGATCCCTGACCACCACAGGACTGACCCTCCCACGCCCGACAGTCACAGGGCTGGCACCCATTCCCAACGGTCACAGTACTACACCCCACCACCATAACAGCACTGCCCCCATATCCCAGAGGGTCACATGGATGACTCTCCATAGACAGTCACAGCAGTAATCCCCACCCCTAACAGTCACAACACTGTACCTCAGTCACTACACTGACAACCACCCCACACAATCAGGACTGCCCCCCCCGAACAATCACTAAGTTTGACGTTTTATACAACCTTCCCGCTGTATGTACAACTTCCTGCAAGTGCTTCAGTTCCTCAGAGCTGTAGAACTGCACAAAAGCAGACCTCCCAAAAGTCACAGGAATGACCCTCACACTGATAGTCAAATACATGACACCCTCTCCCTGACCGCTACATAACTAGCCTCCTCCTGATAATCATAGGACTGTACCAGCACTCTGACAGTCACAGTACTGACACCCTTCACTATCAGTCACAGCAGTGACCACCTCCAACAGTCATAGGACTGTACCACCCACCCCCTATTCACAGGATTGTACCAACACCCCCCTCCACACACACAGTCACAGGACTGTAACACCTCCTCCTCTACAGACACAGAATTGTACCACCCCCCACAGTCACAGGACTGTACCCCCCAGTCACAGAACTCTATCACCCAACTGACAATCGCAGGACTGATACCATCCAGTGACAATCATGACAATGACTACACACCTCTGGCAGTTACAGCACTGATCCACACCCCTGAGGTCACAAGACTTTCTCACTATTCCCAACAGTCATACAACTGCCCCCCCCCCAACATGGCAGTCACAGCAATGACCATACACCCCTGAGAGTCACAGCACTAATCCCCATCCCCCATAGTAACGGCATTGGTCACAGCACTATACCCAACCCCCGTCTTACATCACTGATCATCAATCCCGAACAGTCACAGCACAGCTACCTCATCCCCAAAAGTCAAAGAACTGCCACCTTCTGCCATCAGTCACAGCACTAATTCCCATCCACTGACAATAACAGCACTGACCCACTATTCCAACCAGTCACCGCACTGCACACATCCGGAACAGCCACAGCACTGTCCTTCACCGTTAAAACAGCACTGCCTCTGAACCTCCCTCAACAGTTGTAGGACTTACCCTTCCCCTTAGAGCAGCACACCCGACAGTTCCAGCACTCTCCACCAGCCACTGGCAGTCCCAGCAGTGAACACACCCCAGTCATTAAATATTTTTAAAAAATTGTTTAAGCACTGGCAACCCATCGTAGAGAGTGCAGGGGTCAAAACTGGCACAGGCCCACTAGCCGAACTGCAGTAGATTTTGTGTTGAGCTAGTAAGATTTTCCTTGAACTAGCCCTGTAGGTTTGTACTGGAGAATGTAACCAATAAGTGCATCCGCTGGACTAGTGGAAGAGTCTGTGGGGCTAGTAAATATTTCCAGTCATTAGCCCTGTTGGCTAGTGGTTGCAGAACTTAATTTAGAGCCATGGAGTGGGCCATGCTGTCCACAAGGTGGCACTCTAGACATTCCTGCCCACTGACCAGCCCTAAAGCTGTGCTTCCTGCTAGGAGTTGGAAAACCCATCCCAGCCCCCACAACGGACTGCTCTTCCAGTACCAGTACAGCTATATATTAAACATTACATTGCTTGTTTAAACAGACTTCTGGAATGTATAATTTCACAGCTGCTTAAGTAAGGGATTCAAAGAAGAAGCATTTACAGTCTCATAGTCCTGGAGCTGTGTACCCACAAAGAACTAGCAGCTACAATCCCTCGGATCTTGTGGCTGGAAGCTAAGAATTTGTATTCCTCACTACAACTGGGTGCTTGCATTTCAGAAAAAAGCCTGGCTTTCTCAGTCCCAGTCCAGAAGATCTTCCAGCATGTCCTGCAGCTGCATTTGTAACACAGAGGCTTAGCCATTCTCTGATCATAATGAATAACAGCACAACTAATAGCAACTACAATATGTAAATGGCATTGCTTACCTAGACATAGCTTGTTCTATTTACTTCAGCCCGAACGGGCAGGAGACTTCCTCAAATCGGACAGCAATCCGCGGTTCGAGCTCAGCTCCCCACTGAATCTAGGAGACTTGCTAGCCCGAACGGGCAGGAGACTTCCTCAAATCGGACCGCATTTCGCGGTTCAAGCTCAGCTCCGCACTGAATCTAGGAGACTTGCTAGCTCGAATGAGCAGGAGACTTTCCTCAGATCGGACCGCAATCCACGGTTCGAGCTCAGCTGCCCACTGAATCTAGGTACGGAGGTTTTGTCTTTTAAATTTTGGCACCAAAGCTCCAGGGCTCCTCACAACAGGCACAGTTACCAGCACCTTGAATTCTTAAAGAGATCCACCAACATATCTATTTTTGTCCCTGCCACTGATTAAACAGTGGCTTACTGCCTCAGGAGTCTGCATGTGTTCAGATTTCCAAAAGAAATGCAGGCTGCCAAAAGTTATTTCCTTCGAAAAATTGCTGAAACCGGGTCCCAAAGACTTCCCAGTTTTTTCACTGCCGCCCAGCTCCGCCCCACACCCACTAGCATGATGACGGTAGATGGCAGGAGAGCGCGGGTGTGCACCCCATTATATTCCATGGGTGGCAGCTTTTAAATCAAGTTTTAATAACATGATGGCCAGTTGCTATTGAAACGTGGGCACCGGTCAACACACTCTCTACCACTAACTATGAAGCCCTTGTATTCAGATTATCCCTGCCCTTCTCCATTCGCCTCTTCTTCACAGGAATCTACTGTCACCCAAATTTGCCCTTCTCTGTGGCCACCGACCTCACTACTACCATAGTCTCCCACTCACAATCAGGTGAAGTGTTCATCCTGGGGGACCTCAACTTAAACTGGCTATCACCCTCTCAAAACAATACATGCAACTCCCTAGCTGCCCAAAATTTAACTCGGCTCATCCAAGATCTGACCCGTATGAACAATAAAACTCATAATCACACCTTGCTCAATTGGGCCCTTACGTCACACCCACATCGTGTCATCAAATCTGGAATCCTACCTGACGCCATAAGTGACCACCATCTGATCTACCTGGTCAGAAAGATTCATAGACCTAGCCCCCCTCATAAAACAATACTGATACACTCATAGAAATGCCTTAACGTATCCCCCCTCCTCTGCGACCTAGCAAACATTAACTGGGCTCCGCTAACCTCAGCACCCAATGTGGATGATGCCCTTGGCTATTTCAAAGAAAAGTTCCTTGCCATCTGGAATCACTATGCCCCTCTCAAAAGTACCAGTGTATGAGGTAACCATGCCCCCTGGGATTCCCCAGAACTACTGGCCTGCTTACGAGCACGTGATCAGGCATGGAGGAAACACAAAGCTATAAAATTACCAAGTGATCTTATCGCATGCCACAAACTCTGTAACACATGCACAAAAGCAACTAGGCTAGCTAAGGCCGAGTACTTCAATTCCACTTTCCACACTAACCTAACCTCCCCCTCCAAGTTCTGGAAAGTGGTTCACTCTTTTTTGTCCCCCCTCCATCCCTGTCCTCAAAATAAACAATTCTCTCATAGTAGATCATGCAACTGTGGCTGATGAGTTCAGTTCCTACTTTACAACATGTGCAGCTGCCCTTCTAGCCTCCCTAACCTCCAGCACAACTATGACACCCCTCCCCCAAAAGAATGACAGTTGTGACCCTCGCCTAACTCATGGCCTCTCTCCCTTCTCCTTCTCTTTGGTCTCACCTGCTGACACCCTTGCTGCCCTGCTGTCTATTAATACATCTAAAGGCAGCTTCCCAGATGAACTTGACCCCAAGCTTCTCTCTCTCTCAGTCTCTGCCATAGCCAACCCTCTGTCAAGTAATACTAAACCTTTCCTTCACCACAGCAGTGGTACCCACACCCTGGAAGCATGTCATTGTTCTCCTCTCCCCAAAGGAGGTGACTCCACCTCCCCCTGTGAACTACCACCCTATTTCTCTGATCTCTACCCTTGCAGAACTCCAGGAACATATTGTCCTCTCTCAAATCTCCTCCTTTCTCTATAACTCTAATTTCTTTACTCCATTGCAATCTAGAGTTGGGAAAAAATATTCTACCACTACCTCCCTACTCAGGCTTACTGATTCAGTCCTCACTGGAATGGATAATGGCCTGATTACCTCTGCCATCTTTGTTGACCTTGCCAAGGCTTTCGATATGGTTTCTCACACCATGCTTCTTCAGTTGCTTGCCTCCCGTTAGACTCTCACCATCAGCCACTAACTGGTTTAAGGCCTGTCTCTCAGGTAGGACACAGTCTGTGAGAATTGCAGAGTCCAGCTCCACTCCTCGCCAAATCCACACCGGAGTCCCCCGTGGCTAAGTGTCGGGTCCCCTTCTTTTCTCAGTCTTCCTTAATGATTTACCAGGGCACGGGGTCAAAATGTCGCACGGCAGAAGGAAGCCTAGAAGGATAAAGAGAAGATTCACCGTCGATGATCCTGGGATCGGGCACATTTCCGCTTTCAGGAAACTTCAGTTTTGACTATGGTTGAAACCTCAACCCTGGTCGCTGACTTCACGATAACCCCGTTGGATCAGTTGGCTGAGACACCAGCTGATGATGATGTGGGCAATATTTTTTCTCAACTCTGTCAACCAGCTGACATCTGAACTGACAGACAACTCTCTTTTCAGGACTCGCCCAGCCCACTGAGGCAGACTCACTAGTCATTGAAACAGACGAAGAGGAGCCACAAACATCCCTGACCCCCTCTGAAACCACCGGAGGCTGAGTTTAAGGTCTTAGCCTTCTTTTTCTTCTTCGGGGTTAAGCTGGTCCCGCCGACATTGGTGGTCTTGCTCTCAACACCAAAGCCGAAGCAGGGCCAAAGCAGACTATGGCTACCACCCTGGCCATTACCTAACTGTCACCCAAAAGGCCAATCAACACCATTCCTCCCCCAGCGGAGCTGGTTGAGACCACGTTGGCACAGCCAAAGAACGCTTCTCCACCAATTGCGGTGGAACCACCACCCAAGCACCCGATGACTGGGGTGCTGATCATGAAGTCTCAGCCAGCCAAGGGGCTTCCCTATCGGCTGTTGGTCACCCTTACGCCTGATCACCAGCAGCAGGTCAAGGGTGACATGGGTGGTAGCCCGTCTTATGTGTACTCATTGGAGTCTGAGGATTCCTCCTTGAACTCCCATCCTTTGGACACGGAGTTGATCAGAATCTTTCTACAGACGAAGGCCCTACTTCATTCATGGGCATTCTCTTCCTTATCTCCGAGTCTACGGGGATGAAACTGAAGCTCATCCAACAGTGGGCTCGCTATCCCTTTATAGAAATTCTGGACAAAGGGGACACTCCGGCGGAGGCCTTCCCTGAGGCCGAGGCCACTGTTGGCCCTGCTCTGGAGCTCTGGCAGCACCCTGCCTCTTGCCCTGCACCCTCAGCCCACATGGCCTGCAAACATGCGATGCCCACCGGTACCCTTTCAGGGTTCATGAAGCATCACTCGGCTGAGGGGTTGGTGGCTGACTTTGTGTTTCAGTGCTTGAGCAACACTGGGGATGTCGATAGACCACTGGACAAAGAGTCCAATAAGTTGGACCATTTAGCCAAAAAGGTCTATGCTGCCTCATCGCTAGGCCTCCTCCAAGCGAGCTCGACCGTCCTGTTGGCACACTTCTCTTACGCCCTATTAGGCTCCCTGGATGAGGTGATTCCTGACATTCCTGCTGACCTTCAGACCACAGTCAAACAGGTCCAGGACCAGGGTAGGGCAGTGGTGCAGCAGCAACTCCAGATGGCTCTGAATATTGGTGATTCTTGTGCCTGCTTGGTGGCAGCTGCGGTTGCCATGCACCTTAGGGCTTGGCTGCAGATCTTGACCTTCATGGCAGATACCCAGCACAAGCTGGCTGAAGTCCCCTTTTTGGGCACCAGCCTATTTGGGTGTGGTGTGGAGGGTCACCTCCAGCACATTGAAAAGTCCAGTGCCACCCTGGACTCCATGTCATCCACCCAGAAGGACACTGAGGGCTCCAAGCAGCAGAATCATAAGCCCTTTTGGTCCTCTACTGCTGTTGCAAAACCAGCCCAGCATTAGTATAGCCTGCAGTCTCAGTCCTGGCGACCTCAGAGCCACGTCTTTGGCCTCGACGGTCCAAAAGCCCAGAGGTAAATGACCTGGTGGCTCCTCAGCTGGATCCTCCTCCTCCTCCTCCAAGCCTGCGCAGTGACGGGGTGGGGGTTGCCACCCTCGTGCCCGTCACACCTCCCCTGGGTCCTCCTGTGGGAGGCCAGATCCACCACTTCCTTTCCACCTGGTCCACTGTAACCACAAACAGGTGGGTTCTGGAAGTGATCGGTCAGGGTCTGCCTCTGGAATTTGAGCTGTACTCTCCAAGCCAAGCCCGCTCCCCATGGGAGGACTTGGTATCTGCAGACACTCAGTCAGCTCTTCAAGATGACATAGCCCAGCCCCTCTGCAAGGAGGTCATGGTCTGAGTTGCAGATCCTCAGAAACACCCAGTGTTTATCTCCAGGTACTTCCTGGTGCCAAAGAAGATGGGGGCTGGCGCCCCATTCTAGATCTGCACAACCTGAACAAATTCCTCAGGTCCTGCACCTTCAGGATGGTAACTCTGTTACAGATCATACCACCTCTGAAGCAAGACATGTGGTTTTGCTCCCTAGATTTTCAGGAGATCTTCTTTCACATCCCGATCTGTCCATTCCATCGAAGATTGCTCTGCTTCTAAGCAGAGGGAACTGTTTATGAGTTCCAAACCATACTTTTTGGCTTCTCCTCGGCTCCCAGGGTGTTCGCCAAATGCATAGCAGTGGTGGCAGCTTACCTGAGATGCTGAGGGGTTCAGATGTACCCCTGCCTGGATGACTGGCTGATAGCAGGTCCCTCCAGGCAGGAGGTGGTAGTGTCCAGGGACATGGCCCTCCAGACCTGCAATGATCTTGGCCTCCTGGTTCATGAGGTCAAGTCAGAACTCATACCCTCACAGGTAATCAGCTTCATCGGGGCAGAGCTCGACTTGTGCTGAGCCAGAGCTTAGCTCCAGAGCGATGTGGGATGCTCTCCAGTGGTGGATTGTCCCAGAACATCTGCAGGAAGGGGTCCCGTTTGTCTGCTGTGAGCCGAAGATCGTCCAGATGACAGACTCATCTCTTATGGGCTGTGGTGCCCGTCTAGGGGAAGACAGAGTCCATGCGCACTGGATCCCCAGGAGTCCTGATGCCACATCAGCCTGCCGGAGCTCTGAGTGGTTCAGCTAACCCTGACTGCATTCACTCAGTTTGTCTGGGTCAGGTGGTTCAGGTACAGACGGACAACACCACAACCATGTGCTACCTCAGCAAGCAGGGGAGGACGCACTTCTTGCCTATGTGAAGGGAAGTTCTCCACATCTAAATCCTCGTGTGCAGCTTGGAGGCAGATCTCTTGGTCATCCATGTAGCAGGAGCCTCCAATCAGCTGGCAGATGCCCTCTGCCAGGAGGGCAAGGAATGTTATGAATGGTCCCTCCACTCGGGGGGGGGGGAGAGAGAGAGAGAGGAAGAGTGTTCACAGCCTGTTCTCCCAGTAGGACACCCCTCAGGTGGACCTGTTTGACTCCAGGGAGCACACAAAGCTGAAGCTGTTTTGTACCCACCCCCCTCAGCAAGGCTCACTGCGGGGGGATGCCTTCTTGAGGCCATGGACCCCAGGCCTTTTCTATGCCTTCCCTCCACTTTCCTTGATCCGCAAATTGCTCCTCAAGGTCAGGGGGGACAAGGCACAGGTGATCCTGGTGGCTCTACACTGGCTCTGCCAGTTTTGGTACCCTGTTCTCCTCAGCCTCAGTAACAGGCTGCTGAGGTGTCTTCCAGCATGCCTGGACCTGCTCTCCATCAGTCAGGGGAAGGTACTCTACCCGGACCTTCAATCCCTGCACCTGCCAACCTGGTTCCTGAGCAGCTAGAGTTCCAGGCTTTGTGTCTCTCAGAAGATGTCCTCACTATAGTTGCGACATCTAGAAAGGAATCGACCAGGAAATGCTACACCTTCAAGTGGAAGAGATTCTCCATTTGGTGTTGGGACAAGGGGCTGGATCCTTTGACCTGTCCTGTGGCTAGCATTCTGGACTGTTTGTGGTCTCTCTCCCAAGGGGGACTTTGGTTGATGACCCTTAGGGTGCACCTGGCAGGCATCTCTGTTTACTGGGTGTGGGCTGGTCAGCAGTCAGTGGCACAGGAGAAAGTGGTCTGCCACTTTTTCAAAGGCCTAGATCACATTTCCCCTCCGGTGCGTGAACCACCACTACCACCTTGGGATTTGTTGCTGGTTTTGGCAAAGCTCATGGGCAAGCCATTTGAACCACTGCACAAGTGTGGGTTGTCTCACCTGTCATGGAAGATCTCCTTCCTGGTGGCTGTCATATCAGCCAGAAGGATCACTGAGCTCCAGGCACTTTAAGGGGGGTCTTCTTACTTGGTCTTCCACAGGAACAAGTTTTTCCTGTGCCCCAACCCAAAGTTGCTTCCGAAGGTTGTCAGAGTGTCACCTGAATCAGGTGATGACTCTGCCAGTGTTCTTCCTGAATCACATCTCAGAAGCCGAACGCAGGCTCCATACTTTGGACCTTAAGCGAGCACTTGCTTATTACAAAGAGTGCATAGCTGGAGTTCGTGGAGAGGTTCGCCAGCTGTTTGTTGCCTACACTGAAGCTGCACCTGACAGACCTGCAGCCAAGTTGATGATTGGCATGTGGATTTCAACCTGCATTGATCTCTGCTATAGGTTGGTGGGTAAGAGCCTTCCGGAGGGCTAAGGGCTCGTCCCACTCACCATACTGCTGCATCGGTGACTACTTCTAGAGACATCCCTGTCCAAGAAATCTGCAGGGCTGCTACCTGGAAGTCAGCACACACCTTCATTTCCCATTACCACATTGACCTCGAGTTACACTGGGATGATGGTTTTGGGGCCTCAGTTCTTTAATCTCTGTTCCCAAAGTAGCGTGTGTGCCTTGCCTCCCTCCTCCCGGAGAACTGCTAGGAGTCTGTCAGACAGTGTGGCTAGAACATCATATCTACATCCCTAGAAACACAGGTTACTCACCTGTAACAGTAGTTCTAGGAGTGGTATATGATGTTCATCCACACGGACCCATCCGACCTCCCCAGCTTTGGTGTACACACTCTGCTACCAGCAGGCAAGGTCTGGTGTCATGGGGCAGAACCATGGGAGTTACCACCCGGGTGGGTGGGATGAGTCAGCTTGAAGACATTTCTGGTAAATCTTAAAGGGAAAGGCAACTGCCAGACCATGTGGATGAACATCATATACCACTCCTAGAACTACTGTTACAGGTGAGTAACCTATGCTTATGGACTGTCTATCAATTTTCAAGTATGAGCAACTACAGGTTCAATTCAGACATTCCCTGAATTGTCCTTTTTTACCTATAACTAGCTCTGATTATAAAGGACATTTATAGTAACCAGTTTCTGCTCTTTTTAATGCTCAGGATACAATGTCCCAAAGGAGCAGCTGCTGCTGCTGTTTGTGCAGGATGAGGAATGCCTCTGTGACGATGTGGAGGGGAATAAAGCCGCACAGCAGAAGAACCAGCTTGAAGACACTCCCAGCAGTAAGTGGACAGCTAGATAATGAGTTTGTATGGGATTTTTCTCACTGTTGTTAAGGAAGGGGTTAGGAGAAATGAGGAACAAAGTGCAGAGCTGGAGGGCAGGGAGTATGGGATTACAAGGATGCAGTACTAATGACAGAAAGACAAAAATGAGTAAAGCTAAGACATTGTTAAGGGGAGGTTTTGACACACAAACCTCATTGACTGCTTTAACTACTTGGTGTCACAGACAGCAGACAAAGGCCAGGCCGTGGATGTCTTTTGCTTGGACTTCAGCAATGTCTTTAACTTGGTGCTACACAGTAGACTCGAGAAGAAGCTGAGGGACCTAGGGTTGGGGAGAGCTTATGTAAGTGGCTAAGCAGTTGGCAGAGGGATAGAACACAGAGGGTGGTGGTAAATATAACTTACTGTGTTTAGGAAGGTGACAAGTGGGATGCCATGGGGTTCAGTACTTGGACTTTTCAAAATGTTCACCTGCCACATTGGAGAGGGCGTACAGATAATGATCAACATACTGTATTAGCAAAGGAAACACGAATCTGTAGCATGGAGGAAGGGATCAGTGCCTTGAGACAAGACCTGCAGGGTCTGGAAAATGTGCCCAAATATGTAAAATGCAAGATTATGCCTATTGGCAAAAAGAACCCCCAAAAACAGGAAACTGCATAGGAGGTGTCAAAGCTGGCAGATCAGTGGTGGAAAAGAACCTTCAAGTAATCATTAACAAATATCCTCAAGACATTGACCAAGCACAACAAGAGATCTGTGAAGGCCAGCAGAATACATTGGCAGGGGATTCACCAATAGGAAGGTGCAGCATGATCATGCCTCTCTACAGATTCCCGGTAAGGCCTCACCTGCAGTACTTTGTGCAGGTTTGGCACCTCATATTTAGAGAGAGAGAGACACAGATGGAAACAGTGCAGAGGAGGGCCACCAGAATGGTACATGGTATGCAGGGCAAGCCTTATGAGGAAAGGTTGAGGAGGCTGAAGTACTCACTTGAGGCCAGAAGGGAAGTGGCTAAATAAATACAGAGACTGCCTGGAAACAGTGCAGAGGAAGGCCATCAAAATGATAGATGGTATGCATGGTGTTATCCATGGTCCAGCACCCCTCCCTGATTGTACTCCCACCTCGCAGACAGCAACATATATGTAGGTACATGTACTAACCTTAGGGAAAAGACACTTATTGTATAAGCATAAGTGTCAGGATCTGTGCTCTGCTATATTTTACTAATGCATATTATGCTCCCTCATGTTTTACTGCTGTAAGAGATCCTTTTTCACTATATTTTACTGTATTCTTATAAGTAAGCCAACAGTGCCATCTTTAGTGCTTGTGCATCACTGTAACTGCAACTGACCTTGGGGCTTATAAAAGCCCTATTGTATTACACTATGTGTGCAAGCTAAGCAGCTTTTTATGTTAGCAAGGATAGTTACTCAGGCCACCTGTTTTTGGCCAGTTATATACTTTTTATGTATCTTCTTTAGTAGTTGCTATGACAATTATCGGGGTATAAGACCCTGTGTAGCATGTAGCTTCTCTGAGATGAGAGACTGCTTTACCTAGGTGAGGAAAACTGGTTAGTTCTCCCAGTGATTACACTGTTAGTAGTAAGCCTGTATTATTGATCTGTAATAAATGTCATTTATTACATGAGCACCACTTGTGTGTTGTCTCTTCCTTTGTGCCGTTCCACCAAGAATCTGAGAAAGGTAATTTATTATCAAGTTACAACGGAAGGTATTATGTTGAAAGGTTGAGGAGGCTGGAGTACTCACATCAATCTAGAAGGAGAGGGGCTAAACTAATATAGAGACTGCATGGAACCAATGCAGAGGAAGGCCATCAAAATGATAGATGGTGTGCACCGAAGGCCTTGCAAGGAAAGGCTGAGGATGCTGAGGTAGTCACTTGAAGCCAGATAGGAAAGGGCTGAAATGATACAGAGATTGTCTTGCACAGAGGAAGGTCACCAAAGTGTTGCATGGTATGTAGGAAAGGATGAGGAGGCTGAAGTACTTACTTGAGGCCAGAAGGGAAAGGGCTGAAATGATACAGAGATCACTTGGAAACAGTGCAGAGGAAGGCCACCAAAATGATACATGGTAGGTAGGGGAGGCCTTCTGAGGAAAAGCTGAGGAGGCTGAAGTACTCACTTGAGTCTAGAGTGGTATGAGAAGAAATTATCTTATGGAGATCAACAGGTGGCTTGTCAACAGTTATTTAACAGAAGCAGAATGTTCAGTCCGAGAAAACTATGTGACATTAATTGTGAAAGATGAAGAACCCCAAGTATTTGACTCCGGGAACACGAATGAGACCATACACCAGCAGTCTCTTAAAGAAAGCACCATCATCAGTATATATGTGGCCTGATTAATGTATGTAGACTAAATGTAAAAGATCTTGCCATTTCATGCCTGTGCTCCGTAGACTGCACTGATTGCCCTTACAGTGGCGGATTGCCTTCAAGGTCTGGTTACTGACCTATAAAGTGCTAAATGGGCAGGGACCTCAGTACTTGCAAGATCTCCTGTGTCTCTACTGCCCCCTCCACCCACTCTGCTGATGAGGGATTGCTAGAGGTTCCCAGGGTTAGTCTTAAGACCTCAGGGACTCGCTGTTTTGATTTTGTGGCCTCTACCCAGTGGAACTCTCTACCTCATCAGATTAGGGAGTGCCTGACCGTCCAGAGTTTTATGACTGCTTTGAAAATTCATCTGTTTAGCCTAGCTTTTCCTGATCACTTTTGAATCCTGTATGGTTGTTTAATATTGTATTAGCTGTGAGCTGATGGAAAAATTCTTAATTAACCTTTCAGTTTTTTAGATATTATGGTGATTGGTTTTTAGGCATTTTGTACAGTCACTTTGGACAGATTGATATTGCGCTTTTTATAAATAAAGTTGATTTGATTTGATTAAATGTTAAATGTAAAATAGATGCTAAGAAGCCCTGCTGATCCAAGGGTGGTGATCTTGAGTGTGTTCTCAAAACTGGGACTCCCAGGTGTGTGTGGGGGGGGGGGGCTGAGTTCATTCCCAAACCAAGGACTCCCAGGTGGCAGTGCAGGGGACTTTATGTGTATCATTTGTATAGTACCAGGGTGGGAAACTTGAGTCAATTCTCAAACTCAGGACTTCAGGTGGCAATGCAGGGGGTTATGTGTGTATCATACCAGGGTGGGAAACCTGAGTCCCTTCCCAAACCAGGGACTCCTAGGTGATCATGCAGGGGCTTATGTGTGTATCATTGGTATAGTATCAGCATGGGAAACCTGAGTCTGTTCTCAAACCAGGTACTCCCAGGTGGTGGTACAGGGGTTATATGGGTATCACTGTTATAGTACCAGGGTGGGAAACTGGAGCCCCTTCTCAAAACCAGGACTCCCAGGTGGCAGTGCAGGGAGTTATGCATGTATCATGCCAGGATGGGAAACCTGAGTCCCTTCCCAAACCTAGCACTGCCAGGTGGAGATGCAGGGGGTTATGTGTGTATCGCTGGTATTGTACCAGGGCGGGAAACCGGAGTCCATTAAAAAACCTGGGACTCCCAGGTAGCAGTGCAGTGGGCTTCATGTGTATTATTGTTATAATACAAGGGTGGGAAACCTGAATCCATTCTCATATTGACTTCTCCCAGCTGGCAGTGCAGGGGTTTATGTGTGTATCATTGGCATAGTAACAGGGTGGGAACCCGGAGTCCATTCTAAAACTTAGGACTCCCGGGTGGCAGTGCAAGGGGTGGTGTTTGTATTATTGTGCAAAACCAGGGTGAGAAACCTGAGTCCATTCTCAAACCTGGGACTCCCAGTTGGCAGCGCAGGGGCTTATGTGTGTGTCTGTGGTATAATACCAGAGTGAGAAATCAGAGTCCATTCTCAATTCTAGGACTCCTAGGTGCAGTACAGGGGATTATGTGTGAAACATTAGTATAATAGGGTGGAAAACCTGAATCCGGTCTCAAACCTGGGACCTCCATGTGGCAGTGCGGGGGTTATGCCTGTATCACTCACATAATTGCAGGGTGGGTAGTGTGAATCCTTTCTCAGACTCTGATCCCCCTGGTTGCAGTACATGGGGTTATGTCTGTATCACTGGTCTAATGCCAGTGGTGTGCCCTTACCTCTAATTTACCTTTTCTCTCAGAGACAGAATTTCCAGTCCTAGAAGACTATGTGACAGTGATTGTGAAAGATGAAGAACCTTCAGTATCGGAGTCAGGAAACATGAAAGAGACTATATATAAGCAGCCTCCTAAGGAAAGCACAGTTAACAGTAAGTTGATGGCTTGGTAAATGTTATATGTAAAATAGATGCTGGAAATCCTGATGATCTCAGAGTGGGAAAGCTGAGTTAGTTCTCAAAACTGGGACTCCCAGGTGGCAGTGTGGGGGAGGGGGTTATAGCTGTACCACTGGTATAATACCAGGGTGAGAAACTTGAGTCCGTTCTCAAACCTGGGACTCCCAGGTGGCAGTGCAGAGACTTGTATGTGTGTGTGTGTCTGGTATACTAGAGTGAAAAACCTGAGTCCATTCTCAATTCTGGGACTCCTAGGTGACAGTACAGGGGATTATGTGTGCATCATTGGTATAATAGCAAGCTGGGAAATCTGAGTCCGTTCTCAAATCTAGAACTCTCGTGGCAGTGCAGGGGTTATGTCTGTATCACTGTTATAATTGCAGGTGAGAAGCCTGAATCCATTCTCAGACTCTGATCCCACTGGTTACAGTAGAGGGGGTTATGTCTGTATCTGTCATATAATTGTAGGGTGGGAAACCTGAATTTGTTCTCAGACTCTGATCTCCCTGGTTGCAGTACAGGGGGATATATCTGTATCACAGGGCCAGTACCAGTGGTTGTGCCCTTTTCTCTGATTTACCTTTTGTCTCAGAAGCAGATTTTCCAGTCCCAGAAAACTATGTGATGGTGATTGCGAAAAATGAAGAACCCTCAGTATCAGAGTCGGGGAACAGGAATGAGACCGTATATAAACAGCATCCCGAAGAAAGCACAGTTAGTGGTAAGTAGATGGCGTAAATGTTTTATGTAAAATAGATGCTGAGAAGGCCTAATAACCCCAGAGTGGGAAACCTGAGTTAGTTCTGAAAAGTAGGACTCCCAGGTTGCAGTGCGTGGGGTTATCACTGTATCAATGGTATAATACCAGGGTATGAAACCTGATTCTGTACTGAGCCTTGGGACTGTCATGCGGCAGTGCAGGGGATTATGTGCGTATCATTGTTATAAAAAACAGTGAGAAACCTGATTCTGTACTCAGTCTTGGGACTGTCAGATGGCAGCGCAGGGGATTATGTGTGTATCATTGTTATACAACAGCGGGAAACCTGATTCTGTACTCAGCCTTGGGACTGTCCGGTGGCAGTTCAGGGGACTCAAACAACATGAAGTCTTGCTATATTACGACATATTCAGTGAGTCCCAACCTTCAAACTGCTCTGGAGGTGAAAGAGTTAACTTTCCATGCCAGGCATGGAACGCTGAGCTTGAGCTTGGTTGAAACTCTGTCTGTTGTTCTTCAAACTCAAACCATCAGATTCTTTACTCCGCCTCACTGAACAGTCGCTCGGAGATTTCTCCTTCTGCTCAATTCATTTTTTCGGTTAAAGTATTGCTTTTCTCGGTTTTCGACCGAATTTAAACCGCAACCGGTCGGTTCAAGCTGTGTCTGTGGTATTTGTGAGTACTAGATAGGTTTACATTATTTCTATTCTGTGTGGAACTTGTAAACGGTTTATCGGTTCGGTTTGAACCGATCAGGTTGTTTAAAATATCTTAATCTGTGATTTAGAGTGTGGTTACCGGTTCTTATCGGTTCTAAAAAAAACGGATTTTATTACGGTTTTTTCCGTGACACGGTTGGGAACCGATAAGAGGGTCTTACCTGGCAGATTGCCATAACGGGTAAGTTTGGTTAGGACTGGCACTATGTCTGAGAAACCCAAAAGAAAAACCGGGCCCACTGGGTTTCAATACTGCAGTGTGTGTGGGGAAGTCTTTGCCAAGGCTGACCCCCACACCACCTGTGTTTATTGTCTGGGGTTTGACCACCTCAGTGCAGACTGCCAGATTTGTAAAAATTTTCCTGCAGCTACCATGGAAAAGAGAGTTGGTAGGCTCAGGGAAAGGGAGGCTAAAAAGTCAGCTGAACCGGATGGCCAGCCTGGTTCGGTTCCAACCGAACCAGAGGGAGTGCCCTCTGACCAGGGCGAGACTTCCTTGGGCCAAAGGAGAACTGACTCTGAGGAGTCGGTTCCAGCAAAAGGACTAGAAATCAGCTGGTGTGGAGCCAAAACTTTCCTCTCCAACTGCTGAAGAAATACCAAGCGATTAAAATTGTCCAGTCGCTTTCCCGGTTCCGACCGAACGGCACATTCAAATGCAGCCTGTTCGGCCGGTTCTACCGGTTCAAGATTATGATTTAGAGGAATATTATGAACCGGAGGAGGGGGAGAGTATGGAGGAGAGTGAATGTGGATTTGAAAGTCTGATGTGCCTATTGACCGGACATCTCCCCAGACAGACCTTCAGGAGTGTCTCCTCCTAGGCTTTCTGAGTCCCTTCTCATTTTATGTTTTATAAAAGTGGCTGAAACCCTTCAGCTCCCTATGGAGGAAGCTGTGGATGATCAAGAGGAGCCTGACTATGTGGAAATGATGGATATCCCAGAGTTTAGGAGACTGTCTATTCCCTTGCATAAATCTTTTGGGAAACAGACATTTAAAATTCTAAAAACTCCTCACACTATACTTCCTGTGGATCAGAGAATGGACAAGAGGTACACATTGTCAGGCTCTGATACGGAGTTCCTTACACAACAATGCAGCCATGTTGGGGTAGTGCAGGCTGCAGCCTGTGACAAGGCAAATATTCCCTCGGCTTCATACCTCCCGGACAAGGACTCCAGGAGGATTGATGCCATGGCAAAGAAACAGTACATGGCAGCATCCTTGGGACTCAGACAGGCAAATTATATGGCTTATGTTGCTAGATATCAGAAATCCAGATGGGATAGTGTTATGGCTCTAGCAAAACAAGTCCCTGGCCAGCTTGCCAAGGAGCTGGAGCAGGTGGCTGCTGATGGTATTGAGGCATCCAAGGTGCAATTCCATGCTGCAGTGGACTCAAATGATGTGTCATCAAGAGTCATGGCTACATCTGTGGCACTTCGCAGAATGACTTGGCTTAGATGTACTAGCCTGTCGCAGGATACACAGACTAAAGTCATGGATTTTCCTGTTGTGGGTAATTCTCTGCTTGGGGAGCAGACAGAGAATTACATGAAGAAAATGGATGAGTATAGGACCACCTATAGGAGTGCACAGGCCATGGAAAGGCAGGCCACTCCTCAAAGGCAGCTTCCCAGGGGCAGGGGCAGGCCTTTTCATAGGCCTTTTTACCAAGTGCAGGCCTCCTCTTCTGCTTATGCCCAGAGGGGGTTCTTTAGAGGGAGAGGCAGACGGGGTACAAGCAGGCCTGCTTCCACCCCTCAGCCCAAAGCCCCTGCCAAGCAGGCACCCTGATGGGGTTACCAGGGCCAATTCTCACCTACCTGTAGGGGGCAGGCTGGCTTACTTTGTCCAGGACTGGGAGTCTCTGACATCAGACAAGTGGGTCCTGGAAGTAGTAAGCCAGGGACTGGTTCTCAGCATCAAAAAGTTTCCAAAGATGAAAACCAGATCCTTTCCACCTGCAAATCCACCAGAGGCACTTGCCCTAGAGGCTGAGGTCTCTTCCCTCCTGGCTCTCAGAGCTGTGGAAAGGGTTCCACCCCTACACCAGGGCAAAGGGTTGTACTCCAGGTACTTCCTTACCCCAAAAAAGACAGGAGAATGGCCGCCTATCCTGGATCTCAGATACTTAAACAAGCACCTTTTAAAACCAAAATTCAAAATGGTGACTCTGGGGATTATTCTACCCTCTCTAAGGCCAGGGGACTGGCTAGCGTCCCTGGACCGCAAGGATGCCTACTTCCATATTCTCATCAGAAGCTCCCATCGAAAGTACCTCAGTTTCGAGCTGCCCTCAGGCCATTACCAGTTCAGAGCAATGCCCTTTGGCCTTACCTCTGCTCCAAGGGTATTCACAAAATGCCTGGCAGTAGCAGTTGCTTCCCTAAGAAGGCAAAAAATTGCCATCTTCCCTTACCTGGACGATTGGCTCATAGTATGCCAGTCCCCAGACCAAGTCAGGTTACACCTACAGATAACTCAGCAACTGCTCACCTCTCTAGGTTTCCTTCTGAATCTCTCAAAGTCAGTCCTAGAGCCTGTACAGCTCCTCACCTTCATAGGCACAGAGCTGAACACAGAGAAAGGCAGAGCCTTCCTTCCTTTGGATAGGGCAAGGACCCTGGTCTCTCTGGCCTCCTCATTCACCCTGCAGGTCTCTCGACCAGCAAGGGATTTTCTACAGCTCCTGGGACACATGGCTGCCTCTACAGCAGTAGTGCAGGGAGCAAGATTTCAGATGAGGGACATCCAGTTCCGTTTGAGAGCCTTTTGGTCTCAAAGAAAAGACCCTCTAACCAAATTGATCCCAGTGCCTCGAACCCTGATCCAGGCCCTACAGTGGTGGCAGGATCAGAGCAATCTGAGACAAGGGGTGCCTTTTGTCACTCAGTCTCACTCCTTAATCCTTACTACAGATGCATCCCTCTTGGGGTGGGGAGCTCACATGGGCGACCTCACTACCCAGGGTTGTGGTCCCCTCAGGAATCTCTGCTCCACATCAGTCTGTTGGAACTCAGAGCAGTTTTTCTAGCACTTCAAGCTTTTTCCAAATCTGTTCAGAACAAAGTTGTACAGGTCAGAACAGACAACACCACCACAATGTGGTACATCAACAAGCAAGGGGGCACTCGGTCTACGGCCTTGTGCACCGAAGCAATGAAGTTGTGGTCTCTGGCTTACTCCCTGAACACCTCCCTTACGGCAGTTCACCTCCTAGGCAAGGACAATGTCCTGGCAGATGCTCCTAGCAGGATTTCCCAGGGCCATCACGAATGGTCACTGGACCCCCTGGTTTTGGAGGTGATCTTTGCCAGATGGGGCACCCCACAGATAGATCTTTTTGCAGCCCCAGACAATCACGAACTTCCCCTTTTTTGCTGCAGGCCCCCAGTGTTGGGTTCAGTCCCTCTGGATGCCTTAGTCCTCAATTGGGAAGGGAAGTTTCTCTATGCTTTTCCTCCCTTCCCTCTCCTGTTCAAAGTGCTAGTCAAAATCAGATCTCAGCCCTGCAAGATGATCCTGATTGCTCTAGATTGGGCCAGACAACTCTGGTATCCACTCCTACTGGCCTTAACAGTCCATCTTCCCCTGTGTCTTCCCAGGAAGCACAACCTGTTAACCTGTGCTCAGGGGAGGGTTTGGTACCCGAACCTCAAATCTCTCAATCTAAAGGCCTTGCTCTTGAAGAGTTAGAGTTTGCTGATCTACACCTCTCCCAAGGTGTAATGGATATCCTGAAGGCTTCTAGGAAACCTTCCACCAGGGCTACTTATAATTCCAAATGAAAAAGGTTTTCCATATGGTGCTCTGGAAAGCATATTTCCCCAGAATCTGCTGATTTACCCACAGTCCTGGATTATATGGTCCACTTAAATACCTTGGGGCTGAGACCAGCTACCCTAGAAGTGCATTTGGCAGCTGTGTCTGCTTTTATTTCAGCAGGTAAGCCCTCTTCTCTTTCAGCTCATCCTGTATTCTCCAAGTTTTTCAAGGGATTGCTTCATACCACCCCTCCATTCAGGGACCCTGCCCCTGCCTGGGATCTTAATGTTTGCATTGCTCAGCTTATGCAACCCCCCTTTGAGCCTTTGTCTTCAGCAGAACTTAAGTACTTGAATGGAAGACTGTGTTTCTGGTAGCCATCACTTCTGCCAGACGCATAAGTGAATTGCAAGCTTTGTCAGTGGAGCCTGATTTTATCTCCTTTCATAGAGATAAGGTGGTCCTCAGGACTAATAGGAAGTTCTTGCCTAAGGTGGTTTCAGATTTCCACCTTAATCAATCCATATCTTTTCAGGTGTACTTCACTGACCATTCCTCCTCTGGCGAGAGGAGGTTGCACAGCTTAGATGTGAAGAGAGCCCTTAGTTACTACATAGAGAGTACCAAGGGTCACAGGTTTGACTCCCTTCAACTGTTCCTCACTTATGGTGAGGTTGGTAAAAGGAAACCTGCCACTAAAAGATCCATTGCCAGGTGGATTGTCTCTTGTATCCAATTTTGCTATGAAAAATTGGATAAGGTTCCTCCCTCAGGCCTCAGGGCTCACTCTACCAGAGGTACAGCTGCTTCCCTTGCTGCGTCTAGGGACATCCCTATTCTAGAGATATGTCAAGCAGCTACCTGGAAAACAGTTCACACTTTTACCAAGCATTACTCCCCGGAC
Source organism: Neoceratodus forsteri (assembly GCA_016271365.2). NCBI lineage: Eukaryota > Metazoa > Chordata > Ceratodontiformes > Ceratodontidae > Neoceratodus > Neoceratodus forsteri. The sequence goes on from CM057459.1 coordinate 1,469,710,476, forward strand.
ATCCAGGCTAGGAGTGATGCTTGGTTTGGCACAGCTGTGCTGCAGAGTCTATTTCCTAAGTAGGTTATGTCCCTCCTCCATGGAGGTACTGCTTTGTAGTCTGCATATGTCATAATATAGCAAAACTTCATGTTGTTTGAAGAAAAAATTACTCACCTTAGTAATGTTGTTTCTTCTAATGATGTGCTATATTGTAACCCTCTACCTGCCCCTCTCAGAACCTCTGTTTTGGGATGTGGGTGGGCAGTGCAATGTTAGCTTAGTAGGTACCCTGCTTGTTTTTCACCCCTCCTTTCTTGGGGTGACTTGGTGTTGTGTTTTTCATTTTTTGGGTCTCCTGACTTGAGTCTTTGTTTTGGGACCAAAAAGTGTGTTCTTATGTTTAGTAGCCAGTTGGCTAGTGTAGGTTTACAGCTTCCACACAGGACCTCAGTGAGTTTAGCTCATAAAGATCTGACGGATTGAGTTTAAAGAACAACAGACGGAGTTTCAACCGAGCTCGAGCTCAGCGTTCCATGCCTGGCATGGAAAGTTAACTCTTTCACCTCCGGAGCAGTTCAAAGGTTGGGACTCACTGCATATGTCATAATATAGCAAGACTCCATTAGAAGAAACAACATTACTAAGGTGAGTAATTTTTTTCTTATGTGCGTATCATCATCATAAGATACAGTGAGAAACCTGATTCTGTACTCAGCCTTGGGACTGTCAGGTGGCAGTGCAGGGGATTATGTGTATATCATTGTTATAAAACAGTGGGAAACCTGATTCTGTACTTAGCCTTGGGACTTTCAAGAGGCAGTGCAGGGGGTTATGTGCATATCATCATTATTATAAGATACAGTGGGAAACCTGATTCTGTACTCAGTCTTGGGACTATCAGGTGGCAGTGCAGGGGATTATGTGCATATCATTGTAATAAAATACAGTGGGAAACCTTATTCTGTACTCAGTCTTGGGACTGTCAGGAAGCAGTGCTGGGAATTATGTGTGTATCATCGTTATAAGATACAGTGGGAGGCCTGATTTTGTACTCAGCTTTGGGACTGCCAGGTGGCAGTGCAGGGGATTATGTGTGTATCATTGTTATAAAACAGTGGGAGACCTGATTCTGTACTCAGTCTTGGGACTGTCAGGTGGCAGTGCAGGGGATTATGTGCGTATCATTGTTATAATATACAGTGGGAAACCTGATTCTGTACTCAGTCTTGGGACTGTCAGGTGGCAGTGCAGGGGACTATGTGTGTATCATTGTTATAAAACAGTGGGAAACCTGATTCTGTACTCAGTCTTGGGACTGTCAGGAAACAGTGCAGGAGATTATGAACTTATCATTGTTATGCAACAGTGGGAAACCTGATTCTTTACTCAGTCTTGGGACTGTCAAATGGCAGTGCAGGGGATTATGTGCGTATCATCGTTATAAGATACAGTGGGAAACCTGATTCTGTACTCAGCCTTGGGACTGTCAGGTGGCAGTGCAGTGGATTCTGTGTGTATCATTGTTATAAAACAGTGGGAAACCTGATTCTGTACTTATCTTTGGGACTGTCAGGTGGCAGTGCAGGGGATTATGTGCGTATCGTCTTTGTTATAAGATACAGTGGGAAACCCGATTCTGTACTCAGCCTTCGGACTGTCAGGTGGCAGTTCAGGGGATTCAGTGTGTATCATTGTTATAAAACAGTGGGAAACCTGATTCTGTACTCAGCCTTGGGACTGTCAGGAAGCAGTGCAGGGGTTATGTGTGTATCATTTTTATAAAATACAGTGGGAAACCTGTTTCTGTACTCAGTCTTGGGACTGTCAGGTGGCAGTGTTGGGGATTATGTGCATTTCATTGTTATAGGATACAGTGGGAAACCTGATTCTGTACTTAGCTTTGGGACTGTCAGGTGCAGGGAGTTTTGTGCGTATCATCATTGTTATAAGATACAGTGGGGAAACCTGATTCTTTACTCAGTCTTGAGATTGTCAGGTGGCAGTGCAAGGGATTATGTGTGCATCATTGTTATAAAATACAGTGGGAAACCTGATTCTGTACTTAGCCTTGGGACTGTCCGGTGGCAGTGCAGGGGATTATGTGTGTATCATTATTATAAAACAGTGGGAAACCTGATTCTGTACTTGTCCTTGGATCTGTCAGGAGGTAGTGCAGGGGATTATGTGTGTATCATTGTTATAAAACAGTGGGAAACCTGATTCTGTACTTGTCCTTGGATCTGTCAGGAGGCAGTGCAGGGGATTATGTGCGTATCATCGTTATAAAACAATTATATCACTTGGCCCCACAGTACTCTCATCCAGCTTCCAAATTAGCCACCTAGCCCTTCTGCCCCATGCTAGTAGGCCAGCAGCTGCTATTGCAAAGCCTCATGCCATCCTCAGGAAGCTTCACTGGGCAGTACATAATACCAAACTCCTGCTCTCTCTACTGCTATTCTAGCAGGTGATAATTGAGCCAAACCCCGGACCTAACCACCACCACACCCCAAACCCCTCTGTACCACTCCAGCTCCCCTCAGGCCTAAAACTGACTCACTTAAATGTATGTAGCTTACTACGTATAATTACCCTGCTTCAATCCCTCACCCAGTCCCTTAGCCCGGATATCCTAATCATCTCTGAAACCTGGCTGAAGCCCCACAACCCTGACACCGAATTCTCTCTACCTGGCTATACACTCATCCGGCATGACCGTTTGGGAAAAAAAGGGTGTGGCATAGCTATGTACATTGTCTCCACCATCCGGTTCTCCCCGGTCACCCTATCTCTGCCTTCGGAGTCCATCAACGCCCCAATGGTAAAACTATCCATCCCCCACTCGATTCCAATTTGCATAGCAGGTACCTACTGCGCTCCTGACACCAACACACCTGCTATACTTGATCACCTGGGCACTCTAAACTCCTTGGCCTCTGGAGGTGAGCTCCACATACTTGGGGACTTTAACCTGACTGCCCTAAACCCAGCTCAACTAATCTCCGAACCCACTCGATTAAACCACAAAACATTGAATCACAGTCTCCTAGACTGGTCCCTCACCTCACACCCTCATAGGATCCTAGCCTCAGGCTTCCTTCCGGATTCCCTTAGCGACCACCATGGAATCTACTCAGTACACAAAATCTTCAGACCAAAAGCTCCCTCACCCAGAATCATTATGATGAGATCCTTCAAATCACTGGACCCCTCCTCACTACTTAATGAACTGGTCAGTTCTGACTGGTCGCCCACCGGTCAATCCACCTCCATAGATGAGGCCCTGAAGTTCTTTAAGACCAAGTTCACTGGGACCACTACACCCCCCTCAGGTGAACCAGAGTCAGAGGCGCTCATCTCCCATTGATCTCAACTGAAATCCTAGCCCTTCTCAAAATCAGAGACAAAGCCTGGAAAGCCTTTAAGACTTCCAGTTCTCCAGCTGACCTCCAGCAGTATCGTGTGCTACGCAATGCTAGTACTAGGAAAATCCGCCAAGCAAAAGCCAACTATTTCAAAGTCGCATTCAATTCCACCTCCTATCACCTGGCCAAATTCTGGAAAGTGGTAAAATCACTTCTCAGTCCTCCATCGCAGCACCCCACTCCCTCCCTGCAGGTAGGTGGTATCACCATCGCTGACCCCCAGAAGTGGTCACATTGTTTAACTTCCATTTCACAAACGGTCATGCTTCTCTCCTGTCCTCACCTCACCTGGCACAGTACACCACCCCTACCTCCCCACCCAGTGTCACACCCTCAGTTCACACCTTCTCCTTCCTGCAGGTCACCCCGGATGAGGTATATAATGCACTGGTTACCCTTAACCCAAATAAAGGCAAATGCCCCACTGGGCTGGACTCCAGAATGCTCCACCTATCGCCCCCCGCCGTAGCTAAACCCCTGGCCTCCCTTTTTAACCTATCCTTCTCCTTGCTGAAGTCCCCTCGAATGGAAACATGCCACTGTAATCCCCTTCCCAAGGGTGGGGATGCCTCAATCCCCAGCAACTACCGACCCATCTCCCTTCTACCAACCCTGGCAAAACTACTTAGAGCGGCCTATAGTCTCTGCCTCATCACCCTTTCTGGATTCCTCCTCCTTTTTCTCCCCCTACCAGTCTGGCTTTAGGAAATTCCACTCCACCACTACCTCTCTTCTCAGGCTCACTGACGCCATCCTCACTGGTATGGATGCTGGTCACATCACAGCTGCCATTTTCATTGAACTGGCCAAAGCATTTGACACTGTCTCACACTCACTCCTCCTGTCCAAACTCGCCAAAGCTGGTCTAGCCACCTGGGCCATCAGTTGGTTCCACTCGTACCTCGCAGGCAGGTCCCAATCCGTCAGAATCAGTTCTTCCACCTCGGCACTCCTTCCTATCACCTCAGGGGTACCGCAAGGCTCCGTCCTAGACCCACTCCTATTCTCCATCTTTCTGAATGACCTGCCTTCTACCTGCCCACACACTGCAATCCACATGTATGTAGACGACACTGTGCTTTATGCATGTGGCCCTTCGGCCTCAGAGGTATCGGCCAGACTGCAGCTGGACTTTATGAATTTCCAGCACTGGCTTCGCACCAGTCAACTCCTCCTCAATGCCAAGAAAACAGTCTCATTAACCTTTGGCACAAGGCAGAGACTCTCAAGGTTACCCTTCCCGATCACATTCCACACCCTGGAAGGGATGCCCCTGGAGGCCTGTACCTCCTTCAGATACCTTGGGGTCTGGCTTGATCAGCACCTCAACTTTTCTGCACATGTTGACTCCATATTCAAGAAGCTGCACCCCAGGCTTGGTGCACTTTACTGGAACAGAGATAGCATCCCTGAACCAGCCCATAGGGCCATTGTGCAGAAAATGATCCCTCCCGTCTTCGACTACAGCGACGTAATCTACAGTACCGGTCCCAAGTCCACCTTAGCCAGACTGGACCCTCTTTTCCACTCCTTCTGTCGCTTTGTTCTGGACTGTCCATACTCCACACACCACTGTGTACTGTACCAATCAATGAGCCTTTCCTCTCTAGATAATTGTAGACAGTCCCACTACATTAAGATCCCAGCCAAGTTCTGGTCCCAGCTGCTCCCACCCCCACCACTGCCCTAGCCATCCCCAGCACCCTAGCTTACTCTCTCAGAAACACTGATTCGCGGTCCCTAGCTGTCCCACATTGGTCCACTGCTATTGGTCAGGCAGCATTCAGCTACCGCATACCAACACTGTGGAATTCCCTTCCTGCAAACATTCGTCACTTCTCCTCCTCCTCCCAGCACCTTAACTCCATGCTCCAAGTTCACTTTGCCTCTACCTGCACATGTGTTTAAGCAGTCTACAGGCCATGGAGTGGCAACACTGTTCAACCAACCCGTGTTTATATCAATGTATTGTTCTACCTATCTGCCTTTTTTTGGCAATGTATGTAAAATGTGCCTGTATCTATTGCTCTCGCTCTATTATGTCTTAATACCAGGACCTATTGTTAGCATTATGTACCGCACTTGTATTATGATGTCTTTCTCTGGTCTATGTCCCCCTACCCCAGGACGCATCTGGAATCGAGCAGTGGCCTGCTCAGCATGCCTTCCTGGTTAAACATTTAAATAAATAAATCAATAAATAAGATACAGTGAGAAGCCTGATTCTGCACTCAGTCTTTTGACTGTCAGGTTGCAGTGTAGGAGATTATGTGCATATCATTGTTATAAGATTCAGTGGGAAACCTGATTCTGGACTCAGTCTTGGGACTGTCAGGTGGCAGTGTAGGGGATTATGTGCGTATCATTGTTATAAAATATAGTGGGAAACCTGATTCTGTTCTCAGCTTTGAGATTGTCAGGTGGCAGTGCAGGGGAGTATGTGTGTATCATTGTTATACAACAGTAGGAAACCTGATTCTGTATTCAGTCTTGGGACTGTCAGGTGGCAGTGCAGGGGATTATGTGCATATCATCATTGTTATAAAACAGTGGGAAAGCTGATTCTGTACTCAGTCTTGGGACTGTCCGGTGGCAATGCAGGGGGTTATGTGCGTATCATTGTTATAAGATATAGTGGGAAACCTGATTCTGTTCTCAGCTTTGAGATTGTCAGGTGGCAGTGCAGGGGATTATGTGTGTGTATCATTGTAATACAACAGTGGGAAACCTGATTCTGTACTCAGTCTTGGGACTGTCAGGAGTTAGTGCAGGGGATTATGTGTGTATCATTGTTATACAACAGTGGGAAACCTGATTCTGTACTCAGTTTTGGGACTGTCAGGTGGCAGTGCAGGGGATTATGTGTGTATCATTGTTATAAAACAGTGGGAAACCTGATTCTGTACTCAGTCTTGGGACTGTCAGGTGGCAGTGCAGGGGATTATGTGTGCATCATTGTTATACAACAGTGGGAAACCTGATTCTGTACTCAGTCTTGGGACTGTCAGGTGGCAGTGCAGTAGATTATGTGTGTATCATTATTATAAAACAGTGGGAAAGCTGATTCTGTACTGAGCCTTGGGACTGTCCGGTGGCAATGCAGGGGATTTGTGTGTATCATTATTATAAAACAGTAGGAAACCTGATTCTGTACTTGTCCTTGGAACTGTCAGGAGGCAGTGCAGGGGATTATGTGTGTATCATTGTTATAAAACAGTGGGAAACCTGATTCTGTACTCAGTCTTGGGACTGTCCGGTGGCAGCGCAGGGGGTTATGTGTGTATCATTGTTATAAAACAGTGGGAAACCTGATTCTGTACTCAGTCTTGGGACTGTCCGGTGGCAGCGCAGGGGGTTATGTGTGTATCATTATTATAAAACAGTGGGAAACCTGATTCTGTACTCAGCCTTGGGACTGTCTGGTGGCAGTACAGGGGATTATGTGTGTATCATTATTATAAAATAGTGGGAAACCTGATTCTGTACTCAGTCTTGGGACTGTCAGGTGGCAGTGCAGGGGGTTATGTGCATATCATCATTGTTATAAGATACAGTGGGAAACCTGATTCTGTACTCAGTCTTGGGACTGTCAGGTGGTAGTGCAGGGGGTTATGTGCATATCATCATTGTTATAAGATATAGTGAGAAACCTGATTCTGTACTCAGCCTTGGGACTGTCAGGTGGCAGTGCAGGGGATTATGTGCATATGATTGTTATAAAATACAGTGGGAAACCTGATTCTGTACTTAGCCTTGGGACTGTCAGGTGGCAGCGCAGGGGGTTATGTGTGTATCATCATTGTTATAAGATACAGTGGGAAACCTGATTCTGTATTCAGCCTTGTGACTGTCATGTGACAGTGCAGGGGACTTCGGCTCCTGCTCCCCGAGAACCCCGAGGGTCACGAGGGCCAATGAATGCACAGCACTCCTCCACAGCTTAAGATCGCCATCTGCCTCCAGAGGGTCCGGCTCCCACTCCCCGAGAACCCCGAGGGTCATGAGGGCTGATTAACGCAGAGCCCTCTCCACAAATAAAGATCACCATCTGCCTCCAGAGGGTCTGGCTCTCGCTCCCCGAAAACCCCGAGGGTCGTGAGGGCTGATGAACGCACCAGCCTCCCCCACAGTTTAAGATCGCCATCTGCCTACAGAGGGTTCGTCTCCTGCTCCCCGAGAACCCTAAGTGTCATGAGAGCCGATGAATGCACGGCTCTCCCCCAAAGCTCAGAGCTTAAGATCGCCATCTGCCTCCAGTGGTCCGGCTCCCGCTTCCCAAGAACCCGAGTCATGAGGCCGATCAACCATGGCCCTCCCCACAGTTTAAGATCGCCATCTGCCTCCAGAGGTCCGTCTCCCTCCCAGAGAACCCCGAGGGTCACGAGTGCTGACGAACGCACGGCCCTTCCCCACAGCTTAAGGTATGAAGTCCCAATGGCTTGCTACAGCATAATACACTCAGCGAGAAGATTGTCGCCATTTTCAAAACAGCTTTTGTGTTGCCATAGGAGTGGCCCCCCTGCCCCCACCACCACCCTTGGTTGACTCAGACACTTATAGTGTCAGACACGTGATGGGCGACAACTTATCAGGCTAGTTTCCCATCTGCAGGTTACCTGCTCTCGCCTCTAGTGGCCGCCTGACATTCTAATCCTAGCTAAGTCAGCTGAGCTCCTATCAGCTACAAACTCGTTCTCCCCTCTAGTGGCCCATACCTGCATCACTACTCCTCTTAACACAGTCTCTCATTAACAAACCCAATTTCCATAATGCAGAAGCTTCTGCACAGCTGCTTCCTCCTTTAAGCTATTTTCTTCTCTCTCCCATCTCCGCATCTCATTCTCCCTTACCTTAGTGTCCACTCCACTCCCCCCAAACAACCCTCCACCTGCCCCTTCCCACAGGAACCACCCACTCCTGCCCCCATACACCGTTCCCCAATGCTTATTCCCCTCCTCTCCCCCCCTTTCACCCTTGCTCTCCTCCCCAATACACCCTTTTCGACCCCTCCACCCACCCTTCTTTGCTCCACTCCTACCTTCTCAACCTGGAGGCACTAAACGATGTCTGAACCTCCGCATCCCTCCCTCTAAGCCTTGTTCCGGCACGTCCAAATGCTCCCCGCTTCACATATACTCTGCTATCCTCTTACTCCTTGCGGCGACATACATCCAAACCCTGGTCCCTCAGTGCCCAGGCATTCCCTCACATCATCCTCTGCCCCTAACGGACCGTCCCCTTCCCTAGTTCAAAACTCTCTCTCTCCCCACAGGTCTCCGCATCTTCTATCTCAACGCCAGAAGTCTTCTCCCCAAAATGGATGCCCTAGCAGTCTGGGTCACCCAGTAGAAACCTGACATACTCTGCATTACGGAATCCTGGCTAACCTCCAAAATCCCAAACTCCTCCCTCGCCATTCCTGACTTTAACTTATTCTGTCAGGACCGAGGCAAGTGAGGCTGGGGCGTGGCACTATATACTGGGAATTCCCTCTCATGTTCCATCATCTTCAGTGAATCCTGCCCTTCTTCCCACGAATCAATTGTGGCGCACCTCTCCCTTCCCTCCTCTGCCCCCATCTACATTGGGGTGCTATATGCCCCACCTAAGTCCTCTCCTGACTCAGTCATCAAGACCATCTCCTCAATCTCAACCAAGACATAAAACACCGAGCTCGTGCTACTTGGAGATTTCAATACAGACTGGCTCTCCCCCTCTGCCAAACCCTACATCTTAAGGCTCGAATCCCTAAATCTCTCCCAGCTAATTCATGAACCCACTCGCCTAAATCACCGATCCCAAAACCACACCCTCTTGGATTGGATTCTATCTTTCCATCCCCACCATCTCTCCTCCTCAGGTATTTTCTCTGACGCCCTCAGTGACCACTGTATCACTTACTGCATACGCAAAATCAGCTCGCCACTCTCCCCTCCCAAATATATCTGGTCCCGCTGCCTTCACAACCTCTGCATCCCTGCCTTACTCCAGGACCTTGCTCACGCAGACTAGCTACCTGTCCTGTTCGCATCTGATGTGGATGCTGCCCTATCGCAGTTCTGCAGTACATTCTAAAGAATCTGGGACATGCATGCTCCCCTAAAGAAAGCAAGGGTAAAACGCCGCCACCATCCCTGGATTACTGCTGACCTTATCACATTGTGTCACTCCAGGGACAAAGTGTGGCAAACTTATAAAGCCTCCCCATACAGCAAGGGATCTCCAGTCTTATAAATTCCTCAGAAATAAATGCACTAAGGCCACCCAGCAATCAAAATTTTCCTAATTTAAGGCGTGATTCACTCATACCCAGAACCCCAGCACTTCTTTCTGGAAATTGATCAACTCCCTACTAGACCCCCCCCCCCCAACAAAACAGGCTTGCCAGACCCTTACTACAGATGGTAAAACCGTCTCAGATCCTGCCTCCGTGGCTGAGCTATTCAACAAGTTTTTTATCTCCTGTGCCCTACGCAACTCCACCCCTCCCCCAACCTGGGTCATTAATCCACCTCTGATCTCAGTTTCCTTTTTCCCCCCATCACACCCCAGGAGGTTTACAAAGCACTCCTCTCCCTTAACCCTTCCAAATCTAGCCCTGCCGGAATCCACCCCAAAATGCTCCATATCTCTGCAGCAGCCATTGCTGCTCCCCTGACTCACATTCTGAACCTGTCCATAAACACAGCTACAGTTCCTACATCCTGGAAATCGGCCAAAATCATCCTTCTTCTCAAAGGCGGTGACCCATCCCAGCCGAGAAACTATAGGCCAATCTCTCTCCTCCCCTCCCTTGCCAAAGTCCAGGAATCCCTCATACTGACCAAACTGTCTGTCTTTCTCTCCTCCAACAACTACCTATCACCAGTGCAGTCTGGCTTCCGAAAACTCCACTCCATTGTCACCACCCTTCTAAGCATAACCGACTCCATCCTCACAGCCATGGACAAAAGCCAAGTCACAGCTGCCATATTCATAGACTTGGCAAAAGCATTCGACTCTGTCTCCCACCCGCTTCTACTCAGCAAACTTAGCTCTTTCGGCCACGCCCAACCTACCATTGCCTGGTTCTACTCGTACCTCCACAACAGGTTCCAGTCAGTACAAGTGGGTGCCACTCTGTCCTCTCCTCTTCACGTTGTGTCTGGCGTCCCCCAGGGCTCTATTCTTGGCCCCCTCCTCCTCTCTCTCTTCATTAACGACCTTCCCTCTTCCTGCCTCGCCTCAAATGTACACCTTTACGCAGACAACACTGTCATCTTCGCCTTGGGCCCCTTCTATAACAGTTTCCTTCTCACTCTCCAAAGTGATTTCGATAAGAGTCCAATCCTGGTTTCTTGAGAACCAGCTCACACTAAATGCAAAAAAAATGGTCACAATGGTCTTCGGCTCCAAACAGAAGCCGGCTACCCTCCCAACCCCCCTGTTATCACCACCATGGTTGACTCTCCCCTGGAACAAGTCTCAGCTTTTAAATATTTGGGAGTTTGGCTGGACAGCCACCTCACTTTTTCCACTCACATCGAGGCGATCAGCATCAAGCTCTGGCCTAAGCTCGCCATCCTCTATCGCCACAAATCGAGTTTGCCACTCCCCAACCGGTGCGAGCTCGTACGTAAAACTATTTTGCCAGTTATTGACTGTGCCGACATAGTCTATGGCACAGCCCCATCCTCCTCTCTCTCCAGACTTGACATCCTTCTCAACTCCTTCTGCTGCTTCGCCACCGCCTCGCCCCCACTCACTCACCACTGCCGGCTCTACGCTCCCCTCTCCCTGGCTCCACTCTCCCTTAGGAATACCATCCACGGTGCCTCCTTCCTAGCTAAATACTAGTATGGGTACCTTCCCCCTACTTCTCTCTCCTCACCCCTCCCTCCTCCCTAAGTTACCCTCTCCGACACAGGGATTCCCGCATTTTCCACCTCCCCAGCCCTCACTCTCTCGCCGGCCAAGCTGCCTTCTCATTCCACCTGCCCCTTCTCGGAAATAACCCCCCAGCCTTCGCCTGGCCCCATCTTGCTCCGCCTTTGCCTGACTCATCAGGCTCCAACCCTCTCCGCCATGCTCTAAATGCTCAAATGGTCCCAGCAAACAGCCGATGCACCACACTGTCCCCACCCACCTTCCCCAGCCGACTAGTCCTAGTTAACTTCATCTCCCTCTTTCCTCTCCACATGCTTTTTCTAGCTGTTTAACCACCGATTCATAGAAACATAGAAGTTGACGGCAGATAAGGACTGCAAGGCACATGCAGTCTGCCCATGTCTTTTTCTACCTTATGAATGTGCCATTGGCCTTCGCTCTGTCAATGGCCTATCTATTCATACTCATCTATATTGCTCCCTTGTGCCTATCCCATGCCTGTTTGAAGCCCTGAACTGCAGTGTGTTTCTTATTTTTAAATGTATATAAAAATGTTGTGCAACTGTCAGTATTCCTCAAATCTACTGTACAAACTGTACCTGGGTTGCACCTGGAAATGAGCCTCGGCTCAGTGTGCCTTTTCAGATTATCACATTTAAATAAATAAATAAATAAATTATGTGTGTATCATAGTTATAAAACAGTGGGGGAACCTGAGTCTATACTCAGTCTTGGGACTGTCAGGTGGCACTGTAGGGGATTATGTGCCTATCATTGTTATAAAATACAGTGGGAAACCTGATTCTGTACTCAGCCTTGGGACTGTCAGGAGGCAGTGCAGGAGGTTCTGTGCGTATCATCGTTATAAGATACAGTGAGAAACCTAATTCTGTACTCAGTCTTGGGACTGTCAGGTGGCAGTGCAGGGGATTATGTGCATATCATCGTTATAAAATACGGTTGGAAACCTTATTCTGTACTCAGCCTTGGGACTGTCAGGTAGCAGTACAGGTGAGTATGTGCATATTATTGTTATACAGTACAGTTGGAAACCTGATTCTGTACTCAGTCTTGGGACTGTCTGGTGGCAGTACAGGGGATTATGTGCGTATCATCGTTATAAGATACGGTTGGAAACCTGATTCTGTACTCAGCCTTGGGACTGTCAGGTGGCAGTGCAGGGGATTATGTGCGTATCATCGTTATAAGATACAGTGAGAAACCTAATTCTGTACTCAGTCTTGGGACTGTCAGGTGGCAGTGCAGGGGATTATGCGCATATCATCGTTATAAAATATGGTTGGAAACCTTATTCTGTACTCAGCCTTGGGACTGTCAGGTAGCAGTACAGGGGATTATGTGCATATCATCGTTATAGAATATAGTTGGAAACCTGATTCTGTACTCAGTCTTGGGACTGTCTGGTGGCAGTGCAGGGGATTATGTGCGTATCATCGTTATAAGATACGGTTGGAAACCTGATTCTGTACTCAGCCTTGGGACTGTCAGGTGGCAGTGCAGGGGATTATGTGCGTATCATCATTATAAGATTCAGTGAGAAACCTGATTCTGTTCTCAAGCCCAGGGTTCCCAGGTGACAGTGCAGGAAGTTATCATTAGTATAATAGCAGGGTGGGTAACCTAATTCCAGCCTCAAACCTTGGACTCCCAGGTGGCAATACGGGGGGTTATGTCTTTATCATTCGTATAATAGCAGGGTGGGTGACCGAATTCCAGCTTCAAACCTGGGACTACCAGGTGGCAATACAGGGGATTATGTCTGTATCATTGTGGTTAACCTGAGTCCATTCTCAAACTCCAATCTTCCTGATTGCAGTGCAGGGGGTTATGTTTTTTTTTGGTTTTTTGGTTTTTTTGTTTAGTTGTTTAACCAGGAGTAGCACACTAAGCTGAAAGCTTTTTTACAGGAGTGACCTGGGAGCACAGGGAAGTTAAGTGACTTGCTCAGGGTCACACAGTATGTAAGTGGAAGCTGTGGGATTCAAACCCAGGTCTGGTCTGCTGGATGTCACCAGATTTGCAGCTCAGAGCCTTAAACCACTGCGCTATACTGCCTCCCCATGTGTCTGTATCACAGGGCTAATTCCAGTGGTTGTGCTCTTGTCTCTGATTTACCTTTGTTCTCTCAACAGTAACAGAATTTCCAGTCCCAGAAAACTACGGGACATTGATTGTGAAAGATGAAGATCCCTCAGTATTGGAGTCCGTGAATAAGGAAGAGACCACATGTCAGCAGTCTCCTGAAGAAATCACCATCAACAGTAAGTAGGTGGCCAGTAAATGTTACATGTAGCATGGATGCTGAGAAGCCCTGAGTCTCAGAGTGGGAAGTCTGAGCCTATTCTCTGTCTCAAGTCTCCAAGGTGGCAGTGCAGGGGGTTTTGTCTAGCACTGTGCCATCCCCCCAAAGTTCGACTGCATGAACTTTGGGGATTGAACCGTGTAAAGTTCCCCAAATAGCAGACAGATTCGAGTCATTTTGCCAGACATTATTATTTGTCATTTGGACACAAGGGAAACCCAGGTTAATGAAAGAAGGACAGCAGCTGCTACAGAAACACCCGATTTTGGCTTTTGCCATTCAAGTAACAATTTTAAGTAGAAGTACCGGTTTCAGTTTTAGGCTCTTCACATATTATCTTTCTTGGTCTGTCCACCACAAATCAGTGAGGCCACTCTACATCTGCAGGTGTAGCAGTGATTAATGCATGACTCTACTCAGGCTATGAGATATCAACAAATCCAGTGATGGAGCACTCATCCAGGGGTGGCAAAGCCAGTTGTTTACCATCCAGTGGGCAGACCCTTCCCACAGGCTCCTGTACTAAGTAACTTATTCTGCAACGCATCTCAGATCAAGGCATGGATATAAAGTCTTAGTTTGTTATTTTTTTGAAAGACCTGCACCGACCGTCCTGTCATGAAGCCGCCATCTCTCACACATTGGGCAGCTTCCAGCATGTGGGGTATGTTAATGAGGGCTACCAACTCTGCTGTCTTTTCACAAAGGCAGAAAGTGCTTCCCACCCCCATTTCAGAGACAGAAATAAAGCCTACAATAAAATCCATGTTTCGGGGGGGGCCGGGGGGGGGGGTGTCTGGGGTTATATGGTTTCACAATCAAATTGTTTTCCACTTTTATATAAAATAGCATTATGCTTTACTTTCAGCTGTTTTTGTCAGCTGTCCTACAAAAAAAATGCAAAATTAATTTAAAAAGGCATTTATTTCCTTGTACTAAAACTGGTGAAGGATCATAAGTAGAAAGTTATAGCCCAATTGCAAATCTTGACTATAACATCTTCACAAAAATACTAAATTACTGTAATTGTGATATTGCTATGATCCACCAGATTAAGGAGTGTTCACTCCAGGTCAATGAATGCACTCTGAAATCCATAAAATAGTTCATTATTCAATATCTGAACCCCTCAGCTATTGAAGCAGTTTACACATCATTAGATGACAGCAAAGCATTTGAAATGTTAGAGTGGCCCTTTCTTTTTCATATTCTTGAAGAATGAAATTTCCCCACCAGTTTATAGAGGTAATCTAAAGTTTATATAAGAACTGGCCAGCGTTTTTTCCTTAAGGGAAAGCTGGTTATACTCGCCATCATAACCTGTGTTTTATAATGGCGAACACATGCCAGGCTTACCTTGTTCCACCCATGTGCCAGCTGCCTCTCTTCCTTTTCTCTTCAACTTTGTTTGGCTCTGCACGCCCACAAACTTCAGTGCAGCTGGCAGTTCGTAGTAAGTTAGCTTATAGAAAAAAACAGTAACTGTGGCAAATGAATGCTTAAAACCACATATTTCAGCAATAAAGTTCTAACCATGCCAAAACCTGCAGACAGTGGCTGCGGTTTTATTTTATATACATACATACATACCTCCTACATTTCACATTCCCTCTCATTCCTTCCCTTCAGTTGCCACTGTTATATGCTATTATAACCATATCGTACCCTAAGCTGAAAACACCCCCCAACCCCAACATGGAGTCTGTACGAAATCCATTTGGCAATGACAACGGTCCCCGGTGTCCCGCTGGATTACCCTTGGGCGCCCCTACTTCATCTTCTCTACGTCCTTCCCCCTGCTACTTCCTCCTCCCAACCCCACTGTTAAAATCTTCTTAATAACATTATACAACATCTTGACCCCTTCCTCTGGTTTCTTTCAGGTCATTGTGTTCATATTATTTAATCGTTGTGACGTCTTATATGTTTGTGGTTACTATTGTATATGCCGTGCTACAGTTATCAGATTCATGGCATCTGTTTCAGCGCAATTACATCTTATATTGTTGGATGTGTAATCCTTGTGTACATGATGATTATGTGTTGTCCAGGTCCATCTCAAAAATGAGCATTGCTCAGTGGTGTTCACCTGGTTAAATAAAGATTTTGATTGATTGATTGATTGATATAATTGCTATGGTGAAAAATGCTCCCCATCAATTAAATAAAATAAATCATGGGGTGGAGTGTTTCATTCGAGATTTTACACACACACGTACACGCACACACACACACTCACTCACTCAGTGTTGGATTCTTGAATAAACCTCTTAAGCTTCACTCTCAGGGTTTATGTAAAATACCGTTAAACACACCACCCCATCCTTTATTCTATATATAGTGTATGGTTTATTTTTACTACATAAAAACAGTGGCTACTCAAAGGTTGTTGGTGCACGTTTGAAACGTTGCGCAGGTTCCAAAAGTTATTGTGCATGTTCCAGCATAAATATTCATAAAGTGCTACACTCCTCACCACCTGATTGGAGCAGATCACGCTCTTCAAGATAGCAAACATGGCTACACTGCTTACTGAATGCTTCCCCCAGACGGGTTGGACACAGAGTGTCGTATTCGGGTCATTGTTTCCAAACCATACCCATGTCACTTATTTTCTTCTTTAAAAAAAAATAAACAAATAAACTCCTGCCAGGAGTATGTAAATGCTGAGCATGGAAAATGGAACAGCACAAAACGGACTCTGCGGCAGACAACAGCTGACAGCAAGCGGGACTGTAAAGGTAATGACACAGTGTTAAACTGAAAACTTCAGAAGTTTAACTTCTTTCTTAATTTCTGGGAACATATACTATAAAAAATAAAATCTGGATGTCCATTCTGGCCTAGAGCATGTGTTTTAATCCGGGGTTGGTACATGAACCTCACAAGCTTAGGTTCTTGAGGTCCATACTGGCATCTCAGCCCTCGATGGAAACACAGGCTTGTTGTGAATGGACGTACGTACTTTCTTCCTTATATAATTCACCCAAATTATCTGTAAAAGTAAACAACAATACAACTAAGGAATTCCTGATCTACAGAGGGGTTAGACAGGGTTGCCCCCTGTCCCCCACTTTATTAATTTTAAAATAAGAAGTTCAACTTCAAGAAATATGGTCATACATTAAAATTTAAGTGGTCACTATTGGCAATCCGGAAGCCAAACTGAGAGCTTCCACTGATGAAATCATTTTGTTACTAACCTCTGAGGAGAAGAGTATAACAGAACTTCAGAATATCATTGCCCAGTTTTCTCGGGTGGCAGGCTATTCAGTAAATGAACACAAATCAGAAATCTTAACATTCATTATAGCAGATATAACGACTATGTCAAGTATAAGCAGTGCTAAAATTCAAACAGAATGTATGGACTATCTAGGAATTAACCGGAAAAAAAAGAAAATCTTATAAAATATAATTATACGAACATACAAACATACTCATATTGCCAACAGATAAAGGCCTTATCATCCCTCAAGTCTGCTTGATTGTGCAGCTAACAGCCCTATTTTACAGCTGCCCCTCCCTCCCTCCTGTAACCCTCCCTTTTGCCCTGTCCCATCCCCTTTTGAAGCAGTCTGCTGTTCTACAGGATACCACTTCCTCTGGCAATGTGTCCCAACTGGCCAGTACCCTCTCTGTAAAAAGTGTCTTCTCACCTCCCTCCTAAACAGTATCCTGTGAAGACGGCGACTGCAATTGAGTGCTTTCAAAAATGTGGGACTCAATTCTGACACCTGTGTTTGGGCTACCTGGCAGGAGTAGCGACCGGATACAGGGCTGGCGGGCATCTAGGGACAGGATAGTCACTATGATGCCCACACGTGGGGTGGGGTGGGGAGGGACCATGCTGTACTATGGGAGGCAGGGAGGGAGGGTATGTGGGTGTAGTGCGGTGATCGGCTGCGATCTGGCCGTGTGGCGTGGTGGGTAGGTGGCAGGCTGAGGTTGGAAGGGTGTCATGTTTGATCCTGGGCATAAGCACTTTTTGAGTTGGGTCCAGGCTTTTTTTTTTTTAAGTCCCCCGACAGTACCCCGGGTTAAGAATCCTTAAGTAGAGGGGTGTGGGGGTTAGGCACTAACCCCATTATAACGGGAAATCGGTCACGGTTTAAGTGAGTCGCCTGCGGTGTACGTCACCGTAATTCATTTTCGCGCAATGTACACTCTCAGAAACGCTATCACTATTCATGCAATCACCGTTATCATATAGAACCCCCCTAAGCCTACCCCTCAATCCCATACCATGGCCTCGAGTGTCCCTTCCTTTCCTTACTTTGAAAAACCCCTTCATACCAGTTCTGTTTATGCCTTTCGTGTACTTGAAGGTCTCACTCATATCTCCCCTGTCTTTTCTCTCCTCCAGCAAGTACATATACAATTCCCTCATTCTACTCTCATATGATAAGTCCCTCAGACCATGGATCATTTTTGTCACCCTGTGTTGCACCCCTCCAGTAACTTAATGTCCCTCCTGAGGTGCGGGTGCCAGTACTGCATGCAGTAGTCTAGGTGTGGCCTAATCAGCGATCTATGCAAGGGCAGAATCACCTTCCCCCTCCTTGAGGATATACCCCTGGCAATACAACCCAGCATTTTATTGGCCTTTGTAGCCACTTTTCTATATTGAGCTGAGTTGTTCTTTGTTCATGTTATGAGCACCCACAGATCCTTCTCCTCTTACATCTCCACTAGCTGTACTCCCCACAACTGATAGCTCCTTTTTGGGGGGTCCCCAAAATGCAGCACCTTGCACTTTTTGGCATTGAACCCCCATTGCCATATGTCCAACCAGGTCTCCAGCTTTTTCAGATCCTCCTGCCACCCCCCCTGGGTCTTTCACCACTGCTCCCATCTTGGTGTCATCAGCAAACAGAATGATCTTGCTATTGATACCCATTGAAATGTCTGTAATGAATATCCCAAATAACATTCGTCCCAACTCTGAGCACTGTGGAACACCGCTTGTCACTGCCCTTGGTGAAGAGAGCTCCGTACCCACCACCGCTCTCCCTTGCCTTCCCTGTAGCCAGTTTGCAACTCATACCAGCAACTTTGCACCTGCCTCTGTGCCTTCTGGCTTAATTGCTATCCTCCCATATGGCACCAAGTCGAATGCCTTGTTGAAGTCCAGATACAGGAAATCTACTAAATGGCCCTTGTAAAGCTGTCTTGTTACCCAGTCATAGTACTCTACCAGGTTGGTCTGGCAGGATCTGCCAGTGACAAATCCAAGCTGTCCACTGTCCTGCAACCCATTTGTCACTAAAAGAGACACCAGCTTCTCCTTCAGGATTGTCTCCATCAGTTTACTCACGATGGATGTGAGGCTCACTGGCCCATAGTTCCCCAGTTCATCTTTGGGGACTGTTATGGAGGGGTATCACGTGAGTCATCCTGCACTCCTGAGATATACAGCCCAATTCCAGTGAGCCATTGAATAGGTGTGCCAAAGGCTCCACTAGGATTTCTGCCAGCTTTTTCAGTACCCTGGGGTGAATGCCATCTGGCTGTGGAGCCTTGTCCACCCTCAGTGCCCTCAAGCCCTCCAGCACCCTGTTTTCTGTGATAACACCATCTGTCATCCCCTCTGCCTCTATACCTGCCCTCCCACCCCTTTTTGGTATCAACCCCCCTTTCTATTTGGTAAATACCAAGCAGAAGTATTCATTCAGCACTTCTGCTTTTTCACCCACCTTTTTTGTTAATTATTTACAGACTCCACTGGTATTTATCTTGGTATGCCCATGTCATTAAGGAGAACATATTTCTAATACCTGTACTCTTAACAGTGTGGGCAAGAGAACTAGTATTCAAAAGCAGATGCTACTGGAAACCAAAAAATTAAATACTGGTTAACTGGGAAGAAAACATGGAAATATGTAGGGCAGGATTCCTAAAGGACATGCGCTCGGCGCATCTCTGATGCTCCGGTGCAAATTAGATACACCGAGCACCAACTGTGGTATTCACAGAAAATGTACCAGGGGATGCTCCAGGCACATCCCCTCTGTCAATACCACATTTGCGCCCAGCCCTGGATGCGTCAGTGCACCCCCCTGGTCAGCTGCGAAACCAATGGGGCAGTGCATCTCACGATGCGCTGCGCCCAAAGTTGCCATTCAGTGCCAACAACACACAAAATTGGGCCATTAGGCATGCAAGGCACAACGGGGTCATTTGCATATCAGTATGGCCCCATTTGCATGTGCTGTGTAGGGATGTGCCTGGCGGAATGCACCGGGCACCCTGCATGTGCGACAATACAGGCACACATCCATCACCCCTGTAAGGCGATCACCAACCTGAGTCCCCAGTCGTAAGCCACTCCCTGCGGTGGTGGAGAAACATGCAGATCCCTCCTCCCTGCTTGCATCCCTAGTAGAAAGCCACTCCCTGCGGCGGTAGTGCCAGATAAGCAGACCCCCCCACTTTTCCACAACACTGTTAAAATGCCACTCACCATGGCAGTAGAGGGTATATACTGGACCCCCCCCCGCTGCAGCCCGGTCACACAGAGGACCCCCACCCACACAGGCACCCTCTCCCCACTTCCCCATCCCCAGAAGGTCCTGATGGTCAGCGGGTGCACAGCCCACCTGCATTCCATCACAGCTGCCCTCCTACAGAGCTGTCTGTGAATGACAGCTGCTGTACAACTGTAAGCTCATTGGTGGGCTGTGTCAACCAATGGGCTTGCAGTGTTTATTGTATTCTGTCATTCACAACAAGCCAGATAAAGGCCTGGAAGGCAGTATTAGCCCAGATCTGGAATTGCCTGACACTCACTGGTTAAGGATCCCAGCTTTTGACCTCACCTTCCTCTCTGCCGGTATGGATTTCCATCAGTCTAAACCTCACCATGAGTGACAGGACAGTGATCCAGTTGGAGAAACAGAAGGAAAGTGAGCTGAGGCAGTTCTGATCAGATGCAAATGACTGGGCTGGACAAGTCCGTATGACCTAATAGATATGCACCTCTGGGCAACCCTTGGAAGGAAGTCTGGTTCCTCAGTCCCCACGCCTAGACTGTCTCCCAGACTTTAACCCTACACCTAGCTCCTTGTAAAGTAGTGAAAGAAATACAACAGGAAATAAAAACATTGTGCTTGCTATGTACTAAAATGCTTTCTGTGTAAGGACTTGATGCACAGTACCCTGAATCCAATTATTGTGCTGAATTCAATGTATGGACACAAAACTTTGTTAATAAAAATAAAGTTTAGAAACTATGATTGGTTTTTGAAGGTTGGGTGAACTGGGAGTGGGGTGGTGTTTTTTTACAAACTGAGGTCAGACTGGGAAAGTTTGGTGATCTGGAAGTGTGGAGGTATTTTTTCAAAAGGGGACTGGGCTGGGAGTGAAGAGGTATTTTTCACAAACTGAGATTGGGCTGGGAGGGTTTGGTGAGCTGGGAGCATGGAGGTATTATTCACAAACTGGGATCAGGTTGGGATGGTATAATGAGCAGGGAGTGCAGAGGTTTTTTTTTTGCAAACTAGGATAGGGCTGTGAGGGTTTGGCGAGCTGGGCGTAGGGAGGTATGTTGGTCACACATGGCAGTTGGACTGGAATGGTATGGTGAGCTGTTAGCAGAGAGGTACTTTTATCAGAAATGGGATCAGGCTGAGAGGGTTTATTGAGCTGGGAGTGGGGGGGCGGTTGTCACTACTGGAGATCAGGCATGGAGGGTTTGGTGAGGAGGGAGTTTTTTTTTTCTTGCCAGGGATCAGGCTCGAAGGATTTTTAAAGCTGATAGCTGGCAGCCTGGAAGGGTTTAGTGAGCTTATTTTGCAGTAACGGATTGGGCTGGGAGGGTTTTGTGAGCTTTGAGTTGGGAAGGTAGTTTTCACTAATGGGGATGAAAGTGGCAGCGTTTTGTGAGCTGTGAGTGGAGAGGTATTTTTCACTATCATGGATTAGGCTGGGAGGGTCTTTTGAGCTGGGACCGAGGAAGTATTTTTCACAAACTGATATTGGGCTAGGAGGGTTTGGTGGTGTGGGAGTGGGGAGGTATTTATTTCATTAATGTGGAACACAGGCTTTCAGAAATACCTTACCAGTTTCATTGATACTGGGAGAGGATAGAGAAAGGGTAAGACAGGGAACATCACCAGGAGGGACATCAGTGCACAAAAAGTGTAATCAAATTTCAGAATAAAAAAAAAACAGCACGGTGACTGGTTCAGGGAAATCTCTGTGAAAACTGTACTTGCTAAGGACCTCTGATATCACCAAGAGGTCCATCACGTGCCGGCCCTGTGGTGCTGATGGTTGAGGCGCCGGACACAATACTTCTCGCCACGTTGGCAACCCAGGTTCGGGAACGAGCTGGGGCCACCGGGGGTCAGCAGGGGAGGGAAGGGATTGAGTGTCCAGAGGACAGCTGTCCCTTCCCTGGGGAGGGTTTCGGGGATGCGCCGCTCTGTAGTGGCACCTGGCGGCTATCGAGTGCAGCACAGACTTGCGGGGCTACGCTCAGCAGGGGAGGAGCTTGACGATCGGTGGCACACAGTGCACAGCTGACATTGCAAGTCCAAGCTCCTCGGGGGACTACTAATGCAAGAAAAAAAACTGGCTGCCTGGTGAGATGATGGGGACCCCAGAGGCATGCCCACATCCCACCGCACGCCCAGTGCATACAGGAATCCCACTGTCAATCCGAAACGAGGTAGGTCTCTAATCTAGAAAGAGCCACCAAGGGAGGGTGGACCCTTCCCAGAGGGTGATCCGGGGGCTAGATCTGCCGAGTCATCCGAGGGAGAACTTGGGATGATTGCAAGGGTTCAGGCAGGGAGTGAGAAGCCCAGACGTGAGGCTACCCCTGAAGGATGCCCGGGTAACAGGAGTGAGAAACAGAAGGGTAAGGAAAAACAAGAGGTCCAGCACCATTGGCTGTAGGCTCACTTCCAGTTATATCACTGGCTCACAGTCTGACATACCTTCAGAATGTGTGTTTTTTCTGACCATCCCAGTAAACATGTTTGACTTGCTGCATTCTCCAAGCAAACATAATTAATAGCCAAGCTCATCACCGTTTCAGTACGCTAACTGCTGGAGTTACCCTGCATTATGCAGACTTGACTATTGCCTCCATCTGAATCCTTTGCAGATATGATCAAGGGCTCTGGGTGTGCAGATCCTCAAGTCAGAAATGGTACAGAGGATGTGAGTGCTTCATCTGCTAATTTGTGGCGCGCTAATCTGTTCATTGTGGAGCACAGGGAAACCAAGTGGGAAATAAATTTTGGCAGGCCGCGACGGGATAATTTGGGGATTTGGCCTATCAGAAGTGGCTGGGTGGGGACTAGATAAAGCTCAGTGAGAGCTATAAATGTAAGTGCGGGTTTGGCGTTTTATTCAGGTCAGAGAGTGAAGGTTCAGATCATGCTGACCCGCACGTCACAGGCAGAGTGGGGGTGTATTTCAAGGGCTAAATTGTTGAGTGCTAATCTGTTCATTGCAGGGAGGGTGGTGCAGCTATGGATCAGATTGCCTGTGTAAGTTGTTGTGGAAGAACTAGATAACAGGTTCATGGATAGCCGGGACTGGTACAGTACAGAGAGATGATAATTCCAAGAGGATGGGCTAAGGGTGTGGAGGTGGGGAGCGAGGGAGAGGTGTGGGCATTGTGGCTAGACCCCCTCGACATGGTAGGTCTGTGGCTTTGGCAGAATACTCTATATGGAAAGACTAGAGCGACCTTTGGTCTGTATCTGCATGCAATGTCTTTGTTTCTGTAGGACCGAAAACTGGGAAAATGGCTATGATTTGCTTTTGTGAGTAAGATGCTGTGTTTCCTTTTGTTTTGGTATTTAAAATTGTGCTAATACAATATCCCTTCGTACAGAAACAAAAACTGTTGTAGGCCAGCCCAGTGGCACAGAGGGCAGAGATGTCAATCACCTCATCTCTCACCATAACAGTGACCCAGATTCGGGAATGAGCTCAGGTCACTGGGGATAAGCAGGGGGAAGGCCCAGTGGCACAGAGGGCTGAGGTGTCAATCACCTCACCTTTCACCACACCACTGACCCTGGTTACAGAATGAGCTCAGGTCACTGGGGCTCAGCAGAGGGATGGAGGGCGCAGCGGCACAGAGGGCTGAGATGTCAATCACCTCACCTCTCACCCCACCAGTGACCTAGGTTCAGGAATGAGCTCAGGCCACTGGGGTCATCCTGGGGGGAAGGCCCAGTGGCACAGAGGACTGAGATGTCAATCACCTCACCTTTCACCACACCAGTGTCCCAGGTTCATAAATGAGCTCAGGTCACTGGGGGTCAGTGTCTGGGATGGAGGGCCTACTGGCACAGAGGGCTGAGGTGTCAGTAACCTCACCTCTCACCTCACCAGTGATCCAGGTTCGGGAAAGAGTTCAGGTCACTGGGGGTCCAGGTTCAGGAATGAGTTCAGGTCACTGGGGGTCCAGGTTCGGGAATGAGTTCAGGTCACTGGGGGTCTAGGTTCGGAAAGGAGTTTAAGTCATAGGGGGTCCAGGTTCGGGAATGAGCTCAGGTCACTGGGGGTCCAGGTTAGGGAAGGAGTTCAGGTCACTGGGGGTCCAGGTTCAGGAAGGAGTTCAGGTCACTGGGGGTCAGCAGAGGGGGAGAGCTTAGTGGCACAGAGGGCTGAGGTGTCAGTCACCTCACCTCTCACCACAACAGTGCCCCATGTTTGGGAATGAGTTCAGGTCAATAGGGGTCAGTGGGGGGAGGGCCCAGTGGCACAGTGGGCTGTGGTGACAATCATATCACTTCTCACCACACCAAGTGACCCAGGTTTGGAAATGAGCTTAGGTCAATGGGGGTCAGCAGAGGAGAAGGCCCAGAGGCACAGTGGGCTGAGATGTCATTCACCTGACCTCTCAGCACGACAGTGACCCAGGTTCAGAAATGAGCTGAGGTCACTGGTGGGTTAACAGGGGGGAGGGCCTAGTGGCACAGGGGGCTGAGGTGTCAGTCACCTCAACTCTCACCACATCGGTGACGCAGGTTCAGGAATGAGCTCAGGTCGCTGGGGGTCAGTGGGGGGGGAGGGTGGAGGGCTCAGTGGCACAGAGGGCTGAGGTGTCAATCAACTTGACTCTCACCGTACGAGTGGCCCAGGTTCAGGAATGAGCTCAGGACACTACGTGTCAGCAGTGGGAGATGACCCAGTGGCATAGAGTGCTGAGGTGTCAATCACCTCAACTCTCACCACAGCAGTGACCCAGTTTCGGGGAATGAATTTAGGTCACTGGGGGTCAGCGGGTTGAGGGCACAGTGGCACGGAAGGCTGAGGTGTTAGTTGCCTCACCTCTCACCACAGCAGTGACCCAGGTTTGGTAATGCATTCAGGTCACCTGTGGTCGGGAGGGGGAGGGCCCAGTGGCACAGAGGGCTGAGATGTCAATCACCTCACCTCTCACCACAACATGACCAGGTTTCGGAATGAGTTCAGGTCACTGTGGGTCAGCCGGGGAGAGGGCCCAGTGGCACAGAGGGCTGAGGTGCCAATCACCTCACCTCTCACTACAACTGTGCCCCAGGTTGGGGAATGAGCTCAGGTCACTGGAGTCAGCGTTGAGGGGGAACTAGTGGCACAGAGGGCTGAGGTGTCAGTCACCTCACCTCTCTCCACATCGGTGACCCAGGTTCAGGACTGAGATCAGGTCACTGGGAGTCAGCTGTGGGGGAGAGTGCCCAATGGTGAGGGCTGAGGTGTCAGGCACCACACCAGTGACCCAGGTTTGAGAATGACCTCAGGTCACGGGGGGGGGGCCTAATGGCACAGAGCGCTGAGGTATCAATCACCTCACCACAACAGTGACCCTGGTTCAGGAATGAGCTTACGTTACTGGGGGTCAGCTAGAGAGAGGGCACAGTGGCACAGAGGGCAGAGGTGTCAGTCACCTCACCTCTCACCACACCACTATCGCAGGTTAGGGAATGAGCTCAGGTCACTGTGGGTCAGCCAGGCAGAAGGCCCAGTGGCACAGAACGCTGAGGTGTCAATCATCTCACCTCTCACCACAGCAGTGCCCCAGGTTCAGATATGAGCTCAGACCACTGGGGGTCTGCGGGCGGGGAGGGCTTTGTGACACAGAGGGCTGAGGTGTCAATCGCCTCATCTCTCACCACACCAGTTACCCTGGTTCGGGAATGTGCCCAGGTCACTAGTGTTCAGTGGGGGGTGTAGTTGCACAGAGAGTTGAATTGTCAGTCACTGCACCTCTCACCACATCAGTGACCCAGGTTCAGGAATTAATTCAGGTTGCTGGGGGTCAGTGAGTGGGGGTGGGAGGGTGGAAGACCCAGTGGCACAGAGGGATGAGGTGTCAATAACCTTACCTCTCACCACAACAATGACTCAGGTTTGAGAATGAGCTCAGGTAACTGGGGGTTAGCGGGGAAGGGAGGGCCCAGTGACACAGAGAGATGAGGTGTCAATCAACTCGCCTCTCACCGCATCAGTGACCCAGGTTAAGGAATGAGCTCAGGTCACTGGGGGTCAGCAATGGGACAGCACCCAGTGGCACAGAGGGCTAAGGTGTCAGTCACTTCACCCCTCACTACAGCAGTAACCCAGGTTCAGGAATGAGCTCAGGTCACTGGGGGTCTGCCACGGGGAGGGCTGTGGTGTCAGTCACCTCACCTCTCACTATACCATTGACCCAGAATGGGTATGAGCTCAGGTGCTGGGGTTTAGCAGGAGGGGAAGGGAGGGCCCAGTGGCACATATAGATGAGGTGTCCATCACCTCACCTCTCACCACACCAGTACACAAGGTTCCGGAATGAGCTCAGGTCACTGGGGGTCAGTGGGGGTAGGTCTCAGTGACACAGAGGGCTAAGATGTCACTCACCTCACAACAACAGTGATCTAGGTTTGGGAATGAGCTCTAGTCACTGGGGGCAGTGGAGGGCCCCAGTGGCACAGAGGACTGATGTGTCAGTCGCCTCACCTCTCACCACACCAGTGCCCCAGGTTTGGGAATGAGCTCAGGTCACTAGAGGTCAAGTGGGTAGAAACATAGAATTTGATGGCAGATAAGGACCACTTTGCCCACCTAGTCTGCCCATTTCCCTACCTAATGGAAAAGCCGCAGATCCTTCTTAACCAACAGCCTATTTCCTCCTACCCCCCACTAGAATTGCATTATGTCTGTCCCATGCATTGTTGAATTCCCCCACTGTTTTCGACTCCACTACCTCTCGGGAAGGCTGTTCCATGTATCCACAACCCTCTCCGTGAAAAAATACTTCCTCACATTACTTCTGAGACGTCTCTCCTCTATCTTCAAATTGTGCCCCCTTGTTCTTGCACATCTCTTTTTCTGAAAGATGCTACTCTCTTGAACTTTGTTGATTCCCTTAAGATACTTGAAAGTTTCTGTCATGCCCCCCCCCTCTCTCCTCTCCTCGAGGGTATACATATTAAGGTCCTTTAATCTCTCTTCATATGTCTTCTGGTGTAGACCCTGCACCATTTTAGTTGCCCTCCTCTGGACAGCCTCCATCCTGTCTATGTCCTTGCAGAGATGGGGTCTCCAGAACTGCATGCAGTACTCCAGATATGGTCTCACTAACTGTCTGTACAGAGGGATAACAACTTCGTGTTTTCTACTGGTGATGCCTCTCCCTGTGCATCCCAGTATCCTGCCAGCCCTCCTTACTGCCTTCTCACATTGTTTGCCCACCTTAAGGTCATCTGATATGATTACCCCCAGGTCCCTTTACATTTTTGTTATTGTTAGTATCTCACCCCTCATTATGTACTCTTCCCCTGGATTTTTGTTTCTCAGGTGCATTACTTTGCACTTCTTTGCGTTGATCTAAGCTGCCATACCTTTGACCATTCCTCCAATCTTGCCAAGTCCCTTTGCATCCTTTCCACCCCACCTTCTGTAGCGACCCTGTTGCAGATCTTTGTGTCACCTGCAAAGAGACATACTTTTCCTTCCAGTCCGTCTGCAATGTCACTTATAAAGACATTAAAGAGGACTGGTCCCAGTACTGAACCCTGCGGTAGCCCGCTAGTAACCTCTCTTTCTTCAGAGTGGACTCAGTTTGTTATTACCCTCTACATCCTGTTGTCCAGCCAATTTTTTACCCAGGCTACCACCTTGGGGCCCACTCCAAGGCTGGCTAACTTGTGTATTACTCTTTTGTGTGGGACTGTGTCAAATGCCTTGCTAAAGTCTAGGTAGGCCATGTCCACATCTCCTCCCTGGTCTACTACTTTGGTCACCCAATCAAAGAAATCTATTAGATTCATCTGACACGACCTTCCTGCTGTGAATCCATGCTGCCTTGGGTCCTGTGCCTCACTGGCCTCTAGGAATGCAACAATTCTTTCCTTCAGAAGTGATTCCATCATTTTCCCTACCACTGAGGTCAGACTAACAAGTCTGTAGTTTCCTGCCTCTGTCTTGCTTCCACTTTTGTCAAGGGGAATCGCATCCGCCCTCCTCCAGTCCTCAGGTACCACACCATCCTCCCATGATTTGTTAAACAGGGTAGTCAGTGGTTTCACTAGTTCTCCCCTTAGTTCTTTTAAAATTCTTGGGTGAATCCCATCAGGCCCCATTGCTTTGTCCACCTTCAGTTTTAAAGGTTCTTTCAGAACCCTTCCTTCTGCGAATGGACTAGTATTGACCTCCCTATCCAGAGTGCTTCTTTTCTTTGATTTAGGTACCTCCCCTCCTTTTCTTTTGTGAATACTGAGCATAAATATTCGTTCAGTATCCCTGGTTTTTCACTGTCACCCTCTGGCCACCCTCTCTTCCCTTTATTAAGCCTCACTATCCCTCCCTTGGTCTTTCTTTGCTCCCTAATGCACCTATAAAAGGTTTTATCCCCTTTCTTAACTGAGTTGGCTATCTTTTCCTCAGTTTGGGCCTTTGCTATTCTGACTGCCTTTCCTACTTCCTTTTGCTTTAACTGGTACAGTTCTCTGTCCTGCTCCTTCTGTGTTTCTTTATACTTCCTGAATGCTATATTTTTCTCTTTAACCTTCCTGCCACCTCTTTTGAGAACCATTGTGTTTTTTTCCTTCATTTTGTTTTGTTGATTTGCTTCACACAAAGGTTTGTTGCCTCTGTGATGGCTGTTTTGATTTTTCCCTGTTGTTCCTCCACCCCTCCTTCTTGCCCATTTGCTAGTGCTTTTCTGAGGCACTCTCCCTTTTTCCCAAAGTCAGCCCTCCTAATGTCCAGTACTCTTGCTTTTGTATGGGTGGACTCTATGGCTGTGTTTATCATGAACCACACTGTTTGGTGGTCACTTGTCCCCAGATTGCTACCCGCTTCTGAATCTGAGATCCTTTCTCTATCCCCATTTGACAGTACCAGGTCTAAGATTACTCCCTCCCGAGTGGGTTCCAGCACTTGCTGTCTGAGGCATGCCCCCTGTAGGGCATCAAGAATAACCCTGCTCTTGGATGTGGCTGCAGCAAAGGTGTTCCAGTTAACATCTGGCATATTCAGGTCCCCCATTAACAATATTTCCCCTTTTTCTGCTATTCTAAGGATGCCGTCTATCATTTCCTTGTCCATTGCCTCTCCCTGAGATGGCGGTTTGTATACAACCCCCGTGCGGATTGTGGTGCCATTGCCTGTCTCCAGGGTGACCCAGAGTGCCTCATCTACTCCCTGTTTATCATTTTGTTCCATTGCTTTGATCCCTTCCCTTACATAGAGAGCTACTCATCCTCCTCTTTTACCCTCCCTGTCCCTCCTGTAGCTTTTTTACCCAGGTATGTTGACATCCCAGTCATGGTTCTCTGTGTACCACGTTTCTGTGACTGTCACAATAACCAGATGCCCCTCTTCCATCAAGGCCACTAGTTCAGGGTGAGGAAAGTAGGTCCCAGTGGCACAGAGGCCTGAGATGTCACTCACCTCACCACAACAGTGACCCTGGTTTGAGAATGAGCTCTGGTTACTGGGGACAGTGGGGGAAGGGGAGGGCCCAGTGACACAGAGGGCTGATGTGTAAGTCACCTCACCTCTCACCACACCAGTGCCTCAGGTTTGGGAATGAGCTCAGGTCACTGGAGGTCAGTGGGTGGGAAAGGTAGGTCCCAGTGGCAAAGAGGACTGAGGTGTCTGTCACCGCACTTCTCACCAAAACAGTGACCAAGGTTTGGGAATGAACTCTGGTCACTGGAGGTCGAGGGGCCCAGTGACACAAGAGGGCTGAGGTGTCAATCACCTCACATCTCACCACACCAGTGACCCAGGTTCAGGAATGAAATGGGGTTAGCAGCAGGAGGGCTTGAGAGAGAATCGACTGGGGGCAAAAGCCTGGTGCCTCATAATGAAGTTAAGTTTGCTCATCTCTGTCCCCTTCCCATGGTGGAAGACTGCGTGATGTCTACCTAAGATGTGCCCAGATAACCTTGGAGGCTTGGATTTTGGAAATTCTAGCCTTAGGCTATGCGATAGCATTTTCAGCAATTCCCTCAAGATGGTGTTTTCTGCCATCCCCAGTTTCCAAGGATCCTGTAAAGAGACATGCAGTGTCAGATGCTCTGAACTACCTCATTCAAACCAGGGCGATTGTGCTGGTTCCTTAAAGCAAGCTAGAGCAGGGATTCTGCTTCATCTATTTCTTGTTCCCAAGGACTTACAGTATGCATGGGATAGGCGAAGAGGAATATTAGTAAATAGGCAGGGAGGAGGGAGAGATAATGGAGACCAGGTAGGGTCTGCAGAGCCAGAGTAGGAAGGGACCATCTGGGCAGACTGGGTGGGCCAAGTGATTCTATTCTGATGACAGATTCTCTGTTTCTGTGCTGCACGGGTTCACGGTGGGGAAGAGGGAGAGGTGGTCATGTCAAACAAGGTTGGAGTGCCGAACGAGACTGCCAGTGGAGCAGTTAGCACATCTCAGAGCTCCCTCAGCACCCTGGGATTTATTTCATCCAGTCCCATAGCCTTATCCACTCTCAGGATGGCATTTTTTATTTGTTATACTTGTAGGCAAGATGAGCATTGTTGTCCGTTTTCACAAGCGACACATTATTATGCTCTCTCACACATACAGTGCCAGCACTCCTCCCTTTTTTCAACCCTGTTGCTCCTAAAAAGTGTATAATCATTATTGCCATATCCCAGCCGTAGTACACAGTGCACCACATCTTGTACTCGTAACTAGCTCCAAATGAGTCCCATGGTAGCCACCAAGTCACAGAGTTTGCTTCTGAGGCTCTTGGCATTAGCATGCATGGCTCTCCCTTCTTTCTTCCTCCCACCTTTTGCCCTGTGCTTTCCTACCCTGTTTGCCCAATACTACCAACTATTGTTTCTGCTGACCCCAACCATTTTACTTACCTGTCCCCTTTATCTTTCCTTCTGCTTTGATTCCATTTCCTGGTTTTGTTCCTTACTTTTTGTCTTTGTCTCTGTCACTGACTCCCTGTGACGCTGCCCTTATGGTTGTGCCACCCCTTAGGGTTTGCTCCCTTAGTCATTTTACTGTTTGCACTGACGTGATCTACTGACCTCCAACACAGGGGAGAGTCTAGATAAAGTACTGGTGGAAACCATTTACTGAACAACCGAATCAGGAGGGCGGTGCTCTTGGTGGGGGGTTACAGTTAGCCTGATGTAGACTGGAGCCTCCCAGCTGCAGCTTCAGCTAGAAGCAGGGACATACTGGAAACCCTGCAGGGGGGCATTCCTCAGTAAACTAGTCAGGGAACTAACTTGTGTGAGGCAATACAGGACCTGGTGTTCAGTAACATGGAAAGTGCTGCAGATATCGAGGTGGAAGGCCACCTGGGTATCAGTAGTCACTGTACAGTGAGGTTCAACATAAAAATGGCATCAGAATCGAGCCACACAAGGACAGTGGTCCTGGACATTAGGAGGGCACATTTAACAAAATATGAGTGATTACTTCAGGGGCAACATGGCAGAGGGGGATGACCTGTGAGGTGGACCAACAGCGGGCAAGGATAAATGAAGGCATAGTGAAGACAACAAACCTCTGCACAAAAGAAGCACTAAAGCAGGAGGAAAAAGAGACCATTTTGGTTTTCAGACAAGAAGCTAAAAATGTAAAGGCTAAAATGATATAGTTCAGAAGGTATAAAGAAACACAGAGGGGGAGGAAAGGGGGAGTAGTGGGATAAACAGAGGAAAGGAGGGAAATTGGCAAGAAGTACAAAGGCACAAAGAGGAAAGAATAGGTCAGGTGGTAAAGAAAGAAAAAGAGTACAGGACATTTAAGGTATAGAAGTGAAAAGTAGAAGACCAGGGTAGTGATTGTTTGATTAGGAAGGGGAGGCGAGGGGGGACCATGGAGAGGGGGACCATGAAAGGCAGATATCCTGATCAGATACTTTTGTTTGGTGTTAACAGAGGAAAGAGAATGGGAGGGGCCACATAAAGGAACCAGGAGCACTGGAGGGAGGGAGGTAGACACTAGTCCTTTTTCAGAGGAGAGAGTCCCGAGGGGACTCGCAAATTATGAAGTGGACTAGATGATGGGGCCAGACTAGATACATCCAAGGGTTTTGAGAGAGCGTCACAAA
Organism: Neoceratodus forsteri; assembly: GCA_016271365.2. Classification (NCBI taxonomy): domain Eukaryota; kingdom Metazoa; phylum Chordata; order Ceratodontiformes; family Ceratodontidae; genus Neoceratodus; species Neoceratodus forsteri. The sequence goes on from CM057459.1 coordinate 1,469,742,593, forward strand.
ACCAGCACCAGTGCCTGTAGTCTGGGTAACAAGCTCCCTGAACTGAGTACCAATACCTGAAGACTGGTTAACAGGCTCCCTGAACTTGTGGCCTTGATAGAAGAGGAGCGCCTGGATATAGTGGATGTCACAGAAACATGGTACACAGAGAACCATGACTGGGATGTCAACATACCAGGGTACACAATCCACAGAAAGGACAGGGAGGGTAAAAGAGGAGAAGGAAAAGCTCTCTACATAAAGGAAGGGATCAAAGCAACAGAACTAAAGGGTAAACAGGGAGCAGACGAGGCACTGTGGGTCTCCCTGGAGACAGGAAATGGTACCACAGGAGTTGTACACAGATCCCAGTCTCAGGGGGAGGAAATGGACAAGGAAATGATAGGAGGCATCCTTAGGATGGCAGAGAAAGGAGAGATATTGTGGATGGGGGACATGAATATGCCAGATTGTTAACTGGACCACCTTTGCTGCAGCTACATCCAAGAGCAGGGCCATTTTCGATGCTCTACAGGGGGCATGCCTCAGACAGCTAGTGTTGGATCCCAATCAGGAGGAAGCAGTCTTAGACCTGGTACTCTCAAATGGGGACAGAGAGAGGATCTCAGATTTAGACGTGGGTAGCAGTCAGGGAACAAGTGACCACCAAACAGTGTAATTCACAGTAAACTCAGCCGTAGACTCAAGCCATACAAAAGCCAGGGAACTGGACTTTAGGAGGGCTGACTTTGGCAAAATGGGAGAGTGCCTCAGAAAAGCACTAGCAAATGGGTAGGAAGGGGGGGGTGGAGGAACAATGGGGAAATATCAGAACTGCAATCACAGCAGCAACAAACCTTTATGTGAAGCAAATAAATTAAAACCAAGAAAAGAAAACACCATGGTTTTCAAAAGAGGTGGCAGGGACGGTTAGGGAGAAAAAGATAGCATTCAGGAAGTATAAGAAAACACAGAAAGAGCAGGACAGAGAACTGTACCAGTTAAAGCAGAAGGAAGTGGGCAAGGCAGTCAGAATAGCAAAGGCCCAAACCGAAGAAATGATAGCTAACTCAGTTAAGAAGGGGTATAAAACCTTTTATAAGTACATTACGGAGTGACAAAAGATGAAGGAGGATATTGAGGCTTAATAAAGGGGAGGTGGGTGGGCAGAGGGTGATAGTGAAAAATTAGGAATACTGAATGAATACTTCTGCTCAGTGTTCACAGAAAAAGAGGAGGGGAGGTACCTAAATCAGCCAGTAGAAGCACTCTGGATTGGGGGGGGTCGATACCAGTCCATTTGCAGAAGAAAGGTTCCTAAAGAACTGCTAAAACTGAAGATACACAAAGCAATGCAACCAGATGGGATTCACACCAGAATTCTAAAAGAACTAAGGGGAGAACTAGTGACACCACTGACTACCCTTTTTAACAAATCATGGGTGGATGGTGTGGTACCTGAAGACTGGAGGAGGGCAAATGTGATTCCCCTTCACTAAAGGTGGAACAAAGTAGAGGCAGGAAACTGCAGATCTGTTAGTTTGACCTCAGTGATAGGGAAATGATGAAATCACTTCTGAAAGAAAGAAGTTTTGAGTACCTAGAGGCCAGCGGGGCACTGGACCCAAGGCAGCATGGATTCACAGCGGGAACATAGAAACATAGAATTTGACGGCAGATAAGGACCGCTTGGCCCACCCAGTCTGCCCATTTCCCTACCTAATAGATAAGCTGCAGCTCCTACTTATCCAGCAGCCTACTTCTTCCTACCCCCACCCCCTAGAATTGCCTTATGACTGTCCCATGCATTCTTGAAATCCGCCACTGTTTTTGACTCCACAACCTCCTCAGGAAGGCTGTTCCATGCATCCACCACCCTCTCCATGAAAAACTACTTCCTCACATTACTTCTGAGTCGTCCCCCCTCAAGGTTATGTTGGATGAATCTAACAGATTTCTTTGACTGGGTGACCAAAGTAGTAAGACCAGAGAGGGGCTGTGGAAATAGCCTACCTGGACTTTAGCAAGGCATTTGACACAGTCCCACACAAAAGATTAATAACAAGCTAGCCAGCCTGGGAGTGGATCCCAGGGTGGTAGCCTGAGTAAAAAATTGGCTGGACATCAGGACACAGAGGGTAATAGTAAACGGAGTTCACTCCAAAGAAAGGGGGGTTACTAGTAGGGTACCGTAGGGTTCAGTATTGGGTCCAGTCCTTTTTAATGTCTTTATAAGGGACATTGTGGAGGGACTGGAAAGAAAAGTGTGCTTCTGCATATGACACAAACATCTGCAACAGGGTTGATGCACGGGGGGGGGGGTGGAAAGGATGAGAAGGGACTTAGCAAGTTTGGAGGAATGGTCAAAGGTATGGCAGCTTCTATTCAATGCAAAGAAGTGCAATGTAACCACTTGGGAAACAAAAACTCAGGGGAAGAGTACACAATGGGGCAGTGGGGGTATGGGGGGTACTAACAACAACAAAAATGGAAAGGGACATGGGGGTAGTCATATCAGATGACCAAAGGTAAGCAAGCAATGTGGGAAGGCAGTAAGAAGGGCCGGGGGGGGGGATACGGGGATGCATAGGGAGAGGCATAATCAGTAGAAACATAGAAACAGACTTTGACGGTAGATAAGGACCGCTTGGCCCATCTAGTCTGCCCATTTCCCCTACCTACAGAATAGGCCGCAGATCCTAGTTAACCAGCAGCCTATTTCTTCCTACCCCCCCCACAATAATTGCCTTATGACTGTCCCATGCATTCTTGAAATCCGCCACTGTTTTTGACTCCACAACCTCCTCAGGAAGGCTGTTCCATGCATCCACTACCCTCTCTGTGAAATGATACTTCCTCACATTGCCCCTGAACCACCCCCCATCTATCTTTAAATTGTGTCCCCTTGTTCTTGCACGTCTCTTTTTCTGAAAGATGCTACCCTCTTGGACTTTGTTGATTCCACTGAGGTACTTAAAAGTTTCTATCATGCCCCCCTCCTTTCTTTCCTCAAGGGTATACATATTAAGCTCCTTTAGTCTCTCCTCATACAGCTTCTCTTGCAGACCCTGCACCATTTTAGTTGCCCTCCTCTGGACTGCCTCTATCCTGTCTGTGTCCTTGCGGAGATGGGGTCTCCAGAACTGGACACAGTACTCCAGATGGGGTCTCACCAACTGACTGTACCGAGGGATAACAGGGCTAACGGGAAAACAGGATGTTGTTATCCCTCTGTACAGACAGTTGGTGAGACCCCATCTGGAATACAACATGCAGTTCTGGAGACCCCATCTCTGCATGGTAAAAGACAGGATGGAGGAAGTCTAGAGGAGGGCACCTAAAATGGTGCAGGGTCTGCACCAGAAGCCACACAAAGAGAGACTAAAATAGCTTAATAGTATACCCTCGAGGAATGGAAGGAGGGGGAGACATGATAGAAACTTTCAAGTACCTCAAGGGAATCAACAAAGTCCAAAAGATTATCATCTTTCGGAGAAAGAGTTGTGCAAGAACAAGGGGGGCACAATTTGAAGACCAAGAGAGGATGGCTCAAAGACAACATAAGGAAGTATTTTTTCACAGCGAGGGTGGTGGACGCATGGAATGGCCTTCCTAAGGAGGTTGTGCATTCCAAAACAGTGAGGGAATTCAAGAATGCATAGGACAGACATACGGCAATTCTGGTGAAGGATAGGAAGAAGTAGGGTGTTGGTTAACTTGGATCTGCAGCTTATCCAGTAGGTAAGGAAATGGGCAGACTGGGTGGGCCATGCGGCCCTTATCTGCCGTCAAAGTCTACCAGTGGCAGGGAGTAACCTGGCAAATTGATGGCTGAGGGCAGGCTGGAGTTCAGTGGGTAGAGCAACAAACCACTCTCCCAACTGGGCCTTAAAAGGCCCTCCTCCGGGCCAGTCCTCATTTGTTTTCTTCGTTGCAGCCAGTGGCATCGCTCTTCCTTGTTCCTTGCTTCTCCTACTTTTTTCCCTGCAGTCGCCTCCGACTGCCAGCTTGCTCTCCCATTTGGGTTTCCTTGATGTTCCTTGTTCTTTCTGTGGCATTCTGCCACTGCTGTTCTGTTCTTTCCCCTGGCTGCTTGCTTGTTTTCGACTCCCTCTTCCTCCCCTGCCGCTCCATTCGGCGGCTGTCATCTGTGCCTCTCCATCATTCCCCCCCCCCGTCATTTCATTCTCCCTGCCACTCGCCACCATTCCTTTCTGTCCTTGTTCCCCCCCCCCCAGTGGCTTTCGGCAGCAGTCCACTCCAGGGGTGGCAGCTTTCCTTTGTGCAAGATGTGTCCTGTTTGTGCTCCCCCCACCACTCTACCCTGCCTATTCTTTTCCCTTCCGGCTCCTCCTTCTGTTTTTTCTGCTGTTTTGTCCCCCTACCTCATGTCGTGACTCCTTATCCTGTCCCTCTTCTTCCTCTGGGGCCTCGGTACGTTGTTTTCTTTTTGGCTTCTTTCTACCAGGCCCCAGCTCTGTTCCGCTCTCATGCTTCCGAGTGTGAGGTCTCTCCTGGGCCACCGCTCTCCCATTGCATCGTTGCCAGTCCGAAGTGAGAACACCTCTACAAAGGAGTCCTGGGGTCTTCTACTGGGATCTACCATCCAGTTCATGATTTCCTAATTGGGATGTGGGCTCTAGTCTGGGCTTCACCTCCTTCCTGCCCCTGCCTCGCTTGTCTGGGGATGCTGATCAGGGCATGCCCCAGGCGCAGGTGCATCAGCCTGGGGCAGTACGTCGCATGTGTCTCTACTGTTCTGAATTTCGCATAGTGCTGTGATTTTCACTCTCAGTTTTAAATTGCTCCACACTGGTTTCCTGCTGTTCTTCATAATGTTACAGCTGTTTCTGGACACACCAGCTGTTGACTCATTGAAATTGGTTGATAGTACCGTTCCTCGTCGCTAACTACATGGGGCCCTATATCTGTAGGCATCTTATTGTCTAACATTGGGGGGTGCTACACATTCTGGCCCTGTGATTTGATTTTGATGGCCAGTGCTATGATTTTACTGCCAAGAGTTTGTGAGGTTTGGTATGTCGGGACCCTGTTTGGTATGCATCCCTCAGAGGTATTTAGCCCAAGCTTCCTGTCTCTGTGTTTCTCCTTTGTGTACATTTTAAACTGCTCGCTGCTTATTTTTCCTGGCATAATTTCTATGTATTTCGCTGTTTAGTGTCAACCCCCATCATCTGCGGGCTTCGCCCAGCTGTTCTCTTTTCTACCATTCATACGATGCGACCCTCTCCTAATCTGGCTTAACTGGACCTGGCTAGCATGTACTCCTGTGGTGAGTAACACATCCAGCCTCCTCCTGACCCACATCTGGGTCTCCTTCACTTAGTCTGACCTCTGTAGGTCTACTCATCCACATCAACTACTGGAGCGTAGCCCTCACACAGGTCTCATGCTACCTATACTCAACCTGCTCTCCGCTCGGAGACGTGCCTTCCATGTCCATTACTCCATGGCTTGGGGCTAGCCTGTAGCCAATGGTCTCACTCTGCACACATAAAGTCTGCATCTAGAGCATGCAAGGCTCTGAGCGGGGTCCTTCCCCCTGGCCCATAGTGAGAATCTTTTCACTCCAGGTAGACCTTCAATCATCCCTCATCTCGGCAACACCTCTCGATGTACAATTTATGACCTCCAGCTGCGAGGGGTGGGACACTCGCCATCAGAGCCCCTTTGGCTGCTGATTAGGTTTGGAGGCACCCTCTATGCTATTCTCCTTCAAGATCACCTCTGGTTTACCTGGTCTGTTTTGTAGGCTCGTATAGGTCAGCTGAATGCCTCAGCAGTCATCTCTCTCTTGCTTTTGAGCATCTAGTTGCAGAGACAGTGCTTGCAACCCTAAACAGCTGCCCATTTAGAAGGACAGAGCAAGAACTTCCTCTAAACTAGAATATTTTCCTCCTTCCTCGATCTCATCTCTAAATTGCAGTAGCTGAGCCATAACTAATCAAAACGTCCTTCAACCTGGAGGGAAGGTGTCCTAGGCCTTGAATCTCCAGAGGTTTCCTCCTCAAAGGGGTTAGATGGGGTTGGAGTTTCCTTAGGTTCCATAGTTTAGTTCCACTGTTGAATGGAGTCAGATGGTGGCCCTGGCTGTTTCCTCTCTCGTTAAGAAGACCGCCCTTCTGCATCTTGTCTGCTTTCATTTATTCATCGTCCTCATCATATCTCATTCTTCTCTACCTATGTCTATCACCCTAATTTCCAGTCTCAATATATTCTGATCTTTCACCTCTTCGATGCTCGACACCCTTTTGGTATTCTTTTCGGGCTTCTTCCTAAGCTACCTTTAGCCAAGGGAATTATTTCCATGGCACCTATGGGGGGGGACCTTCCTCTGGGTTCCTTGCATCATACCTCTACAGAGTGGTATATCCCATGGATAGAAAGGCGAACAGCCATAATGTATCGAAGTCACACATGCATACCTCTCATCCAGTTGTGCAAGCCCATTGAAATGGACAACTGAGGGCTGGCTGGAGTTCAGTGGGCAGAGCAACAAACCACTCCCCCAACCAGGCCTTAAAAGGCCCTCCTCCGGGCCAGTCCTCATTCATTTTCTTTGTTGCCCCGCCGTCCACCCCTCATTCTCTAGTGGCTCATCTCTTTCCTGTGAGCTTCTTCCTAAGCTCCCTTTAGCCAAGGGAATTATTCCTGTAGCACCTATTGGGGGGAGGGACCCTCCTCTAGGGTTCCTTGCATCATACCCCTACAGGGTGGTATATCCCACGGATAGAGAGGTGAACAGCCACAATGTATCGAAGTCGCACATTCATGCATCTCATCCGGTTGTGCAAGCCCGTTGAACTATAGGTCAGTCAATTTGTCATCCATGATGGGGAAGTTACTGCTGAAACATAGAATGTGATGGCAGACAAGGGCTACTTGGCCCACCCAAACTGCCCATTTTTTGGTTCTACCTGCGGTCTTGCTGCCAGACCCTACTTGACCTCATTGAAGAGTTATTTATTTGAATTAGCTTTTTGAATATAACATCTAGTTGTCCTGCTGTTTTTAAATGTTTTATATCTGTATTTATTATTTGTTGTGTGTTGCTATATTTGTTTTGTATTTGCGCTTTGGTACTCTGAAAAGCGCACTATAAATAAATATTGAATTGATTTTGATTTTGACCTACAGCCTTTTCTGCTGTCCCCTTCTTTACTTCTGTGATTTTCTTGTGGCTGTCTCAGGCATGGGTGTCACTTCGGGTGGGCATTAGGGGATGGAGCTCCGAATCTTCATACATTATCCCTGAATAAAAGATTTGCAATTCCTAAAACTGACCCCATCAAAGCTGTTTTTTTTCTTGGGGTGAGAAGTGAGGGCTCAAGACCTAAATCTTTTCAGATTCTAGAAATGGCCCTGATCTCAGGCATTCTGAACCCCACCACTGTTTTCACCCCGCCACCTCCACAGGGAGGCTGTTCTAGGAATAAACCACTTTCTTTGAAGAAGTGCTCTACTTGGTTTACTTGGTTTTGTTAGACGGAAGCAGGCCAAAGACCCTTATAGTCTATCTCCCAAGCCTAGTGGGAGAATTTCTTCATACCAGACGTTGACTTTAAGTGCCTATGAAACTCCATTTTAAATCTATTAAATGTTGTAATATCCACCAGTTCCTGTGGTAACATATTCCTCACTTCTGATGCCTGCATGGAGAGAAAAGTATCCTGTTTATTAGTGGAGGCCCTTGGAGTTACGAGCTGTTTGTTATGTGACCTTAAATTACCTGTTTTATCCCAGAATGCAGTACCGCACTAGGCCATTAGATCCAGATTATTCAGCATCTTAAACAATGACAGAATGTCACCCCCTTAACCTTCTCTCCTCCAGGCTAAACAAACCAACCTCTGACAGTCTCTCCAAGGTGTCATATTTGAGTTTTGGAATAAGTTTAGTTACCCTCCTCTGAACCCATTCTTCACATTTGTCTGGAATCTGCCCCCTTTCAGCTTCATAGCATATCTACTTGTTCTAAAGTACCTTTGTTTTGGAAAATAGTCCCCTCCTGTATCTTATTAACCCCTGTGTGGTAATTAAAGGCCTCTATCATATCCTCCCACTTTCCCCTCTCTTCCAGGGTGTACATATTGAGGTCATAGATGCATTGATTCTGATGGCAGATGTGGACTGCCAGGCCCATCAAGTCTGCCCAAAGTTTATTCACTCTTCCTTCCCTATCCATAATGTGCAATTGCCAGTATTCCCTTATATTTATCCCACACATTTTTGCATGCCTTCACTGTCTGCACTTCTACCACTTCGTTGGGGAGGTTGTTCTAGCCCTCCGCCACCCCTTCCATGTAGAAGTACTTCCACACGTTCCCCCTGATTCTACCTCCCTCCAGCCTCATATTATGCCCCCTTGTCTTTGAGCATTCCTTTTTTTAAAAAGCGGTCATCTCCTTGAACCCTAGTAAACCTCTTTAGGTATTTAAATATCTCTATCATATCCCCCTCTTTCCCTTTTCATCTCAGGTGAATATATATTTAGGTCTGCTGGTTGTTCCTCATGTCTTATGATGCAGTCCCTGCACCATCTTTGTAGCTCTCCTCTGGATTGCCTCCACCCTATGTCCTTTTGAGGTGTGGCCTCCAGAACTACATACATTATTCCAGATTAGGCCTCACCGGTGAGCTGTACAGTGGCATCAATACCTCCCATTTTCTACTGGAGATGCACCTTAACATACCGCTGGATTTTCTTACTGCTTTCTCGCACTGCCTCGCCACCTTTAGGTCATTTGTTATGATCACCCCAGATCCCTTTCCTGTGTGGTGGTTGTCATACCTCTCAACTGTCACACATTATGAGGTACGTCACTCATTTTACCTTTCAGAAATCCTTTGCCCAGATGGGGACGGTGATATCCCACATTTCCCATTGAGACTTTAAAGCAGAAATTCATAACAATCTATTATGCCCCGTTATCAGCAAACATTATGAACATTGGTGCACTAACAACCATAGTGATCTGAGCTTGCAGTACCATGTTTGAAGATATGTCACACACTTTGCTTATTTGTCACACATCTTGTCACACATTTTGGTGAAGAAAGGTTGAGCAGTATGGTAGTTGTCATTATTTCTCACCCCACTGAGTACTCTTCCCCTGGATTCCTGTACTCTGAATGAGTAACCTTGCTTTTTTTGCATTGAATTTTAGTTGCCATACCCTTGACCATTCTTCCAGCTTATCCAGGTCTCTCCTCATCCTTTCCACTCCCTCTGGTGAATCCACTCTATTACAGATTTTTGTGTCATTTGCAAAAAGACACACTTTGCTCTCCAACCCTAATGCAGTGTTGCCTGTGAATACATTGAAGAGGACTGGTCCCAGTACTGATCCCTGTGGCACCCTGCGTGTCACTTCCCTCACTTCAGATTGAACTCTATTTGCTACCACCCTTTTTGTCCTTCTGCTTAGCCAATTTTTAACCCAGTTCACCACTCTGTCCCCCATTCTCAGCCCTCTCAATGTGTTGATTAGCCTTCTATGAGGAATGGAGTTGAAGCCCTTACTAAAGTCCAGGTAAGCCACATTACATAATGAACACCAATAAAATAGACATATGTGGGGTTACTGAAACTTGGTTCAGTATCACTGACTGGAATACTAACATCCAAAGCTATACCAAAATACAGAAAAACAGGAAGGCTAGAAGAGGAGGGGGAGTTGCACTATACATTAATGAAAGTTTGAAACCATATGAATTACATAACTCCAGTGATAATAATGAGATTATATGGGCACAAATTAGATTACCTACATTAGGATTAGGGTATCGAGCTGAACAATGAAGATGGTGATTAATTCTTAAACTATTTTGAACAACTGAATTTAACTAACAACATCATATTAATTGGTGACTTTAATTTCCCAAATATTAACTGGGAAACTTTGGACAGTAATAACCATGTAGAAAATAGATTTATTGAATACACCATTCGGCAAAATCTGGATCAGTTAGTAGCCAAACCTACTAGGGGAAACAATATTCTTGATTTAATATTAACAAATGGGACAGAAGACATTTATGGACTTAAATTAACATTTCCACTAGGGGATAGCAACCACCAAATTATTGAATTCTCTTACAAAGCATACTATAAAGTAACAAAAGGCAAAGCAATTCTAAAAATCTTCATAAAGCAACATATAGAAAAATAAAAGATTACTTATCAACATAGAATTGGAAGAAAGAATTTTTGAACCAGGATTTGAAGACCATATGGATGAGCATAAAAAAATCAAATAAACTATTGCACGGACAAATGGGTACCAGTTATCAGTAAGTACAAAAATAATTTGAGACGCCCACCCTGGTGGAATAAGGATATCATGAAACTAATCAGAAAAAAAAAAAGAAATCATATACCAAGTTAAAAAAAAAAACATTGAGTACTACAGGCACAAAGCTGAAACACTGTTAACAAGCAACTTAAAAACTTGATTACAAAATCTAAAAGAAACATGGAAATAAAGTTAATAAAGTGAAAGACAACAGGAAACAGTTTTATAATTATATAGGAACACGTAGAGGTAATCAAAATGGGGTAGGACCAATCATAACACAAAATGGAACTGTAATGGAAGAAGCAGATACAGCCTCCGAATTGAACAAATATTTTTTAAGTGTATATGAACCCAAAGAAACAATCAATAGATAAACCATTCACAAACTCAATAAATGAATATATTCCAATCACAGAAATTGAAATCAGTACAATTATAAAAGGACTAAAATCCAGTAGCTCAGCAGTCCTGGATGGTATAACTCCTAGACTACTGCAAGAGCTAGAAAATGAACTAGTGGGACCATTAACTTACTTATTTAACCTATCCCTTAAAAACGGTGAAACACTAACAGCATGGGGACAAGCTCTCATAACACCAATACATAAGTCTGGCTCAAGATCAGAAACAAAAAGCTACAGGCCTATAAATCTAACTTCAGTTCTAGGGAAGATACTGGAAAGAGTCATTCGGCAAAGAATTATAGACCATTTGAAAAATGAACAAATAATAAGACATCACACAACATGGGTTTATTTCAGGAAGATCATGCCTCACTAATTTAATATCCTTCTTTGAACCAGTGAGTGCAGCATTGGAAAAAAGGATACCAGTGGATGTGATATATTTTGACTTTGCCAAAGCATTCGACAAAGTATCTCATAAAACACTAAGTGAACAGCGTTATCAAATCAAGTTACAACCAAACATTGTGGACTGGATAACATCATGGTTAGAAAATAGAAAGCAGATAAAAGGTTGTCAATCTGATTGGGGAGATGTAGCAAGTGGGGTACCCCAGGGCTCTGTTCTGGGGCCCACACTATTCAATATATGAGTTACCACACTTCAGACATCAGAAAACGCATGGTTAAGTAAGTACTCAGATGACTGCAAATTAGGGGGTCTGGTACAGAATCAGTAGGCTGGACAAAAACTCCAGGATAACTTGGATAATTTATCAGTATGGACCAAACATAATACAATGATGTTCAACATAACCAAGTGTAAAGCAATGCAATTTGGAGCGAAGATCCCAAATATCACATACAAATTAGACAACCAGGTATTAGAAACCACTATGAAAGAAAGAGATCTGGGAATAATAAATACAGACAAGTTTTCCACAGATGTGCATACAAAAATGTCTGTTAAAAAATGCCCCAAAATATTAGCTTGTATCCTAACATTAAAAGTAGAGATAAAAAAATAATTCTCCCACTTTACACCAGTTTAGTTCGTCCACATCTGGAATACTTTTCACAGTTTTCTGCGGCAGACACTCAAAATTAAAAAACTAAAAGAAGGTGTTCAATGAAAAATAACAAAATAAATTAAGGGTTTACAATGTCATACCTATAATGATAGACTTAAACAACTCAGACTATACTCCACTGAGTATAGACAGTTAAGAGGTGACCTTTGCTTAATCTTCAGGGCAACCAAAGATCCAAGTCTGATGGAATGTATTGGAGTTCAAGAATTTCAGAAACTAAATAAGAAAACTATGTCCCATGATTCATAGGTAGCATCAAGACCTACGTTCATATTGCTTGCCAGTCCCACAATATTTAGAACTTAGTTGTTCTTTACCTACAAAATGGTCTAGTCTTACTTTAAAGGTATCCATGGTTGGCCTGTCCACCACAGTAGAGGAAAGATCATTCCAGGAGGAAATTACCCTTTGGCTGAGCCAAAATTTCCTTCTGTTCAAATTCCATTTGGGCAAAAACAGTTGCTTGCTATGTCTCCTTCCACTGCACCAACTTGTCCTAAATGTGATCCCTAATTCCTATCGCAACTTAATGTCCCCCATTATTTTGTATAGCATACATAAGTCACGTCTATGTCTCCTATAATGTAATGAAAAAAGATTTAAGTGCTTCAGTCTTTCTGAATAGGGAATATTTTTGAGTCAGGCTACTGATCTAGTAGCTCTTCACTACACCCCCTCTATTCTAAGAATATCTTCCCTTTTATATGGAGACCACACCTGAGCACAGTACTCCAAATGTGGCATTATCAACAGCGGTATTTCAGTGGTATCAAAACCTTCTCATCCCTACTGGATATATGTCTAAAAATATAATTGAGGTTTTGGTTTGCTCTTTTAACCTGATCTTTACAGTGGGAACTAAACTTGAGATCGGTAGGGATGTAAGTTTGTCATGGCAGTCATACACGTCATTGATTCCATGACGTTTGATCTGTATTCAGGACTTCCATGACTTTCACTAGTGTCATCAGAATGTAGCAATGATGACAGTGCCACAACATTTACTACAGTTTACTAATGATTTCATGAACAAACAATGAGCCATTAAAACCTCATCCATGACAAACTTACATCGCTAGAGATCGGTAGGGATCTTGATTCCCAAATCCTTTTCCTGCTGGGTGACATTTAGGGTAACTATTCCAAGTTTGTATGCAAAGTTATTGTTGTGTGGGCCCAAGTGCATGTCCTTACATTTTTCTGTATTCAGCTCTAGTTTATTTGACTTGGTCCACTGTAGGATTTCATCAGTTGCCCCCTGGAGGGATGAAGCCTCAACTGGGCTATTCATAGCCCTACCCACCCTGCAGTCATCTGTGAATTTGGATAACCAGATGTTTGGGTCTTTAAGTTTTAGAGTGGAAATATAAATATTAAAAAGGCACGGTCCCAGGACCAATCCCTGAGGGACCCCACTAGAGATTGGTGCCCAGTCTGACAGTGTCCCCTTTATAGTAACCCTTTGTTTCCTCCCTTGTAACCATTCAGAGATCCAGTTGAGAATATTAGAATCCATACTGAGCTCGGCTAATGTGTTCAATAGTTCTGAGTGAGGAAGTTTGTCAAACGCCTTTGCAAAATCCATAAAGGCCACATGTATTGCATTCCCTTTATCCAGCTCTCTATTAACTTTGTCATAAAAAGTAAGAAGACTTGTCTGACAAGACCTTGATTTAGTGAAGCCATGTTGTAGAGGATCAGTCAGACCATGATCCTCTAGGAAAACCAGAATTCTTTCTTTTAGAATACTTTCCAATAATTTCCCTACCAGTGAGATCAGACTCACTGGCCTAAAGTTTACTGGTACAGACTTGGGTCCTTTCTTCAATAATGGAACCACAATTGCAACTCTCCAATCCTGTGAAACTTCCGCTCTGTCTAGTGAGGACTGGAATATATGAGTGAGGGGTAATGTCAAAAGGTCAGCTAGCTCATGTAATACTCTAGGGTGTGCATTATCTGGACCTGGGGATTTGCTTATATCCAACTTTTGCAGTCTGTCCAAAACATCATTAAGGTCAATTACAATTTGCCCAGGAGATGACTGATTCTTAAGTACACAGGGCGTTGAGACACTGTTGTTAAAGACTGAACAGAAATATTTGTGCTGTATGTCAGCCATCTCTTTATCTGAAGCCAATAAACCATTGTTATTCTTGAAGGGGCCTATGACACTAGAACTGCTTTTTATGCTGTTAATATAGGAAATGAAGGGATTTATTACTGCCCTTCACCTTTGTTGCTGAAAGGACCTCTTGGGCTTTCGCTTTTTTAATTGTGGATTTAACCTTCCTTGTAAGATCTCTAAAAACCTGGTGATTAAATTGGGTTTTATCCTTCTTATATTTTTTTGTTAATCAATCTTTTGATAGATGAGGTCACCCAACCTGGATTTTTCTTCTCTTTGATGTTAAATTTATTTGAGCTTGGTATATATTTATTAATCAGTACTTTTAATTTTGTAAGAAACAAGTTCCACGTCGTATCTACTGTACATCCTTGAAAATCTTTGGCCCAGTCCCATAGGGAAAATTCAGCCCTAAACTGTGCAAAATCTGCCTTGGTAAAATTCAGCTTTTTTGTTGAACCTGGCTCAATGAGAGTATTAGTTCCTTTGATGCTAAATAGGACCATAAAATGGTCACTATTACCAAGTTGGGTATTAACCCTGACATTATCTATTGAGTCGCCCATATTTGTTAGCACGATATCCAATGTGTTACCTCTTGTGCTATCTAGTACTTTTTGATCCAGTCTGAATTTGGTCAAACACATCCAGAAACATGGAATCTCTTTTGTTTTCTCCTTTTAATAGTTTCCAGTCTATGTTGGGTAGATTGAAGTCGCCCAAGAGTAGAATTCCGTTTGCTGGGTCTAATTTGCCTATTTGGTTTACAAGAACCATATCATTAGTTGCTGTTGCAGAGGGAGGTCTATAAACTAGTCCCATTATTATTTTAGGTCCATCGTGGGGGAGTAGTTTAACCCACAGAATCTCCGACTCTTACAGACTAAAAGGAGAAACCAATGTGACCAAGAAGCGATGCAACTTTTTTACGCAAAGGATCGCAACAAGTTGGAATTCATTACCTAAACAAGTAATAGAAAGTAATAACATTAATACATTTAAACACAGACTAGCTCAGCATATGGGTGACAAGAAATATATGTTCCACCTATAGAAACAAAAGGTGGCGAGTTCATTAAAGAAAAATTGTCTACAGAACTCGTACTCAACTGTGAACCTATGAACATCTACTCCCCCCAATCCAACACTCTAGTTACCCAATCAAAGAATTCAACAGGGTTTGTCTGGCAGTCCCTACCTGCCATGTACCCCTGCTACTTAGGGTCCTGCTACCCACTGGATTCCAGAAATTTCACAATTCCTTCCTTTAGTAGTGCCTCCATCAATTTCCACACCAGTGAGGTCAGGCTCACCAGCTTATAATTTCCTGCCTCTTCTCTGCTCCCACTTTTGTGTATAGGGACAACAGTTGCCCTTCTCCAATCTGCTGGGACCTCCCCGTCTCTAGCGATCTGTTGAGCAGTTCTGCCAGGATTGCTGCCAGTTCCATTCTAAGCTCTTGTAATCTGGGGTGTATCCCATCTGGATCCATTGACTTGTCAATTTTTAGCTTTTCCAGCTCTTTTATGACTTCTCTGTAAACGGGCTCTTATTTACCCCATGTCCCTGCACACTTATCTGCTTTAATGGTGGCCCCTTGTCCTCTCCTTCCTTAGTAAATAGAGGGCAAAAGTATTTATTCAGGATTTCTGTATTTTCCTGATCCCCCCCCTCAGCAGACCCTCCTTCTCTATTGAGCTGCACTATCCCTCCCCATGTCTTCTTTTTTCCCTGATGTATCTAAAGAAAGCCTTGACCCCTTGTTGTATTGTCTGGGCTGTCCTTTCCTCTGTGCTTGCTTTGGGTCTTCTAACTGCCTTAACAGCTTCCTTTAGTTGTACTACATATTCTTCCCTAGCCTCTTCTTGCAGTGTTTGTATACGTTCTGCTCCCTCCCATTCCTGCTTCAGAGCCTCCCTTTGGGGTTTCCTGAAACAAGCTTCCCCCCGTCTCTGTTCCTAGTGTTCCTCCCCCTCTCCTCTGGGGAGTCCTGCGTCACATGGCCCATACACAGAGTCGGCGTGTGTCCATGAGTGAACGATGCTGATAAATCCTTGAGACTTCTCACCATGTTATGCTTAATGCCCTATTGTTTTATCTATATGTTATGCTCAATGCTCTCTTAAATTAGGATAGAGTCTGTTCTGGTCTAATGACCCCTGTGTCGTGTAAACTCTCGGAGTGTTCTACTTCATATGTCTTGCTGTTTTTGTTACCGCTTCTCCCGCTGTCATGAAACCAAAAACTGAGTATCTTACTATATACGTCCTGCTGCTGTCTGTTGTTATGATTGTTTTTATCTATGTATCCTGCTATGACCATGTACTGTGTGCCTGTACCTTGTAACCTTCTGGGTCGCACCTGAAAATAGGCACTTGACTGTCTAGTGTGCTTACCTGGTTAACAAAAGCGAAATAAATAAATACATTTTCTAAATGCCCTTCTCTTTTCTTTCTCCTTCCTGGCTACCTCCTTGTTGAACCATAATGGCGTCTGCCTTTTATTACTCTTCCTTACCTGTCTTATGAACAACTTAGCAGCTTCTTCTAATGCCCCCTTTAGATTTGTCCATTGCTTGTCAACTGTCTCCCCTTTCTCCTTCTCTGTAATGCTCCCCTTAGACATTCCCACATCTTTGTGAAGTCTGCCTTTCTGAAATGCATCACGTTTACTCTTGTGCAGCATGTCTCTTCCTCATTTCTTAAGGTAAGTCACACAGTGCAGTAATTGCTTGACCCGACATGATTGCCTACCTGCACATCTGTAACCCTTTCCCCAGTGGTGAGCACCAAGTCTAGAATGGCCCCCTCTCTGTTTGGCTCTGTCACCAGCTGTCTGAGTGCTGCACTCACAGAGCTTCTAGGACAGCCCTGTTCCTTGCTGTGGTAGCAGCATATGATTCCCAGCTCATATTGGGCATATTGAAATTTTATTTATTTATTTATTTATTTTTACCGGGTAGGTGCACTAGCCATAACCATGACTATTTTCAGGGAGGATACAGTACAATACAACAACAAAACGTAATAATTTGCAAAAATAGCTTTGGGGATAACAATTTCACAGTGAACAAAGTAGGTCTGGAGAGATAGGTAGTTACATCAAGACATTACATCAGTAATTCATGCGTAGATTTACATTAAATGAAAATTCCCCATGATTAGTACGCCTCCTTTATCAGTCATTTTGTAGATGGATTCCAAGAGTTTCTTATTCGTCTCCTCCCTCTGTCCTGGAGATCTGTAGATCACCCCTGTCCTGATTGTCATCCCGCTACCCGACTCTAGGGTTAGCCATAGAGCCCCTGCCCCTACCAGACCTCCCTTTATTTCTGTTGCTCTAAATCCGTCTTTTATGTACAGAGCTACTCTTACCCCACTTTTTTCCATTCCTGTCTCTCCAGTACAGGTTGTACCCTGGAATCTCTACATCCCAGGCAAGGCTGTCTGAGTGCCATGTCTTGGTGATATCCATAAAATCCTATTCTGCCACACCCATCGTGGTCATCAGGTCCAGGATTTTTTTTAACAGTATATGGGCATTAGTGTACGTGTCTCTCCAAGTATTGCTTCCAGTCTTTTCTGTGTTCGCCTCTTCACCCTTATGTGATCTTCCTGGCTTCTTTGTGTCTTCACCCTTGAGTTGGGTGCTATACCCAGAGTTTGTGACACTGCCTTCTGCTTTCTGTTTCCTATATGATTTGCTTGCTGTTGGGTGAGTGATGGCTGGGTTCCCCTCCTCTTAGGAGTCAACTGTGTTGGACTCCTCCCCTCTTAGTTTAACTGCCCGGTGGTGACGTCAAACTTCTGCTCCCAGGCTTGGATTCCCTCTCTGGCTTGGTGCAAGCCATCATACCTGAACAACTTCCTCTACACAAGTCTCCCCATGCTCCAGTGAAATGATATCCCTTTTCTTAGCACCAACTCCACAGCCATCCATCAAATTTCTTGATTTCCTTCTCCCTTATCATTTGTGAGCTGTTGCCTTTGGCCCACACTGGGAGTACTTCAGAGAAAGCTTGAGATAATAAATGTGTGACCAGACAGTCTCCTAGTCTGATTCAGATTCTGCTTGGCCTCCTCCATTGGCTCATTAGCCAGATCATTTGGTCCTACGTGAATTATTGTTGTGATGCCTTCCCCTGCTGCTTGGCCTTCTCCACTGGCTGGCTAGCCAGATCATTTGTTCCTATGTGAACTATTGTTGTGATGCCTTCTCCTGCTTTTTCCAACAGCTTCCCAATGCAGTTGGTGTCGTGCTTGGACGTAGATCCTGGTAGGCATTTAACTATTATCTCCAATTGCTTGCAGTCTCTTAGGTGAGCTTCCACTCCCTTAGTATGGAGTCTCCCATAGTAATTTCTCCTCTTGCCTTTGTTCCCTGATCTGATACAATCCTTCATCTTTTTGTCCCCTCAGGATGTTGATCTTGATCTATCTGCTTTGATTTTTTGTTCCCCTCCTCGATGTGTCTTGGGATCCTTTAGCCTCTCCACATAGTTTTTTTTTTATTTTTAAATTAGTCTTTGGTAAGCAGGTAAATTCCACTAGGCACAAGTGCCTGTTTTCAGGGGCGACCTGGGAGCACTGGGCGGTTAAGTGACTTGCTCAAAGTTGCACAGTATGCAAGTAGAGGTTGTGAGAATCAAACCCAGGACTAGTCTGCAGGATGTACCAAACTCATTCACAGCTCATTACTCTAACCTCTAGGCTATACTGCCAGCCCAATTTTTGATGCAGACCCTGTGCAGTTTTAGCTACCCTCCTTTGGATACCTCCACTCTGTTTTTTCTGAGATGTGGTCTCCAGAACTGGACATAGTAGATCAAGTTGGGATCTTTCTAATGATCTATACAGTGGCAGGACCACCTCCCTCCTTCTGTTGTTGATACTTTCCCTATGCAACGCTGCATCCTACTAGGGTCAGTGGTGTCAGAATAGGTAGAGAAAAGTTGCAGACTAGATGACCTACCACGCTATCGACAAAGTCTACATTTCTACAGTGCAGACCTTCACCCTTGTAGAGGCCCATATTGATCCAGACTGGCCCCCAGTCTCCAATGTAGCCAACACCCTCCTCCCTGCACCATTACTTCAACTAATTGTTGAAAGTCCTAGTGCAGAGTGCCCTGTTCTTCCCTCAGCAGTACATATGCTGCCTGCTTAAGGCCCCTTCCTAGCTGCCTGAAATTACCCTGCATTATTCCAACCTCATCCCTTGCCTTGTTACGTGTTCCCTAGTAAGCAGCATCTAATTCCCTCGTGTGACCTGCCAGCCTAGTGATCCACTAGATACACTCACCATCCCATTGAGCCAAAGTGCCAGGAGGCATCTTACCTCTCTTCAACTTCCTCTCCCAAGTCTGTCTCACTAATGACACAGTCCCCCACCAGCAGTTAATTCCTCTGTGGTCACATCTTCCTCACACATTGGGGCCTCCTATTCTGAGAACCCCCACATCCACCTAGATGATACATCAAGTGAATCCTCCCAGCTGCCCTGCCCTACCAGTATGGTGAAGGAATTTTGCAGTGGCACAGGCTCAGGAGAATGTACGTACACTAACCATCAACCCCACCCTCTTAGGGTCCACAAAGGTCCAGTCATTATGCCTGTGCATAGAGGTCCCCCGAAGTGGTGACAGCATCTTTGGTGGCCCCTTGGTGGGGCAAAGGGTCCTTTTCATCCTTGCCAGCTTGTCTCGGAGTCCAGTGACCTCTACCCTCAACTCAGAGAGGTGAGTGCAAATGAGGCAGCATCTCAGTTTCCAGAAATTGTCCTGAAAGACTGACTCCACATATGAACACATGAACATACAAATATACAAATTTGCCAGCGGGTAAAGGCCTTATGGTCTATTGAGTCTGCTCAAGTGCGCAGCTAGCAACCATTACACTGCAGCTTCTTCTCCCTCCCTCTTACCCTATCCCATCCCCTTTTGAAGCAGTCCACTGTTCTACAGGATATCACTTCCACAGGCAACATGTTCCACCCAGACACCACTCTCTCCGTGAAAAAGTGTCTTCTCATTTCCCTCCAGAACCTTCCCCCCTCCAACCTGAGATCGTGACCTCTAGTGTCCCTACCCACTCTTTACTTGAATAGTCCCTCCATGCCTGTCGTGTTTATTCCCTTCATGTACTTGAAGGTTTCAATTATATCTTCCGTCTCTCCTCTCCTCCAGTGAGTACGTGTTTGACTCCCTCATCCTGCTCAGGTAAGATATGTCCCCTAGTCTCTGGATCATATTTGTTGCCCTAGGCTGCTCCCCCTCTGGTAACATAATGCCCCTTTTCAGGTATGGGCACCAGTACTGCAAGCAGTACTCCAGGTGTGGCCTGTCCAGTGACCTATACAACGGCAGGATCACCTCACCTCTCCTTGAAGATATACCCCTGGCAATACAATCCAACATCTTGGCCTTTGCAGCTGCCTTCCTGCATTGTGCTGAGTTGTTCATTGAGCCTGTTATAATCACCCCCAGATCCTTCTCCTCCTGTGTCATGGCTAACTGCCCCCAGCTGGTAGCTCTTTCTTGTTTTTTTGCCCCAAAGTGTAGCACCTTGCACTTTTTGGCATTGAACCCCAGCTGCCAGCCAGGTATCTGACCAGGTCTCCAGTTTTGACAGATCATCCTGCAACCCATACCACCCTCCTTGGTCATCCACTACTGCTCCCATCTTGGTGTCATCTGCAAACAAACTGATCTTGCTCTTGATGTCCATTGAGATATCTGGTATGAACAACCCAAACAACACTGGTCCCAGCACTGAGCCCTGCGGTGCTCCACTTGTCACTACCCTCGGAGATAAGAACTTCCCTCCCATCACCACCACCCTTTGCTGCATTCCGTGTAACCAGTTTACTACCCATTGTCACAAACTCGCTCAGTCGGTCAGCCCTCTACTCCCAAAGTGCCAACCTCTGAGCATATGATTTGTATACAGTGTACAGACAAGGTAACCCTCTTGTCTGTTTTGTGGGTTCAAGTCACCTTAGTCTCAAGCTCTGAAAGGATTCAAACTGATAACCTCTTCTTAGCGTACCCAATTATCAGGCTCAGATAATTCTGTCTTCAGGGGGCCAGATTTCTTTGCCTACGGGCACCCAACCAGGTCTTTCAAATGAACCCTTATAACTCTATGCAAGACTTTTGGAGAACTCTATCCATTTCCCAGTTTGGTATACAATAAGCCCATACACAGTGTACTTATAACGTTTAAAAGCTCCACTTAAAATAAAAAAGAAATGTCAAGGCACTCCAGCAGTTTTGTTTGTAAAAAAATATCTTCACTTTAAAAATATCAAAACAGAACAATAATTACAGAACAAATATATATCCCAACACATACAGCCTTAAAACAAGCCGGTAAAAAAGTACAGTTCCTATGATTCATACATTCAGACTGGTCTAATCTAATGTTTACTTTCTTTCAGTGCTTTGAGGGTCTCTCTTCTCTCAGTCTGAAATATTGTCTTGTGTCTCTAAGGCTTACTCAGTTGGATAAAAGAGTTAGGAGCCAGCCTCCTCTCTGAGATCATTAAACTCTGCCTTGGTGTATTAAAAGTTATATGTTACCACACAGGATGTCTCAATAAGATTTAAAAAAAAAAATGATAAGTGACATACTCAATTTCCTCTCCTCAGGGTAACTGGTCAGAACTGGTTTGTGCTCTGTTACATATACATCTCAAAAGTTTCTTTGATCTAAATCACTGTATTCAAAGCAAAAGTGTATTTGCCTCTTTAATCCCATCTGGACCTTGGAATCTACACCTCAAAGGTCTCTCTGATGTAATTCAAAGGTTCCCTGGGAAATGTATATTGGACCTTCCAAATTCGTCTGGTCCTCCCTGGCTAAGACATCAAACCTCTTCAATGTCCATTCTGGCCTATCTTCGACACCCCTCCCCACAAGTCCTTCCTTGCAACTATGCAAGTCAAAGGATCTCCCTGAGGGCAGTATGAATGGCTAATCTTATTTCCTGGGATGAAAGCAAATTGACTAGGTAATTGCAGCCCTGATCTCTGCAGTTTAAAGTACCTCCTGTCCTTTGAACTTATCTCTGGGGGGGTTTGACGTGTCAGTTCCAGTAAGACAGTACTTTCCTCAAATTGACCTTCCCATCACATATTTTATATGTAATAAAAAAAATTAATACAGCACTTGAGCACTCAGAACTGGCTGTCTACGTCACACCCATCCCACCAGTTTTGCCCCTGCACCTGTACCTGCCAGTTTACTACCCAGCCTCCCATGTGGCACCAAGTTGAATGTCTTACTGAAGTCCAGAAACAGGACATCCACTGCATGGCTCTTGTCCAGTTGTCTAGTTACCCAGTCTTAGTGATCCACCAGGTTGGTCTGACAGGACCTGCCTGTGACAAACCCATGCTGCCTAACGTCCTGCAGCCCACTGGTTTCCAGAAAGGGACACCAACCTCTCCTTCAGGATTGTCTCCATCAGTTTTCCCGTGATGGATGTGAGGCTTACCGGCCTGTATTTTCTTGGTTCGTCTTTGGGACTTCTCTTATGTAGGGGTACCACATGAGCCATCTTCCAGTCCTGAGGTATACTTTCTTTTCTTTTTTTTCAGGTGTTTAACCAGGTGAGACACACTAAGCTGAAAGCTTGTTTACAGGTGCAACCTGGGAGCACAGGGAAGCTAAGTGACTTTCTGAGACCAGGGAGGCATTGAATAGGTCTGTCAAGGGCCCCACTAGGATTTCTGCCAGCTGTCTCAGTACCCTGGGGTGAATGACATCCAGCCCTGGCGCCTTGTTCACCCTTAGTGCCCTGAGCTCCTCCGGTACCCTGCCCTCTGTGATCTCCCATCTGTCACCTCCTCCCCCCCGAGCCTGACCTCCCATCCCCCCTTGGTAACACCCCTTCTTTCTCCTTAGTAAATACAGAAGTATTCATTAAGTGCTTTTGCCTGCTCTGCCCCTGTTGACCACCCACCCCATCCCTCTTAATCCTTACTATTTTGTCCCTGCAACTCCTTTTCTCCCTGATGTACCTGAAGAATTCCTTCTCCCCCTTCTTGATGCCTTGCACCAGCCTGAGCTCCTTAGATGCCTTGGCTGCCCTTACTGCCTTGTCACCTCCTTTTATTTATTCAGGTAATCCTCTCTGTCCTCCCCCCCACTGTTTTTTTGAACCTCCTAAAGATGTCTCTTTCATTTCTTACTTTCTGCATGACCCCCTTGCTCAACCAGCTGGGTTTCTTGGCCCTAGCTCTCTTACTCTGGACCCTGATGCAGGTTTTGGTTGCCTCCTCAGTTCCCAGTTTTATGACCTCCCACCTCTGGTTAGTGTCCATATGAGTTTGGAGTCTGGCTAGATACCCTTTAACTACCTCCCCCATCCTCCCAAAGTTGGCCTTCCTGAAGTCCAACACTCTTGTACCTATTTCTACTCCCTCCTTACCCATTTTCAATGTGAACCACACTGAGTGGTGGTTGCTCCCTGCCAGCAGTTCTTCCACCCCCCTCCTCCCTCACAAACTTCCCATTTGCCAGCATGCGGTCTAGGGTGTTCCCTTACTTGGTTGGCTCACTGACCATTTGCATTAGGAAGCTATCCTGGAATGCATCCAGAAGTATCTGCTCCTTTCTATTCATGGTGGCTGGGGTACTCCAGTCCACTCCCGGCAGGTTGAAGTCCCCCACAATCACCATGCTACCCTTTCTGCAGGCCCTTCTGATCTGTCCCGCTAGTTCCCTGTCTAGCTCCTCTGTCTGAGATGTGGCCTGTAGACTACTCCCATCCTGAGAGTCCTATTCTTGGAATCCTGGATTTGCATCCATAATGACTCTGTACTGCCCTCCCCCAGACACACTTCCAGTCCTTCTCTCACATACAGTGCTACCCCCTACCCTTCCCATTTACCTGTCTCTGCACAGTGTCTTATACCCTGGTACCGCTAGGTTGCAGTCCTAGTAATGGGTGGCCCATGCTTCGGTGATAGCTGCCATGTCCACCTCCCCTTCTGCCATGAGAGCCTGTAGCTCGGCTGTTTTGTTCCCTAGGCTCCTAACGTTCAAGGTGACCACCTTCCACCCTTTTTCTTTCCCCCTTCCCCCTCATGCTCTCCCTTCCTAGCATCCTCTCTAGTGCTTCCTTTTTTTCCATTGCTTCTAGCATGGGGGGTAAGCTTATTCGGCTTCCCTTCCTGTGGATTCTGCATGCCTCTTGCCACCCCCCTACTCCTAGTTTAAATGCCCTTCTTTTGTTATGTAATCCCACAGCCTCTGCTTTAGTACCTTCTTGCCCTCCTCACTTAGGTGAAGTCTATCCTTACCGTAGAGATCACTGTCCTCCCAGGTTCCTCTCCACTCACCCACCAGCCCATATCCTTTGGATTGGCACCAGGTCCTTAGTCATTTGTTAAATTCCTCTATCCTCAGTTTCCTTGCAGTGCCCACCCTGGGCACTGGAAGTACTTCTGAGAAAGCTACTGATCTTCCTACCTCCTCACATATTGGTCCTAGCTCCTCAAACCACCCCTGAACTACCTCTATCGTATTTCTCTAGGTCATATGTCCCCACATGCAGAACTATATGTGGGTTCACCCTACCCCTCCTAATCCGTTACCCTGCACCATTCTCTTGTCGTGTCCGCTTAACCCTTTTTACAGCTGCAGTGCAGAGCTCTGCAGACATCAGACATCTTGCTGTCACAGAACAGCAGCTTCTCACTGGATTTTGAACACAAAGTATTGGAGCTGAAGCACAATCACCCTGCTACTGGAAGTACTCCATCATCTCCTTTCAGTAGACCAATGTGTTTCCTTCTTCTCCTCCTCCCCACCACACTATTTTATCTCTCTCTCTCCACTACACTGTACTCTGACTCTTGTTTCCTGTCTGTAACTGTTGATATTCAAAACTAAAAAAGCTGCAGCGGGCTTCTGACACTCTCACTTTGAGCTTGAATGACATCAACTGCTCCGGAGCCGTAGTGCTGTTAGAGCGGTGAAGATTAAAGCAGCTAGTGCTGCCAGTGAAAACTGGTTGCTTATTTTTACTTGTAATGAAAGGAATGCTTTCATTCTAGGTATTCCTAAGCAATCTGTTAGGTACAGTGTGAGTGCTGAGCCATGGAAAAAGTCCTACTTCTCCAACTAAAGTGATAGAAGTTGCAGGAGACATTTAAAGCTGAATTAGTATGTAGTTATCACAGGACTTTCATTTTCATATAGGCAGACTCAGTTCCTGTTTACTGGGCATTGTTCAACATACATTCAGCTGTGTGCAAGGCTCACTAGTTAGAGTTGTTGCTGCTTAAAACTGATATGTAACATGCCACTACGTACTAATTCAGCTTTAAATGTCTCCTGCAGCTTGTTACTTTAATTGCAGAAGTGTGGACTTTGTATGTGGCTTAGCACTCTCACTGTACCAATAAAAGAAGCTAACAGTACATTCACACAGAAAACCTGTAATAGTAACTGAAAACAAGGTCATCAAAAAAGTAAATAAACTGTTTACAGTTTGGTGCAAATACTAGTATGTCACATGAATAAGCTTTCCTCCCAACATGCCACTTTTTTGTGAACAGCTAAAAGTGCAGGTCTGTACTTACTTCATTACAGAAAAAAAAGAGGACAACTTTGAAATGGCCAACAAATACATTTAGCTGTCACATGCAGCAGTAACTGCCACAAAATAGTGATGAGCTAAGAATACCACTAATCACAGCATAGCTAAAATGGCGTGGTACACTAGCTCTTTACATGCATTCCTCATTAGGATTCTGCTTCTGCCCACTTTTTAAAGTTGAAAGGGGTAGAAGCACTTCGCTCCGGTGACTCGTTGCTTTGCTTACTGTAACACCTAGTTAGTGAGATTTGAATCTGGTGTCCCCGGAATGGGTCTGGGGCTTTGACCAATACACCCTGCTGACTCCTGTCTCCCTTAATTCCAAACAGCATTATCTTTGTAATTAAAACTGTTTTATTAATAGTGCACTGATTAAAAATACATATAATTTTCAGAAGTCAAGCTGAATAGTTTTCATCATGTTTGGATGTGTTTGAGTTCGGCTCTCACCTGCCAATAATATTTAGCCGTGGCTGCTGAAAAAAAGCAGAACTACAGAAACCTATCTGTTTGCAACACACAATCCAGTTTGGAGATCCACACCTCTTGTATGGCACCCCCACTCTTCCTCCTTCCACCTCACCCTCTGGTTCTCCTATGTATATATGTATAGCTTGAATGCTTACTATTCAGTCTCATTTTCACCTATTTTCTTTCCCAGGTCGTGTATTTGATTACTTGTAATATCTTTGCCTGCTACCAGTACACTGCTGATTATGTCCTCTCTGACAACTGTACAGTACTGTTATTGAATGTCAGTTACTATGTACCACTACCGTGTTAAATACCACTACTGTGTAAAAGTGTGCCTTCCAGGTCCACCTTGAAAATGAGCTCACTCAATGGTGTTTCACCTGGTAAAGATTATGATTGATTGATTGCCTTCCTGGGAGTCATTGTCTATTAAAAAAAGGCAGAGAATGGCGCACTCTCTGACTGGCCTTCCTAGAAGTCATTATCCGTTATAAAACAATGGTAGAGTATGGTGCACTCTCTGGCTGACTGATGAGCATTCTATAAGGTTTTGTCTTTGATTTGAAATAGTCGTGCATATATTTAACACTTTAAAGAGTTCCTGGGGACTGGAAAAGGGCTGAGGTAGTACCCCTACACAAAGGGGGAGTAAAAGAGGACCTGGGAAATTACCACTCAGTTAGTCTTACCTCTGTGGTCGATAAACTAATGGAGGCACTCGTTAAGGAAAGGCTGATAAAATATCTAGAGGGGGAGGGCTACCTAAATGACAGTCAACATGGATTCACAGCTGGAAGGTCATGCCAGACCAACCTGATTGAATTCTTTGACAGGGTGACAGATATGGGACCCGAGGAGGGGGTGGACATGGCCTACCTGGACTTCAGGAAGGCATTCAACACCGTTCCCCCACAGGAGACTGATAGGCAAGGTAGACAGCTTAGGAGTGGGGTGCAAGCTCACAAAATCAGTAGAACACTGGTTGGAGGGGAGGACACAGAGGTTTGTAGTGAATGGGGTGCCCAACATCACAGAGTGTTTACAGTGGAAGTTGTGTCTTTTTGTTGACAACATGAATATATGTAATAGGGTTGATACAGCGGAACTGGGAGTGGAGGATATGAGGGAGGATTTAGCCAGGCTGGAGGAGTGGTCAGAAAGGTGGCAGCTGCAATTCAATATAAAAAATGCAGAATTTTGCATATAGGGTGTAATAACCCGAAGGCAAAATATTGGCTTGAGGTGAGGAACTGGAGGTAACCGAACAGGAAAGAGGCCTGGGGATAACCATTTCAAACCACCTGAAAGTTCAGAATCAGTGCGACAGAGCAGCAGGAAAGACACTCAGAATGCTAGCGTGCAAAGGGAGGGGATTCACAAGCAGGAGGAGGGAGGTGATCCTGCCACTATACAAAACCATGGTCAGATCACACATGGAATATGGGGTCCAGTTCTGGAGGCCATACCTGCAGTAGGACAAAGACAGGCTGGAAAGGGTCCAGAGAAGAGCAGCCAAAATGGAGCAGGGACTGCAGGGGAAGTCATATGAGCAGAGACTGGAAGAGCTGGGCATGTACACACTGGAGGAGAAAAGGGAGAGGGAGGATATGGTGGAGACATTCAAGTACTTGAAGGGCATCAACAAGGTGAGGTTCGACAGCATCTTCAAAATGAGTAATAATTCCACTACAGGGCATACCTACAAACTAGAGGAGGGAAGATTCAGGGGGGACATCAGTGGCAGGTTCTTTACCAAGAGGGTGGTATGGCCATGGAACAGACTGCTGTAATGGGTGGTGGTGGGGGTGGATATAGTAGCCAGCTTTAAAAGAGCCTGGGATACGCACATGGGCTTAACTGGCAGGGGGAGGATGGTAAGGGAGGGAGGGGTTCTTCCTAGGGGGGTTACATCAGACTGGATGGGCCATTGGGTCCTCTTTTGCAGACAGATTTCTCCGATTCTGTGATTAATATAACCAACCAACCAACGTTTATTTATAAAAGGCGCTATTCCAAAGATCATAGCACCCTAACAATAAAATACATAAATACTCAGATAAAAACATCAATCAAAACAATACAGTAGATTTCCTGAAATATTATCACAGTAGGCCAGCCCAAACAGATGTGTTTTTAATGCACTCTTAAAGCTCCTCACTGTCAGACACTCTAATATCCAACAAGGTACAGAGTTTCAAAGGGTAGGGGTTGCAAACATAAATGCCCACAATCCAGATGTCTCTAACTGAACCCTGGGAACCTTTAGCAATCCCTCATTGGCAGAACAGAGCGGTCAGAGGGGCAGTAAGGATGCAGAAGCTCTTGCACGTAGTGCAGACCCTGTCCATGTAGGGCATTATAGGTCAGCAAACCGAGAATGAAGGTGATCTGCCACTGAACTGGCAGCATGTGCAGTTCACGCAGCACAGGTGTAGTATGACTAGATGGAGGTAGCCCTGTTAACAACCTGGCCACTGCATTCTGCACCAGCTGCAGGCAATGGATATCAACCCCCGGAAGCCCTAGGAACAGGGAGTTATAGTAGTCAAGGTGGTAGGTCACAAAGGCATGGATCAGTGTCGGAAGGTCACTGGACCAAACAAGGTGCTTAATCCGGGCAATATTCCTCAGATGGTAAAAAGAGGATTTGATGACGGCTGACACCTGTGAATGAAGCATAAGCTTGTCGTCAATTATTACACCGAGATTTCATGCCCATTCAGAGGTCAGTAGCTGGTCTTCCTCAAGCCAGAGCCCGGAGGGCCAACCAGCAGCCAACCTCTCTGTCGTATGACCTGGATCCATCACCAACACCTCGGTCTTCTCTGGGTTTAACTTTAGCTAGCTGGCATTCATCCAGTCCTGTATCTCAGCGAGGCAGTTGTTAAACACCGAGACCACACTATCCTGCTCAGGCACAAAGGACAAGTAGAGTTGGGTGCCGTCTGTATAGCAGTGAAATCCCAGCCCATACATCCTTACAATGTCCCCCAACAGCAGCATATACACCGCGAACAACATGAGGGGAAAGCACGGAGCCCTGCGATACCCCACATGGCAGAGAGAATGAATTGGAGGAATAATATCATCCTCTGAAATCTGCCGGTGAGGAACAAATGGAACCATCTGAGGACTGTCCCAAACAGGCCACAAATGAACCGCAGGTGCTCCAGCAAAACCCCATGGTCCACGGTGTCAAAAGCTTCAGAAAGATCAAGAAGGACCAAGATTGAGTGGCTCCTTCGAGCTCTCGCAATCAGGTCATTGAGCACCTGAACAAGGGCAGTCTCAATGCTATGCCTCTTCCGAAACCCAGACTTGAGAGGATCATAGATATGAATGGTAAGATGATTCTCCAGTTGCAGCGCAACCACCTTCTCAATAACCTTCCCCATAAAAGGGAGGTTGGAGATTGGTCTGTAGTTAGCAGGGCAGTCTGGGTCGAGAGAAGTTTCGTTAAGGAGGGGCATCACAACCGCCTCCTTCAGAGAGTCCGGAAACTCACCTGACTAACAAGCTCCGGACTGTCTCCAATAGGACTGGGCTGATGACACCAACACACCCTATTAAAAGGCGCAGTGGGCCTGGGTGCAAATGACAGCAGGTCAGCTGCATACTCTGGACAATCTGCATGACATCCACAATCTCCAGCCGGACAAAATCAGTCCAACTAAACCAAGGAGTAGTAACTGCGCACTGACCACTGCCACCATCCCTAGAGCGAGCTGATCCGATCCCAAACCTGATGTCAGCAACCTTATCAGCGAAGAAGCAAGCAAACTCCTCACCATTTTCTTGTGAAAATACTTTTTGAACCTGCAGATAGACTGGATTGCACAGTCTGTCCACAGTTCAGAAGAGTTGAGCTGGTCGATTCCGTGCTGCGGCAATCTCTCCAGACAAGAACTCTGCCTTCTTATAAGAGATTGCCAATTTATAGTCCCTATAATGGTCCATCAATTTAAGTCTGTTGGCATCTAGGTGTGATTTCTGCCAGCACCACTCTAACCTTCATCCTACTCACCTCAGCTATCTCAAAGTCCCATCAAACCAAGGGGACCGAGGGCGAAGGGTGAGATGAGGAACCCGGATAGGAGCTAAAGAATCCAGAACCCCTGCCACAGCCCTGTTATAAGCCTGTAGTAGGTTCTCTGGACCCTCGCTTGCACCTGGTAATCCTGATAGGTCCAACACCGCCAATAGGCCATCTGGAGTCACACCCCTCAAAGTGCAGTACTGGACCATCTCCACATGGACAGCCCTATAGGGGAAGCCTGGAAATTGAACCTTATAGTGTGGTGGTCCGGCCATCCAGCTGGTTCCACCACCATGTCAGATGTCTCCATTCCCAGGAGGAAAACCAGCTCCAAAGAGTGGTTGTGATTATGGATCACAGAGGTAACTGCCTGTATGAAGCCCAATGAGTTCAGAAGTTGGAGGAAGTTCTGACCAAACTGCGAGAGTTCATTGTCGATCCAGGCATTGAAGTTGCCCAGCACTATCAGTCTGGGAGACTCCAACATCATGCCGACAACAAAGTCTGTGACTTCCGGTAGGAACTGTTTCTCACCACTTGGTGGACAGTAAACGAGAAGGATCCTGCACCCCACACCTGCGACCACCGCAGGAGCTCTAGGAGCGTATGACACTTGACTTTGTCTCATGCCCCACAACTGTCTAGATCTACATGTGTATAAGTACAGTGCTGGCATCTCTCATGGTTATAAAAGTGCCTTCCCAAGTCTTTTTGGGTGAGAGAACTGCAAGACAAAGGTGATCAGTTCTGACACACAAAGAATATGAGAAAATGCTGTTATAGCCACAAGATGCCAGAACTGTAAATATACACATATTATAAGTCTTGTTAAAGCATGGGAAAGTACTGTTATAGCCACAAGTTGCCAGAACTGTTAATGTACACATAAGTCCTGTTAAAGCATGAAAAAGTACTGGATGTCCTCTGTCTAGACTTCAGCAAGATATTTGATTTGGTACCTCACCCGGGGCTACTGGAAAAGTTGAGCGAGATGGTGGTGTGGATACAGATGGTCAGGTAGACTGGGAGCTGGCTATCTGGACGAATTCAAAAAGTGGTAGTTAGATGGGGAAGTCTCGTCCTTGAGGAGGGTCATCAGCAGGGTCCTGTAGGGATAGGTTCTGGGGCCACTCCTGTTTAACACTTACATCTCAGACATCAGGAAGGGTATTAGGAGCAAAATGAGCCTCTTTGCAGACAACTCAAAGCTGGGGGTGGTGGTGGATGGGGAAGAGGGTTGAGTAGCCCTACAGAAAGACCAGGAGGCTCTAGAGAGGTGGGCATGTACATGGGGACTTAAATTTAACTCAGGGAAATGCAGAGTCCTTCACCTGGGGCCTAGGAACCCTGCCCATGAGTACACCCTGGGCGGGGTTACACTGCAGGCTTCGAGTGGGGAGAAGGATCTGCAGGTGGTAGTTACATAGAAACATAGAAATTGTTGGCAGATGAGGAATGCTAGGCCCATCCAATCTGCCCGCAGGCCCTATACATTGTATGTGGCCACTGATCCTATGTGACCTCTGGCTTGTCATCACTCCCTCCCCTCTCAGGCTTCCCTTGTGCCTGTCCCAAGCATGCTTAAACCCCTCCACTGTGCTTGCCTCCACTACCTCCTGTGGCAGACTATTCCATGTGTCGACTACCCTTTCTGTGCAGAAAAACTTCCTCACATTACCTCTTAATCTACCCCCCTCCAATGTCATATTGTGCACCCTTGTTCTAGTACTTTTTCTACATTGGAAAAGCTCCCCTGCTTGCACCTTATTTATGCCATTAAGGTACTTGAAAGTTTCAATCATGTCCCCCCGCTGTCTCCTCTCCTCCAGTGAGTACATATTGAGATCCCTTTATTCTCTCCTCATATGTTTTGTGGTGTAAGCCCTGCACCATCTTTGTTGCCCTTCTCTGGATAGTCTCCACCTGATCTATGTCCTTGTGCAGGTGTGGTCTCCAGAACTGCATGCAGTACTCCAGGTGAGGCCTTACCAATGTTTTATACAATGGCACCTCCACCTCCCGCCTTCTGCTAGTGATACCTCTGCCTGTGCACCCCAGCATACCACTGGCCCTCCCTGCTGCCTTCGTACACTGCTTTGATACCTTAAGGTCATCAGAAATTATAACCTCTAGGTCCCTTTCCTCCTTGGTGACAGTCAGCTCCTCTCCCCCCAACCTGTAGCTCTCCCCAGGATTCCCTCTACCCAGGTGCATTATTTTGCACTTCTTTACATTAAACCTCAGTTGCCACATCTCTGACCATCTTTCAAGCTTCTCCTGGTCCCTCTTCATTTTCTGCACCCCTTCTGGAGTATCCATCCTGTTGCAGATCTTGGTGTCATCTGCAAACATGCAGACCTTTCCTTCCAGCCCCTCCGCAATGTCACTAACGAAGACATTGAACAGGACTGGTCCTAGTACTAATCCCTGAGGTACCCCACTGGTCAACCTCCTCTCCCCAGATTGTACCCCATTTACCACCACCCTCTGTCTCCTGTCTGTTAAACAGTTCCTAACCCAGTTCACCACCTTGTCTCCCATACCCAAACTACTCATCTTGTTAATCAGCCTTCTATATGGGACAGTGTCGAAGGCTTGGCTGAAATCCAGGTAGGCGGCGTCTACTGCCCTCCTGATTAAGTTCCTTTGTCACCCAATCAAAGGAAAACTATTCAGTTCGTTTGACATGACTTTCCTGCTGTAAATCCATGTTGCCTCAGATCCTGCACACCACTGGATTCCCAATGTGCCAGTATCCTTTCTGTCAGCAGTGTCTCCATGATCTTTCCCACCACTGAGGTGAGGCTGACTGGCCTGTAGTTCCCCGCCTCCTCCCTACTGCCACTTTTGTGCAGTGGGACTACATGTGCCCTCCTCCAGTCCTCTGAAATGACACCCGTGTTGAGTGACTCTGCGAACAGGGCTGCCAGAGATGCTGCTAGTTCCTTTCACAACTCCTTTAATATCCTCGGGTGGATGCCGTCTGGCCCCATGGTCTTATCCACCTTCAGCTTTGTGAGTTCTTCCAGAACTCTGTCTCCACTGTGACTGGACTGGTGTTCACTTCTCCCCCCCCCCACAATTGCTTCTGCACCCCAACCGTGGTCCTTGATCTGCCCCCTCCTTAGTGAATACAGAGCAGAAGTATTTGTTCAGTATTTCTGCCTTGTCCAGATCCTCCTTCTACACTCTCCCTCCTCCCTTGAGTCTCACAATCCCCCAAACTCTCTTCTGTCTGGGCCTTCGCCCTCCTAACAGCCTTCCCTGCTTCCCTTAGACATTCAAGGTACACCTCCCTGTCTTCCTCCCTTT
Organism: Neoceratodus forsteri; assembly: GCA_016271365.2. NCBI lineage: Eukaryota > Metazoa > Chordata > Ceratodontiformes > Ceratodontidae > Neoceratodus > Neoceratodus forsteri. The sequence continues at coordinate 1,469,775,943 of CM057459.1, forward strand.
GGCTCCCCAATATTTCCTGAAACTCAGCTTTTTAGCCCTGACTTTGTCTCTCACCTCATTGGAGAACCATAGTGGTTTCCCTTCTTTTTCCTTTGGTCACTATCCTAACACACTGGTTTGTTATAGTCACTATGGCTCCTTTGTTTCTTCCATTGTTTTTCCACCCCCTCTACTATCTCTCCCTTCCCCAGGACTGCTTGTATACATCTACCCATTTCAGTGAAATCTGCCCTCCTGAAATCTAATACTCTTGCCCTTGTATGGCTTGATTGAGTCCATGTCTCCATGCTGTCCCTCCTGAACAATATATAGCCTGGTACATTGACCTCCCAGCCATGATTTGCAGAGTACCATGTCTCTGTTATTGCTGCTATGTCAGGGTCTTCATCTGCCAACAAGGCCTCCAGGTCTGGAACCTTATTTGCCAGGCTACGGCATTTATTAGCATGACCTTCCATGTTTTACAGTCTGCTCTCCCTCTGCTCTTGTTCTCCCTCTCCAGCATCTTCCCCCCACCCCAGTTTCTTTTCTTATGTGCTCCTGCCACCCTTATATTACTCATTATACATTCTTCGCCTGCCTGCCCCTCCCTGCCTATTTTCGCTGTTCCCATAGTCGACTTACGTTCCTGCATGTTCTCATGGGGGGGGTTCTAAGGCTCCTGGCTCTCCCCCCTTGGCCAGTTTAAATGCTCACAGCTGATGCCAAAATGAATAACTCTGAGCAATGTAGGAGAGCTGTGGCCAAATCAAATAGAATGCTGAGGTGCATCGCTAGGGGGATAACCTCAAGAAGCAGGGAAGTGAGTCTCCTACTATATAATTGCCTGGTTGGACCACACCTTGAATACTGCATGCAGTGTTGGCATCCACACTTAAAAAAGGACACTGCAATCCTGGAGAGGGTTCAGAGGAGGGCAACTAAAATGATATGGGATATGGGTGCTAGGTCCTATTGGGAGAGACTTGAGGAGTTCAACCTGTAATAACTAGAGGAGAGGAGGGACGGGGGACATTATTTAGGTCTTCAAGTATCTGAAGGGGTAAATAGGGTTAGCCCAGATAAGGTTTTTCAGAGGAGGGAGGGAGGGGCCACTAGGGGGCACAGTTGGAGGCTTGGGGGGGACTCAGGGGAGCAAGAAAGAGGTGTTACTTCACTGAGAGGGTAGTGGAGCCATGGAATGCACTGCCTGAGGAGCTGGTGGCAGCGGTTTCTGTGGAAGGGTTCAAGAGAGGTAGGAATAGGTATCAGGGAGGGTAAAACTGAGTAATGCCAACCCTGGGGGGGAACCTGGCAGAAGATGGGGGGATCTGGGAGGGGGGGTGAAGGTGGAAACGGTGCCCGTCACGGGTACTAACTCTCAAGCAGACATGATAGACCACGAGGCCTAATCTGGTGGCATTTTAGTATGTTACTGTTATAGCCACGAGATGCCAGAATTCTAAATATGCATGTATTATAAGTCCTGTTAAAGCATGAGAAAGTACTGTTATAGTCACAAGATGCCAGAACTGTAAATATACAGGCATTATAAGCCATGGTAAAGTATGTTTGTAGCCACAAGATGCCAGATCTATAATATACAAATATTATAAGTCCTGTTAAAGCATGAGAAAGTACTGTTATAACAAGATGCCAGATCTGTAATATACACATATTATAGGTCCTGTTAGTGTGAGAAAGTACTGTTATAGCCACGAGATACATAGACACTGTCGGCTGATAAGGGCCTACGACCCAACCAGTCTGCTCATTTGAGCTTATACGTTCACTTTATGGTTTCCTAGAAGTCTGTTGCCCCTTACCCCTGATCTCCAGAATTCCCTTATGTCATGCCAGAACTGTAAATATACACGCAGTATAAGTTCTGTTAAAGCATAAGAAAGTACTGTTATAACCACGAGATGCCAGAACTGTAAATCTACACATAGTATAAGTCCTGTTAAAGCATGAGAAAGTACTGTTATAGCCACGAGATGCCAGAACTGTAAATATACATGTAATATGAGTCCTGTTAAAGCATGAGAAAGTACTGTTATAGCCACAAGATGCCAGGACTATAAATATACACATATTATAATTACAGTTAAAGCATGAGAAAGTACTGTTATAGCCACGATATGCCAGAACTGTGTGTGTATATATATATATATTTGTGTGTGTGTATATATATATATATATATATATATATATATGTATATATATATATATATATATATATATATTTAATATTGTAAGTCCTGTTAAAACAGTAATGCAGTGACATTGGACAAAAAGTGTGGCCCTTCCTTTTTTCACTTTTTAAAGATTCTAGGCATCCTTCAGTTTTGTTTGGTGGTAACAATTTCTAGTTCCACTAAAATATGAGTATTTTGTAAATGTTTTAGTTTTTGTTTATAAAAAAAAAAAAGCTCATGCAACATAGGAGGTAACTAGAAAAGTAGATTTTAAAGGTATGCTAATATACTTAGTAACTGTAGCTGAAACTATCTTTTTTAAGGGGCATTTTAACATTTTCATTGCACTGCTTTTTGGGGGCATGTTAATATTTTCTTTGCACTGCTTTTTGGGGGGAATTTTAACGTTTTCTTTGCACTGCTTTTTGGGGACATTTTAACATTTTCATTGCACTGCCTTTTTGGGGGCATTTTCACATTTTCCTTGCACTGCTTTTTTGGTGGGATTTTAACATTTTCATTGCACTGCTTTTTTGGTAGGATTTTAACATTTTCATTTCACTGCTTTCTGGGGGGCATGTTAACATTTTCATTGCACTGCGTTTTGGGGGGATTTTAACATTTTCATTGCATTGCTTTTTTTTTTTTTTTTAATCATGTCAGTGTTTTTCCCTCCAGGTTGGAGCGGTCCCCATCGACCCCCAGCCACCGGCACCCACACTACTAGAGTCAGTCTGGCATGCAAATGTATGTGCCCCATCACACTGTCCAGCCAATGGCAGCATCCCCCCTGTAGGGACCTGTGGCACGGAACTGGCAAAGACACCTCTCGACTCCAGGGGTGCAGGGCTGGCCATCAGCTGCCGAGGTCACCCCACCGATTTTCCACCAAGTTTTTACCCCACTGAGGAGCGGGACTGGCAGTGGTGTCAATGCACAGACATGCAGATGTCCGCTGCACTCCTCCCCCGAGTATGCCTGCATCTGTGGAGCACCCAGCCTCCACTAGGTGTCACTGCAGCATGATGCATATCCCTCACCCATCCTGAAGGAAGGAGAGCAGTCGTGGGATGCTCAATCCTTCCTTCCCCCTGCCAACCCCCGGTGGCCCGAATCCGTTCCCGAACCCAGGTCACTGGTGCGGCGCGAGGTGTTGCATCCAGTGCCTCAACCCTCAGCACCACCGGGCCGGCAGCACTGCTTTTTTGTTTGTTTGTAACATGAACTCAATTTAAAGAGGACGACACATCATTTTAATTGGCATCTCTTGGTTATGTTTCTATGTTCATAACTCCAAGACATACCTCCAAATAATATATATTTAACTGTATCATAATAGACATTGTATTTTTACTGTTTTGCATTTATGAATAGCATTTTGCACCGTTCTGCTCAAGAAACCACTAATTGGGAGTTTTGCCTATGTCACAGTTTATGTACAAACTATGAGCATTACAATACAATAATAGGCCAACAGCTCATACAGGTATGTCTTTACACACAGTGATGTATTAAATTCCAAATTACTGGTTTCATGGAGGGAACTGTGTAGCATATTGTGCATAAAATTAAAATGACACAAAATATAGTCATTCATATTAGTATCTATTTTGGTACAGTTAACGGACTTGTTTTTCTGCAAATAGGAACATTACATGCAACTGCCAGTTACCATACATGTCTTATTCCATTTAAAATCAAAAGGCTTGTTACTTTATAGAAAATAGGAATAACCCCTAGTGTGGCAAATGGGCTATGCCAGCTGAACTTGGAGCTTCAGAATTTTAAAGCGTTATGCAAGAGAGACCCTCTTATGGTTATGAAGTGTCTGAGATGTTTAGAAATGAGCAATCATCATTGGTTAGACATTTATATCATGCTTTATAATTACTTAACCATAACCTTGACTCGATGTGTTAGAATACTGGCTTGGGAACAAAACCATTATCAGTTCAAACCCCACTAAAATTAGTATTGACTTTGTGTGTGACTTTAAAAAAGCCACTTCACAGAGCTCCAGCATACTCAGCTGTGAAAATGGGCAGAAGCAGAACCCCACTGAAAATAAAATACCCAGCTATCCTGACTGTATACGTTGTGACTAGACCTCTGATCATGCCTAAATAAGGAATTTTATATGTTGCGTCTGTGGTAGCAGTGACAATATGCAGTGCAAGCAGGGCTTCTGACTCCCAAAAAATAAAATACTAGAATATTTTTGTAACAAAAAAGTTTTATGGTGGCTAATATTAGTCTAACTCTGTGGTAGTAGAAGCAAACTGGTAACAGTACAAGATTGTTTGATGGTAGGGTATTTTCCCACAGGGTAGTGCAAGGTGTTGCCACAAGTGCAACCAGGTCAAAATATGGTATTTAAAATCTAAACTAAAGCTATTTGTCATCTTTTAAAAATGTTAGAAATAGTACAGTTTTGGAAGTGGCAATAAAGAGGTCAGATCACAGCACAATCCCAGTACACCTCATTGTGTTACTGCTTTCTTTTAAGGTTGATGGAATTTTAATGTACCTGTTACACTTGTCCCAATATACAGGACTTTAAAAATCAGCATCTTATGTCAACAGTAAGTGTCATTGATTAGGTCTTCTGGGAAAGTGACACAATCAGTACCACAACACTCTATATACTGCCACTCCTCAAAGGCCATGGGGAAATGCCAAACTGGCCTCCCCATTCTCTGTTGGCTGGAAGCCGAAACCTACTTGTGTCCCCAAAGTGATGCTATCCCAGAGCTGCTGTTGGCACACAGGGACATTCTGTAACATGGGCTTACTGCTGGACAAATTACAGCCCTGCCAGTAGCTAGTTAGCACATTAGACACTCTCTCTTCTTATATACTTTTAAAGCTGCTTTTCAATGCAGAGAGGATTCTAAACGGGGTCTAGGGATGTTCTTCACTTCAGGTAGTGAGAGATCAGCATCTCAGCTAGTCTGTCCTGGGAAAAATAAATTGTTAATGTGGGACTCCACTAGAAGTTAGATATTGCTCTCAGATGGGTTATCCTTGATAAATGCATTGTAAAAACTGGCAAACACAGAGCCCCGCTACAGCAGAATGTCCAGTGAAAAGGAGATATTGCATTTAAGCTCATCTGTCCTGGGAAATATACATTACAAAAAATGTATATCTGTTTCTTGTGTATGTTGTAATGTCCAGAGCCAGTAGTAGCTGCTTCTGCATTGTACAGTATGTGTGTGTTGTTATGTCCAGAGCCTGTAATGGCTGCTTCTGCATTTTATGTGTATGTTGTAATGTCCAGAGCCTGTAATGGCTGCTTCTGCATTTTATGTGTATGTTGTAATGTCCAGAGCCAGTAACAGCCGCTTCTGCATTGTATGTGTGTGCTGTAATGTTCAGAGCCAGCAACAGCTGCTTCTGCATCGTATGTGTGTGTTGTAATGTCCAGAGTCAGTAGTAATGGCTGCTTTTGCATTTTGTGTGTGTGTTGTAATATCCAGAGCCAGTAACAGGCGCTTCTGTATTGTATGTGTGTGTTGTAATGTCCAGAGCCAGTAACGGCTGCTTCTGCATTGTCTTGATATTTAAGGTTTTCTTTTTAGGGCTGTGGGCAGAGCCTACAGCCCTTTTGGGATCAGACTGTAGCTCTAAAAATGGCTGATCATGGAACTCCCTTTTTGGACATTTAGAAGTATTCTTCCACAACTGCAAAATAGTGCACTCCCCCTCTGATTTTTACTATTTGCTGCTCTTTGTTAAAGGCATCTGAAGGGAGGGAGGTGCTACTGTATTGTACCTCCAAACTTCTCAGGATTTAACAAAAAAAAGCTTTTTAAAATGCTGTTTCTGTCATCTGTCCAGCTCAGTCTAATAGATTTATTCTGTTTCTTTCAGCAACCTAGGAGGTTAACTCATTATCTGTTGTATTGTAATTTTTTGAAGCTCTGAAACAGTCAGACCGAGTACAGTGTCAGATTACAGACAGTACAGCTGCAGCCATTTCTGTTCAACTTTTGTATATTTACAGTCCAGTGCTAGTGAAAGGTGGGGACTTACAACACCTCTGTTTATCCACAGAATCGGGTATACTGCTGACTTTTCTTCTCAGTGCTCATAGAAGGTACATTTGAGATAGCACTGGCAGGTAAACTAAAGATCTTTGTTCTCCACAGGGACAGGTACTGTGCAGTCCACTCCCCCCCCCCACACACACACACACACACACATATTCACCCACTGAGATGAATATGGTGCTGGTAAAAAGTAGATTAAGCCATCAGTTTATCCACAAGTACAGTACCATGTGAGGCAGGCTCAGTGCAAACTACCCACACTGTGATGGATTTAGTGCTGGTAAGAGGTAAGAGATTGACACCACTTGGGCTTTAAACCCTTGTATCATCCACAGAGACAGCTACAGTGTGGGAGCAGGGTAAGTGTTTGGTTTCCACATTGTCTGCATTTAGTCCTGGTGAATGGTGAGAGACTGCCAGATCTGGGGACTACAGCATTTTGTTTATCTACAGTGACAGGTTGCATGCTCCACACACACACACACACACACACACACACACACACCAGCATGCACTCTGGTGAAATAAGTTCAAGAGGTTTGAATTAGCAGCATGCCAGTGTTTGATGATTGCGACTGAACAGCACTATACGGCGCCAACAAGAAAATAACCAATTGAGATAGCATTAGAGAGTAAGCTAAAGCTCTTTGTTTATCCACAGGAACAGGTACTGTGCAGCCCCCCCCCCACCCACTATGATGAATTTACTGCTGGTAAACAATAGATAAAGCCATCAGTTTATCCACAGGTACAGTACCATGTGGAGCAGGCACAGTGCAAACTTACTCACACTGTGATGGATTTAGTACTGGTAAGAGGTAAGAGATTGACACCACTTGGGCTTTAAACCCTTGGATAATCTACAGAGACAGCCACAGTGTGGGGGCAGGGTAAGTGCTTGGTTTCCACACTGTCTGTATTTAGTCCTGGTGAATGGCGAGAGACTGCCAGAACTGGGGACTACAGCATTTTGTTTATCTGCAGTGACAGTTTGCATGCACGCATGCACACACACACACACACACACACACACACACCCCAGGATGCACTCTTGACTAAATCAATTCAAGATGACTGAATTAGCAGCATGTCAGATCTTCCTGGACATAGTCTCCACCACTCATTCACACTAGGAGGTACTAGGACCCAGCCGGAGCCAAAAATCTTCAGGAGGGCTGGCACTGAGGTATGACCATGCATACGCTGTGCCATGAGACTGGCTCATGCTTTGTAGGCTATCTCGGTAATGACCCCCCAACTGCCTCAGTTCCTTTTTTCCCATTGTTGACTGTGCTTCAGTGACGATGTCACTTGCCCTCTGGGAGTCAAGTCTTCACGTCTATTCGACAGCAGCTATAGTCTTTTAAGTATTTGATTAGGTTTTATTTACTTTATTTCAGTAAAAAAAAAAAGTAAAATAATTTTCATCAAGAAAGAAGTCTTCAGCCTTCCTTCGACGGAGTTGACCATGAATGGGACAGGTGACAGTAGGGAGACTTTGCATGAAAGCTGTGTTTTCAGCAGGGCTGGGATTGGTCCACCGCCCTCTATGGAGGTGGGGTTTGACTACTGGCAGTCCTGTGCTTGGGGGGATGGGTGGTCCTCCCGAAAGCACAAAAAGATGTAGTCCCAATCTCAATCTTTGTTGAGGACTCAGCACTGCTCGACCTCGAGTTCTCCTTTGGCCTCCCAGTTGAAAAAGAAATGGTACCACTTAAGGTCACCCTCTGGTACATCTGCACATTCATCATCGGTGGCAAGGGGCAGGGGTTTGACTCTGACTCCTCTGGGGTCTCCTACAGCCTCTGTCCCTGGTGATGTACATCTTCGACTCTGGAGTCCCTCTCCACCGCCGGGTGGGTCCTCCGGAGAGCAGTTTTATCATTGGGCTGCTCTTATGGAGCAAAGGGTTAGGTGTTGTCCCATCTGCCTGAGTCTGGCACCGGTGCCTTCGGGCTTACCAGTTTTGGGTCTGCGGGCAGGGCAGTTGAAATTCCTAGTCATGCAGCACCTTCTCTGGTGCCGTCAACACCATGTTATGGTGCTTTTCCCCCTCATATGGCTGTGGCACAGGGCCAGCACAGGTGCCACTCTCTCCTTCTGAATTTCTCAGATTTTCCTCCCCAGGTGGGGTGTTGGGGTCTTTGGTCCTGCGGCGCCACCAGTGGTTTCGGTGCTGCACTCTGTGCCAGTGCTGGGAGTGCCTTCAGTGCCATGCAGGTCACCGGGGTTCTTGACTCCAATTCACAGAGCTCCTCCTCCTCTTTTTCCTCCCTTTCCTATAAAATCTGACCGTCTGGGGCTAGTAGGAGATGATATTAAGCTTGATCCTGATCTCTGATTGGAACATAGAAACATAGAAGTTGACAGCAGATAAAGACTGCAAGGCCCATCCAATCTGCCCATTTCTTTTTCTACCTTATAAATGTGCCATCGGCCTTTGCTCTGTCAATGGCCTATCTATTCATACTCATCTGTATTGCTCCCTTATGCCTACCCCATGCCTGTTTGAAGCCCTGCACTGTATTCATATCTACCACTTCCTGAGGTAGGCCGTTCCATGCATCCAGTACCCTTCTGTGAAAAAGAACTTCCTCACATTACCCCTTAATCGGCCTCCCTCTAAATTCATGCTGTATCCTCTTGTCCTGCTATTTTTCTTATATTGAAACATGTAAGACTCTTTCGCCTTGTTAATGCCCTTAAGGTGTTTGAGTGTTTCGGTCATATCACCTCTCTCCCTGGTGTCAGTGTGGCTCAGTTGGTAGCACATCCGCCTCTGGACCAGAAGGTCGTGGGTTCTCGTCCCACACCGGGATTGAACTTGCACCTAAAAATCACTGGCATCCGAGTGCAGTATTGGGGGGTGCTGTCCTTCGGATGAGACGTTAAACCGAGGTCCCTTCTGCCCGTCCTGGTGTTGTTCTGGTGGGTGTCCAGGTGGAAGTAAAAGAACCCAGGGTGCTCTTCGCAAAAGAGTAGGGAACATTCCCGGTGTCCTGGCCAACATTCCCCTTCCCATAAACCGGTTCATGCAATTATCCAGGCTGTGTGTGGGTGATGATGTGCGATATGGCCACCACTACACATTCAGTCACTTCATTACCAGTCTAGCATTGCTTGTAAAGCACTTTGGATGTATGAAAAGCGCTATATAAATGCTGATTCTTCTTCGTCGTCTTCTTCTTCTTTCCTCCTTTGCTCTAAGCTATACATATTGAGCTCCGTTAATCTGTCCTCATATGTTTTCTTATGCAGTCCCTGCACCATTTTGGTTGCCCTTCTCTGGACTGCCTCAGTTTGGTTAATGTCTTTGTGAAGGTGTGGCCTCCAGTACTGCATGCAGTACTCCAGATGGGGCCTAACCAGTGTCTTGTAAAGAAGGATTATTACCTCCCTCTTCTGACTTGTGATACCCCTACTAATACTCCCAACATCCCTCTAGCCTTACCTACTGCTTTAGTGGTCTGCTTGGATGATTTCAGGTCATCGGTGATGATGATGCCCAAGTCTCCTTCTTCCTTTGCCAGCAACTCCCCTCCCAGCCTATAGGTGGCTTCAGGGTTTCTCTTCCCTATGTGCATGATCTTGCACTTCTTTGCATTAAAATGCAGTTGCCACTGTTCCGACCATTTTGCCAGTTTATCCAGATCTCTTTTCATTCTGTCCACCCTGTCTGGATCATCTACTCTGTTGCAGATCTTGGCGTCATCTGCAAACAGACAGACCTTACCCTCCAGTCCATCTGCAATGTCACTGATGAAGATATTGAAGAGGACTGGCCCCAGGACTGATCCCTGAGGTACCGTACCTGTGACTTGCATCTCTTCTGACTGTATACCATTTACCACCATTCTCTGTTTTCTGACCATCAACCAGTTTGCCACCCAGCTGACCAACTTCTGACCCACCCTGAGCTTACCCAGCTTATTAATCAATGTTCTATGTGGAACAGTATCGAAAGCTTTGCTGAAGTCAAGGTAGGCGACATCAACTACTCCCCCTTGGTCCACCACTCTGGTTACCCAGTCAAAGAAATCTATGAGATAAGTTTGACAGGACCTTCCTTTTGTAAACCCATTCTGTCTTGGATCCTGTACGCCTATGGATTCCAGGTGTTGCACTATCCTTTCCCTAAGGAGTGCCTCCATAATCTTGCTCACTACTGAGGTAAGACTGACTGGTCTGTAGTTCCCTGCTACCACTCTTGTGGAGTGGGATCACATGAGCCCTTCTGCAGTCTTCTGGGATCTGTCCTGTGCTCAGAGACTCACTAAACGGTTCTGATAATGGCTCTGCTAGTTTCACCCGTAGCCCCTTTACTGCCCTTGGATGTATGCAATCAGGTCCCATTGCCTTGTCCACCCTGAGCTTAGCAAGCTCTTGTAGGACCCTTTCTTTTGTGAAGGGACTAGTGCACACCTCTCTCCCCCGTGTCCATGGTTCTGAGCTGTGGGCCATGCCCTACCTTCTCCTCGGTAAATACTGAGCAGAAGTATCTATTTAGGATAGATGCTTTTCCTTGGTCCTCCTCCACACACTCTCCCTTATCCCCTTTGAGCTTAGCAATACCCCCTCTGGACTTTCTCCTTTCACTAATGTATCTATAAAAAGTCTTGTCCCCTTATTTTACTGTTCGTGCTAGTGTTTCCTTGGTTTGGGACTTTGCTTGCCTTACTGCCTTCCCTGCTTCCATAAGGGACATTTGATATGCCTCCCTATCTTATTCCTGCTGCGATCCTTTATATTTTCTGAAGGTCAGCTTTTTGGCTCTGACCTTTCTGCTACTGTTTTTGAGAATCAAAGTGGTATCCTCCTCCTTTTGCTCTTACTTTTCTCTGTAACACAATTGGATATTCCTTCAAGTATTGCATCCTTAATGCTTGTCCACTTTGCCTGTACCCCCTTAACTGTATCTTCTTGCCAGGACTAGCTGAACTCTGTTGGCCATCTTATCAAAGTCAGCTCCTCTTAAGTCCTACATTTTTGTCTTGGAATGGGATGATTTAGTTCTATGGCCAAATTGAACCATACTATGGGATGGTCACTGGCCCCCAGGTGACCTTCTACCTGGAGATCTGTGACCCTTTCCCTGTTAGTCATTGCTAGATCTAGGATAGCCCTGTCTCTTGTGGATTGTTCTACCAGTTGTTTGAGGCCCTCCCCCTGCAGAGAATCCACTATGTGTCTAGTTCTGGTGGATGTTCCTGCTGATATTGACCAATCTGTATCTGGTATGTTGACGTGTCCCATTATCAGAACCTCCCCTTTAGCTGTCATGTTTTGTATATCTTCTAACAGTAATGTGTCTGTGTCCTCCCCATGGTCTGAAGGCCTGTAGACAACCCCCAGTTCGTATCGCTGTCCCATTTCCTGTTTCCAGGGTGACCCACAGTTCTTCTGGCACCTTATGTGTATTCTGAATTTCTGTAGCTTTGATATTTTCATTGACATAAAGGGTCACCCCCCCAACACACACACCTTTTTGCACCTTGGTCTCTTCTGAACAGTACATAGCTGGGTACTGAAGTCTCCTGAGTGGTATTACTGGTGAACCCTGTCTTGCAAATGGCTACTATGTTCGGTTTAGCCTCTGTCATTGTTGCCTGCAGGTCTGGGATCTTGTTTCCCAGACTGCGAGAATTGTGTACATGATTTTTCATTGGCCAGATTTTGGTGTGTTAGTTGTTGGGCGAGGTCTGGCATTTCCTCTGTGTGTCGTATGGGAAGCCAGATCTTTTTCCTTACCTGGTGATGCAGATGAACTACAAACATGCTGAGCTCCTGTTTGATCACTGGCTGAGGGGGAAGGGGTGTTCTTCCCATTCAATGTATCGGGTGCTGCACCTCTCTTCCCATTTACAAGTTTAAATATTCTGCAAAGACGTCAAACTTCTGCCCCAGTGCACTGCCTCCCTCCTTAGTCAGATGCAGTTCATCAAATTTAAAGGACTTTCACTCCCAAAACTGTTGCCAGTTACCTACAAATGTGTGTCCTTTTTTCTGGCACCAGCCCTTGAGCCACATGTTTAGCTACCCTATCTCCCTTTCTCTGAACTTCCGTCCATCTGCCCCCCTCTCCCAGATGGGCAGGATCTCAGAGAAGGAGATGCCAGACGAAATGGATGACAGTTTGTCTCCAGCCTGGTCAGGTGTTTCTTGGTCTCCACAACTGACCGACTGGCGAGATCATTCGTCCCTATGTGTACCAGGACATCAATGTTTTCTCCTGCTTCCTGCATGATTTTAGCAATGCGATCAGTGTCTCTCCACGCTGATGTACCTGGGAGACATCTGCCCATTACCTCCAGCTGGAGGTGGGTATCAACTCCCTTAATCATGGAGTCTCCTATGATCAGAAGTGTTTTGGATTTCCTTTTTTTGTTTGGTCCCTGATTTGGGCAAGTTTTGTTGCGCTAGCTCCTGTGCCGCAGTGTCCTGCTCTGTAAACTGATTATTCCTACCAATCTCATTGCTTTTGGAAGACTATATGCACGTTTTTATAAGGAATCCGATAAATGCTTTCCTCATCCCTAATCTTCCCGTTTTGCAATAGGTAGTGCACCTCTACATCCTGTCTGGCTTCCTTCCATCCACCCATTGTTCCCATCTTCTACTTACCCTTGCCTCCCACATACTATATTTCTGGTAATTGCACTTAACATCTAAATACTTTGATCCCTACGGTCATGCTTGATTGCCCAAGATACCCTTAATTAGGAGGAGCAGCAGTCTATGGTTTGCTGAAACTTATATTTCCTTGTATCAGCACCTCATGCCCCTTCCCCTTCACTGCAATACTTTCTACCCTCACTGCCCTCTTACCTATCATTTGATCTCCCCCCTTCCTACCTTCCTTTTTGCCTCTTAAGGTACAACCCTGCCCATCCTCTGTGCTTCCCTAGTTCTGCTGATTGTTGGAGAGTTGCTGTGGACATCTGCTATATATGCCTGTAAATATATTTATCTTTGTGGTGCTGGTTCTTATGTATTTACTGTCTGTCTTAGCCAAAATGCTTTGTACTCGCTAATACTAGTGCTTCCTTGTTGACGCTCATCTGGAATTCTGTAACTATTGTGAACATTATGCTTTAAATGTATTGTACACTGAACTCTATATAATCCAGGTCCATCCTGAAAATGAGTTTTGCTCAATGATGGTCGCCTGATTAAATAAAGATTTGATTGATTGATTGATTGACTGTAGTGTCTTCTGCCCCTTTGTTTGATTTTGGAGATAGAGGCAGATACATGTTTGTAGTTTTTATATGGTTTGTGGAGGTGATACGTTGGAGTACACTGAGTGATGGGGCACCCAATTTAGCCCTCTTAACCACCTGCCAACCTCCCAGACCAACTACCTTCTGCGGTCGAGGTGCTTCTGTTGGATATTGGGGAAATGGTGGGCGGTTCTTATAATATATTTCCTCCTGACTATGTGATTTGAGGTGCACATTCAAACAACATGAAGTCTTGCTGTATTCTGACATATGCAGTTAGGTCCTGCCTTTCAACTGCCCCGGAAAACAAAGAGTTAAACTTTCCATGGCCAGCATGGAATGTTCACCGCGAGCTCGGTTGAAGCCCCTGTCTGCTGTTGTTTAAACTCCAACTGTCAGATTCTTTACTCACTACTGAACAGTCGCCGAGATTTCTCCTTGCTCAGTTCAAAAAGTCAGTTAAAGTGTCGTCAGCTCAGTTTCTACCGAATTGCTGCTACCGAATTTGTCAGTTTAAGTCTCTGTCTGTGGTACCATGAGTACTAGATAGGTTTTGCATTTAGTTTCTGTGTGGAACTTGTAAATTGTGGATCGGTTTGGCTGAACCGATCAGTTCAGGTAAAAAAAAGTTTGTGAATTTACTTAGAGTGTGGTAACCGGTCCGTATCGGTTCTAAAAAAAAAAAACGGATTTTTATTACGGATTTTTCCAAGATCCGTAACACGGTCAGGAACCGACAGGGGAGTCTTGCCTGGCGGGTTGCTGAAAAAAGGGTAAGTTGTGGATAGGATTGGCCATGTCTGAGAAACCCAAGAAAAAAAACCGGCCCACTGGGTTTCAACACTGCAGTGTGTGTGAGGAAGTCTTTGCTAAGGCTGATCCCCACACCACCTGTGTTTATTGTCTGGGGTTTGACCACCTCAATTCAGACTGCCAAATTTGTAAGAATTTCCCAAAGCTACCCTGGATAAGAGATTAGGTAGATTGAGGGAAAGGGAGGTCGAGAAGTCCACTGACCTGGATGGCCAGCCCTTTTCGGTTCCGACCGAACCAGAAGGAGTGCCCTCTGACCAGGGCGATACTTCTTCGGGCAGAAGGAGAGCTGATTCTGAGGAGTCGGTTCCGGTTAAAAGAAAAAGAAAAGATAAATCGTCCGGTTCGGATCCAGAAATTCATACTTCGACTGCTGATGAGATAGCCAAGGTGATAAGAATCGTGCAATCGCTTACATCGGTTCCGGCTGAACTGGCACCATCTGGCAGGGGCTCGGTTCGGTCGGTTCCCCCGGTTCCGGATTACACTTTAGAAGAATTTTATGAACCGGAGGAGGAGGAGGGAGAGTATAAGGATGATGATGGTGATTATGAAAGTCTGGATGTGCCTATTGACCCGGACATCTCCCCAGACAGACCTTCAGGTGTTTCTCCTTCTAGGCTTTCTGAGTCCCCTTCTCACTTTATGTTTTACAAAAAAGTGGCTGAAACCCTCCAGCTTCCTATGGAAGAAGCAGTAGAGGATCAGGAGGAGCCTGATTTTGTTGAAATGATGGCCATCCTGGAGTCCAGGAGACTGTCTGTTCTCCTCCATAAATCTTTTGGGAAATAGACAAATACAATTCTTAAGACTCCTAGCTCCATACCTCCTGTGGACAGACGAATGGACAAAAGGTACACTCTTTCAGGCTCAGACATGGAGTTCCTTTCTCATCAGTGCAGCCACGTTGGGGTAGTGCAGGCTGCTGCCTGTGATAAGGCAAATATCCCCTTGGCATCACACACCCCAGATAAGGACTCCAGGAGGATTGATGCCATGGCAAAGAAACAGTACATGGCAGCATCTTTGGGACTCGGGCAGGCTAACTATATGGCCTACACAGCTAGATACCAGAAGTCCAGATGGGACATTGTACTGGCTCTGGCTAAACAGGCCCCTGACCAGCTTGCCAAGGAGCTGGAGCAGGTGGCTGCAGATGGGATTGAGGCATCTGAGGTGCAATTTCATGCTGCTGTGGACTCCAGTGATGTTTCATAAAGAGTCATGGCTACATCTGTGGCTCTTTGGAGGATGGCTTGGCTCAGATGTACTAGCATATCACAGGATACACAGGCTAAGGCCATGGATTTCCCTGTTATTGGTAATTCTCTGTTTGGGGAGCAGACACAGAACTACATGAAAAAGATGGACGAGTACAGGACCACTTACAGGAGTGCTCAGGCCAAAGAAAGGCAAGCCACTCCTCAAAGGCAGCAGTCCAGGGGCAGGGGCAGGCCTTTCCAAAGGCCTTTTTACTAAGCTCAGGCCTCCTCTTCTTATGCTCAGAGGGGGTTCTTCAGAGGGAGAGGCAGATGGGGAATGAGCAGGCCTGCATCCACCCCTCAGCCTAAAGCCCCTGCCAAGCAGACACCCTGATGGGTCTGCCCGCCCGATTCTCCAATACGTATAGGGGGCAGGCTGGCTTACTTTGTCCAGGACTGGAAGTCTCTGACATCAGACAAGTGGGTCCTGGAAGTAGTAAGCCAGGGACTGGTTCTCAGCTTCAAAAATTTCCCGAGATGAGAACCAGATCCTTTCCACCTGCAAATCCATCAGAGACCCTTGCCTTAGAGGCAGAGGTTTCCTCCCTCCTGGCTCTCAGAGCTATAGAGAGGGTTCTCACCCTACACAAGGGCAAAGGATTGTACTCCAGGTACTCCCTAACCACCAAAAAGAAAGGAGAATGGCGGCCCATCCTGGACCTAAGATATCTGAACAAACACCTTTTAAAACCAAAGTTCAAAATCGTGACTCTGGGAATAATCCTTCCCTCTCTAAGGCCAGGAGACTGGCTAGCCTCCCTGGACCTCAAAGATGCCTATTTTCACATTCCCATCAGGTGCTGCCACAGAAAGTACCTCAGGTTCGAGTTGCCCTCAGGCCACTATCAATTCAGAGCAATGCACTTTGGCCTAACATCAGCCCCAAGGGTTTTCACAAAGTGCCTGGCAGTAGTGGTTGCTT
The DNA here is from genome assembly GCA_016271365.2 of Neoceratodus forsteri. Taxonomy (NCBI): domain Eukaryota; kingdom Metazoa; phylum Chordata; order Ceratodontiformes; family Ceratodontidae; genus Neoceratodus; species Neoceratodus forsteri. The sequence continues at coordinate 1,469,792,389 of CM057459.1, forward strand.
TCCTAAGGAGAAAAAAGATCTCCATCTTCCCATACTTGGACGACTGGCTCATAGTGGGTCAGTCTCCAGACCAAGTCAAGTCACATTTGCAAATAACTCAGCAAGTGCTCACATCCTTAGGATTCCTCCTCAACCTTCCAAAGTCAGTCCTCGAGCCAGTACAGCTCCTCACCTTCATAGGGGCGGAGCTGGATACAGTAAGGGCAAGAGCCTTCCTTCCCCTGGACAGGGCAAGGACCCTTTTGGAACTGGCCTCCTCATTCACCCTACAGGTGTCTCGACCAGCAAGGCATTTCCTTCAGCTTCTGGGCCACATGGCAGCTTCCACAGCAGTGGTCCAGGGAGCAAGATTCCAGATGAGGGACATTCAGTTCCACTTAAAAGCCTTCTGGTCCCAAAGAAAGGATTCCCTTACCAAACTAGTCCCAGTGACTTGAACCCTGATCCAGGCTTTGCAATGGTTGCAGGATCAGGACGATTTGAGACAAGGAGTTCCTTTTGTCACTCAGTCTCATTCAGTGATACTCACCACAGATGCTTCCCTGCTAGGCTGGGGAACCTATCTGGGGGAACTTACCACCCAAGGGCTGTGGTCACCTCATGAATCTCTGCTTCACATCAGTCACTTGGAACTCAGAGCAGTGTTTCTGGCACTGCAAGCCTTTTCCAAATCTGTACAGAACAAGGTGGTCCAGATCAGAACAGACACCACCACCACCATGTGGTACATCAACAAGCAAGGAGGCACTCGGTCTACGGCCTTGTGCACAGAAGCAATGAAGTTGTGGTCCCTGGCCTATTCCCTGCAAACCTCTCTGATAGCAGTTCACCTCCCAGGGAAGGACAATGTCCTAGCAGATGCTCTCAGCAGGATATCCCAGGGCCATCACGAATGGACCCTAGATCCCCTAGTTTTGAAAGTGATTTTCTCGAGATGGGGCACTCCACAGATAGATCTTTTTGCAGCCCCAGACAATCACCAACTTCCTCTCTTTTGTTGCAGACCCCCAGTCTTGGGCTCAGTCCCCCTGGATGCTCTGATCCTGAATTGGGAAGGGAAATTTCTGTATGCTTTCCCCTTCCCTCTCCTGTTCAAGGTGTTAGTCAAGATAAGGTCACAACCATGCAAAGTGATTCTGATTGCTCCAGACTGGGCCAGACAGCCCTGGTACCCTCTGTTGCTGTCCTTAGCAGTCCACCTCCCCTTGTCTCTTCCCAGGAATTACAACCTATCGACATACTCTATGGAGAGGATTTGGTACCCGAACCTCAGGTCTCTCAATCTCAAGGCATGGCTCTTGAAGAGTTAGAGTTTGCTGATCTGCATCTTTCCCAAGGGGTTCTGGATATCCTTAAGGCTTCTCAAAACCTTCCACCAGAAAGACTTAAAATTCCAAATGGAAAAGGTTCACTATTTGGTGTTCTAATAAGAATATTTCTCCAGAATTTGCTGGGCTGCCTACGATTCTGGACTATATGGTCCATCTTAATGGCCTAGGCCTTAGGCCAGCTACACTTAAAGTGCATTTGGCAGCTGTTTCTGCCTTCCTATCAGTAGGCAAGCCCTCTCCTCTGTCAGCCCATCCTGTGTTTTGTAAGTTCTTCAAGGGATTGCTGCACACCAATCCCCCCTTTAGGGACCCTGCTCCTGCTTGGGACCTTAATGTTTGCATCGCTCAGCTTATGCAGCCACCCTTTGAGCCTTTGTCCTTTGCAGAGCTTAAGTACTTGACTTGGAAAACTGTGTTTTTGGTAGCCATTACCTCTGCCAGGCGTATCAGTGAATTGCAAGCCCTGTCAGTGGAGCCTGATTTAATCTCTTTCCATAGAGATAAAGTGGTCCTAAGAACTAACTGGAAGTTTTTACCTACGGTGGTTTCAGATTTCCACCTTAACCAGTCTATGTCTCTCCCTGTTTTCTTCACTGACCATTCCTCCTCCTCTGGAGAGAGGAGACTGCACAGCTTGGATGTTAAAAGGGCCCTCAGCTACTACATAGAGCGCACCAAGGATCACAGGTTTGACTCCCTCCAATTGTTCCTCACATATGGAGAGGTTGGTAAGGGCAAACCTGCCACTAAGAGATCTGTTGCCAGGTGGATTGTTTCTTGTATACAATTCTGCTATGAAAAACTGGGTAGAACTCTACCCTCAGGCCTGAGGGCTCACTCTACTAGAGGTGCAACTGCTTCCCTGGCTGCTGCCAGGGATATTCCTATCTTAGAAATTTGTGAAGCAGCCACCTGGAAAACAGTCCATATATTCACCAAGCATTACTCTTTGGATATCCAGGCTAGGAGTGATGCTCGGTTTGGCACAGCAGTACTTCAGAGCCTGTTTCCAAAGTAGGTTCTGTCCCTCCTCCATGGAGGTACTGCTTGGTAGTCTGCATATGTCAGAATACAGCAAGACTTCATGTTGTTTGAAGAAAAAATTACCTTAGTAATGTTGTTTCTTCTAATGGAGTCTTGCTGTATTCTGACCTCCCCCCGCCTCCCCTCTTAGAACCTGGTTTTTGGGATGTGGGTGGGCAGGAGCAGTGTTGGCACCCTATGGGGTGTCCCTTGTTCACCCTCCTTTATTTTGGGTGAGTGTTGTGTTTTGGGATGTGTTTTGTTTTTTGGGTTTCCTGACTTGAGTCTTTGCTTTGAAACCAAAAAATCCTTTTATATAAATTTAGTTGCCAGTTGGCTAGTGTGAGTTTTACAGTTTCCACACAGAACTTCTAGTGAGTATTGCTGGTAAAGTTCTGATGGTTAGAGTTTAAACAACAGCAGACAGGGGCTTCAACCAAGCTCACGGTGAACATTCCATGCTGGCCATGGAAAGTTTAACTCTTTGTCCTCTGGGGCAGTTGAAAGGCAGGACCTACCTGCATATGTCAGAATACAGCAAGACTCCATTAGAAGAAACAACATTACTAAGGTGAGTAGTTTTTTCATCTCTGCCCATACTGCCCGGAACTGAGCCTTTAGATCTCCAATGGTCCAGCATGTAGGACAGCATCATAAATCCTGCTTAACTGCCCTTTTGAAAAGTGTCCCACAGTACCTGCAGTTAATAATATCCATTCCAGATGAGTTGCTGGGTTTATAACCTGGTCTGAGTAATTAGGAGGAAAATGAAAGCAAAAGTTTGATTTTGTGTTTTGTTTGTTTGTTTTTGTATAACTTATTATAACAAGTTAAATTTCTTGTACCTCTGTAAGTGAGGTCACTGTGTGGATACCCCTTTGATCCTCCCTTCCTGCTTTGCTTCAGGAAATATCACGACTGTTCTACCCTATAAAAGGAGTGTAGCTTGGGGTGATTGGGGATGGGGGTGGGTGGCTGGGCCCTTCCCCTGCCGAAAAAGAACAACTGCGGACTAAAGAAACAAGGCGATAAGAGCAGAAACAATCAACCAACAGCAAATGCAGTAGCCCTGAAAGCTTAGCCTAATGATAGATAAAACTGTAAAGCCTGTAAAGCACCACCTATAATAATTTCACAGAAGATATACCCTGTAAAAAACACTTTGCTACAGAGAAAAATAAGCAGTAACAGAAGATATACCTTACAAAAAACAATTTTAATCGGAGAAGATTACAGCAGTAATCTGTAAGCACAAACCTGTAGACACACCCTGTAATAATGCAGCAGAAATTTTACATTTCAACAGCAATTTGAATCAGAGAACAATAAAGCAGTAAAATGTTAGCAACAAACAGTAACAAACCCTGTGAGTACAAAGGAAAATAATACACAGTAAATCTGCCTAGCCAAAAGAAGCCTTAATCTTTTTCCTTGCTCTGATAATGTTCCTTGCTGTGTTCTCACAAGCAAACCTGGAAGAAAAGAGCTCAGGTGAAGCTAGATGCCTTTGCCAGCAAACCTAGTCTTCCATCTCTGTACTGCCTGTTCTTGTGGCTCTCCAGTAGAACCTCTTGCAGACTATGGCCAGTCTGCAGACACCTGCTGACACTATATATTCAGTATTCAAGACAGCTACAGAATTGGCACTCATTGGTAGCTATGCATGCATGCTAATAAATCTACATTGGGGATGCAAATGGTTCACAGAGCCTTGTATGCCAAGTGATCTTATTAGCATATTAGAGCTGAATATGGTCCACGAAAGCCCTAGTACTATCCTGTTTAGGCTGTGCTCTCCCCATCAGGCTTCTGTGGGCCATATTCAGTGTAGGGCTGTCTCAGCATGGTATACCATTGCTATAGCAACAACTTTGTAGCAACATGGTCAATGCCAACAACATCGCCACATCACTGTAAAGTAAACCCGGGACCCTTTCATGTGTTCCTGCACCTCATCCCTGAGTCATCTCTGTCTCGGAGTTGACGATCATTAGTGGGGGCACAGCCCCCTGCATGGGGGTGTGAGGCGTGCAGCCCCCTTACCCCTGCAAAACAAGAACTTTAATCCTGGCATCACCATGCCGACTACAATTGCAGTTGAACTAATGGTGTCGGGGAAACCTCACATCGATAAGAAACTGTCGATGTGGGATTGTAGATCCTTTTAACACAATGCATAGTCATGAAGTGTTGTACCAACAGCTGTCCCATCAAGATAGTGACTATAATATTCGTGATGGCAAAAAAACACATAGGAAAAGTATGAGTGCCATGTCAGTGACCAGAGGTTCTCCCCTTCCTGAGTTGCACCCCCCACAGAGATGGTATATATAATAAGAAGGTGTGGGGGAGTGTAAAGCCCCCCAAAAAGAGTAATTGCCATACATAGTCTAGTTGTATTGTGTGTGCCATTTTCAGTCAGCACCATTATAAAGTTGTTCTGTTAATGTGGGACTATGCTGACATGGTCCTACAGTGAAATAGTTGGCTCAGAACAGAGAGTACTAGCTGTCTGAGTGTTCCCTCAAGCTAGCTGTGCACTAATTAAGGCACAGTGCTGCTGTCAGCACTGTGCACATCCCTGACTCTGACTATGGAGATCTTTGCCATTTAGCTCAGTGGGACCCAACAAGACTGTGGCTACTGGATGCAAAAAAGGTCTGCCCATAGCCCAAAGATACTGTTGTTCTAATTTGTAACATCATGCATGTAAACGCGTTCAACATCGATAAATACTTGATTAGTTAGATAGGATATTTGCAGTTGCATTGTACTAACTGGCTTCAGTGACTTGCTACCTCTGCTATAAAAAAGCAGTGAAGCCAGCCCCATGGCACTGAGCGTTGAGGTGCTGGATGCCACACCTCATGCCATGCCGGCAACCTGGGTTTGGGGATGGACTCTGGCTATTGGGGGGTTGGCAGGGAAGGGAGAGGATTGAGTGTCTGGAGGACTGCTCCCCTCTCCTGGGGTGGGTAGCAGGGTGTTCACTACTCCTTAGCGATGCCTGGTTGTGGCAGGGTCTGCGTTACTGTCCTCTGGAGACACCCCCCCTTTCTAAGTCTGTTGCAAGAGCACAATGTTCCTTTCTCTGCCCCCCCCAACTCCTTTCTGTGTCCTTTTCGGGTTCCCCATTAGGTAGGCAGGCCACCTACCTAGTGTGCTTGCTGTCCCTATCCTTGTTTTCTTCTTCTACTCTCTCCGAGAACGGTCCCGATCCTGTTTCCCCCCTTCACGAACGTTCGCATACTCGCCTACGCGATCGTGCGCACATTTGACCTCACGAACGTGCGCACATTGCGGTAGCGAGTCGGTGTTTTGAAAACTCACTACGTCCCATTTTTAGGCTTGTAGGAATGAGGAGAAGTAGTATTTAAATAGAATAAGGCTGAAATGCCCTGGTACTCCTGTAATGAAGCCTCCACAGTGTAACAAGCAGCCTAGTGTTAAGAACAGTCTAAACCTCGCGTTTGCAGACGCTGAATGTTTTGGTAGGCAGACTGAAACACAGAAAAGCTAGCACTTCAGTGAAGAAAGCTTAATTATAGACTGACTGAAGACTCAGCCTACCTGTAGAGTGCATACTCTTGCAAAAGCCCACATCATAGTCCTGAGTAATGATAATAGTAGTCCATGCTAGTTTTGAGACCTGTGATAGTACAGGTTTCCACACAGTAATTGCACAGCTTCAGCCTGTAGAAATCCTGTAGTTATCCCTGCATTACTAATGTATGTTGCTGTCTCTGCTAAAATGATATAGAAATGTCATTTTCTATCTGAACTGAATTGATACAAGTTATAATGTCAGGTTTATGATTATTACCTGAAATCACTACTGTGGCCCTTTGTTCTCAGGACTCCACTCCAGCTTGGTCTCTGTTCATTTAAGAGCCGGACGGCCAAACTCTCCTTACATTTATACAGAGTCTAAGGGGGAGGAGTTCAGAGAGCATAGGAACAGCCCATGTATGTGAACCAGTTGAGTTTAAACCTCTTATTTTTACATTCCAGCCCTTCTATATGTTTATATTTTCACTGTTCAATTTTTGGAAATATTTTGTAATGATATCTACGTGTTTTACAAGTTTTTTTGTTCCCAGTTATATAAGAAGGGGAGTGGTTTTCTAGATCACATGTCCTCTTGATACTATAAAAATAGGCAAAAAGCTACCTAAAGTTAGTCTAGCCCAGGGGGTCAGCAGGGCGCTAGCCTATTCTAAGGAAAGTTGATTGCTCGCTCATTCTTTTGGACGTCTGCATTTTGTTACGTGGAAGAAGTATTCCTCCTTGCTTTATTTTATTTTTGTAATCGAACAGTTTGTTTGCTTTTATTTCTGTTTTTCGAATAAAACTGCTGCAGTATATTCCATCCACACTGGTGTCAGAGTCGTATATCCCACAATACTTCCACACTGGTGGATACCGGGGTACCATACATAGAGTGGTGCAGCTATGGGACAGCTCAGCAGTGGACGTCAGCACATCAGTGCACAGACGTCATATGTTATATCTGCACTCCTGGGAATCCACAAAGAAGAAAGCCTCAACTACAGGTATAGGTGACAGCACCCCCTAAAGCCCCATGCCACACACCCAATGTCAGGCTCGGCTCTCTGGCTCTCCCAATCCCTCTCCCAGTTAGCCCGGCGAACTGGATTATAGCTAGAGCAGCAGGGTGGATGACTGCCCTGTCTCAGAGGGCTCAAAGCCGGGGTGTCTCATCAGACCAAACTGAGGAGAGAGCATCTGTCCTCAATGTCCCAGAGCAGTTGGGCTTCAGACAGGGTGGTGAAGCACCGTAGGTGCAGGGTATGCCTGAGAGAGTTCCCTGGCAGGCAGAGATAAAAGAAGGTCTACAAAAAAAAAGCAGTGAGTCCAGTTTGTGTGCTTGTTTTGATTGTTGCTCATGTGCTTACATTTAGAGCTCGTTTGTGTTTCCTGATTATTCTTTACCCTATCTGTAACTACTTCTGCTGGACTACGTTAACCTCCTCCTTGGGACTGCCATGAAAACAAGATGCAGTATCTCATGGGGTTCGCTGTCTGCACTTTACCCTATCTGTAACTATTCCTGCTGGACTATGTTAACCTACTGACTGCAGCTATCTTCCTTGGGACTGCCATGAAAACAAGATGCAGTATCTCATGGGGTTCGCTGTATACACTTTACCCTATCTGTAACTATTCCTGTAGGACTATGTTAACCTACTGACTGCTACTATCCTCCTTGGGACTGCCATGAAAACAAGATGCAGTATCTCAAGGGGTTCACTGTGTGCACTTTACCCTATCTGTAACTATTCCTGTAGGACTATGTTAACCTACTGACTGCTACTATCCTCCTTGGGACTGCCATGAAAACAAGATGCAGTATCTCAAGGGGTCGCTGTGTGCACTTTACCCTATCTGTAACTATTCCTGTAGGACTATGTTAACCTACTGACCGCTGCTATCCTCCCTGGGACTGCCATGAAAACAAGATGCAGTATCTCAAGGGGTTCGCTGTGTGCACTTTACCCTATGTGTAACTATTCCTGTAGGACTATGTTAACCTGCTGACTGCTACTATCCTCCCTGGGACTTAAAAATAGGATTTAGGATTTTGTTTTTACTCTGGCTTTGGTAACTGTTTGCATTTAAAAAAAATTGATTTTTTTCCTCCCAGGAGAATCACACTTTTTTTTAATGCAGATAGTGATCACAGCCTGTCAATCAGAATACAACTGTGCTGTGTTGTGACTAGCTCTGGTGACTATGTGCATTATAAAATATGATTTTGTTTTTTTTACTTTGGAGATTCACATGTTTGTAGCACAGATAATCACCAGAGTCAGTAAGAATACATTTGCATTTTGTATTACTTGAAGGAGGGGTAGCTGCAGTTGTGTTGTATTCTGTCTGGCTGTGGTGACTATCTGCATTACAAAAATTGGATTTTTGACTTTCTTCTAAGAGGAGGGGAAGCTGCAGTTGTGTTGTATTCTATAGACTGTGGTGACTGTCTGCTTTTTAAAAATGTTTTTTTTTTTTACTTGGGGTAGCTGCAGCTGGATTGTATTCTGTCTCTGATGACTACCTGCAGTAAAAAATAAGATTTTATTTACTCAGGGGAAGGGGTAGCTACAGTTGTGTTGTGTTCTGTCTGACTTTGGTGACTGACTGCATTTAAAAAATGTGATTTTGCATTTTTTGTAATCAGGCAAGGGTAGCTGCAGATTGATATTTTACTCAGTCCTCTCTGATTACTTTCTGCATCTTGAAAATGTAATTTACATTTTTTTCTCTGCTGGGAATTGTCTATGTGGTTCTTAGTGATTTGCTTAGTCATCTTTTGTCCTGTTTCATTACTGTTTTTGGTTAGTATACCTTCCTGGCATGTTTTATTACCTGTTAACATACTGCCCTGTGACCAGGTTTTGACCAGTGAGAAGCCAGAATTGGTCAGACCCATTCTATGAATATCATTAGTAAAAAAAAATAGTTGAAATGTCCTGGAGGCAAAACAGCTCACTCATACCAGGAGGGTGCAGGACATAAAACGAACAGTCCCTAAAGCAAGCGAGTGTCAGCACACCTCAACTGGATCATACAAAAACTTTTATTACATAGTTTAAAAGGAACACCATCAGTGTAAAAAAATGGCAGGCAACTTCTACAAGCCACGAGCGGTTTCATACACAGTACATCCTGAGGGGATGGTTCCAAAGTAAGGGTCATAGTTTATGTTTATACATGAAGTCATTTAAAGAGACAGTGTAGCACAGCCAACATTACAGTGCATTCTCTCAATGGTAAAGCAAAGCTCATCAGCTCCACAAGGTTTTAAAGTGCAAAATAGCTGTGGTCACATTTCAATCACTAGTAGTGTGTAAACAGTATTATTGTGTCTAACCTATCCCAAACCTATAGAACCTACAATTAAAAAATGTTTATTATACAATGGCAAGAAAATTTCCTGGACTCTGATTGGTCAGTGTGTGCCTGAGACAGTGATGATATTACACAATAACATCACTGTGTTGATTTTACTGAGCTTGAGCTTTTTTTTCCAAAAACAAAGATATACTGCTTACTAAAAATCTACTAAAAACATTTTTAATTTTGTTTTGTATAACATCGAGCCATTGTATAATTGCAATAAGGTTTCACAGGTGTTATATGAGACACTCCTGGGTGGTGGAAGCACTCTGCTTCACCGTGCTTCAACCCACCCCAGGAGTGACGTTATTACACGATAACACATACCTTGTCTTGCCTTATTGCTTAAATACTACTCGGGGTCAACCTAATGTAACTTTAAAGATTAAAAGCACAGTTGGCTAATACATCTAAGCATTATTACAACATCACAATTAGCAAAAGTCAGAAAAGTAAATCGTGTTATATTCTAGCTAACATTTGTCAGGGGGTGCTGTACTGGAGTTTGACACGGCATCCATCCAGTCTTGAGTACAACATTTATATCCTTAGCCAAGGGTCCCTTACAGGAGGCAGGCATGGCCATCCTTTCCAGTTTTGTAAAATAAGAAGCAAGGCTGTTAACAATGATGTATAAGTGCAGAAGAACAAAGAATCACATTATGAACTAAGCAAGACAAAAAATCAACAAAGAAATCACATTATGAACTAAGCAAGACAAAAAATCAACAAATAAATCACATTATGAACTAAGCAAGACAAAAGATCAACAAAGAAATCACATTATGAACTAAGCAAGGCAAAAACTTTAAGGGTAAGCTATATGTCATTTCTACACATATGTATACACCTTTTACACTTAGAAGGGAACACTTCCTATTGAATTGTGTGGAGCTTGCTCTCACAAAAATATTTCATGTTTCATGACTCTTTCTGCCTGCAACTCAAGGGAACGGCAATGGGGGCAAGGTTTGCCCCCAAATTATGCCAGTCTCTCGCTGGGACTTTGGAAGAAAAAAATAGTCTGACAGCCAGACCAGTCCTTTCTATAATAAGATTGATCTCTGGCATTGTCATAGATGGACAATATATTTCTGATGTGGCGTGGCATGAGGGATGCACTTAAAAATTTTGTAAGGTACTTGGAGGACAGAAATCCAGATTTAAAATGTGTGGCACAGTGTGATTTTGGCTCTGTCTCCTTTTTGGATCTGACAATATATAAGGAAACAGGTGACTCATTGAGGATGGACCTGTTTTAGAAAGGAGACGGATCCCAGTTCGCTACTGTTGGCATCCAGTTGTCATCCACACCACATGATCAGAAACCTTCCCAAAGCCCGATTATTAAGAGTTCACAGGAACTGCAGTAATGATGGTGATTTCATGATTACTGGGCAGGCTAAGTGTACCAGATCTGAGGAATGGGGGTACCCCAAGCAGACTGTAAATAAGGCACTGCACGAAGTATTCAAAACAGATAGAGTCTGTTAACTGACAGAATGTCCCGACAGAGTAAGCCCAGGATGACTTTTGTAGCAAAATATTCTAGGCACTGTAAAGAAATACAGAATTGTATTCTAACTATAATATTCTGACAGAGGAACCTTTGCTTAAAGAAGTCACACAGCAGAAACCAAGGATGGTCTTTAGAAGGGGGCCAACCTCCATCATAAACTTGCACATACTGGCACATACCCATGAGTCCTGACCCAGAGTCCACAGAGGGGAGTAGAAATCCACACTTGCCTGCTGGTACCTCCCTCTGTGGCAACTGTAAATTTTGTAGTGCCATTTAAAAAAAAAATTTTTTTTTTTACTTTCTTTATCCTCCTGTGGCAGGTCCACCATCTTCGTCCACCAACCTGCCAGACTCTGGGTCTTTCAGGGGCTTGTAGCACCATGTGCGCCTCGGCAGATCCCTAGAGCTGGTCTGGAGGCATCATCCTTGGTGGCCCCCACGCTTTCCTCCATTTTCTCCCTGTGAGCTACTCCCTAGACCCCCGGAAGTCGTAGCGCATGCATATGGAGGCGCACATGCACACCACAGCTTCAGATGGGGTCTCCCTCCATCCCCCCCGATCGGCCTAGTGCCAAAGGTCCTCGGAGGGATGTTACTTCTCCGGCCTCCACCAGAGGGTGGTCAAGCTCTGAGGGTACCTGCTACCCCTACCCAAGGTAGAGGGCCACCAGCAGGCAGCCTGCTCTAGTCCTCTCCCTCACCCCTGGCTGACCTCCAATGACCCAGGCTCATTCCCGAACCTGGGTCGCCGGCATGGCGCGAGGTGTGGCATCCAGCGCCTCAACCCTCAGCACCACTGGGCCGGCCTGTACTGCCATTCTGAAGTCTAGTACCTTCACTAGCTGAAATAGCAATCAGAATTATGAAGTCAGAGATTTTCTGACATGTGTAACAGAGAATGAGGCATACCTGGCTACCAGTCAGTGTGTGGGGCTTCCTATGTGGGAAAGACCACTAGGTCTTTAAAATCCAGAACTGGTGAACATTTGATGTGTATAGATAACAATGACAAAAGTGGTGCATTAGCCATCCACTGCAGGGAAACCAAACTTAGGCATATAGGCCACACACTTTTAAGTTCTGCGGTTTAGAAAAAGTCAGTCTGGGTCTAAAGGGTGTCAACCTTGAATACAAACTGAAGCAGAGAGAGTCATTTTGGATTTTTACATTGGGTACTTTAGCACCACTAGGCCTTAATGATAAGATAGAGTTAATGCCATGTATATACAAAAATACCACCAACAGCCTAATCTGGTTCATGGTCAGTTGGCATTCATCTGTATCCCCTTCCCGAGGTCGTGCCTGAAAATAGGCTGAATTTGCCTAGTGCACTTACCCGGTCAATAAAAACTAACTAGCTAACTAAATAAATAAATAAAAAGTGCTCACTTCCAACTTCAGTCTGTATGACCCACTTCCACTAAAGGAGGGAGTACCACAAGGGTCTATATTGGACCCCCTCCTCTTCTCCCTGTTCACGAATGACCTAAGTGGCTACTGTGGGGGTAGCTCAGTTGTCCAGTATGCTGACAACGCCGTCATATACCAATCCCTGGACAACCTGGTAGACTAGGGCCCCCCTCTCCAAGCTGACTTTATGAGGCTGGAGACCTGGCTAATGGAGAATAGAATGGTCCTTAATACAAGCAAAACTAAGGCCATGCTGTTTGGACCAAGATCCTTAGGCCAAGACAGAGCTGAGTCACTACAACTCACTTCTGTCTCTGGCAACTGTATTGAAGTGGTGGCATCCCTAAAATACTTAGGCCTAATGCTGGACCAAAGTCTCACCCTAAAGAATCACATTGACCAAGTAACCAAAACCATTCCCAGTAAATTTGGAACCCTCTACCGCCTTAAGGACCAGCTGATCCCTGAAGCCAGGATCACCATCGCCACCAGCATCCTCCTCCCCACCCTGACCTATACTGCTCCAGTCATGCAGGACATGGCCAAATTTGAGATCAATAGACTGCAAGTCCTGCATAACAAGGTGGCTCACTTTGCCACACAGGCTCATACCAGAAGCCATCACTGTGACGCCTTAGCACTTCTAAACTGGCGTACACTGGACTGTTGCCTCCAGTACTCCCTGCTCTGCCATGTATACAAGCTACTCAGCCTTTCCTCCGCAACCAACCTCACTGAGCTTAGTGCCTTCAAACACTGCAGGCAGAACCTCTGTTCCTCAGGTCGAATCCTGCTAGAACAACCCAGAGTGAGGACCAAGGTGAGTGGCAAGTCCTTCTTATTACTATGGAACAAACTCCCACCCTTGGTACAGGAAGCCCCTTCCATCAAAACTTTCTGCACAAGATTCAAGGCCCATATGCTGGATGTCAGTATATGCCATTGCCACCTGAGCTAACCCTCTCCTTACTCCGATACCACACACCATCCACAACTTCACTTATAAATGGTTTTGCTCATCTCTGTATCTAATTTCTATCCTTGGCTCTGTATCCTTAAGTACTACTATCTCTAAAAGTATGTACAGTTCCACCATTTCTGTTACTACTATGTATGCCTCAAAAACATGTACTAAGTCACTGCCTTGCAAAGTTATGAATGTCTTACTCTGTATCATTACCCAGGTCGCCCTAGAAAAAGGGACCTCCGGGGCTCAGTGGGCTGTGATGCAGTGTCTCTTTAAATCATTTCATGTATAAACATGAACCATGACCCTTACTTTGGACCCCCCCCCGAGGATGTACTGTGTATGAGACCAGTTGGGATTCCTAGAGTTTGCCAGCCATTTTTTACAGTGATGGTGTTCCTTTTAAACTATTTAATAAAAGCTTGTAAGTGAACAAGCTGAGGTGTGTTGATGCTTGTTGTACAAATTGAAATGTTGCAGAAATAATTATTTAATCCAAATTATTTTATAATGGGAATGTTTAAAAAACACATTTCTGAGGTAAAATCTCATCAAACTTGATGGAAGGAAGAACTGACACATTTGTTTCTTTATTGTAAGAAAATACTTTGTTTCCTTAATGTAAGAAAATACTAATTTACTATTTTTAGTCCACAGGAAATTGAATCACAGCGAGACTGGGAGCCAGCAATTACTGCCTGAGAATGGCCAGTTGAATCACACAACAGAGAAACACCATCAGTATCCCCAGTGCAGGAAGAGTTGCAATGATCCACAACTCATCACTGTACAACAGGTTCATGAAGGAGAGGTGCAACTTAAATATATCAAATATCAAGGGAGTGTAAGCAAGCTAAATGTAGTTAAATGTACTGACAATAGTTTTACTGGGCAGCATGAAACCATAACAAACCAAATTCACAAGAAACCATATACATGTGCTCAATGTGATAGTTTTGACCAGAAATGTATCCTGATAAAACATAAGCAAATTCACTCTAGAGAGAGACCATATACATGTGCTGGATGTGACAAGAGTTTTAGCAGTAAGAGTACCCTAATAAAACATCAGCGAATTCACTCTGGAGACAGACCATATAAATGTGCTGAATGCAACAAGAGTTTTAGTGAGAAGCATAATATGTTAATACATCAGCAAGCTCACACTGGAGGGAGACCATTTAAATGTGCTGAGTGCGACAAAAGTTTTGGTCGGAAGAGTAATCTTACAATACATCAGCAAATTCACTCTGGAGAGAGACGATATAAATGCGCTGAATGTGACAACAGTTTTCGCCATAAGCTTAGTCTGATAATTCATCAGCAAACACACTCTGGAGAGAGTAAATATAAATGTGATGAATGCAGTAAGAGCTTTGCCCAGAAGTGTAGCTTAATAACACATCAGCAAATTCACGCTGGAGAGAGACCATATAAATGTGCTGAATGTGACATGAGTTATGTTCACAGGGGTAACCTTTTAAAGCATCAGCGAAGTCACTCTGGAGAGAGGCCATATAAATGTGTTGAATGTGACAAGAGTTTTGTCGATAAACATAGTCTGATAATACATCAGCGAACTCACTCTGGAGAAAGACCATATAAATGTACTGAGTGCGACAAGAGTTTTGGCCAGAAGTGTAACTTGATAATACATCAGCGAATTCACTCTGGAGAGAGACCATATAAATGTGCAGAATGTGACAAGAGTTTTAGCCACAAGGGTAACCTTATAATACATCAGCAAATTCACTCTGGAGAGAGACCATATAAATGTTCTGAATGTGACAACAGTTTTCGCCATAAGCTTAGTCTGATAATTCATCAGCGAACTCATTCTGGAGAGAGTCCATATAAATGTGCTGATTGCAACAAGAGTTTTGGCAGGAAAAGTGACTTGACAAGACATCAGCGAATTCACTCTGGAGACAGACCATATAAATGTGCTGAATGTGACAAGAGTTTTGTCCTCAAAGGTAACCTTGTAAGACATCAGCAAATTCACTCTAAAGAGAGACCAGGTCAACCAAGACCTGACTCATAAATAGTTATAAAGAGGAGAATTTAAGTGATGAGATGAGAGATTGATAATGACTGTGGCAAGATATGCCCTGCCAGAAAGATGGGCAGATATGTGGTGTTATATTTTGTATATGTACATACCACAGGAGGGACAGTGTTAAAGACCTCATGGGATGGTGAGAGAGATTGGATTTTTAAAGGGGAACTCTCATCAACAGTGTTTCTTAATGTCTGAAAGTCAATTCCGGGTCAACAAAATTAAATAAATAAAAAGCTAATTTGAGTGAGCCATTGTATTTATGTGTGAGACTTTGCAGTCCAGAGTTATTCATATGTAAATCAGCCTGTAATTAAGGGCTGGGGACAGTCCTGTGTTTTAGGCTCCTGATAGGAAATGATGTCGTTGAGGAACTTGGCCCTCCATTTACTGTATGTTGAACAGGAAATCTTCTGTTTTATTAAGTGTGTTTTAAGGTGTTATTACATCACTTTCTACATTTTTTTATTTTATTTATTTATTTAGTGATTCGGAAAAGACCTTTGAGTGCAAGCTCTTTTGCAAAGGTTCCACATCATAGATTGCAAAACAAAGAACAATATGAGAAAGCAAAGGTACAGCACATATCACATTAAACTGTTCTGCCAATGAGTTGGTTTAGCATTGATTTTTACAGTTGGAAATGCACTGGCATCTCATACTGCATTGTTTTCCATCATTTAATCAGCTCAACAGCAGTGTTTTTAAAATGTTTTTGCTACTTAGTTGCCATGCACCTGAAGCCCAATCACAGTGCAATGCAAAACTCAGTTGTAACTCTTAAGAACCAATTTGTGCAAAGTTTTGTACTTAATCCAGCAACACTTAATGCAACTCGGTCACAAATGCTAAAGCAACTCATTGGCGGAACAGTTTTAATGTGACTTGTACTGTACACTACAATGAATGATACAGCTTGGATTCAGAACTTACAGAATAACTCAAAACATAGGTACAAGTGAAAATAAAAATAAAAACACTTTATAAGGGTGAGGGGAATAAGCAGCCACAGAGTGCCTTGTCAGTAATTCAGAGGGACGGGGATAGCTGGCAGTGGGGTGAAGAAAGGAGGTATGAGAGAGAGAGGTATGTAATGCGGTGGAGGTGACATGGGGGGGAAGAAGGGCGATAAGGTATAGGGATAAATGGTGGGGTGAAGGGAGGCTGAGTGGAGAAGACATGCTAAAGTAAATGGTGGTGTGTGAGGGGCATGATCAGGCAGTCTGCATTAGTAGTGACTGTTAGGGAAACTCATGGGACTATGAGTTGGAGGAGGGGGGAGGGTGGGGTGGTGGGTGCTGAAGTAGCATGATGCAGACTGATTGCTGAGGCAAGTCATGAGAAGGGACAGAGGGAGGGGGTACCTTGAGGCCTGCCTAGTGCTTGCTGGGGGGCAGAGCGCAGGTGTGGCTGGACTCAGGGGCAGGTGCACTTAGAGAGTGTTATTAGGTGCTGTTTGAGGTCAGTTTTTATTTTGTGCCAGACAATGGGTGGCCAAGAGGTGCCCAGGGAGTACATTCATCCACAGCGGGGCCAGGAAAGCAAATGCACGTTGCCAAAGTGAGGTGCGACTGAAGGGGATAGCCAAGGCCCCTCTAGTCCTCCCTCTGGTGACCTGTAATGAGTTGGCCGCCTTGATCAAATTGCCTACACAAGGTGGTGTTTTACCCAGTAGAGCCTTCTTCTCTAGAATGCAAGTCTGGAATTTGACCCTGTTTCTTAATGACAGCCAGTTTGCATGTTTGTACAGAGTACAGGTGTGAGTGCCTTGCTCAGAATCCAGGGTGAGTCTGCAGGCTTTGTTGAGTGCAGTCTGAACCCTTTTGAGCTCTGTATCAGTTGCTGCCCCATAGACCACTAGTCCATAGTCAGTAGTAGATATAATTGAACTGTGGACTGAGAGGCGGAGGGCCCCCGGAGAGAGGTGTTGCCTGTGCCTGTACAGAACACCAGTCTTGGTATTGACTATCTTGACCAAAGAATTAACATGGTGCACAAATGTGAGGGTATCATCTATTATGACCCCCAGATACTTGAACAAGTGAACTTGTTCCAGCGGCTCAATGCATGAGTTGGAGATGATGAGAGGTTGGTGCTTATTTTTGTTGTGTGGGCTGAACATAAGCATGGCCTTGGTCTTCTTGTAGTTTAGTAGCAACTTATGACTACAGAACCATTCCTCGAGTTTGGAGAAGGAGTTCTGCAGCTCAGATCGTAGGGCAGCCTGAGACGTGCTGCTACTCAGAAGCACAGCATCGTCTGCATACAGTATGAGTTTGGTTTCACAGGCTGTGGGAAGGTCATTTAAGAAGAGACTGAAGAGTAGGGGCCTCAGTATTGATCCCTGGGGTACCCCAATGATACCTCTCTTGTGCTGGATACTGTTTGCCTTTTGACACATTGATTTCTCCATAACAGGTAGTCTTGGAACCAGCAAAGGGCATTGGGCACCACACCCATGTTTTGCAGTTGGGTCAGTAACAGGGGGTGGTTGACTGAGACAAAGGATTTGGTGAGGTCATTAAAGGCAGACCCCACCAGTTTGCCTTCATCCAAGGCCTTATGTGCATAGTTCATGTAGTCCAGCAGGGCAGTGGTGGTACTGAGATTTTGTCTGAAGCTATGCTGGTTGGGGCATAGTAGATTATACTTATTTAGGTAGTCAATGAGTTGACCCACAACAATCTTTTCCAGGCCTTGAACAGGGGGGAGAGGATCGAGATAGGTCTGTAGTTGGCTACCAGAGACTTGTCACCTCCTTTATGCACTGGCATAATTAGTGCCTGCTTCTAAACCACCTGGAATTGGGCCAGGGCCAGGGACTTATTGTACAGCATGGTAATGAGTGCTTTAAGAATGTCCAGGGTAAAGGATAGAAGTTTCGTGTCTATCTCATCACTACCCAGTCTGGTCTTACCTAGTATTTTCTTGACTATAGTAAGGTCCTCCTTCACTGTCACCCTATTAAAGTAGAAGGTCGGGTGAGAACACTCGGTAGATAAGTCGTTAGAGTGGTTTAAATCAGGTTGAAAATAGGCAGGTGGTTGCACTGGAGTAAGATCAGTGAAGGCCTTATTGAAGGCTTCTGCAATAGCTAGAGGGTCTGTAGTGGGGGTGTTACTGATACTGAGCAGCTGAGGGTGCTTCTTGTCATCCTTTCCAAGGATGCTTTTGATCTTTTCCCATCACCCCATGAATTACAAAGTTGGGCCTTATGATAGTTGGCTTTGTTGAGCCGGATTAGCTTGTTACAGCGGTTTCTGGTTGTTCTGTAGTACTGGTAGTCATGCTTGCTACCTGTGTTTCTGGCCTTCTCCCAGAGAATGTCCCTTTCTTTCAGGTGGGAGAGGAGATCCCCATCAATCCAGCCATTTGCCTGCCCCCAAATTTTTCATTTGGTGAGCGGGGCATAGATGTCACAGGTGGAGCTAAAGCCCTTAATGAAGTAACTGAGGGCCTGATCAAGGAAAGGCGCAAGGTCGATAGGAGTCCAGTCATGCAGGGCAAGGGCTGATTTGAGGGCTCCAAGTTTACCCTTCCTCAAGACCCTGCTTTCAATGAGGATGGGTGGGCTTTTGGTAAATTTATTAGACCACAGGAAGGTGATTGGGGAGTGGTCACTTAGCGTGTCTGGGAGAACCTCGATCTCAGAGATCCGGGATGGTGAGCTTGCTAGGATCTAGTCAAGGAGGGTATGGTTTCCTGTCTTATAGTTCTGCCTGGTGGGGCAGGTGACTAGTTGTGTCAGATTGGAGGTGGCTATCAGATCCTTGAAAGGGGCAGCCTCCTTTCCATCTCAATTTATGTTAAAGTCCCCGGTAATGACAAACTCTATCCCCTTTGGAAGGGTGCTGATAATGTCCATAATTGTGGGAAAGCCTGCTGTGGCTTTCTTGGGGGGTAGGTAGATTGTGGCAAGGATAAGAGTTTTGCCATTCTGACTGACCTGTGCCTTTATCACTATTATCTCATGGTCCTCAGCCACCCTGTTTCTAGGGAGGACGGTGCACTGCAGAGAGCCCCTGGTATAGATGAGGCGTCCCACACCTCTCTTGCCTATTCTATCAATCCTGTGTGCTTGGAAGCCTTTGAGGGCAACTTTGCTATCTTTAATCCTACTGGTCAACCAAGTCTTGGTTAGGCAGAGGATGTCAGGGGTATGGAGGGCCATCCATGCCTGAAGTTAGTCAAATTTTGCGGTTAAACTGCAGATGTTCAGTGAGGCTATTTTTTAGTCCTTTAACCTTATGAACACCAGGGCCCCTTGAAGTGAGTGGGCCTGAGTTTGAGTGAATGTTGCCAGAGAGGAGCAGGAGCATAAAGATGACCTTTCTGGAAGAAAGGGTAATGCTAAATTGGCTCCTACATTCCACCGCCAAGGCTTCAGATGATTCAGGTGGTTGGACACTGGTTTAATTATTAGGGTATAGCTAACCATTGCTACCCCTATGTGAGGGGAGGGCATGTGGCCACCCATGTTTGAAGGGTAAGGCCGAGTGAGTCGCTGACCACAGCCAAATAAGGCAGTTTCTGAAGGTGTGTTTGACAGCCAAGCACTACCCAGTAGTGGTTCAGAGGGGGGTTAGCAGTGGCCCAGCTAGGCATCTGGTGCCAGCTGTACCAAGCCAGGTAGCAAGGAGCAGAAGTAGATAGCACCCTTTGATAGGGGACGTGGCAGCTTGATTCTGTCGTCAAGCCTGATACACTGGTGCCAAAGAGAGGCTGTCCAGTTAATCACTGTACTTGGTGATTTTAGAGAGCGCTAGAAGGAGGAGTTACACTAGATAGGGAAAGTGCTTCTCAAGAGACAGTGATGCTGTCACTCAAAGCTTGAGCAGCTGGTTGGCAGTAGCCTGTAGGAGTGAGCTAGAAAGCCAGGGCAGGGTTTAAGTGTATTTAAACAGGACCGGGGGTGGGTGGGCTGAAAAATCAGGCAGCTAGGGCTGCCTTCCTGGAGGTAATCAGTCCCTGAGGGCAAGTCCATACCTGAGCTTCTGTGAGGGGCTGGTAGCTTCAGACCTGGACTGCAGATGGCAGTCAGGCAGGTCGGGTTTGTCAGAGAACCAGACTACCTGAAAAGAGAAGGACAGAGGGAAATTAAGTAAGAGAGGTGGGGGTGGGGCTGCTTGTGGAGCTAAAAGGAAATGCAAAATGGTTTAAACGGGGGGGTTGCAGACCAAAATGTTAGGCAGGGTGCCACAAAGTCTGAGAGAGCAAGAAAAGGGCTATTTAAAACACAATACCAGAGTCAAAAGGTGAGAGGCCACTACTGGATCTTATGAGGGAACTACAGGCAGTTAGATTAAATCAGCAAACTTGAACTTTAAAATGCTAGCAAGACAGTATTAACAGAAATCATAATCCAGTAAAATATAATTCAAGCATTAATGGTGCAGAGCTATATGGAGACAACTGGAGTGCTCCTGGGGCTACCTGCAGACAGTGGGTCACAGCAGTAACAGACTCTGGATTTAAACCCAGAGACAACAGTCTTCATGTAAAAAAGAAAAATCAGGCAGCTAGGGCTTCCTTCCTGGAGGTAATCAGTCCCTGAGGGCAAGTCCATACCTGAGCTTCTGGGAGGGCTAGTGGCTTCAGACCTGGACTGCGGATAGCAGTCTGGCAGGTTGGGTTCATCAAAGAACTATGGCTGTGGCTCTAAGGCTACCTGCAAAGAGAAGGACAGAGGGGAATTAAATGAGAGGTAGGGGGTGGGGCTGCTCTTTGAGCTAAAAAGAAATGCAGAATGGCTTAAACTGAGGGGTGTTGCAGACCAAAATGTTAAGCAAGGTGTCACAAAGTCTGAGAGAGCAAGAACAGGGCTATTTAAAACACAATGCCAGAGTAAAAAGGGGGAGGGGGTTCAAGGTCTGAACTGAGGTCGCTACTGGGTGTTATGAGGGAACACTCTGCAGGAACTTAGATAAAATCAGCAAACTTGAACTTTAAAATGCTAGCAAGACAGCATTAACAGAACTCATAATCCAGTAAAATATAATTCAAGCATTAACAGTGCAGACCTATATGGAGCCAGTCGGAGTGCTCCTGGGGCTAACTGCAGCCAGTGGGTCACAGCAGTAACAGACTCTGGATTTAAACCCAGAGACAACTGTCCTCATGTAAAAAAGAAAAATCAGGCAGCTAGGGCTCCCTTCCTGGAGGTAATCAGTCCCTGAGGGCAAGTCCGTACCTGAGCTTCTGTGAGGGGCTGGTGGCTTCAGACCTGGACTGTGGATGGCAGTCTGGCAGGTCGGAGTCATCAAAGAACCACGGCTATGGTATTTATAATTATTGTTTTTCTTTTATTTATTATAAATAGAATAATAGATAAGTGTGTATTACAAGGTGGTAATACCATTGAGAGGTTTAGGGGACATGGAACCTCGAGAGGTCGTAAAGTCCCCCAAACCTTGTGATTGTATTACTGCCTTATAAAACACTTATCTTTCTGTTATTTGTTGTAATATATGGATCCATTGATAATACTACAGTTTGAGATGCCCTTTGAACTGTAGTGTTATCAGCAAAAAACAATAGTATTATCACTTTTCAGGATAGTATTATTGAGAGTAGTGATGTATTACTGGGACAGTTTTGTATAACTTAGTACAGTATTATTGAGGCTTATCCATATATTATAATTCAGAAACAACCTTTGAGTACAAACTGTTTTACAAAGGTTCCACATCATAGATACAGGACAGGCAATACACTAAGACAATAACTTGACAGAATTAAAAGTGTTACAATCAGGTTAAAATGCAGGTACAATGGATCAGTAAACAACATATAACAGTAAGTGTTACAGCAGTAGTTAGCAACGTTGCAGCCCCTATAGGCCTTGTCAGGGATAATAGTTGATCCAGGAGAGAGATAAGGTAATGAAAGGTAGGGGGGAGGAGAGGGAGAGCTGTAGGTTGAGCCTGGGGGGAGTACACAAAACCAAGGAGTAGGGGGAGCAAGAAGAGTGAACAAGGTAGGAGTGATGTGCCGAGGGTTTGCTGAGATCAGATGAGTGGGGGAGGGGTAGAACAGGTTGGCACTGGTGGGGGAAAAGGGTAGGAAGATAGGAGAAGAAGAGAGGAGAAAAATAGCAGATGAGGAGAGGAGAGATGTCAGCAAGTTGATCCAAGTTGAGGTGGAGGAGAGGGGTGACAGCAAGGGGGGTTGATGGGAATGGAAGCAAGAGGGGGGACTGACTCAGTTCATGCAGTCACAAGTGCTCAAGCTCATAAGATGTAGCTTTATATCTGCTTTAAAGGCTCTCAAGTTAGTTATACTGTGAGTAATTGCTGGGATCTCATTGAGTCAGAGTGGTGCTCGATATGAGGAGTAGTGTTGTCCCTGAGCAGTCCTGTGGTATGGGACACTGAGTTGAGACAATGCTACCTTTAATAGGTCCAAGTTACATGGTGGGGTCAGGGAGAGCAAGGCCTTTCTCCCCAGGAGGCAAGTTTGGTACCTAATCCTGTTGCTGAGTTTGAGAAGGTTAGCCTGCTCATACAGGGTGCAGGTATGAGTGAGACGATCAGCATTAAGCAGTAGTCTACAAGCTTTGTTCAGGGTAATAATAATCCTTTTAAGAGCAGTATCCGTGGTTGCACCATAGACAGCCAAGCCGGGATCAACTGTGGATAGTATGGAGCTGGAGACCGAGATCCTGAGGGCATTAGGTGTTAGGTTTTGTATGTGCATTGAAACTAGTGAGTTATCACCTTTACATTTCAAACTGTTAGTAAAAATAATCCATCTTTAGGATTGTTTTAACCTGTAGGCTATACTGTCAGCTGATCATTAAAAACTACGCATCTCAAGGCTGACTCTGTCGTGTCAACAGGCATTGGGGCACCATACTGAATCAGGATGTCTAAACCCTGGCTGTGTTCATCTCAGCACGGATTTCTGGGACAGCCACAGCACCGACTTCTGTCTTATTCCATTCTCTCTCTTACAATTTTGGATGTGAGCTCAGGTCTACAAGATGCAAATGTGGCTACTTACCTACTGGCCTGGCATCATGGGACCAGCCTTGAAATGTGTAGTTTTTGATTAACAGCTGGTAGCATAGCCTAGAGGTTAAAGCAAAGAGCTGTGAACAAGCTTTGTTCATCCAGCAGAATGGGGTTTGATTCCTACATGCTCTACTTGTATAGTGTGTGACGTGAGCAAGTCACGTATTCTCCCTGTGGTCCCAAAACACACCCATAAACAAACTGTGCTGTAGTTGTGTGCCTTTCCCAGACAGAGATAGTGAAAACAATCTGAACATGTTGACTTGAAAAAAAATTAGGATACAGTTGTTTATTAACTGCAAAAACAAATAGACGGACAACATTGTTAATCAATCATCAATCAATCAATCATTCTTTATTTCTAAAAGGTGTCTTTCTAGAACCAAGGTGCCTGTACAACTAATTAAAACACATCAATAAAACACATTAAAACATGCATAACCTGAAATGCATTATTACAAGAGTATTTTACTTTTCTTGATACAGTTAAAAATATAACAGTTTCTTACTGAAATACTTTGGATGGAATGGAATTTTCTACCATAAAGGAAACAAATGAATCTGGTTGATCCTGCCGTTCAAGCATGTCTTGCATGCTGCAGCTGTGCCAGTGGACTGCAGTTTTCCAGAATGCCATTCCCATTGTAATGTAGAAAAGAGAAAAAAAGGAAGAGACAGGCTGTGTGTGTGTGCAGTGCATGTGTGTGTGTGTCTATCTCTGAGAGAATGCTGCACTAACTGAACTGTGCTGAAAGGGAAAAGTTGTCACCATTAATTAAAATAATATATGGGTGAGTGGGTGAAAATAACAGAATTTTGCACACACTGTTGGTGTGGGATGTTTTTATACACCCCTTGAACTGTGCCCTTGGGGTTAATGTAGCGTCTCATACCTTGTGTGTAGGTGTGTAAAATTCTGGTTACACACAACCACTCATATATTATTCTGTATTTTAATAATGCAGTGCAGATTATGCCTGTTTCACCAATGTTGTCCATCTATGTGTTTTTGCAATTAATAAACTATTAATGGTGTCCCATTTTTTTTTCTTTTCAAGTCAAATCTGGATAGAAAAAGCATAATATTTTCAGAATCATAACACATGCTCAGATAGTTTTTACTGTCTCTGTTCAGGAAAGACACACAACTACAGCTTATTTCTGGGTGTGTTTTGGGACCACAGGGCGGTTAAGTGATTTGTTCTGGTCACACAATGTACAAGAAGAGCATGTTGGAATAAAAACCCATTCTGCTGGATGAAAGAAGATTGTTCACTGCCCTTGGTTTTAACCTCTAGGATGTACTGCTAGTTGTAAATTAAAAATAACACATTTCAAGGCTGGCCCCATGATGCCAGGCCAGAGGTAAGTAGCAACATTTGCATCTTGTAGACCTGAGTTCACACCCAAAAGTATGAGAGAGGCAATTGAATAAGAGGTTGGTGCTGTGGCAGCCCCAGAAATCTGTACT
Source organism: Neoceratodus forsteri (assembly GCA_016271365.2). Lineage (NCBI taxonomy): Eukaryota > Metazoa > Chordata > Ceratodontiformes > Ceratodontidae > Neoceratodus > Neoceratodus forsteri. Next base: position 1,469,817,102 of record CM057459.1, read on the forward strand.
GACATAAACACAGCCAGGGTTTAGAAATCCTGATATGGGGCCCCAATACTTGTTGACATCACAGAGCCATCCTTGAGATGTGTGTAATTTTTAATGATCAGCTGGCAGTATAGCCTAGATGGTAAAGCAATCCTAAAGATGGATTACTACTACTAACAGTTTGAAATGTAAAGGTGATAACTTACTAGTTTCAATGTACATACAAAACAATTATTGTCAATGTAGAAAGTGTTATAACACCTTAAAACACATTTAATAAAACAGATGATTTCATATTTAACCTACAGTAAATGGAGGGCCAAGTTCCTCAGTGACATCATTTCCTGTCAGGAGCCTAAAACATATGGCTGCCCCAGCCCTTAATTACAGGCTGATTTACATATGAATAACTCTGGACTGCAAAGTCTCACACATAAATACAATGGCTCAATCAAATTGGCTTTTTATGGACTTTCAGACGTCAATAAACATTGTTGGTGACAGTCCCCCTTTAAATGTTTTGATATTTCTCTGACCTGAGAGGAACCAACTTGCTTGCTGGGAAACTGATACTTACTTGTCAAAGGCTTTGGGTTTAGAGGATCAAAGATCATTTTCATGGTTACCTAACCCAGGGAAGCCAAGGTAATAAAATGCTTAAGGGTATGGAGAAAAGCTATTCCCTTTTGTAAAGTTCAAGGACTATGATGTTTTAACAAGGAAAGATCCTTCTAACAGGCCTGTGTGAGGTAATAGAAAAAGAAACGCATCTTTATATCATACCCATGTGAGACTGCAAACCCTAGGTTAACTATGAGAATCTGACATCAAAGATAATCAGGACAATAAGATTTTTGGGAAGCGTAATAGTGCCATCAACTGGCCTACATATTGTGGGATGTTCACTCACTTCTTCAAGAGTGACAGAGAAGTATAAATAGCCCCTGATCAGGGCATTTGACACACAGCAAACCTATTGTAACCCAGTGTGGCTACAAGGACTTTGAACATCTTCATATTTAAGGTAGAGACTTAGATAACCATTTTAATGCATTTATTCTGTGTATTTCTCCTATTCTGTTTCTTATACTGTAACCTAAATTAGTATATGTTTTGTTTTACTTGTAACTGCATTTATTTGAGTATTTTAGTAAACACTTGTGCTTTCCTAAAGCAATTCTGCTTGTATGTTTCCTTATATTGTGTGTGTGACTGTAGAAGGGTTATTAATAACTGTTAATCGCTTAAAAGAGTCCCCAATAGCAATCAGATTGAAAAAAAGTCTGTGAAAGGGGATATGAAAGGATAGAGAGAATACCAGAGCCTCATACGTGTCTGCAGGGATTGTGAACTAGGCTTTTGCATGTCCTGTACGGTGAAGGCCAGATCAGGTTTTTACACTGCTACCCTGAAGAGGGTGTGACAACCTGGGTCTTCAGCCTGTGTGTAATAGCCAAAAAAGGTTTGTATTTGGCCATAAGACTCGAGACTGGTAGTGTGCCTTGATCCAAAGTAAATAGGAGGGTGTCCCTGTCCCCCCAGAGCATGGATTGCATTTAGGAGAGGGCACTGTGAACTCTGTGAACCTTGACCTTCAGGAGTGGGTTTGTGACAATGGCAATCCAAGATAGTGGACTATGCACAAGATGGTTCACAAACTCCATAGGGAAAAAAAAAACCAGAGAAATGGACACGTGCAGATTCTGTAGTACAGAATTAGAAACAGCTGTTCTTCTTGTAACTGGCCATGAAATACTCATGGCAAAAAGCCTGTATGCCGAAAGACACAATAATGTTGCATGACTAATCTGTTGGAAACAGTACAGACACTGTAGCATACAGGTAGCAGAGAAACAGTGGAAATATGAACCATAAAGAATCACAAAGAATGAAGAAGTAATGATTACATTAGATAATCCAATACCAACTGCCAATAAAGTGGAAGTGAGAAAACCAGATATTTTAATACAAGAAAAAAAGCAAAGGTAGTAGCATTGCTAATCGAAATAGCCACCCCATAGTGACTATAGAGTCCTGCTTACAGAAAGACAAAAAATCATGAAATACCAGGATATACAGTCAGAAACCAAACTGATTAGGGACATTGACACACAAATTGTTCCAATAGTGCTTGGAGCAACAGGACAAATGAAGAACTTTCAAGCAAATCTAAATATGCTACTAATATTTGAAACATCTTATGAACTGCAAAAGGAAGCCATCTTGTGGATGTTGCATGTGCTCAAAAGAGCACTCTCAGCAAGTATCAAAGACTAATACAATATTGATTTCCTGAGTTTTTAAAATGCCCTGGCTTAAGAATGGGGTCCATTCTTGTCATGCTGGTAGAAATCCCTGAGCATTCACTTAGCCGAGAGAGAGAGAGAGAGATGCCATATAAGTGTGCTGAATATGACGAGATTTGGCAATAAGATTGACCTCATAAAACATTAACAAATTCACTCTGGAAATCCTTGAATATCTTGAGACCTTAACCCTGACAATTTACATGTCCTGAATATGACAAGACTTTTGATCAAAAGGGTAGCCTTATAATACACTGAAGATTCACTCTGGATTGACTACAGAAAAGCGTTTGACAGCATCCCACACTCCTGGATCATTGAGTGTTTACAAATCTATAGGATACATCCCACACTGATAAACTTCTTCACAACTAGTATAAGAAAGTGACAAACCAGCCTGCAATTAAAGGAAAACTACACCCAAAACTTGAAAAAATATATGTTGTGCAGAGCGTTTTAATTTGTATGTGAAGTTCTAGTGTTTCCTTCCCTCTGACTGGTATTAGGAGTTTTTCCCAAATTAACCTGCTAGCTTTATGCTAGTTTTATGACCCCTGGGGATCTTCATACCTGATAGCATAATTGTATTTCTTGTTCCCACAGTGCATCTTGTCTCATGTGACTGTGATGTAAGAGAGACCCAACATTCAGCACACACACGCCAAACAAACTAAATATCTTGTAAGCTTTACAAGCTGCACAAAAATTACCAGCAGCAAAGTTTTTCAGGACAGTAAAACCTTTAGGATGAGGGTGGTCACCAAGCTGAATTCTACATATTTTAAAATATAGCCATCTCTATTGTGAACTGATTGTAATGCAATGCTTTCTGCTGGATTTGTGGGCTCTGCTACATCACCATTACATGAAACAAGGTGCATTGTCGGACAAAGAAATGCAATAAACCTATTTGATATGGAGATCTCCAGGGGTCATAGAACTACCCTAAAGCTACCAGGCTAATTTAGGAAAAACTCCTAATACCAGTCAGAGGGAAGGAAACACTAGAACTTCACATACCAATTAAAACATTCTGCACAGCATATATTTTTTCAAGTTTTGGGTGTAGTTTTCCTTTAAACCATGAGAAAGGTCAAATCACTGTCCCAAGCATAAAGATCCAACAAGGGATATTTCAAGGTAACTCCTTGTCACCACTCCTGTTCTGCCTTGCCCTAAACCTGTAAATTAATCTAATCAATAACGTAGCCTGTAGATAAAGCCTGAATTCCAGAAACCAGAACGATCAGCAACTAACATCTCACCTCCTTTTTGCAGATGACCTAAAACTTTACAGTTTATCCAATAAACACCTGAAAAAATAATTACAAGTTGTCAAGACCTTCTTTAATGACATACAGATGGCATCTAACCTAGATACATGTGCCAAAGCAGCCTTTATAGCAGGAAAGTTAACTTGTAAAGAATACATCAACCTGACAGAGGGCTGTGTCATGAAAGAACTCATGCAAGAGTAAGTGTATAAATACTTGGGAATAGAAGGAGCAACTATAAAACATGAACAAATAAAAGCACAAATATCAGCAAGGAATATTTCAGAACACTAAAGCATATATTGAAAACTTCTTTGACACTGTGAAACAAAGTGCAAACTGTAAGGCTGCTCACCCTGTGATGATATATAGCTTCCAGATGATAGGCTGGCTACAGAAAGTATTGAACCAGCTAGATATAAAAAGAAGAAAAGTATTCCGTGCTTACCAGATAATAACCAAAAACCAGTGTAAGCCAAGATTATACATTCCAAGGTCAGAGGGAGACATGGGCCTCCTCAAGATTGATTACACATACAGGTTCAAAACTGTGGGGCTGCATACATACATACATACCGACATTCTTAGACCCAAACGTAGACAGAGTCTTGCATCATGAAGAAAATAAGCCTGAAATGACTTCCATCATCAAATTAGGAGAAGCCTTCAGGAGACTAGCAGAGATGGATGTTAAGCCACAAGTAGATAAGGAAAACCAGGAATAGAAAGTGCAAAGAAGATGAAAAAAGAATATAAAGAGAAAAATCAAAAGAAAAGAGAGGATAATTGGAAAACCATCATTACAGTGGAAAATACAGGCACCTGCTGGAGGTGAATTTTAGCCACAAGGTGAGAGATTGATAATGGCAGCCCAAGACTGTGGAGCATAAGGTGCTTTATGAAAGCCATAGGAAAAAAACAAGAAAACAGACAAGTGCAGGTTCTGCAGGACAGAATTAGAAATCGTTGTGCATCTCATGGCTGGATGTGAAGTACTCGTGGCATAAACAGACAAGTGCAGGTTCTGCTCAACAGAATTAGAAACAGTTGCTCATCTTGTAGTTGGATGTGAAGTACTCATGGCAGAAGGCCTGTATACCGAAACACATAACTATGTAGCAAGACTGATCCACTTAAACTATGCAAACACTATAACATACAGGTAGCAGAGAAGCACTGGAAACATGAACCACAAAGAATCACCAAAAATTAATAAGTAATGAACGGGTGGTGGATAAGTGGAACACCCTGCCAGAGGAAGTGGTGGGGGCTGAAACAATCACGGGATTTAAGAATGCATGGGATAGACATAAAGGAATTCTAGAGGTCAGAGGTAAGGGGAAATAGACTTCTAGGAAAACAAACTGAATTTACAAGCTCAAATGGGCAGACTAGGTGGGCCATAGGCCCTTATCTGCCGACACTGTCTATGTATCTATGTATCTATGTAATGATCATCTGATACCAACTGCCAAGAAAGTGGAAGCAAGAAAATCAGGTATTGTAGTACAAGAAAAAAACAAAACAAAGGTAGCATTACTGATCAAAATAGTCACCCCTGGGTATTAGTGTCCTGAGTTCAGAGAGACTCAAAATCATGAAATACCAGGATATGCAAACAGAAATTAAACTGATGTGGAATATTGACACACTAATCATTCCAATAGTGCTCAGGGCAATGGAGCTAATCAAAAAGCACTTTCAGGCACATCTAAATATGCTACCAATATGCATGACACCTTATGATCTACAAAAGGAAACCATCCTGTGGACGACGTATGTGCTGAGAAGAGTGCTCTCGGCAGACATCAAAGACTGATACAATACCAATTTTATGATACTATAAATATGCCCTGGCTTAATAACAAAGTCTTTTCTCTTTATGGTACTATAAATCCTTGAACATTTGGAGACACTAAACCTGAGAGGCCCTAGAAATGTGTTGAATGTGACAAAGAGTTTTGGCCCAAAGGGTAGTCTTATAACACATCAGCAAATGCACTCTGCATGTGCTGAGAAGAGCTCTCTCAGCATGCATTAAAGACTAATACAGTACTCATTTCTTGATTTTTGAATATGCCCTGGCTTAAGAACGAGGTCCATTCTTGTCACAGTATTAGAAAACCCTGAATATCTGGAGACAGTAACCCCCAGAGAGGCCATTAAATGTGATGAATATGACAAGAGTTTTCACCACAAGGGTTACCCGATAATACATCAGCAAATTGGCAGAGGAACCCTGTGCCCTATGCATTATTGGTGTGGAGTAGCTTCAAGAGCATATCTGGGGTGCATAACCACCACACAGTGACTGCACCCCACCCCATGCGGAATGCACTAACGGTGGGCACAGTCCCAATGCACCTGATTCCCCATGGCCACAGACTGCACTGTGCCGGGGCATTCTGGGGGCATGCCACCATTACATGGCATTCACCATACTGTGTAGTGCTGGCTGTAGGGGAGCAGAGGGTGGCACCGAGTATGCCAGCCAGGACCAGTCATGGGGATTACTTCAGGTATAAAGCATATAATTTACCCCATTTCTGATTGAAAGAGGCCATGCAATTTCGGGAGCTGGCTATTAACTTCTCAGTATTAAAACAGAGGGACATTTCTTTGAGCCATTCCAAATATGTGATGGAATTTTGATCCATCCAATGCCTAAGGACCAGTTTTTTGACTACTATAGAGATTAAAGCCATATGGTACCTACGTTCCCTCACCTCGATGTTAGAATACATCCCTAGTATACATATTTCTTTGGTGAAAAGGTCTTTTAACCCAAGAAGTGGGTCTAGGTTACCTCATATTGTGTTCCATAGAGATGCCACTCTATCACAATACCAAAAAATATGCATCAGGTTCCCCTCAGTTACTCCACATCGAGTACAGTTGGATGATTTAAGTTTACCAAATTTAGTCAATTTGATTGGTGTGTAGTAGAGATTGTTCAGAATATGGTACTGAGTTAATCTGTGATTGTCCTGGGAAAGGTACCTGTATGTGTCTTTCCAGATCAGACTCCAGGGTAGAGGAGAGTCCGGTATGAGAGGTGCCCAGATTTTAGAGCCCTCCAGGGTAATGGGAAACATGACGTCCAGCAGGTAGGCATAGATTCTGGCAATGCCATGGGATTTGGCTGCAGATTCTTGGGTCTTTTCCAGAAAGGGCCTTATTTTGGATGGTATAGATACAGACCCAAATAGCTTAACTATTAGGTGTCTCAGTTGGAAAACCTTAAAAACATGTTTCTGGGAGATGTTAAAGGTGGTTAAAATATCTGCAGAGGATAAGAGTGAGCCCTGAGAATATAGGGACTCCACTGAAGAGTCCCGAATTTGTGGGAGCCACTCAGAGGCCAGCAGGGTGCCCCCTATTTTGATGTTGGGATTTAATGTGAAGGGCTGTGCCAGATCCTTGGTATATGGTATGTTGAAGAAACTCTAACATTGGGATAGAATTTTGATAGAGAGACCTATAACAGAATTTTGTATGGCTACAGGTAATGTGGAGGAGTAGTAGAAGATATGGGGAGGTTGAAGATTAAATTGATCCTGAAGTTTAAGCTCCAATTGTAACCATGTTGGCTGGGGTAAGTTGAATTGGGGAGTTGACCATTTCCCTATTTTGTGTAACTGGCTAGCCCAATAGCATAATAAGAAGTTAGGGAGGCGGAGGCCCCCTTTATCCCTAGGTACATTGAGTTTGAGAAAGACCTGCCTAGGCTGTTTTCCTTTCCAGATAAAACTGGATAAAGCAGAATCTATCTGTTTAAAATACGATCTGGGAAGCCATATGTTTAATAGGTTTAGGGGATAGATGATCCGGGGTAGTACATTCATTTTAATAATGTTGATACGTCCCCATAGGGATATTGGTAAGCTTTGCCACCTACCAAGGTCTCTGTGGACCTTTATCAGCAAGTCGTCCAACTTGAGCTTCCTGACCACTTCAGCCTCGCGGGCCAGATGTATGCCCAAATAGTTAAGCGAAACAGGGGACCACTTCATACCAAACTGTGAGAAACTAGCATGAAAGGTGAGAGAGATTAGCGGGAAAATAACTGATTTAGATAAATTTAATCTATAATTGGACACCTGGCCAAATCATTCAATAATTTGTAAGGCCTGTGCTAAAGATGATTCTGGGTTGGTAAGGTGTAATAAAATATTGTCTGCAAAGACCGACAAAGTCAATGGGATTTGAGAGATAACGCAACCTGTAACCCGTGTTGAGGCCTTAATACTAATTATCAAGGGTTCTAAATACAAATTAAATAAATAGGGGGACAGAGGGCACCCTTGTCGTGTACCAGAACATAAGGGGAATCGAGAAGAGAAGACCCCATTGCAGTAGACTTTGGCTGAGGGTGATTTGTAAATTGTTTTAATCCACTGAATAAAGATATTAGGAAAACCCATTCTCTTCAGAGTGGCCCACAAGAAGTCCCAGTTTACCCTGTCGAAAGCCTTTTCTGCATCTAGCGCAATTAATGCCATAGGGGACTGAGAATCTTGAGCAGTTTGAAAGATGTGGGAAAGGGTTCACAAATGATCTGCTGCAGATCTGCCTTGAACAAAACCAACCTGTTCAGGGCTCAGCAGATGCTGCCAGATCTTCTTAATTCTAAGAGAGAGAGAATCTTGGATAGGATTTTGATATCATAATTTAATAGTGAGATTGGGTGGTAGCTGGTTGGGTCTAGCAAAGGTTTGTCTGGCTTCGGAATTAAAATTATCGTTGCCTCTAACAGAGAGGGATAAAGGCAGTCTGAGGAAAACATGTAGTCATATAATTTCAGAAGTAGATGGGATAACTCTTTGTAAAAGACTTTATAGAAATTGGGAGGGAAGCCATCGGGATCTGGAGGCTTGTCCAGGGGCAGCCCTTTAATTGCATCTTCTACCTCAGTTAAGGTGATGGGGGAGGATAATATATCGCAATGGTATACTTGAAGGGAAGGGAGCTTAACCCCATCCAAAAACTGCTCTACCGTGGGGAGAGGCGATTGAGAAGTACCTTTGCCATAAATCTCCCTATAAAAGGATTCAAAAATAAGGGCTATTTCTCTAGGCAAAGTTTTAATGGAGCCGTCATGGGAATTTAGTGCTGGGATTAACCGTGAACTCTCCGTCTCCCTCAATCTAAGGGCTAGCAGTCTTCCCGGTTTCTCCCCTTGGTCCAGATATCAAGTCTTAGTTTTAAGCATAGCATACTCTGCTTTTTCTCTTAGTAAATTATCATATTTGCTCCTGAGTTTAAGTAGAGTTTCCAGATCTTTTTGAGAATTGGAGAGAAGGAGGCCATTTTCGGCTATCCTGATTTGATTGGACAGTAAAATATCTTTAGCCTCTCTTGTCTTTTTCCTTCTGGAAGCTAATTTTATGAGCTCACCCCTAATAAAGCACTTAAGAGAGCACCAAAGTATGTCGTCTCTGGAAACAGAGCCTTGATTAGATTCTAAGAAGGATAAAATCATAGATTTAATATGGGAGACTGTTCAGTCCTCTTTTAAAAGTTGCGTATTTAATTTCCAAGAGGTATCCCTCTGCCCCTGTGGTCCGAGGGAAACCTTGAGCCATACCAGGGAGTGATCCGAAATAACTATTGGCTCTATGCCTACTTGATGGGTATTACTCAGAAGGGTAGAACTGATTGGGATGTAGTCAATTCTTGACCACGTTTGGTGGACCTGGGAATAAAAGGAAAAGATGCGGCCCATAGGGTTGAGCAGGGCCCATGGGTCACATAGCCCTAGCAAATTCGTAAAATCTTTGAGAGCCTGTTGAGATGGGGACAAAGGTTTTAAAGGCCTATAGATTTTATCCATCTCCTGGGATGGGGCTATATTCCAGTCGCCCCCTAGAATAAATAGGGAGGGCAGGTATCGACTCAGTTTATCCGCTAGAGACATGAGAAAATGGGGATCGCCTCCAACTGGACCGTATATTGCACCCAATACTACATTGCTATTATTAAGCTGACCTTTGACCAAAACAAATCTACCATCCTGGTCTATAATGCTAACCTCCACTGCAAACATAATATGTTGTTTAATTAATATAGCCACCCCCTGCTAGCGTGTAATCCACTGGCTGCAAAAATCTGAGAAAATCCCAGCCTACGTAGCCCCTTAGATTCTGAGGCTGACAAGTGTGTCTCCTGCATGAAAAGTATGTCCACATTTAGTAAAGAACAGTTTTGGGGAACCTGATGTCTTTTGGTAGGGTCCTTGACGTCTCTGACATTCCAGCTAGCAAACTTAATCAGCCTCATAGCCATATAGGTTGGTAACATGTCTCGAAACACCAGAAAACAATAGCCCCTCTAGTATGATCAGAACCATTTGGCACTCTCCAGCCATCCTTCTTCCCCCTCATCCCCATAAGAAATGACGGTTAACATACAAACATTCCATAGGTTCTAAAGCATTGGGTTGCAGGTAGTGAACACTGAGCACAAAGAACAACACCCTGCAGCTATTTGACCCATACGATGAAATGCCCTGCCACCCCCCTCCCCCCGGTTAAACCCAACCTTACATTCATTTATACCCCCCCCATAAACTGTATACAATCAGTCCCCTTGGACCTAACAGAGCATAATCTGACCGAACAAGTAAACTGAACAGGGACCGTCCCCCGAGGCTCGCAGACCCAAGCTTTGTTGAAACGGTTGTTTGACTAGAAAAAAATTGAACCTTTATGAATAAGGCAAGAACAACAGCCTGAAACAGACAAAAGTATCTTGGTCTCCAGGGTACTGCAGCCCTCCCCCTACACCACAGGTTGCGAGGCAGGTCTCCCAGAGCTAGCTCAATCATTGAGCCCCCCCCCAACCAGCCAAAACCTTAAGGCATTTTAACTACGTGGCCCGTGGAGGAAGTCACTACAAATGGATTGGAAGGGATATCTATTAAAATGGCCCTACCAGCACCCTCCAAACGTGGAGAGACCTCAATTCAGTGGAGCTCCGTTTCACCTGAACTAAACTTGTAGGCACATCGTTCAGGATTTCGCTGATGAGCTAACAGGACTCCTCACTATAGGCTTGAACAAAACAGCAAGTGTAACTCCTGCTGTAACATACGCTACTTCCGCGAAACAGGAAGAGACGGGCATAATATCACACAGACCAATTGGTCCGCCAGAAATAGGAACCGGTAGAAATCATTAGCAGGAACTTGGTTCCTACCCCCCTTCCTCCCCAGAGCCAGACAACAGACCCGTGATTACCAATCTAGGCCTTTAGACTGCACCCGGACTCCGATCGACACCCCCAACAACAAAAAACAGAAGGAAGTGAAACAGCAAAAAACCACCAGGTAGGAAAACAGCTCAACATCAATACTTGTGAAAGAAAAAATTATTTAAGTAGATCTCTGGGATCACAGTTCAGCCAGCTTTAAACAGGTTCAGTAGCTTCAGGGTCAGATCAGCTATGGCCTGGTCCGACTTTTTGTATACATGCCACACACCATCCAGCGACACCTGCAATTTAGCTGGGTAGCCCATCCAAAAATGTATACCCGCGGCTATCAGCTTGCTTACTATTGGATGAAAGGCTTTTCTTTTCTGTCGGGTTTCATAGGGCAAGTCCTGGGTGATTCTCAACTTGGTGCTGTCCCAATAAATTGTTTGCAGCTCCTTGACTTTGGCCAGAATGTGTTGTTTCTCAAGAAAGCTGAGTAACTTAATAAGTATGGGCCTCGGAGGAGCTCCAGGCGGAGGCTTTGGTTTTAGGGAACGATGTGCCCTTTCGATACGGTATTGTGGGTTAAAGGGTGAGGGACCCACTATCTTAGTAAGCAGCTTTTGAACGAAGGCCATGATATCCACACCCTCTTCGGATTCTGGTAGGCCTAGGATTAGGATGATGTTCCTCCTGCTTCGGCTTTCAAGGTCTTCCGTTTTCAATTGGAGTTTGGCTATTTGCTGCCTAAGGTAAGTGATTTCCGGGTCAGTTTTCACTTTCCAGCTTTCTAGCTTCGGAATCTCCAACTCTTATGGTAAGTGAGGCGAGATCACTTCGGATGGATTTTAATTCCATGGATATGTCTTGTAGTGTTTCCCGGAATGGGATTAATTCTTGTAAAAAGCGGTCCTCCGTGAGAGGGTTGGGAGAGGAACCAGAGGGACTGATTTTAGCAACATGCCCCACATTCTGGGTTTTCGATTTTTTAGGAGCCTTTTCCGGGGTAGTCGGCGGTGTGTGTTTGGCCCCAACAGGCTTCATCTCAGCCTCCATGGTCTCTGCGAGACCAAAGTGATCCAACTTAAGATCCGAATCCAAATCAGGTACAATCGCGTTACTGCTAGGTAAAGCAGGCTGGTAGATGACTCAAACTAGAAAATCGGCAAAAAAAATGGAATTTAGCTGGTTGGTAGGTGAGAGCTATCGATTACGCTGCCACTAGGTGCACTGCATCACGTGACTCGTATAGTGCTTTTTCAAGCTGGTAATGTTCTGGCATGGAATCCTTGTTTTAACAGTGTTTTTCTGTGCTGTTCTGATTCTGTTTATTGTGCAGCACCCATAGCCTCTGGGACTGGGTAACCTAAAAATAAAATTGACTTGACTTGAAAACATGAACCACAAAGAATCACAGAGAATGGAGAAGGTATGATAACAATGGATCACCCAATACCAACTGCCAAGAAAGTGGAAGAAAAAAGAACAACAGTAGCATTGCTGATTGAGTGTGGAGGCAGCTTGTGTGGTTGGAACAGAGGAAGCAGTGGCAGCCTATAATGGGGCTGTTACTGTTCCTTTGATTCCATTGCACCCATCCGTGTCCATCCCTTGTCTACTCATCAGAGACCTCCTTAGTACAATGAGTATCTCCAAGGTTTGAAGACAAAGGGGCGGAGGTTAGAGAGGTGCTGGAGAAGATCTGGCCTGCTGGATGACAAATTGTCTCTGAGGTTGCATTATATTGACTATCAGGGGCAATTTCCCATGAAAAGGCAGAATATTTGTCTAGGGAAATTGCTTCAGCAAGGAACAGACTGCAAGGTTCAGCTCTTCCGCACAGTAGATTGGCTATTACATCCTGCCTGTCTCTGTGCCAGGGAAGCAGGTTCTAGCACTAGGTGCAAGGAGCTGTCTGTATTCTTCGCTGACAAGGTGTCCTCTATCAGGGATGGGGTCTCCTTGAGTACCTCTCTCAGAGGGGATGCACAGTCCGGCCTGAAATGCATCAAAACACTCCTGTCTGGGATGAGTTTAAGCTAGTTGGGGTGGAGGAGGTGGTTGACATAATCCAGAAGCTGCAGCTAACCCAGTGTTAGCGGGATACGGGTCTGACCCGACTTTTGGTTGGATGTTCGGACCTGATTGGACCTATGGTCGCTGGGGACATCTGGAGTTCCTTGAGGAGTGGGTCTTCCATTTGACTTTGAAAGAGGCCTTGGTTAGACCCCTTTTGAAGAAACCCTCTTTGGACCCAGACTGCCTCAGCAATTACAGGCCGGTCTCAAACCTCCCAATTTTAGGGAAGGTTATAGAAAACGTGGTGGCCATTCAGCTCAAGAGGCATCTTGCCTCTTTCTTCACCTATGAGCCTTTCTAGTCTGGGTTTCATGTGAGGCATAGTACAGAGACTGCTCTGGTGAGGGTGCTTAATGATGTGATGGCGAGGGACAAGAGAGACCATACCATCTTGGTCCTCCTGGACTTCTCTGCAGTGTTTGACACTATGGACCATGAGGTGTTACTTGACTGCCTGCAGTTCTGGTGTGGTCTGTTCGGTAATGTCATCAATTGGCTTAGGTCATACCTGACATGCAGAGTGCAAAGGGTGATGATAGGGTTAGCCTCATCTAACTTGAAGCCTCTGTGCTGTGGGGTTCTGCAGGGTTCGATCTTCTCACCCTTGCTGTTCACAGTGTACATGCTGCCATTGGGGGACATTATCAGGTAGTACGGACTGGGTTTTCAATGCTATACAGATGACACCCAGCTGTACTTGTCCTGTGCACCCGATACCCAGGTGTCGGCCTCTGTATTTAACAGCTGCTTCGATTAGATTCAGTCATGGATGACAAAACTGGCTTAAGCTTAACTCAGACAAGACAGAAGTACTAATTGTGGATCCGGGGTGGAGGGATTACCCCTGGCCTAGTGGTAGGGGGTGTTCCCCTTGCCCTGTCTAGACAGGTGAAGGATTTGGGCATGATCCTGAATGACAGTTTGACACTTGATGCTCAGGTGTCGGCCATTGTCAGGAGTGGATTTTACCATCTCTGGAATATCGGCCAGATCTGATCCTTGATCCCACCTGAGGAGCCGACCATGCGGTACATGCATTCATCTCTTCCAGGCTGGACTACTGTAATGCCCTGTACCTAGGGCTATCTGGAGGCAACCTCTGAAGGCTGCAGATGGAGCTGAACATGGCAGCAAGGTTATTGACTGGGGTGAGATGGTGCGAGCATATCACCCCATTCATCTGCAGAATGCACTGGCTGCCAGTCAGGTGGAGGATTGTCTTCAAGGTAGGGCTCCTGACCTACAAGACCCTGCATGAAAGAGGACCTGTCTATCTGCAAGATCTCCTTGTCCCCTACCATCCATCCCAGGCACTCTGTTCTGCCAGGGGAGATCTCCTTGAAGTTCCCAGGGTTAGGTTGCGGCACTCTGGGGACAGGGCATTCTTAGTGGTGGCACCAACCCTGTGAAACTTCCCTCCTGGTTATCTAAGAGAGGCTCCCTTGGTAGAAGCCTTTAAAAGGGGTTAAAGACATACTTGTTCCAACAGGCTTTCACTGATTGACTGATTATTGGGTTTTAAGGGATGGACAGAGTAATTTTACATCTATTTTAATGATGAATTGTTGTTTATATGTATTGATGGTCTTTTATTGTACAGCACCCAGAGTCTCTGGAGATGGGCGCTTTTATAAATAAATATCTATCTATCTATCTAGCTATCTGTAACCCCTAGATGGCGCTATCCCAAGGGCTACTACCCCTGCCTGATTTGCCACTAATAGGTTGAGGGGCCTGGATCTGATGGCGGGTGCCTCCACCCAGAGGTCAGGGTTTGCAATAGTTAAACTAACTTGGTCACAGCCCTCTGGGACACTGCAACCCCTCTTTCTTCCCACTAGTGGCCCACACAGTATATCAGAATTACCTTCACAGTATACACTTACCACCAGGACTGGTTCAGGCACGGGGACCCCCTGTAAAATAAGAAGATACAGTGCAACAATCACAGTACAATACTTTAACATAGACAAATACCTCAGGCAGTATAACTTTGCTGAAACAAGCAGCTCTGATTTATTTAGGGGGATATAACAAAGACAGGGGGAAATCAGGTTAATTAGCTTATCACTTTACTCATCTACCTATGGCTCTGTGCACAGGCCTATCCCTACCAGTTACTATCCCTGGATACCCAAGCCCTGTGGCTAGTCCAAACCGTGGCAGCTGGTAGGGGCCCTTTCACCACAGAAAAGAAAAATTAGTTAAACAGTCAGCAGTACAGTAATTCCATTTGGATTCAATGTGGCAATTCAACAGGGAAGCGACCCTGAATTAGTACTCACAACCTCCAAACAAGATAGGGTCCTTCAGCATCAGCAGGGCTACTCGTGAGCTCCACGACTCTCACACATTTATATGGCAAACTGCAACAGGCAAAAGTCCTTTAATGGCAGCAGGATCTACTCTTGAGCTACACAAGCCTCCTCACACATTTATATGGTAAACAGTAACAGGCAAAAGTCCTTTAATGGCAGCAGGATTCACTTGAGCTACACAAGCCTCCTCACACATTTATATGGTAAACAGTAACAGGCGAAAGTCCTTTAATGGCAGCAGGATTCACTTGAGCTAAACAAGCCTTCTCACACATTTATATGGTAAAAAAAAGTACTATACCAGGCAGGCTGCTTCTCTATCCCGATCGCAATTACTGCACAATACCCAGGAGAACACACAGCAGATCCAGTTCCTGACAGACCGAGTGCAATTTAGCAATTTCTCCAGTCTTCTACAGGGTGAGCCTGGTTTCTACTCTTCAGATATCCTTTGATTCTCTTCACAGGACGGATTCAGTCCTAACAAGCAGTTACACAAGCTGCAGACTGGAACTCTGGGCCTTACACATGTTTCCCGACTAAAACTGCACACCAAAAAAGCACAGGGCTCCTTCCCTCTTCACTGCCAGAGCTCAACTGAAACTCCAGCAGACAAAACCGGGCACTTCCTTTGAGTTCCTCCCAGTTCTTGGCTGGATGGGCTGTCACTCACAATAGACTGCCCCTGTTGGTCCAAAAAGGCGCCAAAGTCCAAACTACATCTCCCAGAGTCACTGCCCATACAATCCTCTTGTGGCTGGCTCAGATTACAAGTCCAAGTTCTGATTCGTCCAAAGCACCATTTTAGAGCTACCTTAACCCACACTGATTGGTCCAGTTCAGCAGTTCAAAACTAGAATGGGGAACTAGGCAAACACAGTTCTGACTGCAAAGAAAAGCAGGTTAGACAAACTGTATTTTCATTATTACTGTAAATGATTTCTGGCAAACAGTTACATCTTTCAGATAGGTTCCCTTTGCACTCCTAGTGACTGCAAAAACGGAGTGAATTGGCAGCAGCTCAAGTGGGACTCAAGCAGAGAAACACACAGTCCCCCCATACAAACTAATTATGTCTGTAAGCAGACAGCTCTTAAAGAGACAGTACCAGAGGCTCTAAAAACACTCACAGATAAATGGCTTAAACGCCAAACACCATTCAGGCTTGGAGCATTCAAGCAAGCTCCTGGAAGTCTTTTGGGAACCCCCATTTGCAGGGGGGTTACATATCTACATATCTATCTATCTATCTATCTATCTATCTATCTATCTATCTATCTATCTATCGAAATAACCACCCCTAGTGACTACAGTGGCCTGTGTACAGAGAGACACAAAATCTTGAAATACCAGGACATTCAATCAGAAATCAAACTGATGTGGAATAAGGGCACACAAATTGTTTCAGTAGTGCTTGGAGATATAGGACTAATCAAAAAGAACGTACAGACACATCTAAATATGCTGCCAGTATTTGTGACACCTTATGAACTGCAAAAGGAAGCTATTCTGGGGACGTTGCGTGTGCTGAGAGGAGCCCTCTCAACAAACATCAAGGACTAATACAGTACTAATTTTCTGAGTTTTGAATATGCCCTGGCTTAAGAATGGGGTCCATTCTCATCATACTACTAGAAATTCCTGAACATTTGGAGACTCGAACCCCCTAAGAGAGAAATAATGGAGAGCTGCAAAAAATGCTGATACCTTAGTGTAGATGGATTAACTACAAAAAAGCATTTGATGGCATCCCACCTACTTCTGGATCATTGAGTGTTTACATATCTACAGGGTACATCCCACACTGATAAACTTCATCACAACTACTATGAGAAAGTAGCAAACTACCCTGCAATTAAACCATGAGAAAGGTCGAATTACCATTCCAAGTATAAAGTCCAATGAGGGATATTATATGGTGATGCCGTGTCACCACTTCTGTTCTGCCTTGGCCTTAACCCATTAAGTAGCCTAACCAATATGAAATGCAGCTGACATCTGGCTTAGACAAATGTGCCAAAGCAACATTTAAAGTAGGAAAGTTAAATCATAAATACAACATCAACCTGGCGGAGGGCTGTGACATAAAAGAACTTGAGCAAGAGGGAGTGCATAAATACCTGGGAATAGATGAAGGAGCGACAGCACAACATGAACAAATGAGAAAGAAAAAATCAGCAAGGAATGTTTTAGAAGCCTGAACCTTATACTGAAAACTGTTTTGACAACACAAAATAAATTGCAAGCTGTAAACCAACTCACCCCTACTGTAATATCATATAGCTTCGGTGTGATCGACTGAACACATAAAGTGTTGAACCCCCGGAGATAAAAACAAGAAAACTACTCCACGCTCACCAGTTAATACACAAAACCCAGTGCATGCCAAGATTATACTGTGACAAAAACAGGAATAATTGTTTGATGCAGCAGAAAAATGGGAGTTGATTGGGTAACTGGGTTTACTGGAACTATTTTTCTGTCTCTGTTAGTCTCCTCAGAGCCTGGCATGCTAAAAGAAAAACAAAAGAGAGGAAACATTATTGGGAGTTTACATCACTGGCAGGGAGGAATGGACAGTGATAAATCGCAGTGTCCAAGATGGGTGGACATACACACACACATACACACACACACTTTGAGTATTTTAAATGAAAACTGGGTACAACTTGGCTCTGATTGGATAAGAAGATATTTTGACTGATTGAACATAAACCTGTTACAGAATCTTAAATATTTGGTGGATTTAAAAAAATACCTTAACTACAAGAGTTCACACTGGGCTATAAATTTAGTGTCTAGATGCTAAAAAAGGGGTGCTTTTGCCTGAAACCATTATTTGTGAAGCATAGTGCGTGTCATCCACTGAGGTAAAGGGTCATATTGGATAACAGTTTCTCTGTGAGTCTAGTGGAGGCAATAATATTTATGTTACATTAAAGTAGTCTACTGTGTTCTCCTATCTGACTTCTACTGTTTACATTTTATTTTTTTCCTGTGAAAGTGTATTTTCTTTTGTACTGCAGAAATATATCTTGTAAGTGTGACCTCTGACATTTAAAGTAAAATACTTTTATTTACATAGCAGTTGTAACTGCGTCGTAATTGTAAGGTAGTGATTTATTTCCTGGCTAAGTGGGAAACTCTGTTGGCATCCATCGTCAAAGAGCATTCTATTTCTACCAGAGTTAAACAGTGACCTGTGTTGATCTCCTGGCTCTACAGGGAAGAACTGAAATCTTGGGTGTATCTCAGGTTTGTGGCAGCAAGAAAAAGAGAACAGACACCTTTTCGGAAAGCTGTTATAGCAAGGCAAGGCAATATTTATTTAAAAGATGCCCATTCCCAGAGGCTCTGGGCACCGTACAAATCAGATTAACAAATATATATAAATAAGACCGTCATTAATAAAAGCAAACTAAAATATAAAAACAATTCAAACACGCAAAATCAGAATTTACATAAAAGATAAAGTAAACTAAAACCGAAACTTAAAAACAGAAGTGCCGAGAGACTATATCTATGCCAGTGAACTAAACAACTGAATCAGGGAAGGCCTGGTCAAATAGGAGGGACTTGAGGCCGGCCTTGAAAACCTCCAAAGTTGGGGCCCCCCTAATCCCGAAGGGTAGCAAATTCCACAGGATGGGGGCAGCGACACTAAAAGCCCTGTCACCAGCCAATTTTAACCTCATCCTGGGAATCACCAAGAGGCCCCCACAGAAGGAGCGGAGGGCGCAGACCAAGAGAGCTGGTGCAAGAACATCTGACAGGTAACCAGGGCCCTGGCCATGTAGGGCCTTATAGGTGGGAAGACCCACCTTAAAGAGGATCCTTCACCTTACTGGTAGCCAGTGCAGATCATTCAGTACCGGTGTAAAGTGGCAACATTTTGGCTGCCCTGTAAGTAACTGGATAGCTGCATTCTGCACCAGCTGCAGCCTGCAGAGAGATCCTCCCATGACCCAGAGGTAGAGTGCATTACAGTAGTTAAGCCTTGATGTTACTAAGGCATGCATCAGGTGGAGGTCCAGAGGTGGCACAAGGGGCTTTAGCCTGGCAACATTTCTGAAATGGAAAAACAGAAGCGGGCAGTGGAAGATACCTGTGCCTCCATTGTCAGACCCCTGTCCAGGATGACAGCAAGATTTTGCACTCTTGAGGAGGCCTTCAATGGAACAGATCCCAGAACAAGTCCAGTCTCTGATCCAGAGGCCACCCTATCCCGCACTCAATTCGATTCCACCACCAATACCTCCGTCTTATCGGGGTTCAGTCTCAACGAGCTGGAGACAATCCAGTCATTGATTGCAACAAGGCAGCTGTTTAGTACATCTGCCATGTTGGATGTTCCTGGGGCAAAGGATAAGTATAGCTGGGTATCATCAGCATAGCAATGAAAATCCAAGCTATACTTCCTAATGATTCCTCCTGGGGCAGCATGTACACTGCAGACAACATTGGTGCTAAGACTAAACCCTGAGGTACTCCGCAAGCTAGGGGACTAGGGGAGGAGGAGGAGAAATTCCCCATCACAACCCGTTGTCTCCTGTTGGTTAAAAATTACTCAAACGGAGCTGGCCCGGTGGCACTGAGGGTTGAGGTGCTGGACACCACACCTCACGCCACACCAGCGACCCAGGTTTGGGAGCAAGCTTGGGATGTCGGGGTCGGCAGGGGAAGGAGAGGATTGAGCATTTGAAGGACAGCTCTCCTCTACTGGGTGGAAGAGGAATCCATACTCGGTCACTGACTGGCCCCT
Organism: Neoceratodus forsteri; assembly: GCA_016271365.2. Taxonomy (NCBI): domain Eukaryota; kingdom Metazoa; phylum Chordata; order Ceratodontiformes; family Ceratodontidae; genus Neoceratodus; species Neoceratodus forsteri. The sequence continues at coordinate 1,469,837,014 of CM057459.1, forward strand.
GGTGGAAGCCGGGGACATGGCAGGCACAGAGTCGACATTGGGGATGGGGAGTGGCGATGCTGGCAGCAATGCCTTGGCGTAGGGACATGCCACTCCTCCTTAGAAAGTGTGAAAATGCCTGTGGATGCCAGGAAGATGGAATATCCAGAGCGTGCCCCCGATATGCCCTTGTCAGCCTGACTACCCCCAATCCGACTCCACTTACAGTATCGGGGTGTCTGCCACCCCGCCACAGCTACATGGGGACTGGGTGGTAAGTATCAGGCAGGGTGGGTGAGGCAGGGGGATGACTCCTTGGCAGCTCCTGAAGGGTCAGAGTCCGCAGGATGTAGGAGGGCTAAATAGAGATTTCAAAAAAAAAAAAAAATGACTCAAACCAGCAGATGATAGTGCAAGTGAGTCCACAGAGTTCCCTAAGGCAGTCAAGCAACACACACTGGTCCACAGTGTCAAATGCTGAAGAGAGATCAAGGAGCACAAGAATTGTCCTCTCCCTACAATCTCTAGCCCTGAGGACATCATTCTGCACCCGAACAAGCATGCTTTCTGTGCTATGCCTCACCCAAATCCCCGACTGGAAAGGTTCATATAACTCATGGCTGACAAGATGCTCCTCCAACTGAAGCGCCACTACCTTCTCCACAATCTTTGCAGAAAAGAAAGACTGGAGATAGGACCGTAATTTGCCCTGACCTCCAGGTCCAAAGATGGTTTCTTTAAGAGTGGTCTCACCAATGTCTCCTTCAAGACATCAGGAAAGTCCCCCTCAGACAAGGAACAGAGAGAGGTGTTTGTCACAAATTGGTGGCATTCTTGTAGGATTACAAGGGGTCTTGCCTGTTAGGAGGCAAGACTATTTGTCCCTGGCAATCCTCCCAGGATGCTCTGGGTCAGCTAGCCTGGGAGGTGGTAGGGGGAGGGTGGAGCAGAGGGATCTGGGAAAGATAAGTGGAGGGACAATGAAAGACAGGTAATGGGATGGGACTACAGCTCAACTGACTGAAAAAGGGGAAGGGAGCACTCTGGTTAGGGCAAGAGAGAGAGAGGGGTGATCTGGGGGATATATCAGGGACCTCTCCAGCACAGATATCCCCTTTTTCCTTCTGGTTTTGGTGACTTCCAGGTGTTTCCACTGGTGAGTCATCAGTCTTGCACATCAGTCACAGGCAGCGTAGTTTGAAGTTCACTACATCGTTTAGATACCAAAACTCTCGCATGTGGCATTTTGGTGCTGCAAATCATGATAATTTTATGTTTTTTGTAGCTATTCTGCTAGAGCTCAGGTTTGTTTGAACGCATCTTCGGCTTTTTTCATGATACCACAGCATAATTGGTAGCCCTTTGTTCATCGGTGGTCCAGATTCTCTCATGGCAGAACAGCAAGAAGGGACTCGGCTCCAGGTGATCAGGTAAGCATGAGAGCAGCAGGGAGCAGAGAGACCTATCCCCCTCCCAAATAAATCACAAAAGGATATCTGGTGTGGGTTCTTTCTTCCTGCATTCCTGGGTTGGATCTGGTGTACCCAGTGAGAGCACTGTGTGGAGAGCAGTTGAGGCTTTAAGGGACTGTTGGGAACCGTACACTGGCATTTGGACTCCCTCCTCCCAGGATTATGGTGCTGGTATCCCTGTATAGTTGGGCAATGGTGGGCGGGGTCTTTTGGGAGAGGGGATTTGGGTCCGACCAGGTGAGTAGCCAATTTCGTGACTGCCAGGGGCAAGGGGGATTCTCCTCGCAGCATTTCAGAGAGTGGATCCTTGGATGCTAGCTACCCATCTCCCTTTGCACTGGCTGATGTCCAGATGGAGTGGGGGATCAGGCTGTGATTCCTTCAGCTGTTTGGCCAGTGAGCTTTCTATGGTGAAGCGTGGGGCTGGCCACGTGGGGTGACCATGTTGTGTCTGAACCCCCACCACTACTCTCCCTCTTTCCTCCATTATCAGAATAAAAAAGAAACTCAACAGCCCTCTCACAAAGACAATAAAAATCTGGGATGGGCAGACTTTGCAACAAAGACGTTAGAATTTGAAAACTGCGTTGAGGAAGGCATCAACCGGGCAGCTAAGAATGAGCTGGTTGAGCAGGCTGCCCTCTCTCCTACAGCCTCAGAGAAGGAAAGCACACAGGGATGAGCAGACATGGTGGGCACAATGTGCAGGAACACCACCACCTCAGAGAAGGACAGCACAGAGTTAGGGATGAGAAGACACGGTGGGCACAATGTGCAGGCACACCACTACCTCACAAAAGGATAGCACAGATTCAGGAATGAGCACACATGCTGGACACAATGTGCAGGCACACCACCACCTCAGAGAAGGAGAGCATACAGTTAGGGATGAACAGACATGCTGGGCACACACCACCACCTCAGACAAGGACAGCACACAGTTAGGGATGAGCAAACACGCTGGGCACAATGTGCAGTTGCACCACCGCCTCAGAGAAGGACAGCACACTGTTAAGGATGGGCAGATACGCTGGGCACAATCTGAAGGCACACCACCACCTCAGAGAAGAACAACACACAGTTAGGAAATGGCAGACATGCTGGGCACAATTTGCAGGAACACCACCACCTCAGAGAAGGGCAACACATACACAAGATGAGCAGACATGCTGGGCACAATGTGCAGGCACACCACCATCTCGGAGAAGGACAGCACACAATTAGGGATGGGCAGACATGCTGGGATCAATGTGCTGGCACACCACGGCCTCACAGAAGGACAGCACAGAGTTAGGGATGGGCAGACATGCTGAGCGCAATGGGCACACCACTGCATCAGAGAAGGACAGCATGCAGCTGGGATGAGCAGACACGCTGGGCACAATGTGCAGGCACACCACCACCTCAGAAAAGGACAGCTCACAGGGATGAGCAGACACACTGGGCACAGTGTGCAGGCACACCACTGCCTCAGAGAAGGACAGCACCCAGTAAGGGATGAGCAGACATGCTGGGAACAATGTGCAGGTGCACCACTGCCTCGGAGAAAGACAGCACACAGTTAGGGATGAGCAGGCACACCACCACCTCAGAGAAGGACAGCACACAGTGATGAGCAGATATGGTGGGCACAGTGTGCAGGCACACCACTGCCTCAGAGAAGGACAGCATAGAGATAAAGATGAGCAGACAAAGTGGGCACACTATGCAAGCAAACCACCACTTCAGAGAAGCACAGCAAGCAGTTAGGAATCAGCAGACATGGTGGGCACAGTGTGCAGGCACACTACCATCTCAGACAGGGACAGCACACAGTTAGGGATGGGAAGACTTGAGGAGCACAGTGTGCAGGCACACCACTGCCTCAGAGAAGGACAGCCAAAGGATAGGAATGAGCAAACATGGTGGGCACAGTGTTCAGGCACACCACCACTTCAGAGAAGGACAGCACACAGTTAGGGATGGGCAGACATGGGGGGCACACTGTGCAGGCACACCACCACCTCAGAGAAGGACAGCAAACAGTTGGGGAGGAGCAGACACAGTGGGCACAGTGTGCAGGCACAACACTGCCTCAGAGAAGGATAGCACACAGTGATGAGCAGATATGGTGGGCACAATGTGCAGGCACACCACTGCCTCAGAGAAGGACAGCAAAGAGATAGAGATGAGCAGACAAAGTGGGCACACTATGCAAGCAAACCACCACTTCAGAGAAGCACAGCAAGCAGTTAGAAATCAGCAGACATGGTGGGCACACAGTGTGCAGGCACACTACCATCTCAGACAGGGACAGCACATAGTTAGGATGGGAAGACTAACGGAGCACAGTGTGCAGGCACACCACTGCCTCAGAGAAGGATAGCCAAAGGATAGGAATGAGCAGACATGGTGGGCACAGTGTGCAGACACACCACCACCTCAGAGAAGGACAGCAAACAGTTGGGGATGAGCAGACACAGTGGGCACAGTGTGCAGGTACACCACCACATCAGAGAAGGACAGCAAAAAGGTTAGGGATGAGCAGACACAGTGGGCATAGTGTGCAGGCACACCACAACCTTAGAGAAGGACAGCACGGAGTAAGGGATGGGCAGACACACTGGGCACTGTGTGAAGGCACACCACTGAATCATTGAAGGACAGCACACAGTTAAGGATGAGCAGACATGCTGAGCACAGTGTGCAGGCACACCACTGCCTCAGAGAATAACAGCACACAGTTAGGGATGAGCATACACAGTGGGCACAGTGTGCAGGCACACAACCGTCTCAGAGAAGGACAGCACATGGGGACGAGCAGACACGGTCGGCATAATGTGCAGGTGCACCACTGCCTCAGAGAAGGACAGCACACACTTAGGGCTGAGCAGACACACTGCGCACAATGTGGAGGCACACCACAACTTCAGAGAAGGACAGCACACAGTTATGGATAAGCAGACATGCTGGGCACAAGGTGCAGGTGCAAAACCACCTCAGAGAAGGACAGCACACAGTTAGAGATGTGCAGACTCACTGGGCACAATTTGGAGGCACACCACCACCTCAGAGAAGGACAGCACACTGTTAGGGATGAACAGACATGTTGGGCACACACCACCACCTCAGACAAGGACAGCACAGAGTTAGGGATGAGCAGACATGCTGGGCACAATTTGCAGGAACACCACCACCTCAGAGAAGGGCAACACACAGAGATGAGCAGTCACGCTGGGCACAATGTACAGACACACCACCATCTCAAAGGAGTACAGCATGCAGTTAGGGATGAGCAGACACACTGGGCACAATGTGCTGGCACAAAACAACCTCAGAGAAGGACAGCCCACAGTTAGGGATGGGCAGACACACTGGGCATAGTGTGAAGGCACACCACCGAATCAGAGAAGGACAGCACAATTAGGGATGAGCAGACACACTTGGCACAATGTGCAGGCACACCACTGCCTCAAAGATTGACAGCATACAGTTAGGGATGGGCAGACACGGGGGGGCACACTGTGCAGGCACACCACCACCTCAGAGAAGGAGAGCAAACAGTTGGGGATGAGCAGACACAGTGGGCACAGTGTGCAGGCACACCACCACATCAGAGAAGGACAGCAAAAGGTTAGGGATGAGCAGACACAGTGGGCACAGTGTGCAGGCACACAACCGTCTCAGAGAAGGACAGCACATTGGATGAGCAGACACGGTCGGCATAATGTGCAGGTGCACCACTGCCTCAGAGAAGGACAGCACACACTTAGGGCTGAGCAGACACACTGCGCACAATGTGGAGGCACACCACAACTTCAGAGAAGGACAGCACACAGTTATGGATAAGCAGACATGCTGGGCACAAGGTGCAGGTGCAAAACCACCTCAGAGAAGGACAGCACACAGTTAGAGATGTGCAGACTCACTGGGCACAATTTGGAGGCACACCACCACCTCAGAGAAGGACACCACACAGTTAGGGATGAGCAAACTTGCTGAGCACAATGTGCAGGAACAACACCACCTCAGAGAAGGACAGCACAGAGTTAGAATGAGAAGACACGGTGGGCACAATGTGCAGGAACACCACCACCTCAGAGAAGGACAGCACACTGTTAGGGATGAACAGACATGTTGGGCACACACCACCACCTCAGACACGGACAGCGCAGAGTTAGGGATGAGCAGACATGCTGGGCACAATTTGCAGGAACACCACCACCTCAGAGAAGGGCAACACACAGAGATGAGCAGTCACGCTGGGCACAATGTACAGGCACACCACCATCTCAAAGGAGTACAGCATGCAGTTAGGGATGAGCAGACATGCTGGGCACAATGTGCTGGCACAAAACAACCTCAGAGAAGGGTAGCACACAGGGATGGGCAGACACGCTGGGCAAAGTGTGAAGGCACACCACCGAATCAAGAGAAGGACAGCACACAGTTAGGGATGAGCAGACATGCTGAGCACAGTGTGCAGGCACACCACCGCCTCAGAGATTGACAGCACACAGTTAGGGATGAGCAGACATGCTGGGCACAGTGTGCAGGCACACAATTGTCTCAGAGAAGGACAGCACACAGGGATGAGCAGACACGGTGGAATAGTGTGCAGGCACACCGCTGCCTCAGAGAATGACAGCACACAGTTAGGGATGAGCAGACATGGTACAGTGTGAAGGCACACCACTGCCTCAGAGAAGGACAGCACACAGGGATGAGCAGACAGGATGTGGCAATGTGCAGGCACACCACCACCTCAGAGAAGGACAGCAAACAGTTGGGGAGGAGCAGACACAGTGGGCACAGTGTGCAGGCACACCACAACCTTAGAGAAGGACAGCACGGAGTAAGGGATGGGCAGACACGCTGGGCACAGTGTGAAGGCACACCACCGAATCATTAAAGGACAGCACACAGTTAAGGATGAGCAGACATGCTGAGCACAGTGTGCAGGCACACAACCATCTCAGAGAAGGACAGCACATGGGGACGAGCTGACACGGCGGCACAATGTGCAGGTGCACCACTGCCTCAGAGAAGGACAGCACACAGTTAGGGATGTGCAGACTCACTGGGCACAATTTGGAGGCACACCACCACCTCAGAGAAGGACAGCACACTGTTAGGGATGAGCAGACTTGCTGAGCACAATGTGCAGGAACACCACCACCTCAGAGAAGGACAGCACACAGTTAGGGATGAACAGACATGCCAGTGGCAGGCACACCACCACCTCAGAGAAGGACAGCACACAGTTAGGGATGAGCGAAACATGCTGGGCACAATTTGCAGGAACACACCACACTCAGAAAGACAGCAGCAGTTAGGATGACAGAGTGCAGGCACACACCATCTCAGACAGGGACAGCACATAGTTGGGATGAGCAGACATGGTGGGCACAGTGTGCAGGCACACCACTGCCTCAGAGAAGGACAGCCACAGGATAGGGATGAGCAGACATGTTGGGCACAATGTGCAGGACACCACCACTCAGAGAATTACAGCACACGAGTTAGGGATCGGCAGACATACTGGGCCCAATGTGCAGGCACACCACTGCATCAGAGAAGGACAGCATGCAGTTAGGGTTGAGGACACGCTGGGCACAATGTGCAGGCACAGCACAGGATGAGCAGGCACACCACCGCCTCGGAGAAGGACAGCACCAAGTTATGGATAAGCAGACATGCTGGGAACAATGTTCAGGTGCATCACTGCCTCAGGGAATGACAGCACACAGTTAGGGATCAGCAGATACACTGGGAAGAAGGTGCAGGTGCACTAACACCTCAGAGAAGGACAGCACACAGGGATGAGCAGACATGCTCGGCACAGTGTGCAGACACACTATTACCTCAGAGAAGGACAGCACACAGGGATGAGCAGACACACTGGCACAGTGTGCAGGCACACCACCACCTTAGAGGATAGCACACAGTTAGCAATGAGCGGACATGGAGGGAACAGTGTGCAGGCACACCACCACATAAGAGAAGGACAGCAAATGGTTAGAGATGAGCAGACATGGTGGGCACAGTGTGCAGGCATGCAAACACCTCACGGAAGGACAGCACACGGGGATGAGCAGACAAGGTCGGCACAATGTGGAGGCACACCACCACCTCAGAGAAGGACAGCGCACAGTTGGGCATGAGCAAACATGGTGGGCACAGTGTGCAGCCACACCACCACCTCAGAGAAGGACAGCACACAGTTAGGGATGGGCAGACACACTGGGCACAGTGTGAAGGCACACCACCGAATCAGAGAAGGACAGCACACACTAAGGGATGAGCAGACATGCTGAGTACAGTGTGCAGGCACACCACTGCCTCAGAGAATGACAGCACACAGTTAGGGATGAACAGACCCAGTGGGCACAGTGTGCAGGCACACAACCATCTCAGAGAAGGACAGCACTCGGGGACGAGCAGACACGGTCGGCACAATGTGCATGTGCACCACTGGCTCAGAGAAGGACAACACACACTGAGGGATGAGCAGACACACTGGGCACAATGTGGAGGCACACCACAACTTCAGAGAAGGATAGCACACAGTTATGGATAAGCAGACATGCTGGGCACAAGGTGCAGGCACACCAACACCTCAGAAAAGGACAGCCCACATTTAGAGATGAGCAGACACACTGGGCACAGTGTGCAGGCAGACGACCACCTCAGAAGGGACAGCATGCAGTTAGGGATGAACAGACACACTGGGCACAGTATGCAGGCAGACCACCGCCTCAGAGAAGGACAGCACGTAGTTAGGGGTGAGCAGACATGCTGAGCACAGTGTGCCAGTGCACCACCACCTCAGAGAAGGACAACATATAGTTAAGGATGAGCAGACACGGTGGGCACAGTGTGCAGGCACACCACTGCCTCAGAGAAAGACAGCACACTAGGATGAGCAGACATGACACGGCAGTGTGCAGGCACACCACTGCCTCAGAGAAGGACAGGACACAGGGATTAGCAGACATGCTGGTCACAGTGTGCAGGCACACCACCGCCTCAGAGAAGGACAGCACACAGGGAATAGCAGATATACTGGGCACAGTGTGCAGGCACAACACTGCCTCAAAGAAGGACTGCACACAGTTAGCGATGAGCAGACATGGTGGGCACAGTGTGCAGGCACATCACTGCCTCAGAGAAGGATAGCACACAGATAAACATAAGCAGGCAAGGGGGGCACACTGTGCAAGCAAACCACCACTTCAGAGAAGCACAGCAAACAGTTAGGGATCAGCAGACATGGTGGGCACAATGTGAAGGCACACCACCATCTCAGTCAGGGACAACACACAGTTAGGGATGGGAAGACACGCTGGGCACAGTTTGCAGGCACACCACCGCATCAGAGAAGGATAACAAATGGTTAGGGATGAGCAGACATGGTGGGCACAGTGTGCAAGCACACCACCACCTCCTCAAAGAAGGACAGCAAACAGTTGAGGATGAGCAGACACAGTGGGCGCAGTTTGCAGGCACATCACTGCATCAGAGAAGGACAGAAAATGGTTAGGGATGAGCAGACATAGTGGGCATAGTGTGCAGGCACACCATAACCTTAAAGAAGGAAAGCACAGAGTAATGGATGGGCAGACACACTGGGAACAGTGTGAAGGCACACCACTGAATCAGAGAAGGAAAGCACACAGTTAGGGATGAGCACAGTGGGCACAGTGTGCAGGCACACAACCAACTCAGAGTAGGAAAGCACGCAGGGATGAGCAGACATGGTGGGCACAGAGTGCAGGCACACCGCTGCCTCAGAGAAGGACAGCACACAGGGATGAGCAGACATGGTGTGGGCAGTATGCAGGCACACCACTGCCTCAGAGAACGACAGGACCCAGGGATTAGCAAACATGCTGGTCACAATGTTCAGGCACACCACCACCTCAGAGAAGAACAGCAGACAGATAGAGATGTGCCGACAAGGTAGGAACAGTGTGCAGGCACACCACCACCTAAGAGAAGGAGCACACAGATAGAGATGAGCAGACACGGTGAGCACAGTGTGCAGGCACACCACTACCTCAGAGAAGGACAGCACACAGTTAGCGATGAGCAGACATGGTGGGCACAGTGTACAGGCACACCACTGCCTTAGAGAAGGACAGCACACAGATAGACATGAGCAGAGAAGTTGGGCACACAGTGCACGCATTCCATCTCTTCAGAGAAGCACAGCAATCAGTTAGGGATTAGCAGACATGGTGGGCACAGTGTGCAGGCACACCACCATCTCAGAAAGGGAGAGCACACAGGGGATGGGAAGACACGCTGGGAACAGTGTGCAGGCACACCATCGAACTAGAGGACAGCACACAGTCAGGGATGAGCAGACATGCTGAGCACAGTGTGCAGGCACACCACTGCCTCAGAGAAGGACAGCACACAGTTAGGCATGGCCAGACACGTTGGCCACACTGTGCAGGCACATCACCACCTCAGAGAAGGACAGCAAACATTTGGTGATGAGCAGACACTGTGGGCACAGTGTGCAGGCACATCTCCACATCAGGGAAGGAGAGCAAATGGTTAGGGATGAGCAAACAAGGTGGGCACAATGTGCAGGCACACAACCGACTCAGAGAAGGACAGCACACGGGGATGAGGAGACAAGGTCGGCACAATGAGCACGTGCACCACTGCCTCAGAGAAGGACAGCACACTTAGGAATGAGCAGACAAACTGGGCACAATGTGCAGGCACACTACCACCTCAAAGCAGGACAGCACACAGTTAGGGATGGGCAGACACACTAGGCACATTGTGAAGGCACACCACCGAATCAGAGAATGACAGCACACAATTAGGCATGAGCATACACAGTGGGCACAGTGTGCAGGCATACAACTGTCTCAGAGAAGGACAGCACTTGGGGATGAACAGACACGGTCGGCACAATGTGCAGGTGCACCACTGCCTCGGAGAAGGACAGCACACACTTAGGGATGTACAAACACATGGAGCACAATGTGGAGGCACACCACAACTTCAGAGAAGGACAGCACACAGTTACAGATAAGCAGACATGCTGGGCACAAGGTGCAGGTGCAGAACCACCTCAGAGAAGGACAGCACACAGTTTGGGATGAGTAGACATGCTAGTCATAGTGTGCAGTCACACCACCACTCCAGAGAAAGACAGCACACAGTTAGGGATGAGCAGACATGCTGGGCACTGTGTGCAGGCACACCAAAACCTCAGGAAAAAGGCAGCCCACATTTAGAGATGAGCAGACACACTGGGAACAGTCTGCAGGCACACCACCACCTAAGAAAAGGTCAGCACGCAGTTAGGGATGAGCAGACATGCTGGGCACAGTGTGCAGGCAGACCACCGCCTCAGAGAAGGAAAGCAAACAGGGATGAGCAGATACACTTGGCAAAATATGCAGGTGCACCACCACCTCAGAGAAGGAGAGCATACAGTTAGGGATGAGCAGACATCCTGGGCACAATGTGCAGGTACACCACCACCTCAGAGAAGGACAACACTCAGGGATGTGCAGACACACTGGGCACAGTGTGCAGGCACACCACTGCCTCAGAGAAGGACAGCTCACAGTTAGGGATCAGCAGACATACTGGGCAGAGTGTGCAGGCACACCATCACCTCAGAAAAAGACAGCACACAATTAGGGATGGGCAGACACGCTGGGCACATTGGGCAGGCACACCGCCACCTCTGAGAAGAACTGCAGAAAATTAGGAATGAGCAGACATGCTGGGCACAGTGTACAAGCACACCACTGACTCAGAGAAGGACAGCACACAGTTAGGGATAAGCAGACATGCTGGCCACAATGTGCAGGTGCACAACTGCCTCAGAGAAGGACAGCACATAGTTTGGGATGGGGAGACACGCAGGGCACACTGTGCAGTCATACCACCACCTCAGAAAAGGACAGCTTACAGTTACGGATGAGCAGACATGCTGGACACAGTGTGCAGGCACACTGATGCCTCAGAGAAAGACAGTAGACAGTTAGGGATTAGATGACATGATGGGGACTGTGTGCAGGCACACCACTGCCTCAAAGAAGGACAGTACACAGGGATTAGAAGACGCAGTGGGCACAGTGTGCAGGCACACCACCACCTCAGTGAAGGACAGCACACAGTTAGGGATAAGGAGATATGCTGTGCACAATGTGCAGGTGCACAACCGCCTCAGAGAAGGAGAGCACACAGTTTGGGATGGGGAGACATGCAGGGCACAGTGTGCAGTCATACCACCACCTCAGAGAAGGACAGCTCACAGTTACGGATGAACAGACATGCTGAACACAGTGTGCAGGCATGCGACTACCTCAGAGAAGGACAGCACTCACTTAGAGATGAGCAGACACACTGGGCACAATGTGGAGGCACACTGCCAACTCGGAGAAGGACAGCACACAGTTAGGGATAAGCAGACATGCTGGGCACAATGTTAGGAGCACAACCGCCTCAGAGAAGGACAGCACACACTTAGGAATGAGCAGACTTGCTGGGCACATAGTGCAGGCACACCACCACCTCAGAGATGGACAGCCCACAGTTAGGGATGGGCAGACACACAAGGCACAATGGGCAGGCAAACCACCACCTCTGAAAAGGACTGCAGAAATTAGGAATGAGTAGACATTTTGGGCACAGTGTGCAAGCACACCACTGACTCAGAGTAGGATACCACAGAGTTAGGGATGAGCAGACATGGTGGGCACTACGTGCAGACTGAACACTGCCTCAGAGAAGGAGAGCACACAGATAGAGATGAGCAGACACGGTTGGCACAGTGTGCGGGCACACCACTGCTTCAGAAAAGGACAGCACACAGGGATTAGCAGACATGCTAGGCACAGTGTGCAGGCACACCACTGCCTCAGAGAAGGACAGCACACAGTTAGGGATGAGCAGACATGGTGGGAACAGAGTGCAGGCACACCGACGCCTCAGAGAAGGACAGCACACAGGAAAGAGTGGACACAGTGGGCACAGTGTGCAGGCACACCACCACCTCAGAGAAGGACTGCACAAAGATGGAGATGAACAGACACGCCAGGCACAGTGTGCAGGCACACCGATGTCTCAGAGAAAGACAGCACACAGTTAGGGATTAGATGACATGCTGGGCACTGTGTGCAGGCACACCACTGCCTCAAAGAAGGACAGGACACAGGGATTAGTAGATACAGTGGGCACAGTGTGAAGGCACACCACCACCTCAGAGAAGGACGGCACAAAGATAGAGATGAACAGACACAGTGGGCACAGTGTGCAGGCACACCACCGCACAAGAGAAGGACAGCACACAGATAGAGATGTGCAGACAAGGTGGGCTCAGTCTGCAGGCACACCACCGCCTATGAGAAGGAGAGCACACAGATAGAGATTAGCAGACACACTGGGCACAGTGTGCAGGCACACCACTGCCTCATAGAGAACAGCAGACAGGGATTAGCAGATACACTGAGCACAGTGTGCAGGCACACCACTGCCTGGGAGGACAGAACACAGTTAGGGATGAGCAGACATGGTGGGTACAGAGTGGAGGCACACCACCGCCTCAGAGAAGGACAGCCCACAGGGATAAGCAGATACACTAGGCACAATGTGCATGCACACCACCACCTCAGAGAAGGACAGCGCACAGTTAGGGATGAGCAGACATTGTGGGCACAGTGTGCAGGCACACCAACGCCGCAGAGAAGGACAGCAAACAGTTAAGGATGATCAGACGTGGTGGGAACAGTGTGCATGCACATCACCACCTCAGAGAAGGACAGCACACAGTTAGGGAAAAGCAGACACAGTGGGTATAGTGTGCAGGCACACAACCACCTCAGAGAAGGACAGCACACACATAGGGATGAGCAGACACACTGTGCACAATGTGGAGGCACACCACCGACTCAGGTAGGGATAAGCAGACATCCTGGGCACAATGTGCAAGTGCACAACTGCCTCAGAGAAGGACAGCACACAGTTTGGGATGGGGAGACATGCAGGGCACACTGTGCAGTCATACCACCACCTCAGAGAAGGACAGCTCACAGTTACAGATTAGCAGACATGCTGGACACAGTGTGCAGGCACACCGATGCCTCAGAGAAAGACAGCACACAGTTAGTGATTAGATGGCATGCTGGGGACTGTGTGCAGGCACACCACTGCCTCAAAGAAGGACAGGACACAGGGATTAGTAGACACAGTGGGCACAGTGTGCAGGCACACCACCACCTCAGAGAAGGACAGCACAGAGTTTTGGATGGGGAGACATGCAGGGCACAGTGTGCAGTCATACCACCACTTCAGAGAAGGACTGCTCACAGTTACGGATGAGCAGACATGCTGGACACAGTGTGCAGCCACGCAACCACCTCAGAGAAGGACAGCACACAGTTAGGGATGAGCAGACACAGTGGGCACAATGTGAAGGCACACCGCCAACTCAGAGAAGGACAGCACACAGTTAGGGATAAGCAGACATGCTGGGCACAATGTGCAGGAGCACAACCGCCTCAGAGAAGGACAGCATACACTTAGGAATGAGCAGACTTGCTGAGCACATAGTGTAGGCACACCACCACCTCAGAGATGGACAGCCCACAATTAGGGATGGGCAGGCACGCAAGGCACAATGGGCAGGCACACCACCACCTCTGAAAAGGACTGCAGAAATTAGGGATGAGTAGACATTTTGGGCACAGTGTGCATGCACACCACCAACTCAGAGTAGGATACCACAGAGTTAGGGATGAGCAGACATGGTAGGCACAATGTGCAGACAGACCACTGCCTCAGAGGAGAGCACACAGATAGAGATGAGCAGACATGGTGGGCACAGTGTGCAGGCACACCACTGCTTCAGAGAATGACAGCACACAGAAAGAGATGAGCAGACACGGTGGGCACAGTGTGCAGGCACACCACTGCCTCACAGAAGGACAGCAAACAGTTAGAGATGAGCAGACACACTAGGCACAATGTGCAGACACACCACCACCTCAGAGAAGGACAGAACACAGTTAAGAATGAGCAGACACAGTGGGCACAGTGTACAGGAACACCACTGCTTCAGAGAAGGACAGCACACAGATAGAGATGAACAGACATGGTGTGCACACTGTGCAGTCACACAACCGCCTCAGAGAAGGACAGCACACGGGGAAGAACAGACACAGTGGGCACCGTGAGCAGGTATACCACCACCTCAGAGGAGGACAGCAAACAGTAGGGATGAGCAGACACGGTGGGCACAGTGTGCAGGCAGACCACCACCTCAGTGAAGGAGAGCACAGAGTTAGGGATGGGCAGACACGATGGGCACAGTGTGAAGGCACATTGCTGAATCAGAGAAGGCAGCACACACTTAGGGATGAGCAGACACAGTGGGCACAGTGTGCAGGCACACAACTGCCTCAGAAAAGGCAGCACACGGGATGAGCAGACACGTGGGCACAATGTGCAGGCACACCACTGCCTCGAGAAGGACAGCACGCAGGATGAGCAGACATCACTGGGCACAATGTGCAGGCACACCACCACCTCAGAAGGACAGCAAATGGTTAGGGATGAGCAGACAGGGTGGGCACAGTGTGCAGGCACACCACAACCTCAGAAAAGGACAGCACACAGTTAGAGATGGGCAGACATGCTGGGCAGAGTGTGCAGGCACTCCATTGCATCAGAGAATGAGAACACATGGTTAGGGATGAGCAGACACAGTGGCCGCAGTGTGCAGGCACACTACCATCTCAGAGAAGGACAGCACACGGGGATGAGCAGACACGGTGGGCACAATGTGCAGGTGCACCACTGCCTCAGAGAAGGACAGAATACAGTTAGGGATGAGCAGACATGCTGGACACAATATGCAGGCTCACTACTACCTCAGAGAGAGACAGGACACAGTTAGGGATGAGCAGACACGCTAGGCACAATAAGCAGACACACCACTGCCTCAGAGCAGGACAGCACACAGTTAGGGATGAGTAGACATGCTGGGCATTGTGTGCAAGCACTCCACCAACTCAGAGGAGGACACCACAGAGTTAGGAATGAGCAGAAATGGTGGGCACAATGTGCAGGCACACCACCACCTCAGAGAAGGACAGCACTTGGTAAGGAATGAGCAGACACGGTGGGCACAATGTGTAGGCACACCACCGCCTCAGAGAAGGACAGCACACACAGATTAGCACACATACTGGGTACAGTGTGCAGGCACACCACCACCTCAGAGAAGGACAGCAAACAGTTAGGGATGAGCAGATATGGTTGGCACAGTGTGCAGGCACACTACCACCTTCGAGAAGGACAGCATACAGTTGGGGATGGGCAGACATGGTGGGCACACTGTGCAGGAACACCTCCACCTCAGAGAAGGACAGCAAATAGTTAAAGATGAGCAGACACAGTGGGCACAGTGTACGGGCACATGACCAGCTCAAAGAAGGACAGCACACAGTTAGGGATGGGCAGACACACTGGACACAAAGTACAGGCACACCACCGAATCAGAGAAGGACAGCACACAGTTAGGGTTGAACAGACACAGTGGGCACAGTGTGCAGGACACCACCGCCTCAGAGAAGGACAGCACACAGTTAGGGATGAGCAGACACAGTGGGCACAGTGTGCAGGCACACCACCACCTCAGAGAAGGACAGCACACAGTTAGGGATGAGCAGACACATGGGCACAGTGTGCAGGCACACCACTGCCTCAGAGAAGGACAGCACACAGTTAGGGATGAGCAGACACAGTGGCACAGTGTGCAGGCACACCACCACCTCAGAGAAGTACAGTCCACAGGTAGGGATGAGCAGACACACTGGACACAATGTGGAGGCAGACCACCTCCTCTGAGATGGACAGCACACAGTTAGGGATGAACAGACATGCTGGGAACAATGTGCAGGTACAGCACCACCTCAGAGAAGGACAGCACACAGTTAGGGATGAGCAGACTCACTTGGCACAGTGTGCAGGCACACCACCACCTCAGAGAAGGAGAGGACACAGTTAGGGATGAACAGACATGCTGGGCAGAGTCTGCAGGCACACCACCACCTCAGAGAAGGACAGAACACAGTTAGGGATGCGTAGCCAGCACTCAGTTAGGAATGAGCAGACATGCTGGGCACAATGTGCAGGCACACTACCGCATCAGAGTAGGACAGCACACAAGGATGGGCTGACATGCTTGTCACAATGTGCAGCTGCACCACCACCTCACAGAAGGGCAGGACACAGTTAAGGATGAGCAAAAATGCTGGGCACAATGTGCAGGCCTACTACCACCTCAGAGATGAACAGGACACAGTTAAGGATGAGCAGACATGCAGGGCACAATGCGAAAGCACACCACCGCCTCAGAGAAGGACAGCACACAGGGATTAGCAGACATGCTGGGCACAGTGTGCAGGCACACCACCATCTCAGAGAAGAACAGCACACAGGGATTAGCAGACATGCTGGGCACAGTGTGCAGGCACACCAACACCTCCGAGATGGACAGCAGGCAGTTAGTGATGAGCAGACATCGTTGTCACAGCATGCAGGCACAGCACCACCTCAGAGAAGGAGAGCAAAATGTTAGGGATGGGTAGACATGGTGGCACACTGTGCAGGAACACCGGCGCCTCAGTGTAGGACAGCACACAGGGATAAGCAGACATGCTGAGCACAGTGTGCAGGCACACCACTGCCTCAGAGAATGACACCACACAGTTAGGGATGAGCAGAGACAGTGGGCAAAGTGTGCAGGCACACAACCACCTCAGAGAAGGACAGCACACAGGGATAAGCAGACACGCTGCGCACTATGTGCAGGTCACCACCTCAGAGAAGGACAGCACACAGTTAGCGATGAGGAGACATCTGGGCACATTGTGCAGGCACACCACCACCTCAGAGAAGTACAGGAACACAGGTAGGGATGAGCAGACACACTGGGCAAATGTGCAGGCACACCACCACCTCAGACAATGACAGCACACAGTTCAGGATGAGCAGACACACTGGACACAGCATGCAGGCAAACCACCTCCTCAGAGAAGGACAGCACACAGTAAGGGACGAACAGTCATGCTGGACAAAATGTGCAGGCACACCAGTGCCTCAGAGAAAGGACAGCACACAGGGATAAGCAGACAAGCTGCACACAATGTGCAGGTGCACCACTGCCTCAGAGAAGAATGGCACACAGTTAGCGATAAGGAGACACAGCGGACACAATGTACAGGCACACCACCACCTCAGAGAAGTACAGCAAACAGTTAGGAATGAGCAGACATTGTGGGCATAGTGTGCAGGCACACCACTGCTTCAGAGAAGGACAGCACCCAGACAGAGATGAGCAGACACAGTGGGCACAGTGTGCAGGCACACCACCACCTCAGAAAAGGACAGCACAAAGTTAGGGGTGAGACGTCACACTGGGCACAGTGTGCAGGCACACCACTGCCTCAGAGAAGGACAGAACATAGTTAAGGATGAGCAGACACGGTGGGCACAGTGTACAGGAACACCACTGCTTCAGAGAAGGACAGCACACAGATAGAGATGAATAGACATGGTGTGCACACTGTGCAGTCACACAACCGCCTCAGAGTAGGACAGCACACGGGGAAGAACAAACACGGTGAGCACAGTGAGCAGACATACCACTGCCTCGGAGAAGGACAGCAAATGGTAGGGATGAGCAGACACTGTGGGCACAGTGTGCAGGCAGACCACCACCTCAGAGAAGGAGAGCACAGAGTTAGGGATGGGAAGACACGATGGGCACAGTGTGAAGGCACATCGCCGAAGCAGAGAAGGCCGCACACAGTTAGGGATGTGCAGATACAGTGGGCAGAGTGTGCAGGCACACAACCACCTCAGAAAAGGACAGCACACTGGGATGAGCAGACAAGGTCGGCACAATGTACAGGTGCACTACTACCTCAGAGAAGGATGGCACACACTTAGGGAGCAGCAGACACACTGGGAACAATGTGGAGGCACATCACTACCTCAGAGAAGGACAACACACAGTTGGGGAATGGCAGACATGGTTAGTACAGTGTGCAGGCACACCACCGCCTCAGAGGAGGACAGCAAATGGTTAGGGATGGGCAGACAAGGTGGGCACAGTGTGCTGGCACACAACAACCTCAGAAAAGGACAGCACACATTTAGAGATGGGCAGACCTGCTGGGCACAGTGTGCAGGCACTCCACTGCCTCAGAGAATGAGAACACAAGGTTAGGGATGAGCAGACACAGTGGCTGCAGTGTGCAGGCACACAAACACCTCAGAGAAGGACAGCACACAGGGATGAACACACATGGCGGGCACAATGTGCAGGTGCACCACTGCCTCAGTGAAGGACAGCACACAGTTAGGGATGTGCAGAAACAGTGGGTACAGAGTGCAGGCACACCACCACCTCAGAGAAGGACAGCACACACGGATGAGCAGACATGGTGAGCAGAGTGTGCAGGCACACCACCACATCAGGGAAGCACAGCAGAGTCTTAGAAATGAGCAGACATGCTGGCCACAATATGCAAGCTCACCACCACCTCAAAGAATGAGAGCACACAGTTTGGGATGAGCAGAAATTCTGAGCACAGTGTGCAGGCACACCACTGCCTCAGAGAATGACATCACAGAGTTAGGGATTAGCGGCGACAGTGGGCAAAGTGTGCAGGCACATAACCGTCTTAGAGAAGGACAGCAGACAGGGTTCAGCAGGCACGCTGGGCACAATGTGCAGGTGCACCACTGCCTCAGACAAGGACAGCACACAGTTAGGGATAAGCAGACACACTGGGCACAATGTAGAGGCACACCACCAACTCAGAGAAGGACAGCACATACAGTTAGGGATAAGCAGAGACAGCAGACACAATGGGCTTGCACACCACCACCTCAGAGAAGTACTGCACACAGGTAGGGATGAGCAGACAAACTGGGCAAAATGTAGAGGCACACCACCAACTCAGAGAAGGACAGCACGCAGTTAGGGATGAGCTGACATGCTGCGCACAATGTGCCGGCACACCACCTCCTCAGAGAAGGACAGCATGCATTTAGGAATGAGCAGACACACTGGGCACAATGTGCAGATGCACCACTGGCTCAGATAAAGACAGCACACAGTTAGGGATGAGCAGGCATGATGGGCACAATGTGCAGCTGCACCACCTCCTCACAGAAGGGCAGGAAACAGGTATAAGCAGAAATGCTGTGCACAATGTGCAGGCACACCACCGCCTCAGAGAAGGACAGCACACAGATAAAGATGAGCAGACATGGAGGGCGCACTGTGCAGGCATACCAACATCTCTGAGATAGACAGCAGACAGTTAGGAATGAGCAGACACACTGGGCACAATGTGCAGGTGCACCACCACCTCACAGAAGGGCAGGAAACAGTTTGGTATGAGCAGAAATGCTGGGCACAATGTGCAGGCACACCACTACCTCAGAGAAGGACAGCACACAGGAATTAGCCGACATGCTGGGCACAGTGTGCAGGCACACCACTGCCTCAGAGAAGGACAGCACACAGGGATGAACAGATATGGTGGGCACAGTGTGCAAGCACACCACCGTCCCAGAGAAGACAGCACACAGATAGAGATGAGCAGACATGGTGGGCACACTGTGCAGGCACACCAACATCTCTGAGATAGACAGCAAACAGTTAGGGATGAGCGGACATGGTAGTCACAGTGTGCAGGCACACCACCACCTCAGAGAAGGACAGAACACAGTTAAGGATGGGCAGACATGGTGGGCACAGTGTACAGGAACACCACTGCTTCAAAGAAGGACAGCACACAGATAGAGATGAACAGACATGGTGTGCACACTGTGCAGTCACACAACCGCCTCAGAGAAGGACAGCACACGGGGAAGAACAGACACGGTGGGCACAGTATGCAGGCAGACCACCACCTCAGAGAAGGAGAGCACAGAGTTAGGGATGGGCAGACACGATGGGCACAGTGTGAAGGCACATCGCCAAATCAGAGAAGGCAGCACACAGTTAGGGATGAGCAGACACAGAGGACACAGTGTGCAGGCACACCACCACCTCATAGAAGGACAACACACAGGGATGAGCAGACAAGGTCGGCACAATGTACAGGTGCACCACTGCCTCAGAGAAGGATGGCACACACTTAGGGAGCAGCAGACACACTAGGCACAATGTGGAGGCACATCACCACGTCAGAGAAGGACAGCACATAGTTGGGGAATGGCAGACATGGTTAGTACAGTGTGCAGGCACACCACCACCTCAGAGAAGGACAGCAAATGGCTAGGGATGAGCAGACATGGTGGGCACAGTGTGCAGGCACACCACAACCTCAGAAAAGGACAGCATACAGTTAGAGATGGGCAGACATGCTGGGAACAGTGTGCAGGCACTCCACTGCCTCAGAGAATGAGAACACAAGGTTAGGGATGAGCAGATACAGTGGCCGCAGTGTGCAGGCACACAACCACCTCAGAGAAGGACAGCACACGGGGATGAGCAGTCACGGTGGGCACAATGTGCAGGTGCAGCACTGCCTCAGAGAAGGACAGCACACAGTTAGGGATGAGCAGACACACTGGGCAGAATATGGAGGCACACCACCAACTCTGAGAAGGACAGCACACAGTTAGGGATACGCACACATGCAGGGCACAATGTGCAGGTGCACAACCGCCTCAGAGAAGGACAGCACACAGTTAGGGATGAGCAGACATGCTGGGCACAGTGTGCAAGCACACCACCAACTCAGAGAAGGACACCGCAGAGTTAGAGATGAGAAGAAATGGTGGGCACAATGTGCAGGCACACCACCACCTCAGACAATGACAGCACACAGTTAGAGATGAGCAGACACACTGGACACAGTGTGCATGCAAACCACTGCCTCAGAGAAGGACAGGACGCAGTTAAGGATGAGCAGACAAGCTGGGCACAATGTGCAGGCACACCACCACCTCAGAGTAGGACAGCACACACGGATTAGCATACATGCTGGGTACAATGTGCAGGCACACCACCGCCTCAGTGAAGGACAGCAAACAGTTAGGGATGAGCAGATATGGTTGGCACAGTGTGCAGGCACACTACCCCCTTAGAAAAGGACAGCACACAGTTAGGGATGGGCAGACAAGGTGGGCACACTGTGCATTAACACCACCACCTCAGAGAAGGACAGCAAATAGTTAAAGATAAACAGACACAGTGGGCACAGTGTGTGGGCACATGACCAGCTCAAAGAAGGACAGCACACAGTTAGGGATGGGCAGACACACTGGACACAGTGTGCAGGCACACCACCGAATCAGGGAAGGACAGCACACAGTTAGGGTTGAACAGAAACAGTGGGCACAGTGTCCAGGAACACCACAGCCTCAGAAAAGGACAGCACACATGGATGAGCAGACACAGTGGGCAAAGTGTGCAGTCACACAACCACCTCAGAGAAGGACAGCACACAGGGATCAGCAGACACACCAGACACAATGAGCAGGCACACCACCACCTCAGAGAAGTACAGCACACAGCTAGGGATGAGCAGACACACTGGGCACAATGTGCAGGCACACCACCACCTCAGAGAAGGAGAGGACACAGTTAGGGATGAACAGACATGCTGGGCAGAGTTTGCAGGCACACCACCACCTCAGAGAAGGACAGAACGCAGTTAGGAATGAGCAGACATGCTGGGCACAGTGTGCAGGCACACTACCGCATCAGAGTAGGACAGCACACAGGGATGGGCTGACATGCTTGGCACAATGTGCAGCTGCACCACCACCTCACAGAAGGGTAGGACACAGTTAGGGATGATCAATAATTCTGGGCTCAATGTGCAGGCACACCACCACCTCAGAGATGGACAGCACACAGTTAAGGATGAGCAGACAAGGTGGGCACAGTGTGTGGGCTGACCACCGCCTCTGAGAAAGAGAGCACTCAGATAGAGATGAGCAGACATCGTGGGCATGGTGTGCAGGCACAACACTGCTTCAGAGAAGGACAGCACACAGGGATTAGCAGACACGCTGGGCACAGTGTGCAGCCACACCACTGCCTGAGAGAAGGACAGTACACAGTTAGGGATGAGCAGACTTGTTGGGCACATAGTGCAGGCTCACCAATGCCTCAGAGAAGGACAGCACACGGGGATGTGCAGACACAGTGGGCACAGTGTGTAGGCACACCCCCACCTCAGGGAAGGACTGCACAAAAATAGAGATGAACAGACACGGTGGGCACAGTGTGCAGGCACACAACTGCCTCAGAGAAGGACAGCACACAGTTAGAGATGAGCAGACATGGTGGGCACAGTGTGTAGGAACACTGATGACTCAGAGAAGGACAGCACAGAGTTAGGGATGAGCAAACATGGTGGGGACAGTGTGCAGGCACACCACTGCCTCAGAGAAGGACCGGACACAGGGATTAGCAGACTTGCTGGTCACAGTGTGCAAGCACACCTCCACCTCAGAGAAGGAGAGCACATGGATAGAGATGTGCAGACAAGGTGGGCACAGTGCACAGGCACACCGCTGCCTCAGAGAAGGAGAGCATACAGATAGAGATGAGCAGACACGGTGAGCACAGTGTGCAGGCACACCACTGCCTCAGAGAGGACAGCACACAGGGATCAGCAGACACGCTGGGCACAGTGTGCAGGCACACCACTGCCTCAGAGAGGACAGTACACAGTTAGGGATGAGCAGAGATGCTGGGCACAGTGTGCAGGCAAACCACTGCTTCAGAGAAGTAAAGGACACAGTTAGGTATGAGCAGACATGCAGGGCACAGTGTTCAGGCATACCACCGCCTCAGAGATGGACTGCACACAGGGAATAGCAGACATGCTGGGCACAGTGCACAGGCACAACACTGCCTCAGAGAAGGATGGCATACATTTAGGGATGAGTAGAAATTGTGGGCACAGTGTGCTGACATGCCACTGCCTCAGAGAAGGACAGCACACAGACAGGATGGAGCAGACACAGTGGGCACACTGTGCAGGCACACCACCGCCTCAGACAAGCACAGCAAACTGGGATCAGCAGACACGTCGGGTACAGTGTGCAGCCACACCACTGCCTTAGAGAAGGACAGCACACAATTAGGGATGAGCAGACACACTAGGCACAGTGTGCATGCACACCAGTGTATCAGAGAAGGACAGAATATAGTTAAGGATGAGCAGACACAGTGGGTACAGTGTACAGGAACACGACTGCTTCAGAGAAAGAGAGCACACAGTTAGAGATGAACAGACATGGTGTGCACACTGTGCAGTCACACAACCGCCTCAGAGAAGGACAGCACATGGGGATGAACAGACACGGTGGACACAGTGAGCAGGCACACCACCACCTCAGAGAAGGACAGCACAGAGTTAGGGATGGGCAGACACGCTGGGCAAAGTGTGAAGGCACACCACCGAATCAGAGAAGGACAGCACACAGTTAAGGAGGAGCAGAAATACTGGGCACAATGTGCTGGCCCACTACCACCTCAGAGATTGACAGGATACAGGGATGAGCAGCCATGCTGGGCTCAATGTGCAGGCACTCCAACTCCTCAGAGAATGACAGAACACAGTTTTGGATAAGCAGACACACTGGGCACAGTGTGCAGGCAAGCCACTGCCTCAGAGAAGGCCAACACGCAGTTAGAGAGGAGCAGAAATCCTGGGCATAATGTGCAGCTCCACCACCACCTCAGAGATGGACAGGACACAGCTAGGGATGAGCAGACATGCTGGGCACAATTTGCAGGCACACCACCTCCTCAGAGAAGGACAGCAGTTATTGATGAGCAAACACTGTGGGCACAGTGTGCAGGCACACCACTGTCTAAGAGAAGGACAGCAAATAGATAGAGATGAGCAGACATGCTGGGCACAGTGCGCAGGCACACCAATGCCACAGAGAAGGACAGCACACAGTTTGGAATTAGCAGACACACTGGACACAGTGTGCAGGCACACCACTGCCTCAGAAAAGGACAGCAAACAGGGATGAGCAGATTTGGTTGGCATAGAGTGCAGGCACACTACCACCTTAGAGAAGGACAGCACACAGTTAGGGATGGGCAGACATGGTGGGCACACTGTGTAGGAACACCACCGCCTCAAAGAAGGACAGCAAACAGTTAAAGATGTGCAGACACAGTGGGCATAGTGTGCAGGCACATGACCACCTCAAAGAAGGACAGCACACAGTTAGGGATGGGCAGACACACTGGACACAGTGTGCAGGCACACCACCGAATCAGAGGAGGACAGCACACAGTTAGGGTTGAACAGACACAGTGAGTAGAGTGTGCAGGCACACCACTGCCTCAGAGAAGGACAGCATGCATGGATGGGCAGACACAGTGGTAAAGTGTGCAGTCACACAACCACCTCAGAAGACAGCACACAGGGATCAGCAGACATGCTGGGCACAATGTGCAGGTGCATCACTGCCTCAGAGAAGGACAGCACACAGCTACGGATGAGCAGACACACCAGACACAATGTGCAAACACATCACCACCTTAGAGAAGTACAGCCCACAGGTAGGGATGAGCAGACACACTCGGCACAATGTGGAGGCAGACCACCACCTCTGAGATGGACAGCACATAGTTAGGGATGAACAGCCATGCTAGGCAGAGTCTGCAGGCACACCACTGCCTCAGAGAAGGACAAAATGCAGTTAGGGATGAGCAGACAGCACGCAGCTAAGAATGAGCATACATGCTGGGCACAGTGTGCAGACACAGCACCACCTTAGAGAAGCATAACACACAATTAGGGTTGGGCAGACATGCTAAGCACAATGTGCAGGCACACCACCACCTCAGAAAAGGACAGCACACAGTTAGGGATGAGCATATGTGGTGGGCACAGTGTACAGGCACACCACTGCCTCAGAGAGGGACAGTACACCATTAGGGATGAGCAGACACAGTGGGCATAGTCTGCAGGCACACCACCGGCTCAGAGAAGGACCGCATACACAGATGAGAAGACATGGTGGGCACAGTGTGCAGGCACACCACTGCCTCAGAGAAGCACCGCAGAGAGCTAAGGATGAGCAGACATCCTGGGCACAATATGCAGGTGCACCACCACCTCAGAGATGGACAGCCTACAGTTAGGGATGAGCAGACACACTGGACACAATGTGCAGGCACACCACCACCTCATAGAAGGACAGCACACAGTTAGTGATGAGCAGACATGCTGGGCACAGTGTGCAGGCACACCGCCACCTCAGAGAAGGACAGCACACAGTTAGGGATGAACAGACATGCTGGGAAGATTGTGCAGGCACACCACCACCTCAGAGAAGGACAGCACACAGTTAGGGATGAACAGACATGCTGGGCAGATTGTGCAGGCACACCACCACCTCAAAGAAGGACAGAACGCAGTTAGGGATGAGCAGACATAATGCAGTTAGGAATGAGCAGACATGCTGGCACAGTGTGCAGGCACAGCACTGCCTTAGCGAAGGACAACACACAATTAGGGATGGGGAGACATGCTGGGCACAGTGTGCAGGCACACCACTGCCTCAGAGAAGCACAGCACAGAGCTTGGGATGAGCAGACATGCTGGGCACAATATGCAGGTGCACCAACACCTCAGAAATGGACAGCACACAGGGATGAGCAGACACCCTGGGCACAGTGTGCAGGTGTGCCACCACCTCAGAGAAGAACAGCACACAGTTAGGGATGAGCAGATATGGTGGGCACAGTGTGCAGGCACACTACCACCTCAGACAATGACAGCACACAATTAGGGATGGGCAGACACACTGGGCACAATGTGCAAGCACACCACCACCTCAGAGAAGGACTACACACAATTAGGGATGAGCAGACATGAAAGGTACAGTGTGCAGGCATGAAGGGCATCAAGAATTGCCCTGCTTTTGGATGTGGCTGCAGCAAAGGTGCTCCAGTTAACATCTGGCATATTAAGGTCTCCCATCAACATTATCTCCCCTTTCTCTGCCATCCTATGTATGCCTTCTATCATATCCTTGTCCATTCCCTCCCCCTGACATGGGGGTCTGTACACAACCCCTGTGCAGATTGTGGTGCCATTTCCAGTCTCTAAGGTGACCTACAATGCCTCCTCTCCTCCCTTTTTACTCTTTTGTTCAGTTGCTTTTATCCCTTCCCTTATATAGAGAGCTAATCCGCCCCCTCTTTTCTCCTCCCTGTCTCTCCTGTAGGTTGTGTTCCCTGGTATGTTAACATCCCAGTCATGGTTCTCTGTGTACCGTGTTTCTGTGACTACTACGATATCCAGGCATCCCTCTTCCATTGAGGCCACCAGTTCAGGGAGCTTGTTGCCCAGACTACGGGTGTTGGTACTCATTACCCTCCATTTCTTGATGGCTTTACCCCTTTTTGCCCCATCCCTGTCCTTATTGGGTTTGTCACTTTCTCCCTTTACCACTGCACTTCTCCCTATCGGCATCACTATGTTGGTGTCTACCTCCCTTAGTACTCTGATTTTTGGAGGGGGAGCTAGGATTTTCCTGCTCCTCTCCAGTGCCTCCCCCCATGGCTAGTTTAAATGCTTGCCAATGAAGCATTTAAACCTATCACCTAGGATCCTGGTTCCCCTCCTGGACAGATGCAGACCATCACACCAGTATAGGCTTGCATCCCTCCAGGTGGACCCCCAGTCCCCAATGAAGCCAAATCCCTGAGCTCTGCTCCAGTTTTTCAACCACTAATTGAATCCCATGGTGTGGAGCACCCTAGCCTCACCTGTGGCATAGACAGGCAGTACCTCTGAGAAGGTCACCATGTGTGCTATTTGTCTAAGGCCCCTCCCCATCTCAACAAATGCTTCTTGCACAGCTCTGATCCCTTTCTTAGCTGGGTCATTTGTCCCTAGGTGAATAATGGCATCCATCTCCCTCCCCTGTGCTGCTGCCCCTGAGATCCTGAGGATTTGCTACTGTCCCTCCAAGCCATGGTGCCAGGCAGGCACCTTACCTCCCTCTCACCTTTGTCCCCCAGTTCTACCTTCCTAACAATGGAGTCCCCCACCAGGAGGTGTTTCCTTCTCCTCTGGGGTCCTATGCCACCCTCCTGTGGGTCTCCTTTGTGGAGGTTCCCGGCATCTTCCTTGGTCTCCACTATGAGTGCCTTCATAGAGCAACCACACTTTTCTAGAACAGCATAGAAATTGTGGAGAGGTACAACTGGAAGGATGCGCCTCTGTTCCACCACCCTCACCCTCCCTGAGCCCACTGTGGTCCAACCGCTCCTCTTTCTTGGCAACCTCTGAGGCAACGGCAGTAACCCTGGTGGTCCCTGGGTGGAAGAGGATGTTCCACAAATCCTGGCCAACTCAGCCTTGAGATGAGCAGCCTCCTCCCTCAGCCCAGAGAGGTGCCTGCAGATGGGACAACACTGCATCCTCTAGAACGTCTCCCAGAGGACTGCTGCTCCACAGCCACTGCACTCTACCACTCCCATCATGTCTTTTTTCTGGCCCCCTAATTGTTGTTTGGAATACTTACTCTTTCCTCTGTTTGTTTATTTATTTATTTATTTATTTATTTTGCTCTCCCTACTTATGTACTGCCTTTGTGCCCTTTTAGCTCCTGATCTTCCTGTTACATAGATACATACATAGATACATAGACAGTGCCGGCAGATAAGGGCCTATGGCCCACCCAGTCTGCCCATTTGAGCTTGTAAGTTCAGTTTGTTTTCCTAGAAGTCTGTTGCCCCTTACCCCTGACCTCCAGAATTCCTTTATGTCTATCCCATGCATTCTTAAATCCCGTGATTGTTTCAGCCCCCACCACTTCCTCTGGCAGGGTGTTCCACTTGTCCACCACCCGTTCTGTGAAGAAATTCTTTCTCATGTTTCCTCTGAATCGTCCTCCCTCCAACTTCATCCCATGCCCTCTAGTCCTGGAACATCTTTTTTGCTTAAAAATAGTGTTTTCCTGCACCCTGTTCCTCCCTGTAAGATACTTGTATGTCTCTATCAGATCCCCTCTCTACCTCCTCTCCTCCAGGGAGTACATGTTCAGTTCCTTCAACCTGACTTCATAGGACTTGTGAAGTCAGGTTGAAGGAACATGAACATGTACTCCCTGGAGGAGAGGAGGGAGAGAGGGGATATGATAGAGACATACAAGTATCTTACAGGGAGGAAATAGGCAGGAAAACACTATTATTTATACTTATAGGTATTTTAATGATATGTTCTGAGAAAGAAATTCTATATTTCTCAGTAGTCTCCTTATTTGCTCAGAGTTAGTCCTTCAGCAGCTGGGGGTGGAGAGCTACTCTTGCCCTTTTAGGATGGTGAGTCTTTGGTGGCTCAGTGATCACTCACTTCCTGCTCCCAAACAGGAAGTTCCTGTTGTCAGTCAAATCCTCTGCCTATAAAAGTAGAACTGGCTTAGGGTGGGGGGAGGAGGGAAGGAGGGCAATATAGTTCCAGTAGAGAAGTTTAGTTATACTAACAGATCCTTCCTCTTGGTGCTCTGCTTGTTCTTTGGCAGAAGCTATCTAGGGCAGTGTTTAAATCTGGTTTTAAGCTGGCTCCTTCTAGCAAAGCCACTCCCCCTACTTTGCAAATCTTTATACACTTAGTTAATTTCACAGATAATTCCCTTCAGCCACCTGTGACAAGCACCTAGATAACTACACAGATAACAGATAACAATTCACTTCAACTAACTGACATACACACTAACTTTTTTTTACCCTAAGTTGAATGTCCCAGTACAAGAGTTCTAGTTCTTTGTTCCAGTAGAGAAGTTTAGCTGTACCAGCAGCTCCTTCCTCCTGGTGCTCTGCTTGTCCCGATGAAAGGAGTCCTGATCCACAGCAGGGAAGCCAAACATGTGCTGGATCTCCAGCATGAGCTCTGTAAAGAAGGGATCCGCTGTGAGGAGGGATCGGGGGTTCATGCGGGGCTGTCTCCAAAAGGGAAAACATGGACGATGAGGAACCAAGGTCCCCATGGTCCAAGAGGTCCCACCAGGAACATCCCCCACAAAAGGATCCCCCCTCCTGGAATCCCCATCAAGGGAGTCCTCATAAATGGGAGGGGGGACCAAACAGGAAGCGTTGGATCCGGGTGCAAGTGATCGGGTGAAGGGGAGGGGGAATGAGATGAGGCTGGACTCTGGCCCATAGACTGTAGGACCTCCAGCACAATGCAGGTAATGCCTGGAACCTGTGACGGGGAGGTCCAGAGATGGAGGGTGCCCAAGAGTAGTGCTAGGAGGAGGACGAGCCATCCCGGGAACCGCTGACCCTGAATAGCAGGGGGAGGCACCCCAACCCCCATGGTCCAGGGCTGGCAAAGGAGCAAGGAACTCAGGGTGGGGTCCTTGCAGCTGGGCCGAAGGCCCAGAAAAAGGCATGACCGAAGGGTTCAAAATGGGCAATGGGGGGATAACCTGAGGATTCTGCAACGTCATGCTGGGACAAGCATGGGGGCATGAAAACAGAGCCCCGAGCTGGGGGAGTCTTGGGGTGGGAAGCCCCCACTGATGATGAGGGAAGCAGCCCTGTTGACAAGCGAAAGCCCATCCATCAATGGTGGAATAACCCCCGTCGACAAGGGATCAGAAAAAAGCCTGTCCACTTAAGGAAGCCGTCCCGAGGCGATCCAGAACATTGTAGCAGCGCTGAACGGGCAGGCTTCCTCGGGCTCTAGCGGAGCAAAACAGCAGGGATCTGAAGGCTGAAAACTGCAAGTACACTATCTGGCAATTAATCCACGTACGGGGGAAATGACTCTGAGCAGTATGAATGTTGGGCTGTTTCTGCTCCATCTCGGAGTCTAGGCCCGGGGAGTGGGGAGAGGGGTGGGATAGCCTCAGCTCATCTGAGGTTCATTCTGCAAATTAAATTAATTAATGGCTGGGAGGGGGAAGGGATGGGAGGTGGGGATGAGGGGCGTGGGCAAGTATGGGGAGGGGGGGCGAATGCAAAGATCTTCTTACTGTGTTGAATCATAGAATCGGAGAAGCTTTAACGAGGAGGTCTGGCACGTCATAACCACCCGCTTATGTAAATGGGGCTGGAATGGCAGCTACACTGCGGGAGCTGACTGTGCCCACTCAATTCCTGGCTGGAACGGGGAGGGTTGTGAGACGGGAGGGAGGTGAGTGTCGAGAATGAGCTGCACATCAACCTGAGATCCGGGGAGGGAGGTGGCCCCACTAGGAGGGTGCTGAGGCAGTTCGAGCCGTCATTACTCATACCCGGTAAAATTGCAGCTAGACCTCCGATTAGTGGCGGGGGAGGGTCTGTCAATGCGATGTTGCTCCCTGCGGTGCTAGCCAGAATGAGTTAGGGGGCCCTCTCCTTCGCACCCTTGCACTACCGATGCGTTATAAAGTTAAAGTATTGTGCTGGAGCGACGAATGGAGGATGAGTGCATGGTTGAACTGTTCTAGATCCCTCCATGAAGGTACTACCCTTATACCAGGCACATGGGAGGCTCGCAGTAAAGCAGGGCGGTCTGTGACTCCTTTGGTGAGGATAGAGGGGGTATGGAACTTGGTTTGGGATGCAGCTTAGTCACTGAGGGGGTCGCTCGCCGCTTCCCCTCCCTCCGGGCTTCCTATACCCTCTATTTCAGCGATCCTCTGGACCTCCATTGAGGGTTTTCCCCTTAGTATGGTGCTTATGGCCGTTTCCCCTCCGGGGCAGACTGGCCTCCCTATTGATCCGCCTGTCTGTGATTTGGAGAAGGCCCCAGGCCAGGATCGCGAGGAGGGATGGGTGACTGCTGCCACATAGCCTCGGGGGTGGGGGGAGGCCAGATGGCGGTCGTGTGCGTGCCTCCCTCCCTCTTCTCTTCTTGACTTTGGTGGTTGGGCTCTGTCCCGGATGGACTTACACAGCTTGCAAAGCCGCCTACTATTATTGGTGGATTGGAGCCTAATCAGGAACAATACGTAGGCGGTCCCTCAAATAGATCTCCTGATTCCCCCTCTTAATGGATGTGTCTTGAAGGGAGGGACTTGATGTGGGTACCAATCCAGCACTATAAATAGGTGGTATGGGCTATTTCGGTCAGGGATGTCATTTGAGTGGGGTCGGAGTGGCACCAATGAGTGGCATCGGGGGTGATCGAGGCCCGCAGATCCTGCAACAAATTTCTCGGATACATACTAATGGAAAAATACAACTCCGAATTAACTCTGCATAAACTATCTACCGAAAACACTCACCCTGACACACTTGGGAGGTGGGGGCTGGGGAGCTCGATTAGTTAGCCCTCTAAATATGGGCTTAGGGACAGGATGGTGTGGCAGCCGAGAGCCGGGGGAGGGTCCGGGATAGCAGGAAGGGAGGACCCTGGGATCTCACACCCCAGCTTCATGGTAGAGATAGGTACGAAGCAGCGGAAGAGATACCAGCATCACAATAGCTATTCGGGCGAATGCAGAGGCAATAGAGCTGGGGGGGATAGATTGAGAGGAATCATCTCCCCTTCCGTTCTGGATTGAGGGGTTCCGGAAGAGGTGGGTGCAGATGGCCAAGAGCAAATGACTTGGGGGGTGGACGCTGGAGGCCATATAGGCTCTCTGCAAAGTTGGGAGTGAGGATGGACAGGGAAGCTCCCTGTGGTAGCCTCGGACGGGGCCGACTAACATATAAGGGCGAAGTGCAGGGGATCCCCCAGCATTAAATACTGGGGCAAAGACTATTGTGGCAGTCTCAGCTCCCTCCCTCTAGATTGAGGGGCTGGGGGGCAGACCTGTGTAGAAAGGCTAGAGACAATAGGCCATTAAGGGCTCCCCTTATGAGAGGGGAGTTGGGGGGGGCACGCCATAGTTTGAATGGTCTCGGATCCCTTTAGCTAGGACGCAGGGGACTGATGAGTCTGTTGGGTTAGAGAGAAGGGGAGAGTAGTTGGGAGCTCAACTACATTCAGCCATCAGAGTCGGGTACCCACACGGATAGGCCCTTAGGCTGACTCCCAGGGGTATGAGGGCTCTTTCATCACAGAACTAGTGGGCAAAAAGGGATCAGTCAAGTCTTACTGTCAATATAAATTAGGTTTAACTCATCGTTACAGTACACGATTTGAATTAGGTGGATGCGGCATTCCACGTCTGGGTGTCACCACTTCCTTTTTTCCCACATCCTAATAGACACTGTAAGTGTCAGGGGGCATCACGCTAAGTGACGAAGCCTCAAGGTATGGATGTTACCATGCCAAGGGATCTGTGTCAGTTTCCCAAAGTTGGAAGTACTAGTTTTTTATCTTCCAAGTTAGTTGTATGGTGGTTTATATGTTTTATATCCACATGTTTGTGTGATTGTAAGCAGTTAGAAATGACAGGAACAGAACCAATAGACACTGAATGTAATCAACCTGAGGAAAAGGGGGAATATCCTCCTAGCAGGCGGGACCACCTGTGAGTAATTATGGCTAGTTCCCGGGTTAAGTTATTATCCCTGAATATTAATGGGATAACCTCACCAATAAAGAGGTCACGAGTTTTGACATTCCTCCGCAGGAGTCAGGCGGATTTGATATATCTCCAGGAAACGCACCTGAACCCCGTGGAGCATCTCAAGCTTGCCAGACTCAGTAGGGGAACCCTGTACAGCTCATCCAGTGGTTCGGGAAGACGAAGGGGAGTAGCAATAATCATACCAGCAGGTACCCCATTTCAACATCAAAACACCATGAGGGATGCAGAGGGACGCTTGATAACAGTACAGGGCACTATGAATGGCGTGCAGGTTACCCTAGCGAATGCCTATTTTCCTCCTGCCACTCCCATCCCGCAGCTGAAAGCACTGTTGGACAAAATTTTACAAAATACGAAAGGCATACTCTTACTCGCTGGGGACTTTAACCTGACACAAAATGCTTCATTAGACTCTACCAATCCTAGAGCCTCTAAACAAACTCCGACACAAAAGTTCTTCAGGAGATTTATTAAAGAAGTAGGATGGACAGATGTCTGGAGACATCTGCATCCCCGAACCAGGAACTATACACATTATTCATTGGTACACCGGACATACTCCGATAGACCAAACTTATACATAGACGAATTCCTGGACCGACTGGGTGGCAGCTCAAATAGGTGACATCTCCCTCTCGGACCACGCACCCGTATGCACGACCTGGAAATGGGGCTTCAACCCAAGAACACGCATTGAGGCTTAACCTACTACTTGCGTTCCGAACACTTTAGGGAGTTCATCTCGGACAAATTAACCGAGATACTTGAATTCAACCCCTCTGCAGATACCACTGCTGCAATTCATTGGGATACTATTAAAGCAGTCCTTAGGGGCCATATCATACAACACACTGCAGAACTGAACCGGTGAAGAAAGGAATGCAGAACTATTCTAGAGGAGAACCTGCATTTTCTTCAAATGGCACATAAGAGTGGAGACTCCACAGTGTTACCCCAGCTTCGGGAAGTGAAAGCTGAACTGGATCGTCTGGCTCTTCAACAGACCGAGTTAGCATTAACATTCCTGAGGCAGAGACACTATGAGGTGGGACCTCGAGCCACGAGATTGTTGGCATACCAGGTTCGGAGGCAAAGGAAAGCCTCAACAATTACATCGCTTAAACACCCAATAGGGAGGCCAGTCTGCCCCGGAGGGGGAACGGCCATAAGCACCATACTAAGGGGAAATAGCAGAGGCATTTGCAAAGTATTACACTGACCTCTACACTCCAGAGGACTCTCCCACAGAGCGTCAAATTATGGAGTACCTGAAGGGGATAACCCTACCTCGGCTTAATACAGCCCAAGGAGAAACCTTGACCTCCAGTATAACCGAACAAGAGATAGCAGAAGCAATTTCCATGGCAAAAACATTAAAATCTCCAGGACCAGATGGCTATGGGAGTGAATTCTATGGAGTTATGAGGCAACAAATATCTACCCATCTCCTGACTCTATAGAATTCTATTCTCAAGGGTGACCCACCACCTCCATCATGGGCACTGGCAACGATTTCTGTAATCCCGAAACCGGGGAAGAACACCCAGCACTGTAGCTCATATAGACCTATCTCAGTACTAAACTCAGACTATAAGATGTTCATGCACATAATAGCATGCCGCTTAGATCAGATAATGCCCATGTTGATAGATCAAGACCAGACAGGCTTTGTAAGAATGCGTTCCACAACGGACAACATCAAGCGTATATTACACATTACACATAAGATGTGTATTAGCAACGATCCATATGTCCTCATCAGCCTTGATGCTGAGAAGGCATTCGACAGAGTAGCTTGGCCCTTTCTATATAAGGTCTTAGATAAACTGGGTATCCCCGACAGATTAATCGGGGTCCTACAAAACATTTATTCGTTCCCTCAGGCTTGCGTTAAAGTAGGAGGCCATCACTCTAAATACTTTCCGCTTAAACGGGGAACCAGACAAGGTTGTCCGTTGTCACCTCTTTTGTTTGTGGCATTTATAGAACCTTTAGCACAATACATTAGGGAAGCTGAAAACATCACTGGAGTGAACATGGGGGACACGGAGCATCGTATAGCGTTGTACGCTGACGATGTCTTATTATATCTTTCGGACCCTGAGCAAACCCTGCCAGTTATAAGGCTACTTTTGGACCAATTTAGTCAGGTTTCTGGTTACAAGCTGAATTTATCAAAAACGGAAATTCTCACATTCCACTATTCTCCTCAGCACAAATAAACTCCATCTTCCCATGCAACTGGAATTTAACAAAACTAAAGTACCTGGGGATATCTATCTCTCAGAAGTATGATGAATTCTTCAAAATAACTATGAGCCCTTTACAATCCAGCTCAAAGCGGACTTGGGGCTTGGCCACACTGCCACTCACTCTAAGCCGTGGGATAGAATTAATAAGAATGGTTATTCTACCAAGAGCCTTGTACTTATTCCGGAATGTTCCGATAGTCATAGCAAAGAAAACCTTTGTGGAATGGAACCACTTTATTTCTAAATTTATTTGGGCTTGCGGAAGACCCGAGTCGACTGAAGATACTTAGCCTTCCTCGTGGTGATGGAGGTCTGCACCAGATTTACAATTATATTACCAGGCGGCAATGATGACTCATATTATGGCCAGACAAAGTAAGTCGGGCGAGCCACACTGGCTACAAATAGAACAAGCCCTCTACCCAAATAAAGATTATTTTCAGAACCTATATCGTTCCAGCCCTAGGCTAGTTCCTCAGTCCCCATCAGACCCCTGGTTCAGTGCTCGTTGTAAGGCTTGGCAGTTAATAAAATGAACTCAATCACTGGCCCTGTTTCTGGCACTGATTTGCCCAATAGCAAATTTGGCTGACTTCCCCCCAAACAGACTGGACCATGGCTTCCAGACTTGGGAGAGGTACGAGCTGAGATATCTTACACAGATAATGACACATGGGGAG
The DNA here is from genome assembly GCA_016271365.2 of Neoceratodus forsteri. Taxonomy (NCBI): domain Eukaryota; kingdom Metazoa; phylum Chordata; order Ceratodontiformes; family Ceratodontidae; genus Neoceratodus; species Neoceratodus forsteri. Next base: position 1,469,872,900 of record CM057459.1, read on the forward strand.
TTGTGGCCCTTCAGTGAAGTGCAAAAAAGATCTAACATTCCGAATAGGGATTTTTATAGATTTCTGCAACTAAGACACTACAGTCGAGAACTCCCTGAGGTATCCCATAATCCGGAGTGTTACCCCGTTTTGTTGGAGGTGCAATCCCGGCTGAACGTAGGCACAGAGAGACCCCGTCTGCTTTCCCATTATTATAAAGCCCTTAACACTCAGGGAACGATGTACACAGGGAATATATGCGCCCAATGGCAGGAAGAACTTGGCTCTCCCTTCACACAAGATGACTGGTGAAGAGCCTGCGAGCACGCCTCTAGGGTTACAAGATTGCATCAATGGTGGGAATTCGCATGGAAGAATCTAACGAGATACTTCAGAACACCAGCAGTGACTTGTCACTACTCTCCGTCAGCCTCGGCAAAGTGTTGGAGACAATGTGGAGAGACCAGAGCTACACACACACACATTATGTGGGCCTGCCGGGCCCTCCAACCTTTTTTGGGCCAACTACAAGAACACTTGGGAGAGATATTTGACCCCCAACTACAACTGACCAGGGAATTGTATCTCTTTCTGAATACCCCAAGGGAATATAAGAACCCAAACACTAGATACCTCCTACATTCATTAATAACAGCAGCCAAAAAAGTGGTCACTAAGCATTGGCTGACAGATAACATACCCTTGATCCAGGAATGGTGGGGAATTACCAAACAAATCTATCAGATGGAACAAATTACTCATGGGCTGAATGAAATGAAAGAGAAATTCTCAGACAGGTGGTCCCGCTGGCAATTATATATGATGGTGCATGATGGCACCTTTGTACCATGAGATGAAAATCTGAATCGGGGTAGAAAACCAAAACCCTTGTTCAGAAGCAGCCACTTTCTTTGTTGGGGGGAGGTTCTTGTTCAGGTAAATGGTCATTGAAACTTTCCCAAGTTTATTCCTACAGGACAACCAGTAGGAAAAGGGCTTTGTGAGGATGGGCTGGGTGGGCTCCTCTTGGGATATGTACTCCTCAGACTCAGGGTCCTCTGGAAAGATGAAATATTGTTATGCTAGTAATGAGCTGACTTCCTCTTAATAATTACTTGTTCTGAACTATAAATGTTGTCTATCAGGTAACACACAAATCAATTCATTGTATACCAGCAAACCTGTCAATGTTTGTATGTATGTATGTCTGTATGTCAAAATATGTTGGAAATTTTAATAAAAATGAGATTTACAAAAGGAAGCCGTCCCATCAATGAGGCACGCAAAGCATGCCATCCTGTCAATGGGAGAGGCTGTCCCATCAATGACAGAACAGCAGAATCATGCCCCATCAACTGAAGAAGAGCTCCCATCAATGAGGGAGAGCAAGGAACACATGTCGTCGACAGAGGAAGCATCCCCATTGACAAGGAATGTTCCATCGATGGGAGATATTCAGAAACAAGCTCAGTCAATGGGACAAGGCCAGTCAAAGATATAACAAGCCCATCAAACTCCGTCGAAACAGGAAACATTTAGACTTTAAAGTCACTATGGTAATAGGGTAAACCTGTATAAATATATCCTTTTATGATTCCCTGTTGTTTTTCCTGGGCTGCATGCATTGGGTGTATAATTATATACATAGTTTTCATTGAGAATCCCTCCTATGATATCCTGCCAGAGGGTGTGTCTTTCAATAGTTCTTTGTAAGTGAACATTGTCTGTACTGTATTTTAATGATATCCTCCTATGTAACCTTATTTTGTATGTTTTTTGTTTACAAAATCAATAAATAAAAAGTGGGGAAAAAAAAAGACAGTGCCTCCTGGAGGTGCCCTAACAAAGAATTCCATATAGCAGGAGCAGCTTCCTCAAATTCATGATCCCCAGAACTCTTCAACCTTGCTGTGGGGAGCTCCAGAACACTAGTGGCTGCTCTGAGTGGATGAGACAGAATGGGATACAGAAGCTTCTTTAGGTAGCCCGGACCCAAACTGTGAAGACCCTTGTAGGCCAAAAGGCCTACTTTGAAAGTGATGTGACAGCACAAGGGTAGCCAGTGCAGTTCATGTAGCATGGTAGCAATATGATTAAATCTGGAATAACCAGTCAACACCCATGCCACCATGTTCTACAACAGCTGCAGGCATAGCAGTGCACCAGCTCCAACCCCAAGGTAGAGGGCATTACAGTAGTTGAGTCTTGAGGTCACAAAAACATGGACCAGTGTGGCCAGGTCTTTAGACGTGATGAAGGGTTTGATCTAGGCAATATTCCAGAGATGGTAAAATTCAGTCCAGACAACAGCCAACAACTGAACATCAAATATCTACTCGCTGTCAAACACAACACCCTTGTTGAAACATCCAGCTCAGCTGGGCCTATAAAAAGGCCCAGCCTGTCACTGGGGGTTCCAAGCCAAGCCCTCTGACCTGGCGCCACCACCAGTGCCTCAGTCTTCCCAGGATTTAGTCCCAGGCAATTCAACTTAGTCCAAGCCCAGATTTTGCCAAGCTTTTATTTAGTACATCAACATTGTAGGTCTACCAGGTGTGAAGGACAGGTAGAACAAAGTATCATCAGCATAACAATGAAAACTCAGCTCTTACTGTCTTGTGACCTCACTCACATGGAGCATGTACACTGTGAACAACATGAGAGAGAGGACAGAACTGTGGGGAACTCCATAGGGTAGGTCTACCAAGCTTGAGGAACAAGTTCCCATTACTACCCTCTGAGACCTGCTCCACAGAAAGGACTCAAACCAGCTTATGTCCTTGCCAGGGAGTTCCACATACTATTTCAGCTTGTCCAACAACACCCCATGGTCCACAGTGTCAAACGCTGAGAAGAGATCAAGGAGGACAAGACTTCTATGCTCTCCCTAATCACTCACCCTGATTAAGTCATTCAACACCCTGACCAATGCCATCTTCCTGCTAAGCAAGGCCCTAAATCTGGACTGGAAAAGTTCCTAAATCTGGAACTCTGTGAGATGGCCCTCAAGCTGTTCCACTACCACCTTCTCCAGAATCTTTCCCAAAAAAGGAAGGTTCAAGATGGGATGGTAATTTGCTAGGATGTCAGAGTCTAATGATGGTTTCTTCAGCAGGGGCTTAACCAGAGCCTGTTTTAAAGACTCCAGAAAACCCATAGCTGACAAGGAACTCTTAACTATCTCAGCAGAGATCAAGGCCAGGGCTTCAACACAACCAACTAGTAACCATGTCAAGCCCAGGTCCAGGTCACAGAAAGTTGGATTCAGCTCAAGAATTATCCCACAGACCTCCTGCATCATCACCGGCTGGAACTCACCCCAGGGTAGCCAAGTGCAATTGCCTACATGAGAAACACCACTGCTGGAGAACTGAATTCTGCTTGTAGCAATCCTGGATCTCACAGAGGACACACTGTCAAAGAAGAATTGGCTGAATTCCTGACATTTGTGAGTTGAAAAGGCTCTAATGGGTTCCAGATAGGTTGGATGTAACAGCCTGTCTACAATCTGAAAGAGCTGAGACGGTCGATTTATCCCAGATGCAATCATCCTAGACATAAAAGCTGCTTTTTTTTCTGGATAATTGCATTCTGATACTCATCGTAATAAGACATCAGAACCAGCTTCTTCTCCCCAGACCTAGTCTTCCTCCAATACCTCTCCAATCTCCACCCCTTGCCTTCAACTTTCTTAGCTCCCCATTAAACCAAGGGGAGCCAAGGGGGCATACATGGATTGGTGCCAAATGGCTCAGGACTGCAGCAACAGCCTTATTATAGACCACCACTGTGACCCCCAGGCCATCAGTGAAATCCTCCAACACAGGCAAAATGTACAGCTCCGCCAACAGTCCCTCAGGTTGAACACCCTTCAAAGGGTGGAAATGGACAATTGCTATGAGGGATGGGACATTCAAGAGAGTTTTAAAGCTGAGCCTAACGGTGCAATGATTGTACAAAATAACCCAATCTTAAAGGTGTCAATTTCAAGCCCCAGTGAGAACAGCAAATCGAGTGTATGGCCATATTGGTTGGTCCCAGCCATGGAATGAAGGCTGAGGCCCACAGCCTCTATGTTTAGCAGGAGATCTCTGGCCTCAGGTGACATCACCTTGTCCACCCAGGTGTTGAAGTCGACAAGAACAAATCATCTTGGTGACTCTAGCACACTCTCGGTGACAAAGGACAACATCTCCTGTACAAAGCTCCCATCCCACCCAGGTGGACGGTAGACCAAGAGTACTGTAAATTCTGCACTGGGATCCCTCCCACACCACCACACACTCAAAAGGGCTGGTGTCCCTGACTGGGTGCACCATTAATCCCAGCTCTGGTCTATCACAGATCACAACTCCCCCTTCCTTGTGGTTCTTCCTTGGGTAGTGCACAACAGCATACCTGACTGGGACTGATGCAAGCACAGAGCCAGAGGTATTTCCAATCAAAGTCTTCTTGACACAAGCCAGGTTGACAGACCCAAAAAGACTGGTCAACCAGTTAACTAACAACCTGGTATTGCAGAGCACTGCCAGAAGACGATGAAAGGTTGGGGCCAGTGCTTCAGTTACCTGTCCTCTCAGTCCAGAGAAAACCCTGGTTAAAGAGACAGGGCATGAAGGACCTCATTCCAACTGTCTCCCTAACCTAAGGTGTCTCCTGGTCCCCACCACCCAAATCAATTTCCCCAGACCAAATCCTTCTTTCTCTCTCTCCCCAGCACCCCTGCTCAAGATGTTCAACTCCTTATACCTCCAGCATACTGCTACATCAAGCGATGGAGTGAGGAAGGGGCAAAGACCCTAAGAAACGTGGGACGGTAGACCAAAGTTTGTGCCTGAGGTGATCCCCCCATCCTAAAATAAGAAACTACTACCACCTATACACTAAAATAATATATGTTACAATAACACAGGAGTGTGGTGTGCATATTTATGGGGCACATACAGATGAGAGAAAGAAGTAAGCGCCTCAACTGGGACTTGCTTCTTTTTCACCTCTATTTGTATGTACTAAAATAATACACTATAATCTTTGTCAATCAATTTACTCAATCATCCAAACACACATTCACTCACCACACACCACAAACCATCCACACCTAACAAATACATAAATTAAAAACTTTAACACAAAAGGGGAGCCAACCTTTTAAAGCAAGCGCATGTAGTGGACAGATGCTGAGTCCCATCATAGTCAAGAAAATTCCAGCTATAATTCGAAAACCCAGAGGACTCTCAGTTCCCCCTGAGCAAGTTCGACAATCATTTCCTGAGAAGATCTGATTTTAGCCAGGGCCTCTCACCCCCTGGCAGTTGAAATTCCAAGAGTCTAAACAAGCCCTCTCATGGTTGAGAAACTGAGACTGAACCACCAAAGTCTGAAATCATTTGATGGAAAGAATACAGCAAAAGGCTCTCCCGACTGGAAAGAGACAACACAAGGCCTTTCACAACCCTAATCTCACCAAAGGCAACAATCCAAAACATAGAACACTGTACCTGGCAAGATGTCTCCAAACTTTCCATTCCTTCAGATCACCTTCCAATGCAGCAGAAATGGCAAAAGACAGCTGTCCCAGTTCATCCCAACAACTGCATAAACTTCAGCCTGGAAGCAGAGTTGACCAATGCTGGGTGTCTCAAATCAATGTCCCACTGAGTTAGTCTTCCACTCTTCCAACCACCAAACTACTCTGCTCAGCAAGAGGCCACCCACTCGAGGGATTGCTTTAGTCACTCCGGATTGATAATTGATGGCACAAAACCCTGCTTCATGGTCAATCACCAGTGCAGGGAATTTAAATCTCAGTCAGAAAAAGACAAGACAAGGATGAGTGTCCAGCCAGCAACATCCACACTGATTTCACAAAACCAGGTCAGTACCAGTTATTTTCAGTTCCAGCTCCCATTTGGGAGTCAAGAAGGCAAAAAATTGTATTTGCTCAAACCTCTATCCAACCACTAGACAGGTTGCATACCAAAGCTTAAACCACTTTTGGGCATTTTCTAGCTAAAAAACAAAAGATCTAAGCTCCTTGTTCTGCTTCACTTCCCCACTATCTAACACACTTTGACCTAATCCCAAGACCTAATTAGCAAAACAGTTGTTCTCCCCTTATTTTACAACAAACTCCTTAGCAGGCTCCCACGCTCATAGATGACAGCCCAGCTCAGCTGCCATTTTCAGTGCTCTTCCCCCCTTATCAGCCATTTACAGATGCAAACTAACATAATTACAACACCCTAATACCAACTATATATATATATATATATATATATATATATATATATATATATACACATATGCACACATACAACCTAAAGCAATTGCTTTGATAAGCCATTTTAAATATTTTACCAAGGCAGTCAGCCACCACAGGTTGTAACACAGGGTACTGAACCACCCGCTCAGCTCCTTCAGACTTCCTCTAGTGCACTTTGCAACACTTAGCAGTGCTGGCCACCACTAAAGGTGCTGCTGCATCTGTGTAACACCCAGAATTTAAACTGTAACCCCAACAAGACTTGGCTGCCACTACCAATTGGGGGGAGGATAGAGGTGCAAATAAGCAGCATGTGGGGCTAGTGGCTGGTGTTTACAGTTGCCAGGCAACACAGGTGAACACTAATCAGGGGAACCAAACAATTCCAGGGGAGCTGCAAGTAAACCACACTGATGCGTCTGACAGATTAAATCTGTGCTTTCAATTGGATAGTAGCAAGAAAGTTAAATATTGGCAGGCTAAAGATAAAGTTCATAGGGTATCACATATATTGGTAGCATATTTATATGTGCATAAAAGTTCTTTTTGATTAGCTCCATTGCTTCAAATACTATTGGACCAGTTTTTGTGTCCTTATTCCATATCATTTTGGGTTCTGTTTATGTATCACTGTGTTTCAAGATTTTGTATCTATTGGTGCACCAGACACTGTAATCACCAGCAGAGGCTATTTCTCTCAGCACTACCACATTATTCTTTTGCTTCTATTACAATGACTGGTTTTCTCCTCTCTCGGGGTTAGTGTCTCCCAATGGCTAGGGATTTCTGATACTGTGACAAGAATGGAACCCATTCTTAAGCCAGGGCATATTCAAAACTCAAGAAATCAGTACTGTATTACTCTTTGATGTTTGCCGACAGTGCTCTTCTCAGTACACGCAACATCCCCAAAATGGCTTCCTTTTGAAGTTTATAAGGTGTCACAAGTATTGGTAGAATATTTAAATGCACCTGAAAGTTCTTTTTGATTAGTCCCATTGCTCCAATCACTATTGGAACAATTTGTGTGTCCTTATTCCACATCAGTTTGGTTTCTGACTGCATATCTTGGTGTTTCAAGATTTTGTGTCTCTCTGTATTCAGGACACTGTAATCACTAGGGGTGTCTTTTTCAATCAGCAATGCTACCTTTGTTTTTTAATTTTCTTGTATTACAATATCAGGTTTTCTCACTTCCACTTTCTTGGCTGTTGGCATTGAGTGTTCCCATGTGATCATTACTTCTTCATTCTCTGTAAATCTTTGTGGTTAATGTTTCAAGAGTCTCTCTGCTACCTGCATGTTATAGTGTCTGCACAGTTTCCAGTGGATCAATCTTGATACGTTGTTGTGTCTTTCGGTATACAGGCCTTCTGCCATGAGTACTTCACATTCAGCCAAGAGATGCGCAACTGTTTCTAATTCTGTATTACAGAACCTGCACTTGTCTGTTTCTCCTGTTTTTTCTATGGATTTTGTGAACCATCTTGTGCGTAGCCCACTATCTTGGGCTGCCATTATCAACCTCTCATCTCATTACCTAAATTCACCTGTTTTTAACCACTCATGGGTCAGGGCTTGATCGACCTGTGGTTGCTCCAGTAGCTTCCTGTATTGTCCACTATAATTATGGGCTTTCTAGTTGTTTTTTCTTTTCTTTTGGTCTTTGTCCTTACACTCCTTTTTCTGATTTTTTGCAGCTTCTGGTGCTGTCTGTCCCTTATCTACTAGTGGAGTAAAATCCATCTTTGCTACCCTCCTGAAGGCTTTTCCTAATTTGATGAGTGAAGTCATCTTAGGCTTATTTTCTTCATGATGCAGGACCTTGACTATATGGGAGTCCAAGGATGTCAGTGGGTATGTATGTAGCCCCACTATTATGGATCTATATGTGTAATCATTCTCAAGGAGGCCAATACCTCCCTCTGACCTTGGGATGTATAATCTTGGCATTGACTGGTTTTTATATATTAATTGGTGAGCATGAAGCAGTTTTCTTTTTTTATATATCTAACTGGTTCAATACTTTCTGTGGCCAGTCTATAACACCAGAGCTGTATGATATCATTGGAAGGGCGAATTGGTTTATAGCTTGCACTTTATTTCATGTTGTCAGAGCAGTTTTCGGTATGAGCTTTAACCTTATAAAGTATTACTTGCTTCTGTTTGCTCTCATTTGTACATGCTGGGCAGGATTCACAAAAGGGATGCGCTGGGGCATCCCCAAAATGTGCCCACGGGTGATTCAGGCAGGGCAAAGAAGAGCTGGTGCAACCCTGATGCACTGACGCAGCCCCAATGCACCACAAATCACCTGTAATAATATGCAGCGCATCTGTAGGGGCTGTGAGGGGGGTGTGCCCATGCATACTGGGCACAGCCCCATTCACAGCCCATATCTGTGGCACAAGTCTGGGGTTGGGCCAAAGAAAGATAAGTCTTGGAATTTTGACTTAAGTCGGGGGGCCACCTACAGGCTGGCCACTACACTGCGGGCAGCAGCAGGGGTGCCCAACCACCCTGGCAGCCCAGTGAGCCCCTCAAGCCCCATGCCCCTGTACACTCCTGCCCCTGGCAGTGGTACTGGACATGTCCCCCCCAATCTTCCATACAAAGCCGCTCCTGGCAGCACTAGTAGTGGTGACAACCCCCCCAATTCCCTGTACAAAGCTGCTCACAGTGGCAGTAGTAATTGAGATGACCCCCCCGAGTGCCCATCACGATGCCGCTCGCACCAGCGCTGTACTGCAACCTGAACCCCCAACCCCAAGCACTGGGTACAGCCACCTCCCATGGCAGACATGCAGACAGCCCCCCCATGTACACCCAACCCATCCATCTCCCCCCACCCCAGCAAGGACCTGCTGTTGGTGGGTGGCTCAGCCCACCCACATACCTCCATAGCCGCCCGCCAACTGAGCTGTCTGTGAATGACAGCTATCGCACAGCCTGAAGCACTGCAGGCTGTGCAATAGCTATCATTCGCAGTCAGCCCAGTCAGCGGGCGGCTGTGATGGTATGCAGGGGGCTGACCGACAGTGGGTCCTTGCTGGGGTGGGGAGAGGGGTGGCTGGGTGTACATGGGGCACTGCCTGCCATGTCTGCCGTGGGAGGTGGCTGTACGGGTGCTTGGGGCTGGGGGGTTTTCAGCCTGCAGTCCAGCGCCGCCACGAGTGGCCTCATATGGGCACTCGGGGGGGTCATCTCAACTACTACTGCTGCCGGGAGCAGCTTTGTACAGGGGATTGGGGGGTCATCATCACTACTACTGCTGCTGGGAGTGGCTTTGTATGGGGGATTGAGGGGTCATCACCACTACTACTGCCACCAGGAGTGGCTTTGTACGGGGGATTGGGAGGTCATCACCACTACTACTGCTGCCGGGAGTGGCACTCTACAGGGGCTTGGGGCGGGATCCGTCATATACACCGCCTGAAGCAGCATGGCTTGGGCTGGGGTCGGGTGGGGGTGGGGCGGTGGTTGCGCTGGGTGCATTCTGCTGGGGAATCCCAGCCAGCGATATGCAAATGGGGCCATAATGGCATGATAATGGCCTCATTGCACCATGCATGCCTAATGGCCTCATTTGCATGCCCCTGGCTGTGAATAGCATTTTTGGGTGCAAGGCATCCTGAGATGCCCTGCCCCAATGGACTCACTGCCTATCATGGGGGATGCTCCGGAGCAGTCTGGGCTGCTCTGGGGCATCCTGGGCTGGGTACACCGGTGCTATTCACAGAGGGTGTGTGCTGGGGCATCTCCCTGTGCCTCCTCTTTGAATAGCCCATTTTGCACCCAGTGCATCTCCCCTGCACTGGGGCAGCCGAGTTGCACTGGGTTCATCTCCTTTATGAATCCTGCCTGTTGTGTTGTTGCTCTTTCCTCTTTTCCCAGGTATTTATACACTCCCTCTTGCTCAGGTTCTTTTACGTCACTGCCCTCTGCCAGGTTAATATATTCTTTATGAGTTAACTTTCCTGCTATAAATGTTGCTTTGGCACATTTGTCTAGGTCAAATGTCATCCATATATCATCAGAGAAGGTCTTAACAATTTGTAGTTGTGCTTTCAGGTGTTTGCTGGATGAACTATGCAAGCAATAATACTCAACAGGGTGGGTGGTATTGGGGAATACCGGACCACCCAGGGATGTAATGAGGCCCGATGCTGCAGGTGGAGGTTCTTATAGCCCCTGGAAGGTTTAGTATTCCTCATACCGCCCATCCTGGAGGGTATTATTGCACTTAGAAAATGGGCTACGAGTCATTTTTTTATAGAATTACAAAAAAATTCAGATCATCCTATAAAAAATGACTAATTGTAAAATAAGTCTTTTTTAATAAAATAGTCCCTCTACTGTTGCAATACTTGCTCCGGTAGTTGTCAGTAAGGGGAGATGTTACTTGTCATTACAGTGATTATTGGTTTAATTTTTGCTTATTTTTCTGTCCTGACTTGTTTTTTTCTTTTTGTTTGCCAAGTTTGCCAGTACTCACTGTCTATTCTGAGAACCCAGAATGAATCGGATTATGTTTCCTGTTTTTGCCTGGTTCCCGCTGCCTGCTCTGGGGACAGGAATCATATATCCTTCCTGTGGGAACTTTCAATCCCCATTGCCTGCCCTGGGGATTTAAAATAACGTTTTCTTGTTTAATTTTATCGTCTCCCAATCTGCTCAGAGGACCAGGATTCTGGTTCATGTTGCCTGCTCAGAGCCCAAGGAAAAGAAGTTTGAAGAGAAGCACTATAGCGGGACATCAGAAGCGGCATCGGAGAACAGCTAATAGAATAAACAGTTGGAAACGCAGATATTGAGTCTAAACTGGTTTGGGTTATTTTAACTAAGAAAAAACAGTAGTGTTCCTTTTTTCTTTCAATGTGATGATTTACTTCACATTGAAATGCTTTTTTTTGGTCCTCACTGCCTGCCCTGAGGACCAAGAGTCAGAAGAACAGCACAAGAGCTGTTTGGTGGATCAATTTTGCTGGAACAGGAAGAGCTACAAATAAGAACTGTCCTGCCACCAGACACAACATATTAGGTACTGTTTTGGATACTGCTGTGATTTCTTTTTATTTACAATTACTAGTTACGAACTGAATGGGGGGCGCTCACTACCTAGCTCTCGCTAAGCGAGGGTAACAAAATGGTGGCAAATTCAAATGGAAATAAGGTGTTTCAGCCAATTAGAGAGTAGGGTGGGCACTGGGATATTTTAGTGAGTTGGCATGGTTGGCACTTTTTAGTCACAGGGCTCTCACTGCTAGTTAATGTACCCCATGCCAGCCAATCAGGTTTCTTTATTTGCAAAGGAAATTTTCTAAAAAGCTTTAGGTCATCTACTAAGAGGAAATGAGATGTTAGCTGTTGACTGTTTTTGTTTCTGGAGTTCCAGCTGTATCCATAGCCTAGGATGTTGATTAGGCAACTTAATGGCTTGAGGGCAAGGCAAAACAGAAGTGGTGACAAGGAGTCGCCTTGAAATATCTCTCGTTGGATGCTTAAATTTTGGATGGTGATTTGACCTTTCTCATGGTTTAATTGTGGGGTGGTTTGCCACTTTTTTTATAGTGGTTGTGATGAAGTTTATCAGTGTGGGATATATCCTGTAGATCTTTGAACACCCCATGATCCAGGAGTGTGGGATGCTGTCAAGTACTTTCTTGTAGTCAATCCATGCTACACTAAGGTTTCAGTATTTTTTGCAGCTCTCCATTATGGCTTTGTTCAGCAAGAGATGGTCCTTTGTACCATACAATTTTCTTTTATTGCCTTTTTGTTCTATTGCCATGAGCTTATTACAGTCTAAATGATTGTAGACTCTGTCTGCATCAATTCCAGTGTATAGTTTATATGTTGTTGGCAAACACGTTATTGGGCAATAGTTCTTGGAGAGACTGGCAGGCTCAGATTTAATAAGGAATGTGGTATTCCCTGTTGTTAGCGAGATGGGTGTCAACTTGGGATATGTGTATAGATAATTTTTACAGGTGGCTAAATCATGGTGTAGAGATGTCAGTGTTTTGGGCCAGAAGTTAGGTACTGCATCTGGCCCTCTGGTTTTCAAGTTGAGAGCCTTCTTTATCTTTGCTTCTATCTCCTTAGCTGTTACATCTGGCCACTTCATATCCCTGGTAGTGCCATTTCCTATGTTGTCTTTTACTTCCTGTATCCACTTCACATCCCTATTATGTTCTGCTGGGTCTTCACAGATGCTTTTCCAGAATTCCTCAATTGCTTTCTTTCTGGTGGTGGTGTTGTTACTTTGGTTGTTTTCTTTCCCAGTTCCCTATAAAATTTCTTTGGGTCTTCTCTAAACCATCTTTTTTTTTTCCTTTGTTCCTTTCTACGTATCTCCTAAGCTTCTCGGCTTGAGTAGAGATCTTCAGTTTGTTATTTGATATGGTAAAATGTAGGTCCTGATCTCTTGTAATGCAGCGTTTTTCTTTGATTTCTTCCACTTTCCTTGATCTATTACCCTTTCAAAACTCCTCCAGCAGTGATACGTTTGCTCTTAGCTCTATAATTATCCTATCTGCTTTTTCTATGGTGGTGTGCTGCATTTCCCTCTCTTTTTGTTCTTCAGACCTTGCTTTTCTGGCACTGCTCTATTTATTAGTCTGGCTGCACATAGCATATTCTGTTTATCTCAGTGATATCACATGGATCCTTCTGAATGGTTCCAATAACCTTACTTGTCTGTTTTATTTGTTCTCTATGTGTGTCATGCATACTTTTTGCAATCTTTCCCTTTGATGTGCCTTGATATATCTGTCCATTCTGATTAAAATTAGTAGGTCTTCTCTCATGTTTTCTTCCTCTTGATTGAGGGTTGTTCCTATAGTTGCCATTTCCTGCTCTTCCTCTCTCTGAATGGGTTGACCTGGGACTTCAGTTGTTTTTTTGAAACATAGCACTTGGTATTCACTTTGCTGAATATCTTTAGTGGGTGTGTCTTGTTCTGTTTCATGTGACTGCATTTGCTGAGCAGTTGTCTGCTGTAACGGCTTACCAGATGATAGTGGTGGAGGCTGAGTCTCTACCTCAAATCCTTCTTTCTTTAACTGTTCAAGGACTTCTATTTTGATGTGTTGCCTTTCTAGATCACAAAACTGTGCACTTTTCATTACATTCCACTTTTGTGTGGTTATTCTTTTCTTTGTGATGTTTACCATATCTGGATGTCTCTGTCTATATGTCTGTTCAAATATATCTGCAGTTTTTGTTGCTGTGCTGGTAAGAGCTGCTTTCTTTTTGGCATAAATGCTACACAATATCAGATCCATTTTCTTTGCTGTGTTCCATGTATCTGCTCTTCCAGCTTTGAAAACCTCTGGGACCTCTTCCTTCTCTTTTACTACTTCTTCACCTGCTTCCTTCTATAATCTGCCCAAGTTAATATCATCAACATACTTTTTTGCTTTTATTTGTCCTATTAGGGATTATTTCTTGCATGGTTAGTGTCTCCAGATGTTAAGGGATTTCTAATACCGTGGCAAGAATGGACCCCATATTTTATCCAGGGCATATTCAAAACTCAAGAAATTAGTACTGTATTAATCTTTGATGTTTGCTAAGAGCGCTCTTCTCAGCACATGCAATGTCCCCAAAATGGCTTCCTTTTGAAGTTCATAAGGTGTCACAAGTATTGGTACCGTATTTAAATGTGCCTGAAAGTTCTTTTTGATTAGTCTCATTGCTCAAAGCACCACTGGAACAATTTGTGTGTCCTTATTCAACGTCAGTTTGGTTTCTGACTGCATATCTTGGTATTTCATGATTTTGTGTCTCTCTGTACACAGGACACTGTAGTCACTAGGGGTGGCTATTTAAATCAGCAATGCTACCTTTGTTCTCTTTTCTTGTATTACAATATCGGGTTTTCTTGCTTTCACTTTCTTGGCTGTTGGTATTGGGTGATCCCATGTGACTATCACTTCTTCATTCTCTGTGATTCTTTGTGGTTCATGTTTCCAGTGTCTCTCTGCTACCTGTATGTTATAGTGTTTGCACAGTCTCCAGTGGATCAATCTTGCTACATTGCTGTGTCTTTCAGTATACAGGCCTTTTACCATGAGTACTTCACATCCAGCCATGAGATGCACAACTGTTTCTAATTCTGTACTACAGAACCTGCACTTGTCTGTGTCTCCTGTTTTTTCTATGGATTTTGTAAACCATCTTGTGCATAGCCCACTATCTTGGGAGTGAATTTGCTGATGTTTTTTAAGGTGACTCTTCTGGATTAAAGTCTTGTCACATTTAATACATTTATATGGTTTCTCCCCCATGTGAATCCGCTGATGATCTATCAGGGTACATTTAGAACCAGAACTCTCGTTGCATTCAGCACATTTATATGGTCTCTCTTCAGAGTGAATTTGTTGATGTAGTTTAAGGCTATTCTTGTAGCTAAATCTCTTGTTGCATTGAGCACATTTATATGGTTTCTTGTGAATTCAGTGTGGTATGGTTTTATGCTGCATAGTAAAAGTCTTGTCAGTACATTTAATTACATTTAGCTTGCTTAAACTCTTCTGATATTTGGGACATTTAAATTGCCCTTCTCCTTCGTGAGTCTTTTGTTGTACAGTGCTGCGATGTAGATGATGGACGTTCTCCTGCACTGAGGATACTGTTGGGGCTTCTCTGTTATGTGGCTTAGTTGGCAATTCTCAAGCAATGATTGATGGCTCCCAGTCACATTGCATTTAGATTTCCTGCTGACTAAAAACAGATATTTAATTAGAATTTTCTTATAGTGAGGAAACAAATGTGATGGATGTTTTTTCTTCCATCACCTTTTATGAGATTTAACCTCAGAATTATGTTCAAACATTCCTATTTTAAAATAGTTTTCTTTAAATTATTACTGCTGCACCACTTCAATTTCTTGTTTTTACTGATGATATTCACAGAATGTGTCTAACCAATTCTGGCTCCTCATTGGTTGAAACGTTATCACAAAGAAGTAGGTTAACAGGTAATAAAATATGTCAGGAGGGATATGCTAACCAAAACCAGTAATGAAATGGGACAGAAGATGATTAAATAAATCACATAGAACCACATAGAAAGTTCCCAGCAGAGTGAAACAAAATATAAATTACATTTTCAAAATGCAGACAGTCATCAGAGTCAGAGGTAAGACTGAGTAAAATATCAATCTTCAGTTACCCTTTCCTGAGTACAAAAAAAAATCATATTATTTAAATGCAGGCAGTCACCAAAGTTAGAGCATAACACAACTGTAGTTACCCTCTCCCCTGAGGGAAAAAAATTGTATTTTTTTACTGCAGGTAGTCATCGGAGATAGTCAAAATGCAATGCAGCTGCAGTTACTGCAGGTAAAAAAAATCACCTTTTTTAAAACGCAGACCATCAACAGAATACAACACAACTGCAGCTAGCCCCTCCTCAAGGTAAACATTAAAAATCACATTTCTGTAATGCAGATAGTCAGCAGAGCCATTAAAAATACAATGTAACTGTAGCTACTCCTCCACCAAGTAAAAAACAATGCAAAATGTATTCTGACGGACTCTGGCGAGTATCGGAAGTAAAAAATAAAATCATGTTTTTATACTGCACATAGTCACCAGAGCTAGTCACAATATAGTACAACTGTATTCTAACTAGCTGGCTCTGGGGACTATCTGCATCATAAAAAAGATCCCCCTAAGTAAAAAAAATCACATTTTTTTAAGTATAGAGAGTTACCAAAGTCAGTAAAAAAACAAAAGCATACATTCATTCTTTATTTATTTGAAATTACTACAAGTGGGATAACTCCATGAGATAGATACAGCATCTCATTTTCATGGTGGTCCCAGTGAAGATACAGCAGTCAGCAGGTTAACTTGTCCAGCAGGAATAGTTACAGATAGGATAAAGTATACACAGGGAACACAAACTCTAAATATAAGCACATATGAAAAGTTGTCAAAACAAGAACAGAAAGCGGGTTCACTGCTTTTTTATAATACAGTTAACTAGTCACTAAAGCCAGATAGTACAATACAACTGAAAAATCCACGAAATGAGTATTACATCGGAAGCAAAAGACTAGCAGCCTCAAATCAGGAACTAGATCTACGAATCATAATCCAAGATGACTTGAAGGATAGTAAGCAGTGTGAGAAGGCAACAGTGAAGGCCAACAGATTGCTGGGCTGCATTGGGAGGGCAATCACAAGCAGGAGGAGAGAGGTGGTAGTATCACTGCATAGATTGCTGGTCAGGCCTCACCTGGAATACTGAGTCCAGTTCTGGAGACCTCAACTTAGGAAGTACATTGACCAGGTGGAAACAGTACAAAGAAAGCTGACAAAATGATTCAGGGTCTCCTGGACATGCCTTATGAGAAAAGACTTGGGGAACTGAATATGTGTTACCTGGAGCAAAGAAGAGAAAGGGTACATGACTGAAATATTCAAGTACATAAAAGGCATTAACATGGTACAGGCACAGGAACTTTTTCAGTTTAAGAAGAGCTCAAGAACCAGGGGACGTGACCTCAGGCTACAAGGAGAGAGGTTCTCTACCAACACCAGAAAGTTTTTCTTCACAAAAGAGTGGTGAATGCTTGGAACAACCTGCCCCAAGATGTTGTGGGGGTCAACAGTGTGGGAGAGTCGAGAATGCATGGGATAGACCCAAGGGAGCTTTGACTACAAAGGGCAATTAGAGTATCAAAATAGGTCTAAAACAAATGTTCAGACTAGATAGACATAGCAGTCTCCTTCTGCTATCAACTTTTATGTTTCTATGTTAACTGTAAATGCCGTAACTAATCAAGCAGTTACCAATTTGAACATGATTGCATCCATGATGTTACAAGTTAGAACGACAGTATCTTTAGGCTATGGGATACCTTTCTTACATGCAGTAGTCACTGTCTTATGGACTTTGGATTCCATTAAGCTAAGTGGTACAGATTCCACTCTTCGGGGCCAGCCATGTGAATGCCGCTGACAGTAGCACTACGAGCCAATCAGTGCGCAGCCAGCTTGGAGAGCATTCAGACTGTTCACTCTGACCAGAGTGCTCTAACTGTTTGACTCTGGTGCCATGTTGGTGCAGGGCGTCTTGAATATGCATTGTGCTGAGACAACCCCAGACTGAATTTAGCCCACTGGAGCTCAATGAGGATAGCACACCTCAAACAGGATAGTGCTAGGGCTCTTGTGGACCATAATCAGCTCTAATATGCTAATGAGACCACTGGGCATGCAAGGCTCTATCAGCCACCTGCATGCCCCTTATTGGTTCATTGGCATGCATGCACAGCTCCCCATGAGTGTCACTCCTGTAGCCATCTTGAATATTGAAAATAAGGTATCAGCAGGTGTCTGCAGATTGGTCACACTCCACAAAGGCTCTACTGGGGAGCTACAAGAACAGGTAGAATAAAACACAGTACTGTGTACACTTATCCTATAGGGAGCTGGGTAAACAAGAAAAGATAAAGGGTTAACAACAAAGGGGCAAAGCAGTAGAGCATTAAGTAAAGGTAGCTACAGGCAGAGGCAAAGCAGGACACAGCCTATCTAGAGAGAGGAGATGAATCCATTTTAAAGAAGGTTAGGAAGAGAAAAATGTATCCAGACATAAAAAGGAGGCAGTAGAGTGCTGGGGAAGTGTAGCTGGCAAGAATACTGGTAAAAGGAAAAATAGGAAACACACTATCTAGTCTAAGATAATACATTCATTTCACACACTCTAAGGAAGAGGAAGTAGTTTATTAAACATACCGTACATAGAAGACAGAAGGGGCAAGGCAGCAATTAATAGAAAAAAGGGTTAAAAAGCAGGTAAAGACATGGGAGTGTTGTAAGGTAACAGATGTGGAGTCACTTATTTTGGGACAATCTCTGGAGACTGAGGTGCTGACCCATTTGCACTCACCTCTCTGAGTTGAGGGCAGAGATCTCTGGACTCTGAGACAAGATGGCAAGGTTACAGAGAACCCTTTGCCACACTAAAGGGCCACCAAGGATGCAAACACTACCTCAGAGGATGACTAGGCAAAGGACCAATGGCTGGATCATTGTGGGTCCTGGTAAGGTGGGGGAAGGGTTGGTTATATACTCCTCAGTCTGTGCCATTACAAAATTCCTTCACCATACTGCAAGGGTAGGACTGGACAGCCAAGAAGAGGCACCTAAGGAAGTGGCTAGGGAGAATTTTTTATTTAGTTTTTGTTGACTGGGAAAAGAGGACTAGACAGTTCTGCCTATTTTCAATCTCATACTGGGGGAAGGGGATACAGATGAATGCCAGCTGGCATTGAACCAGATTAAGCAGTTACTGGTATTTTTAGTGAATGTGGGAACTTTTGCCAGGACAGGGGGGAAATCCCCTACTCATCCAGCAGGGGGTCTATCTCTCAGTAGAGAGAATGGAGGAGCCCAGTACACTAGAGGTGGTGGTGGAGAATGGACATGCATTGGAGGATGAGGTGAATTATGAGGAATTAACCATGGAGTTGTCCATACCCTTGGTAGAAGATTCAGCCCCTGTGGCAAGCTCAGAGGTGGTGGTGGAAGTTAATGCTGCTGAATTACATTTGTAGACGGAAGGGTCAGGGGGTGAGAATTTGACTGCTCATGATGAGGAAACTTTACGATTAAAATTGTATCACAAAAGGCAACAACTTTATGCAATACTGCAGGAGGCGGAAAGTGAGTTTAATGCCTTGAAGAAGCAGCTGGAAGATCATAAAAAATGGAAGTGTTCATAGGTCAGTCCCCAATCCATAGCGGGTAAACAGCAGTTTTTAACTGAGGATCTGTCTAATTTACCTGGAACTAATGTGATGTTTAGTGATGGTTTGCCAAATCTGTCTCATGAAATGCTATCAGAGCTGGAATGGGTTCCTGGGATGGCTCTAGAGCAGGCCAGGTTGATCTTTCAGTTTGGACGTTGGATTTAAGACCTGGATATACCACTTCCAGGTTCTCCAAAGCAGTTGACTGGGCCCGCTATTGATAATTCTGTACTCAGTACTGACACTCAGTTCCTTTTGAGGGTGAATTATTGCAATTGGCTGCTCTGGTTACTTTAACACTGATGACTGTCACCCAGCCACTTTCTGATATGGTTACTGAAATGCTGGACATAACTGACACATGAACTGGGGTGACTAATGCAGGTGGCGAGACAGCCATTACTCAAGCCAGTGGTTTACCACTGGAAGTGGATTCTGAAGGTGAACATTGTGAGATGGAATCAAAAGGTATGATATTATCTAATAAAAGAAGGCCTGTGGAGACAAAGGGAGCTGTCCAGGATGCAGTAACTGACCAGTTGCTCCCTGAGTCACAACCTTTGTTGAAATCCATGTATGCTAGTTTGTTTAAAAACACAGTGGAGGCTGCCAAAAGATGGTTTGTAGTATGACTCCAGTACAGGGGGAACAAGGACTTCAGCAGAAGTTTATGCCTTCATTCATATCCCTGGTGACTACAATTTTGATATTAGCTTTTGTACAGGTCCCCTACTTGATTAATTCTGGCATCAGTACACTGAGGTTAGGAATACCAAGCTGTGCAGAGATTATATTACAATTCCCATAACCCCGGATCTGAGGATATCTGATTTTCGGGGTGGTCTGCTTGAACAAGTGTCTCAATTTAAATATCTTGGCACACCTTTAGATCCTAGTTTGACCTTTTCATTTCAGATTCCATCAATGATTAAGAAAGTAAACCAAAGAACAGGGGTGTTATACAAATTCAAGTAATTTTTTTCACAAAAATCTAGATTAGCAATTGCTACTAGATCTCTTCTTCCATATTTTATTACAGTTCTTGATTTATATTATGATATAGGTGCAAAAGAAATGCAAGCGCTATCTGTGGTCAATAACAATATCTGTAGATTTATTTTAGGAGCCCCCAATAGGACACATCGGTGTAATCTTTATTCTCAGCTGGGGTGGTTTTCCCCTAGTTGCAGAATAGAATATTTCGTTGGTTGCTTAATGTGTAGATGTTTTCACTTTGGTTCTCTCTTTCCTCTTTCTGATCTCATTGTTATGACAGAACTGCTTCCCAGCCTGTGGTCAGCTGATGGCCCCCTAAATTTTGTCCCCAGGTATTGGCTTAGATCTAGCCCTAGAGCTTTTTCAATAGCAGTACCATTAAATTGGAACCCACTTCCACTTAATGTTAAAATTGCTCCCTCAGTTTTAACTTTTAAACTTAGGTTAAAAGACTATTACTTAGATCTGTTTATAACTGTAATTTGTAATTTGCATTTTTTGTTCTGTATTGCTGTTGACTGTATTTATGTATTCTGTATGTTTTTTGTCCAGGTCGGGCCTGAAAAGGGACCTTTGGTCCATTGCCTTTACCCGGTTACCAAAGAATAAATGAAAATTGAAATGAAATAAACCTTCTATTAGAACAGTAACTATCTTGTTTTGAAATGTAGGGGTCTGCATATCCGATATAATTTTCTGGTTGGTGAAGTGTTGTGACACACAAGGGAATCCAACTCCTATAATGGACAATAATGGATCTTCCGGGTTAAGTTCAGCATACTGACGGTAGCATTAGGCATCTGCCTAATTTTTTTTTCTTAGGGACAGATAGGGGTGTTCTGTTTTATCAAGGCCAACCAAAAGGTTGTTATTGGTGAGGTTCATTGTCTCACCTTAATACTGATTGTACCCAAGAGAAATGTTTTTCCTGTGGAGGGTGGGTAACACGGCGCATTTCTGCAGTGTTCCCCCAATGTTTAATCTCTGCAGGGACAATGAAGATGATTTTGGTTCTTATCCATGGGTTGCCCATGACTCTTAGGATACAGCAGAGCAAGACTGCTATTTTCATCCAGCTAAAAAAACTGTTCAATTGGCTCAATCCCCAACCCTTCCCCACCCCTTCCTTGTCATACCTAGGTCTTTCTCTATTGACCCTAACTCAGAATGTGATGTTTTTCTCACAGCAATAGAAAATGGTCTGCTTTTGGAGTCCAGTGATCCGCATCCATAAACATGATACAACCTGAGAAGAATGCAGTAGTTGATATGTCACCTCTGCCTCCACCCCTTCCTTGCCAATGCCAGTAAACTTCAGACCAGGAGGTTTTTCATATTGTTTCTATTAAGCATAAGAAAACTGGTCATCAGCAACAGAAAATCATTAACGGAGATGTTCTACACCTTACTAATAGAGGTAATTCCCTAAGTAGTTGGGAGGAACAGCTGGATGAGGTGGACTCAACTCTCTGTGTGCTTTCCACTACTGATGACCCCTCTGGTCCACATTTTGCTACTTTACCTTTAGAGGATAAACCCCCTCACTTGAAGAGAGTGACAAGATCAAGTGTCAATTCCTCTGTTATTAACACATCATAACACTTATAAAACCTTTCAGCTAGCTAGTATTAAAGTTAATAGTATCAAATCTGATTTGAAACAACTAACCACATTTTCTTTATTACAGCACTATAGTTATGATATATTTTTATTACAGGATGTAAGACTTTGTAATACTACAGATTCTGCTTTTGCTCACCGTAACTGGATGCTTGGTGACTCATACTGGTCCATTCAGGTAGACCTATGTAGTAGGTTGGGTATCTATTTGACTAATCCAGGCATTGCTTTCCACAAAATAGTGGATATTAGTCCAGGAATGCTGCCGCTAATAGATCTGGGATTCATGGGAGTCTCTTACAGAATTATAAATGTTTACTGCCATCAGACCAAAGCTGTGAGAGTAGAACGTTTGAAATTAATAAAACCCTATCTTTATACAAAGAGACAGGTATTGATGGGGGGTGATTAAGTCAGGTCAGTATGTTGCAGTCAGATAAAATTTCAGTTGGAGTTAGGATATATATAGTAATACTCGATTTTAAACATTTCTGATTAAGTCAGCATCCTTAAAGGATGTTCAATCATCAATCTATTTGAATCCTGCTCATATTTTTTTAAGGGTTTAACTACCCATATAGATCATTGGTTTGGTTCAAAATGAGTTCTTATTACACAGAGACTATACCTATTGCATCATCAGATCATGCTTTGACTGGGATTAATGTATCTACCACCCTACCCTGGGCTAATGGTCATGGGGTGTGGCATCTCAACACCAGTTTGTTGGACAATCCAGTGGTAACGACAGATTTGGAGATTTTACTGACTGATAGGCAGTCAGTATTGTTTTTGTATGATACTCCTCTACACTGGTGGATAGATACTAAGACAGCAATTATGGCATTATTACAGTCACATTCTATTCGTATACATGTTGCTAAAATCTGAAACCTATGAGCATTTGAGGAAGGCATTTCTTGACCTTATGTCATGGCAATCAGAACAGAGGGTTGACTTGAAGAAAGAGATCACTGAGCTAAAAACACAAATGATGGCAATGCATTATGATAGATATTACTCTTCAGAAATATAACAAAGGTTTCGAACCCAGGGTACAAAGTTTCAAACGAATCCCTTTGATGACTGTGGTGCTCGACTACATAGAAGTAAGATTATGAAGTTCAGAAATGCAGCTGGGGTGGTATTTAAGCAATAATCCACAACAGTGTGTGGGTTATACTAGGATCTACTCACGCCTGGTGTGGTTTGGTTACGAGGGCCAGGCCAAGTGGTCAAATCCACATCAGGCGTGAGTAAATCCCAGCATAACCCACACCCTGGAGTGGATTATTGCAATTATACAATGCCCTTTTTAAGTAGAAATAAAGAAAAGATTTAAAATACTACATTTGTATTTTTTTAATTGATTTTTGTTAAAATATCCTTCCTCCTTAGGTTAAAATAGTCCTTGTCCACACAGCAGCTGAAGATCAGGAAAGATTCCTTGCCCCACCCCCTCCCCAATTATATTTTTTCTTTATTTTCATCATTTCATTGTGCATCAGTGCCTCTTAGGATGACACAGAGGGAGAGTTACTCAGGAGACCGAGTCAGTGAAGAGCGCCCTTTAGTTGGTGTCAGCAGAGAGAGTTGGGAAACAGGAGGAGTGAGCAGCATTTTTTTGAACTGTCAGCAAGGGACAGTCAACAGAATAGCCATGTTTTTCTTTACTATGGCAGACAGGGGTGAAAGACAGCGAGAGATAGTGAGGGCAAAACTGTTTTTCTCTAAAAGAGAACACAGGTTGTGAGACACAGTGAGAGACAGCGAGTGCAGATGTACTATTTTTGTCTGCTATGGAACACGGGATGAGAGAGAGAGAAGTGCAAAACAGTGTTTTTTTATGTAGCGCCCCCCCCAAAGCAGGTTTACACTAAGGAGTTCAACTGCTCCTGTGAACATCATGCAGTAGCGAAAGACAACAGAAACGAGCTGCTACTGCATTTCTTACAGGAAGGAGGTGCCTCGTTCCACAGTGGTGGCAGTGGCTCAGACAGGAGACCGTTATCAGTCCCACTCAGTTCTCAGTGTAAAGCAGTGCAGCGGGTGGCCTGTTCTCTCTTTTTACTTTATTATCACGGGCACAGTAATCTGAGAGTTGGTGGGCGCCAAGCACTGTGAGCGAGGATGTCGGTGGTAGGATCCGGGATCCAAGCTTCTGTCTCAAAAGATTACAATAAGTGGTTCATCATTAGCATTTTGCTCCTTTTTTAAAAACAAGCCCTAAAACATTGTGAAATCACGACTGAAATGCCAAGCCGTGATATTGGGCATGCGCTTAGCCATATGCATAGGCACACACCCAGTATCATGCCCAGGCTTTTCGGACGTGATTTCGCTTTGTTTTAGGGATCATTTTTAAAATACAAATGCTTTCCAGAGTTCAGCATTCTTGAAAATGTTAAAATATGTGCTTTGTTGAAAGGTGATACTGTAAGTCGACCACGGTGCTCACAGACCTTCATTCTGTGGCAGTCAGCGTGCTGTCATTCTGTTCAGAAATGGTTTCAGTTGTGGGGGGTTGCATTGATTTTTCAGGTGATGGGGCTGACAAGGATGGCTGGATCTTTTATCCGTGAGTTATGCAGGAATTTACTCATGGATAAGAGATCCAGTCAGATAATGGGCTTCTTAGTTTAAAAAGTACCATTGTATAATATCTGATAATCAATCTATTTTGACAAAAATGGTTCACTTTGTGGCTGCACAGAATGTTTCATCCATATTGCCAGAAATGGGCTGTAAGGCAACTTCTACAGGCTGCAGCACTCCCACAATTGACCACAGTGCAGGCTGCAGAATTAGTTCAACTACTGAACTTGGGGGAATTGGTGTCAGTTATTTATATGCTAAGGAACAGAATTGCCCCTGGCTCTGATGGTTTGCCTGAGAAGTTGTACCATGTATTGGTTAGACTTATTTCTAATGAATTATTGTTAGTGTATTAAGGTTTTTTGACTGATTTTCTGATAACTGAGCAAATGTCTTAAGGTTTATTGACCTTTTTATGTTAAAAAAAGGTGACAAATTAGACTTAAATAATTAGAGGCAAATTACACTTCTGAACAATGATTTTAAAATATTGGCAAAAAAATTAAGTAAGAGATTGACCAGGGTGTTGGGGATACTTATGCATGAATCCCAGTTTTGTGGTATTACTGGACACAGGATTACTGATGCGTTATTTCTTCTTAGGGAGATCATGGAAAAAGGGGCAGATTTAGGAAAGTCAGGGTTTTTGATTAATTTGGGTCTGTCAAAAGCATTTGACAGGATTCATCATACTTACTTATGGAAATGTTTGCAATCTTATGGGTTTCCCACCAGTTACATTAAATGGATACAGCAATGTCATATTACTACAGTGGAGCATCCTTATGGTTACATTAAATGGATACAGTAATGTTATGCTGCTGTATGGAAGTGTCCTTATGGTTACATTAAGTGGATACAGCTATGTTATGCTACTGTAGTGAGGTGTCCTTATGGTTCCATTAAATGGATACAGGAATGTTATGCTACTGCAGCAGCGTGTCCCTATGGTTACATTAAATGGATACAGGAATGTTATGCTACTGCAGCGCCGCGTCCCTATGGCTACATTAAATGGATACAGCAATGTTATGCTACTGCAGAAGGGCGTCCTTATGGTTACATTAAATGGATACAGCAATGTTATGCTACTGCAGAAGGGTGTCCTTATGGTTACATTAAATGGATACAGCAATGTTATGCTACTGCAGCGGTGCGTCCCTATGGCTACATTAAATGGACACAGCAATGTTATGCTACTGCAGCGGCACGTCCCTATGGTTGCATTAAATGGATACAGCAATGTTATGCTACTGCAGTGGCGCGTCCCTATGGTTACATTAAATGGATACAGGAATGTTATGCTACTGCAGAAGGGCGTCCTTATTGCTACATTAAATGGACACAGCAATGTTGTGCTGCTGCAGCGGCGCATCCTTGTGGTTCCATAAAATGGATACAGCAATGTCGAGCTGCTGCAGCGGCGGCTCGTGGTTCCATCAAGTGGACACAGCAATGTCGTGCTGCTGCAGTGAAGCGCCTCCTTGTGGTTCCATTAGATGGACACAGCAATGTCGTGCTGCTGCAGCGGCGCCTCCTTGTGGTTCCATTAGATGGACACAGCAATGTCGTGCTGCTGCAGCGGCGCCTCCTTGTGGTTCCATTAGATGGACACAGCAATGTCGTGCTGCTGCAGCGGCGCCTCCTTGTGGTTCCATTAGATGGACACAGCAATGTCGTGCTGCTGCAGCGGCGCCTCCTTGTGGTTCCATTAGATGGACACAGCAATGTCGTGCTGCTGCAGCGGCACCTCCTTGTGGTTCCATTAGATGGACACAGCAATGTCATGCTGCTGCAGCGGCGCCTCCTTATGGTTCCATTAAATGGACACAGCAATGCTGTGCTGCTGCAGCAGGGCATCCTTATGATAATAAGTGGGTTTACCTCATTAAAACCTTTTTGGTTCCTGTTTTTTTTTATATCTCAGTTATGTATATCCTATTCTGAAACAGAGGGAAGTTATGGTTTATTCCTGTGTTTTTAAAGAAATTGGGGGTAGTATGCTTACTCCGATTAAAAGAGCAGTGACTTATTTACAGCGGGGGTTGGGATGTTGAATTCATTAGTGTTTTTTGGTCTATTTTTTTAACTCTTGTTTAGTTCCTATTTTACGCATTATGACCCAGAAATTGGTTATTTGGTCTGGTGTTTCACTTCTGGAAATTATTCGTGAATAGCAGATCAACACTTTACAACATAAAAATAAACAGAAATAGAAACGGTCTCCCCCTTGAATGTTGTGTTTTGATTATCTTAAGGCCTGGCGTACAACCTTCCAGCAATTACTAACTTTCGCCGGTCTTTATATTTACAAATTATAATGACTTATTTTGGTGCAGAACCCTTTGTACAGTGTCCCCAGTTGGTTCAGACTGCCATAACTAATGGCTTGATGGCAAAATGGCTCCCTCCTAAATTTAAGGATATAGTTTGGCTTGGTGTACATAATAGAATAAATGTTAAGAGTAATCAGAAGCACAAAAAGATTTCTGAACGGGGTTGTCCAAGGGCATTGTGTACTGCACAGCTTGAGACACTGAATCATTTGTATTTCCTTTGTCCCTACATTAGTAATTTTGGGGTATTCTTTCAGTGAAATGGCAGACACAGGATTTTCTTCTTTTGATGCCAGATTGTCTATTTTGAGTTTTTGTTTTCCAGCTCATTGGGTGTGCTATTTTTTTTTTATTGAATTTTGTTGACCAGGTAAGCCCACTGAGACTAGAAGTCCCTTTTTCAGGGCCAACCTGGGCATGAGGGTACAGATGGTGACCAACTGAAATTGAACCAGATTAAGCTGTTGGCGATATTTCTAGTGAATGGAGAAAATTTGGCCAGGACACTGGGGAAATTCCTCTGCTCTTTTCGAGAAGTGCCATGGAATCTTTAATGTCCACCTGAACAACCTCCAGAACAGGCATACAGGACCTGGATTTAATGTCTCATCTGACAGACGGCATGTCAGGAGTGCAGCACCCTCTTCATGATGCACTACAGTGTCAGTATTGGGATATTAACCCAAATGCCTGGTGTGGGGTAGAACCCAAGGCAAGGCAAGTCGAGGCAAAATTTATTTAAAAATGCCCAATCTCAGAGGTTCTGGGCACTGCACAAATAAATAAACACATCTTTAGAGGATTACACACAAATACAAGACTATGAAACCCATAGTGATAATATATTACTTAAATATTTTAAACTAATCAGAATGATAAATTAATAATTCGGTCCAGAAATGCCTGAGCAAACAGGAGGGCCAGAGATGAACCTTGAATACCTCCAGAGTGGGGGCCCCTTTAACCCCAAGGGGCAATGAATTCCATAGGATGGGGGTGACAACACTGAAAGCCCTGTCGCCAGTTGATCTCTACCTCATCCTAGGAATTGCCTGGGGGCCCCACAGGAGTAGTGGAGGGGGTGAACAGAGAGAGCAGGTACAAGAAGGTCTGACAGATAACCAGGACCCTGACCATGTAGGGCCGTATAGGTGAGAAGACCAACCTTAAAGAGGATCCTCCACCTAACCAGCAGCCAGTACAGCTCACACAATATCGGTGTAATATGGCAAAATTTTGGCTGCCCAGTAAGTAACTGGGCAGCTGCGTTCTGCACTAGCTGCAGTCTGCAGAGAGATTTTCCCATGACCCCGAGGTAGAGCACATTACAGTAGTCAGGCCTAGATGTGACTAAGGCATGCATCAAAGTGAGGAGGTCTAGAGGTGGAACAAGGGGCTTTATCCTGGTGACCTTTCTGAGATGGAAAGAACAGGAGTGAACCACGGAGGATATTTGCACCTCCATAGACAGACTCCTGTCCAGAGTGACATCAAGATTTCACACCCTTAGGGAGGTATTCAATGAGACAGATCCCAAAACAAGTCCAGTCTCTGATTCAGAGGCCATCCTATCACTCACTCTGTTTGACTCCACCACCAATGCCTCCATCTTATCGGGGTTCAGTCACAACCAGTTAGAGGCCATCCACTCGTTGATCTGCAGTTGTGGATGTCATTATCCACCTAAGTACTAATGACCTGGCAAATGGGGAGCCAAAGGAAGTTCAGGAAGAGTTTAGGAAATTGGGGAGGGGTCTCAAGCAAGTAGCTACTTCTGTCACCTTCTCGGAAGTACTACCTGTGAGAGGCATGGGAGGGCATAGGGGTGCATGCACCAGGAACTTTAACTCATGGTTGAAGAACTGGTGCTGTGAGGAAGGGTTTGGATTCATTGATGACTGGGGACCCACCTGGAGGGACAGAGGCTTGTTCAAGCCTGACGGCCTGCATCCATCCTGGAGGGGAATCCAAGCACTCAATGATAAGTTTAAATGCTACACTGACAAGCATTTAAACTAGCAAAGGGGGGTGGGAGGCCAGCAAGGAGGGTACCTACTTGCTCACCCCCCACAGCTAGTAGTGGAATCAGTGAACCAGAGGAGTGGAGTGTGCAAAAGATGGAGATAAGTGCCCAAGAGGTAGATAGGCAGAAAATGGGCAAAACTCAACAGAAGGGCAGACAGCAAGGAGAACCAGGGATAAAGAACAACCAGAGTAGGGGCTGGAGTAGAACAGCTAAACAGTCTAAGGAGGTCAAATCATGGAAAGCCATGTGTGCCAATGCCAGGAGCTTTAGCAACAAGATGGAGGATCTGGAGGCTGTAATGGTGCAGTCAGACCTGGACATTGTGGCCATCACAGAAACCTGGTGTAATAATAACCATGACTGGGAGATGGCCATACCTGGCTACAACATATTCAGAAGAGACAGGGCAGATAGGAAGGGAGGAGGAGTGGCACTGTATGTGAAAAATGACATAAGGGCCACAGAGGTCCAGGAGGAACAAAATGGGGGAGAGATACTGTGGGTTGAGCTGGAAAGGAAAATGGGGCCAGCCATCCGTACAGGTGTGGTCTATAGACCACCAGCCTGGGAGGAAGAAACAGATAGGAAGCTGATGCTAGCCATCCAAAGGATGGCAGACAAGGGTGAGGTAGTACTGGTTGGAGACTTCAATATTCCAGACGTGGACTGGAGCATCAGCAGCAGCATCAACTAGAGCAGATTTATCCTGGACTCCTTCAGGTGCCTTCCTCAGCAACTGGTCATGGAACCAACTCAGCAGAAGGCAATACTGGACCTTGTGCTCACAAACAGGGACAGTGTGATGGGAGTAACAGTGGGAGGCACCACTGGGGAACAGTGACTACCAGTCATTGTGGTTTGAAATCACAGAAGGAGCAGAACCAAACCACACAAAAACATGCATCCTGGATTTTAGGGGGGCAGACTTTGGGAAAATGGGGAGATGCTTGAAAGAGGCATTAAAGGGAATGGGCAGGAATCAGGGGTTGAGGAACAGTGGGCAGTATTTAAAATGGGGATTACAAGAACAACAGAATTATGCATTAAGCAGGTTAGCAAGGGGGGAAAAGGAAGAGGAGGTCATTATGGTTTTCCAAGGAGGTAGCAGAGAAAATGAAAGCAAAAAAGATTGCATTCAGGCAATACAAAAAGACACAGGCAAAAGGGGATAGGGAGAAGTACCAGGAGAAGCAAAGGGAGGCAGGGAGGTCAGTAAGGGAAGCCAAAGCTCAGACAGAAGAGCACATAGCAAAATCAGTGGGTAGGGGGGACAAAACCTTCTACAGGTATATAAGTGAAAAAAGGCATGGGGAGGGATAGTGAGAAAGAAGGGGGAAGATGGGGGCCACGTGGAGGATGACAACAGTAAAGCTGACATATTGAACAGGTATTTCTGCTCAGTCTTTACTGAGGAAGAGGAGGGTAATGGGTCTGAAGGGAGTACAAGGGGTGGGAATGGTGCAGAAATGGACACAAGTCCCTTTACACGAGAAACGGTCCTGAAGGAACTGGAAGTAATAAGAGTTGATAAAGCAATAGGGCCAGATGGAGTGCACCCCAAGGTCCTTAAAGAACTAAGAGAGGTGGTGGCTGAACCTCTGGCTATCCTGTTTAGCTGATCACTGGAAACAGGGGAGGTACCCAAAGACTGGAGGACAGCAAATGTAGTCCCCTTATACAAAAGTGGGAACAAAGAGGTAGTGGGGAACTACAGACCAGTCAGCCTCACCTCGGTAGTGGGGAAGATCAAGGAAGCACTACTGAAGGAGAGATTGGTGGAACATCTGGTTGTCAATGGACTACAGGACCCAAGGCAGCATGGTTTCACCAGGGGGAGGTTATGTCAGACCAACCTCGTTGCATTTTCTGACTGGGTTACTAGGGAGGTGGATCAGGGGAGGGCAGTGGACATGGCCTATCTGGATTCAGCAAGGCCTTTGACACTGTGCCACATAGAAGACTATTACACAGACTGGGGAATATGGGTGTCAGCAGGACAGTAGTGCAGTGGGTAGGTAACTGGCTGGGCGGCAGGACACAGAGGGTGGTGGTAAATGGCTGTCACTCCACAGAGGGAAGAGTGACCAGTGGGGTACCACAGGGATCAGTGCTGGGACCAGTCCTATTCAACATCTTCATCAGAGACATTGTGCAGGACCTTGAAGGCAGAATTTCACTGTTCGCTGATGACACAAAGCTCTGTAACAGAGTAGACACACCAGAGGGTGTAGACAGAATGAGAAGGGACCTGCAGAAACTTGAAGAATGGTCAGGGGTTTGGCAGTTGAAATTCAGTGCAAAGAAGTGCAAGATAATGCATATGGGGCACAAAAACCCTGGCACAACATATCAGTTGGGGGGTGAGGATATAGCACGCACCAAGCAGGAAAGGGATCTAGAGGTTATCATCTCTGATGACCTCAAGGTAGGGAAACAGTGTGACAAGACAGCAGGTAAAGCAAATAGGAAGCTGGGATGTATAGGCAGGGGCATCACCAGCAGGAAAAGAGAGGTCATAATTCCACTATACCAGACATTAGTGAGGCCCTACCTGGAGTACAGTGTACAGTTCTGGAGACCTTACTTACGTAAGGACATAGACAGAGTAGAGAAGGTTCAGAGGAGGGCAACAAAGATGGTATATGGATTGCATCACAAGTTCTATAAGGACAGGTTGAAGGAACTGAACATGTACTCCCTGGAGGAGAGGAGGGAGAGAGGGGATATGACAGAGACATACAAGTATCTTACAGGGAGGAACAGGGTGTAGAAATACACTATCTTTAAGTGAAAAAGATGTTCCAGGACTAGAGGACATGGGATGAAGTTGGAGGGAGGACGATTCAGAGGAAATGTCAGGAAGAATTTCTTCACAGAATGGGTGGTGGACAAGTGGAACACCCTGCCAGAGGAAGTGGTGGGGGCTGAAACAATCACTGGATTTAAGAATGCATGGGACAGACATAAAGGAATTCTGGAGGTCAGGGTTAAGGGGCAACAGACTTCTAGGAAAACATAAAGTAAACTTATGAGCTCAAATGGGCAGACTGGATGGGCTGTAGCCCCTTATCTGCTGACACTGTCTATGTATCTATGTATCTCAGCAAGGCAGCTGTTAAGCACATCCACCACACTGGATGTTCCTGGGACAAAGGAAAAGTGTAGCTGGGTATCATCAGCATAGCAATGAAAACCCAAGTCATACTTCCTAATGAGCCCTCCTAGGGGTAGCATGTACACTGCAAACAACATTGGGGCCAATACCGATCCCTGAGGAACTCCACAAGATAGAAGGTTAGGGGTGGGAGGAAAAATTCCCCATCACAACCCGTTGTCTCCTGTTGGTAAGGAAAGACTCAAACCAGCTGATGACAGTGTCAGTGAGTCCGCAGAATTCCCTGAGACGGTCAAGCAACACACAGTGGTCTACAGTGTCAAATGCTGAACAGAGATTGAGAAGAACAAGAATTGTCTTGTCCCCTCGATCTCTTGCCCTAAGGACATCATTCAATACGCGAACTAGTGCGGTTTCTGTACTATGCCTCACCCGAAACCCCCTCTGGAAAGGTTCGTAAAACTCGTGAGTCACGAGGTGCTTTTCCAAGTGAAGTGCCACTACCTTCACCAAAAGGGAAGATTAGAGATAGGTTGGTAATTTGCCCTGATCTCCGGGTCCAATGATGGTTTCTTTAAGAGTGGTCTCACCAATGCCTCCTTCAAGGCATCGGGGAAAACCCCCTCAGATAAGAAACACCACACAATCAGAGCAAACACTGGGCCAACGGTGTCGATGCATCTCATCAAGAAATGTGCCGGCACCGGATCCAGTTCACAAAAGGTATGCTTCAGATTGGTCACCACCTCAATGACCTTACTTACTTCCACTGGTCTAAACTCCCCCCAACCAGGCGGAGTGCTCTCAGAACACTTCCGGTGACCACTGCCAGTTATAACATTGCTGACTGGAGAAACTCCCTGCCGGGTGTCGGACACTCTGTCAAAGAAGAACAGAGCAAACTCTTTGCATTCAACATCCAAAAAAAACTTCTTCTGCTGTAGACAGGCAGGATGAATCAGCCTATCCACAGTCCAAAAAGGTACTGATGGTCAGTTCTTCCCGGCAGCAATCTCCCTGGACAGGAACACTGCCTTCTTATGGCTGATTGCCCCCTGGAATGCATTACAATGTACATGCAGGGCCAGTTTGTCCTCCTCCAGACTAGACTTTCTCCAGTGGCACTGCAACCTCCGACCCTTTCCTCTTCATCTCCCTTAGAGCCCCATCATACCATGGGGTTCTCAGGTAGGAAGATTTGGGTCGTACATAGACAGGTGCGAAGGAGTCAATGGTGTTAGATAACACCTTGTTATAAGTGCCAACTCCAGCATTAACGCCTCCGATGCATGCGTCACCCACACTAGATAGATCAGCTGCCACTGAAAAGCCCTCCAGTGTCAATCCCCTCAAACGCCGACAGCTCATCATCTCAATTCCCAAATCATCAAAATTAGAGAAAGTAGGTCCCAGATCCAAACTGCAGCATGTAGGGTGCACACTCTGGACAATCCGCATGATGTCCATGAAGGCCGGCTGGCCAAATGTACTCCAATAAAGACCAATATATGCAAACCTGCACTGGTCTACTGCAGCACCCATAGAGTGTTCCAGTTGGAAAGTTGATCTGATGTCGACCACCTTATTTTGAAAAAAATCAAAGCAAGTTCATCACACTCTTCTTGTGAAAAAGCTTTCCAGACTTGTAGACAGGCTGGGCTGCACAGTCTGTCCACAGTTCGGAACAGCTGAGCTGGTTGATTTTGAGCAGCTGCAATCTCCCTGGACAGGAACTCTGCCTTCTTATGGGAGATTTCAGATTGATAGACTTGATAATGGTCCATCAATCTAAGGTAGTCGGCATCAAGAGCGGACTTCCACCAGCAACGCTCCAACCTTTGTCCAAGTCACTGCATCTCCCTTAGAGTCCCATCAAACAATGGGGATTGAGGGCGAAGGGAGAGTGGACAAACATGGATGGAGTAATGACATCCAGAGCCATTGTAATGGCTGAATTATAAGCCACCATGTGGGCTTCTGGGTCATTATTTACCTCAGAGAGGGATGAGAGATCCAGGACTGCCATTAGGCAGTGACAATTTATGTCTCGCAAAGGGGAATATCGAATCCTCTCTACAGGGGTTAGCCTACATAGGGAGCACTAAAACTAAACCCCACAGTGTAATGATCAGACCATCCAACTGGTTCCACCCCCAAGTTGGAGGCCTCAATCCCCAGGAGGAAGACTAAGTCAAGAGAGTGACCCTGATTGTGAGTGGCAGTGGAAACAACCTGTGTGAGGCCCAGAGAAGTCATCAACTGGATGAAGTGCTGACCAAAATACGAGAGTTCGTCATCAACCCAGGCATTAAAGTCACCCAGGACCATCAGCCTAGGCGACTCAAACACCATGTCAACGACGAAGTCTGAAATTTCCTGAAGGAATCGTTTCTCATCACTGGGTGGACAGTAGAGGAGGACAATCCTACAGCCTACACCTGCCACCACAGTACACTCAAATGACTCCATCTCCCCCACTGGTACATTTGTGAGGTTAAGTTCAGACTTAAAACAGACCACTACCCCTAACCCAATCTTGGGTGGTGTATCACCGAGCATCCAACAGGAAATGCAGCCTCTAAGACGAGGCCAGAATTCTCATCCAGCCAGGTCTCAGTGATGCAAGCCAGGTGCACTGATTTAACAAGATCTGCAATAATTGCAGTCTTGTTTTTAATGGACCTAGCATTGCATAACACCACCTGAGTTCGTAAAACTTCCCAGGCTGCCCAGACCACCTACCTACCATTATTTGCAGTGCCCTTAGGTATGGAAACCAGACATGGTGAACCACGCTCCTGGTTCCATTTCACCCCAGGATGTCTCCTGGATCTCACTATCCCGATACCGTGGCCTCCCTCATTCATTCCAAGCTGTTCATGCTCCCATGTCCCTTCTCGATTCCTCTGCACAATAGCCAGTGCCCTACAGTGCAGGTAAGTTGTAAACTGAAGTGGGTGAGGGGAAAAGGGGCTGAGGGCATGAAGGGTAGAGGACTGAATAGCACATGGCCGTGGAGGCAGAGCCCCAACACATTTTAAAAACAAGAACCCCTTCTCAAACTATCCAAGTGTTCAAAACAAAAAAGAAACCAATACACAATCCTACCAAATCCTATTAACGTAATAACTATTTTTAACCCTCCTCCCAATAATTAACATAAAACTAAAGAAAATAACATAAAAAGAAAAAATAAATATGTCAATAAATATAGTTAAAATAAACAAGCATAAAAACTAATGAGACATAAGACCATTAAGGAAGAAATTTCACATGTCCCAATCCAGAGGTCCTCTCACCACCAATCAGGAAAGGACAGTCCTCTCGGGAGCACTCACTTCCCAAAATAAGTAGATGTAAACAAACTAGAAATTCTTCCAAAATAAATAAAACAAGGTAAACCCTCAGTTCCAGTCCTCATGTACTCTCACTACTAGAGTCTGGGAAAAAAGTTATTATTTGACACTCTCACTGTCAATAAATGAATAAAATAAAAACACTCTAACCATAAATCAAAACAAAGAACAGAAGAACAGGAGTCCAAAGTTCCACAGATAAAGGTTCCTCTGAAAAGCCTCTTCAAGGTCAAACACTTATTATTTGACATTCTCACTGTCAGTAAATAAATGAAATAAAAACACTCTGACCATAAATCAGAACAAAGAACAGGATAAAGAAGTCCAAAGTTCCAAAGATAGAAGTTCCTCTGAAAAGCATCTTCAGGGTCAAACACTACTCTGGGACCAGAACAGCCCAATCAGATTGACCTGGCGGATGGCCGGTGGCTGTACCAGCTACCACGGAGATTCCCAGTAGCGCCCACCAAACGATAAGCCCTCCAGAGAACCCTAGGGCTCAACCCTCAACACCGACTCCCCGGTGAACAAGAGCAGAAACCCTGTGCCACTACAACCACCACACAAACCACACGACAATTCGGGTAACTCCGATTAGTCCCAGATTGAGTATCTGCCTCCCCTAAATCCACCAAATAGTCCGGCGACAGTTATGCATACAGTGTGACAGGAAAGCCGCCAGCAGAAAGAACTGGGACATACGTTAAAATTATATCCTAAGGGCATTCTCCAACTCAGCCCTGCTGTCAGTATGCAGAACCCTTAGTCCCTGCACACAAATGCCTTTCAACAGATGAAAAGTCAAACAGGTTAAATCCTTTTCCCTGCAACAATGTCTTGGTACACAGATAAGCAAACCAAATTCCTTTCCACAGCATGAACAAAATCCTCCAGCAATTCCAACATGTTCTCAGTTCTCCAGTTCAGCGTACTTACAGTGCACTACAACGTGCTCAGGCCATACAAAGAGGTATATCCAAAAACAAAAGGACAGTCAGTTTCGACAAAAAGATGTCTGAACTCGACAAAAAGATGGTTGAATTC
Organism: Neoceratodus forsteri; assembly: GCA_016271365.2. Taxonomy (NCBI): domain Eukaryota; kingdom Metazoa; phylum Chordata; order Ceratodontiformes; family Ceratodontidae; genus Neoceratodus; species Neoceratodus forsteri. The sequence continues at coordinate 1,469,908,998 of CM057459.1, forward strand.
AATAAAACTCATTAGGTGTCACTCAAAACTTTCAGCATCTAAACATTTATCACTAAAACTGTTAAAATCTACACGAAACACACAAAAACCACAGAACAGCTCACAGAGTGATTCACAGCATGCTCAGCCTGGCAGCCATCTTCAAGTGATGCAGCGAATGCTCAGCATCCAATCGTTGCAATGCATGAAATGACTAGTATGCATGTACAGCTTAATGATTTCTTTCTGTATTCTTGTATTATTTGATGTGAATCACCAGTGTTCATTTTTATCTGTTTTTCAGTTACAAATAAAAAAATTCCCTACTCTTTTTCAAGAAGTGCCATGGGAATTTTAACAAACACCTGAACTACCACAACATGCAACAGGAGGGGACTATACTTTAGCAAAAAGTGCTCTAGAACAATAAGACATGCTATGAAGCTGGAAGGAGGCAGATTCAGGAGAGATGTGAAGGAGTACTTCACAGAAAGAGTGGTCGATTCCTGGAAAAGCTTTCCTGTGGAGCTGGTGGGGGTGAAAACAGTGTTGGGGTCCGAGAATGCCTGGGATAAGCACAAGGGAATTGTAATGTTAATGGAGGAAGGAGCAGAAAGAGCTGTAGATCAAGCAGGACCTGCAGCAACACTGCAGGCAGAAATAAACATAGGCAGACTGGCTGGGCTAAGTGGTCCTTGTCTGCTGTCAGATTGTATATTTCTATTTCAGCAGTAAATCCATTCACTTCCTCACCATGGATGTCACCATGGATGTCAAACTGACTGGCCCACAGTTGCCAGCTTCCTCCCTGCTACCGCTTTTGTGAAGTGGGGCTACATCTGCACTCATCCAGTCCTATAGAAACATCACTGTTTTTAGTGAATTATAAGAGTGTCAGAGGTGCAGCCTGCAACTATCTGCCCTTCCTCAAACCCTTAGACATACCCAGTCTGGCCCCATCATCTTGTCAGCTTTCTAATTTGTGAGTCCCCTCAGGAATCTCCTCTGAAAAAGAACTGGTGTCTCTCTCCTTCCCTCAGGTGCGCCAGATGCTTCTATGTGGCCCCTTCCTTTCCTCTTCCAATGTTAACAACAAACAAAATAATTTGCTCAGGATATCTGCCATTCTTGCACCCCCCCCCCAACCATGCAATCACTACCCTGGTCTTCCACTTTTCACTTATATACCTAAAAAAAACAACCTGTCCTGTCTCTTTTTAATGCCCTGAGCTAGTCTTTCCTCTGTTTTCACATTTTGCCTTTTTGTCTAATCTTTTTATTAAGTTTTAAAAATATAACATGTCATTACATATATATGGGATATGACATGGGTGACAGTGAGATAGCAGAAATATCTCCATGAGCTGCCACTGAACTCTTGATATCCCATGAGCGGCTAAGCCACAAGAGGGATATCTAGAGCTCAATGACAGCAAGTGGAGATATTTCTACTATCTCACTCAAGTTGTACAACAAGTGTGGGTCTCTCTTTTTTCTGTTTTATTTACATTTGTTTACTGCAAAAACTGAAAAGAATTGAATTCTGTGCTGCTTTTTGCTAATTATAAAAAAACTAAAAGGTATTGGTTAATGAAACACTCCTCATTTTGTAGATCTTTTTGTGCTGAACTACTTGTGTGCTTGCAGTACCATGCCATCATTTTTCATTTTAGTTATTTGCATTTTAATACTGCTACTGTACTGCTACTGAGGCCAAACATTCTAAATGACTTCTGAACCTTGTGTGATATACCCAAAATGAAATAATAGCCATTGTGACATACCCAGCTTGAAGATATGTGGTATCTCACATGTGATCAATGAGATATCTCTTTTATCCTACTGAAAAGAGACCCACACATGTTGTATTGGCACCATGCAATTCTGCTTAAAGTTGAACCAGCATAACATTCTGTGGTGATTTGCATATGCAGCCCATGATGCTTTGCATTGTGTGGGCATGTGTAATTTTGTATAAATGTATACGCTTATATGACTTCCTACAGCAGAGTGTTTCAAATTCATAGCTACAAAGTTAAATAAAATGTGACTGATCCTAAAAGCACCCATACTCATGTCGTAAGCTGTGACATACGAGGGGTGCAGTTGTGCCAAGAACCCTGTACCCAATTCTCTATAGGGTAGGGTCCCCAGTGGCTAATTCCTGCAACTTGTGGCAACCCCAGCTATGCACCAAATGGAGGGTGCACCTGAACAGGTTGCTGCAAACTGCACATCACCAGGTAAAGGATACAAGCACCCCCCAAGCCCCAATCTCAATATAAAAGTAATACATAGCACTTATGGGCTAGCAGCCTCCTCGTCCCACTCTTGGTAAAATGAATGATACTTGCCAAGCAGGAATATCAGACCCCACCAGTACTGCTTTTGGTAAAATTAATATTTTCCCCACAGGGCAATCGCACCCCGTCAATCCTGCTCCCAGTGAAATGAATGCTATTTGTCCCACAGGGCTATCAGACCCCCCAGTCCTGCTCCCAGTAAAATGAATATTTGCCCCACTGGACTATCAGAACCCCCCCAGTCCCATTCCTGGTAAATAAATGATATTTGCCCTGCAGGGCTATTAGACCCCACCAGTCTTGCTCCCAGTAAAATTAATATTTTCCCCACAGGGCAATCGTACCCCTCCAGTCCCACTCCCCAGTGAAATGAATGCTATTTGTCTCACAGGGCTATCAGACCCCTGAGTCCTATTCCCAGTAAAATGAATATTTGCCCTGCAGGACTATCAGAGCCCCCCAGTCCCATTATTGGTAAAATGAAATATATTTGCCCTGCGGGGTTGTCTGCACCCCTAGTCCCATACCTGATAAATTCACAGAACGTGCCCCACAGGGCTAGCCGACCCCTCCCAAGCACCGATCCCCAAACAGCAAGTGTGGGCAGCAATGCAAAATAGAAACATAGAAACATAGAAGTTGACGGCAGATAAGGACCGCAAGGCCCATCCAGTCTGCCCATTTCTTTCTCTACCTTATAAATGTGCCATCGGCCTTTGCTCTGTCAGTGGCCTATCTATTCATACTCATTTGTATTGCTCCCTTATGCTATCCCATGCCTGTTTGAAGCCCTGCACTATATTCATAGCCGCCACTTCTTGAGGTAGGCCATTCCATGCATCCACCACCCTTTCTGTGAAAAAGAATTTCCTCACATTCCCCCTTAATCAGCCCCCTTCTAATCTCATGCTGTGTCCTTTTGTCCTGCTATTTTTCTTATATTTAAACATGTTAGACTCTTTCACCTTGTTAATGCTCTTAAGGTGTTTGAATGCCTCGATCATATCACCTCTCTCCCTCCTTTGCTCAAGGGTATACATATTGAGCTCTGTTAATCTGTCCTTATTTGTCTTCTGATGCAGTCCCTGCACCATTTTGGTTGCCTTCTCTGGACTGCCTCAATTTAGTTAATGTCCTTGTGAAGGTGTGGCCTCCAATACTGCACGCAGTACTCCAGGTGGGGCCTAACCAGTGTCTTGTAAGAGGATTATTACCTCCCTCTTATGACTTGTGATACCCCTACTAATACACCCTAAGACCCTCCTAGCCTTACCTACTGCTTTAGAGGTCTGCTTGGATGATTTCAGGTCATCAGTGATGATGATGCCCAAGTCTCTTTCTTCCTTTGTGACTGCTAGCAACTCCCCTCCCAGCCTATAGGTGGCTTCAGGGTTTCTCTTCCCTATGTGCATGATCTTGCACTTCTTTGCATTAAATCCCAGTTGCCACTCTTCTGACCATTTTGCTAGTTTATCCAGATCTCTTCTCATTCTGCCCACCCCATCTGGATCATCTACTCTGTTGCAGATCTTGGTGTCATCTGCAAACAGACAAGCCTTACCCTCTAGTTCATCTGCAAGGTCACTAATGAAGAGGTTGAAGAGGACTGGCCCCAGGACTGATCCCTGAGGTACCCCACTTGTGACTTGCATCTCTTCTGACTGTATACCATTTACCACCACTCTCTGTTTTCTGCCCACAACCAGTTTGCCACCCAGTTGACCAACTTCTGACCCACCCCAAGCCTACCCAGCTTATTTATCAATCTTCTATGTGGAACAGTGTCAAAAGCTTTGCTGAAGTCAAGGTAGGTGACATCAACTGCTCCCCCCTGGTCCACCACTCTGGTTACCCAGTCAAAGAAGTCTATGAGATTAGTTTGACAGGACCTTCCTTTTGTAAACCCATTCTATCTTGGATCCTGTGCCCCTATGGATTCCAGGTGTTGCACTATCCTTTCCTTAAGGAGTGCCTCCATAATCTTGCCCACTACTGAGGTAAGACTGACTGGTCTGTAGTTCCCTGCCTCCTCCCTGCTACCACTCTTGTGGAGCGGGATCACATAAAACCCTTCTCCAGTCTTCTGGGACCTCTCCTGTGCTCAGAGACTCACTAAACAGTTCAGCTAATGGCTCTGCTAGTTCCACCTTTAGCTCCTTAGGTACCCTGGGATGTATGCCATCAGGTCCCATTGCCTTGTCCACCTGAGCTTAGCAAGCTCTTGTAGGACCCTTTCTTTTATGAAGGGAGTAGTGCTCACCTCCCTCCCCTGTGTCCATGGTGCTGAGCTGTGGGCCCTGCCCAACCTTTCTTCAGTAAATACTGAGCAAAAGTATCTATTTAGGATAGATGCTTTTACATGGTCCTCTCAATGCTCCCTTTTCTCCATTAAAGCATAATACCCCCTCTGGACTTTCTCCTTTCACTAATGTATCTATAAAAGTCTTGTCACCTTCTTTTACTGTTAGTGTTAGTGTTTCCTCAGTTTGGGACTTTGCCTGCCTTACTGCCTTCCCTGCTTCCCTTAGGGCAGTTTGGTATGCCTCCCTATCTTCATCCCGCTGTGTTCCTTATATTTCCTGAAGGCCAGCCTTTTGGCTCTGACCTTTTCTGCTACTGTATTTGAGAACCAAAGTGGTTTCCTTCTTCTTTGCACTTCCTTTTTGTCTAACACAATGGGGTGTTGCTTCAAGTATTGCATCCTTAATGCTTGCCCACTTTGCCTGTACCTTACCTGTGTTTCTTTTTTTGCCAAGGCTAGCTTAACTCTGTTGGCCATCTTATCAAAGTCAGCTCCTCTGAAGTCCCATATTTTTGCCTTGGAATGGGATGATTTAGATATAGTAGCCAAATTGAACCATACCATGTGATGGTCACTGGCCCCCAGGTGACCTTCTAGCTGGAGATCTGTGATCCCTTCCCTGTTAGTCAGTACTAGATCTAGGATAGCCCTGTCTCTTGTGGGTTGTTGTACCAGTTGTTTGAGGCCATCCCCCTTCAGGGAATCCACTATGTGTCTAGTTCTGGCAGATGTTCCTGCTGGTATTGACCAATCTGTATCCGGCATGTTGAAGTCTCCTATTATCAGAACCTCCCCTTTATTGTTTTGTATACCTTCTAACAGTAATGTGTCTATGTCCTCCCCCTGGTCTGGGGGCCTGTAGACAACCCCAGTTCTTATGGCTGTCCCATTTCCTGTTTCCAGGGTGACCCAGAGTTCTTCTGGCTCCTTATGTGTATTCTGAATTTCTGTAGCTTTGATATTTTCATTGACATACAGGGCCACTCCTCCCCCCCTTTTTGCACCTCGGTCTCTTCTGAACAATACATAGCCAGGTACTGTAGTCTCCCAAGTGTGGTTACTGGTAAACCACATCTCACTAATTGCTACTATATCCAGTTTAGCCTCTGACATCATTGCCTGCAGGTCTGGGATCTTATTTCCCAGGCTGTGAGCATTTGTGTACATGATTTTCCATTGGCTAGATTTCGGTGTGTTAGTTGTTGGGTGAGGTTTGGCATTACTCCTGTGCGTTGTATGGGGAGACAAACCTTTTTTCTTACCTGGTGATGCAAATGAACTGCAAACATGCTGAATCCCTGTTTGACTACTAGCTGAGGGGGGAAGGGTGTTCTTCCCATTTGACGTATGGGGTGCTGTAGTAAAATACAAAGTTAAACACAGCTCCATCATCCCTTTAGTCTAGTGGCCCCTCACCCTTCCCCACCTGGCAGTGCCAGACCACCCTACTCCCCTGACTCATACCCAGCCAGCAACTGGCACAGCCCACCTCTCACCACCAATGCCTGCAGCCAACTGAGCTCAGTATGACAGCATACTACTGTTCATAGTATCCACTCACGTACTATGTACAGTAGTACTCAGAGTTCAGTCAGCAGCTGCCTGGGGTGGTAAGAGGTCGACTGCCAGCCACTGACTGAGCTTGGTACGAGAGTGCACTACTGTATATAGTATGCACTCACGTATTATGTACAGTAGTACTCAGAGTTCAGTTGGCAGTGTTGAGAGGTGGGCTCTGCCAGTCACCAGTTGGGTACATTTTGGGGGGACTAGGATGGTCTAGTACTGCTGTGTGTGTGTGGGGGGGGGTCCGCTAGACTACCAGGGATGATGGGGCTGTGTGTCATTTTGCGTTTTGCCATTTTGCATTACCATCTATACTTGCAGTTCAGGGATCAGTGCTTGGGGGGTGCTAGCCCTTCGTGGCAAGATCTGTGAATTTACTGGGTGTGGGGCTGGGGGGACCAATAGCCCTGAGGAGCAAATATCATTGATTCTACCAGGAGTGGGACTGGGGGGGTCCGATCGCCATGTGGGGCAAATATTCATTTTACCGGGAGTGGGGCTGGGGGCTCTGTTAGCCCTGTGGTACAAATATTCATTTTAAAAGGTCACCACTTATCATCCTTTGTCTTCTCATGACCACATCTGACCTCTATGTGGGTCTACTCCTTCACATCGAATACTCAAGCACAACCTTCTCGGGTCCATGCTAACTCAACTCAACCTATGCTCCACTCAGAGACATGCCTTAATGTCTGTTGCCCCTTTGCTAGGGGTTAGCAGGCTTCATCTCCACCATCGTACATTGTTAATTTCATGTCTCACCTTCCAATATTCAGGCCTTCATAGGCTTCTTTCCATCATCGCATTTCCTCTCTTGATTTTACATGTCTAGTTGCAGACATTGCTCGCATCCCTCGACTGCTGTCTATTTAGAAGGGCAGAGTGAAAAGATTTCTCTAAAATTGGACTTTTTCCTCCTTCCTCGATCTTTACTTTAACTTGCTGTAGTGCTGCTGTCCCTAATCAAAATGTCCTTCAGCCTGGAGGGAAGGTGACCTTGGCCTTGGATCCTCAGAGATTTCTTCCAAAAAGGGTTTTTTCCCCCTCTCCTCCATGTCAATGGTTAGTGCTTTCCTAGGCTCCACTGTTGGGTAGAGACAGATGATGGCCCCGGCTGTTCCCTCTCTCATTAGGAAGTTGTCTTTCTGCATCTTATCAATTTCCTTTCCTTGATTGTCCTCACCTATTCTCATTCTTCTCCTGTCTTTCCTGTCTATGTCAGCTAAATTTATTTCTGGTCTAGATATATACTGATTTCTCACCTCTTCGATGCTTGACACCCTTTCCAGGTATTCTTTTTGGGCTTCTTCCTAAGCTGCCTTTAGTCGAGAGAATCATTCCTGTGGCACCTATACGGGCACCCTCCTCTAGGGTTCCTTATGCCGTACCCCTACAGGGTGGTATATCCCATGGACAGAGAGGTGAATAGCCACACTGTATTGAAGTTGCACAAGCACACATCTCATCCAGTTGTGTAAGCACAATTGAATGGGAAGGCTTTAAGCCTGAGGTTCAATGGGCGCAGCAGCTATGGCACTCCCCCATTAGGTCTTACACAGCCACTCTTCCTGGACTGTTTCAGGATTTGACTCTTCACTGCCCTACAACTCACCCCTCCTCCTCCTCCTCCTCCTCCTCCAGTGGCTTGTCTCTCTTGCCCGTGGGCTTCTTCCTAAGCTACCTTTAGCCAAGGGAATCATTCCTGTGACACCTATGGGAGGGAAGCCTCCTCTAGTGGGCTGGCAGTATAGCTTAGAGGTTAGAGTAACAATCTGTGAATAAGCTTGGTACATCCAGCAGACCAGACCTGGGTCTGATTCTCACAACCTCCACTTGCATACTGTGCAACTCTGAGCAAGTCACTTGACCGCACAGTGCTCCCAGGTCACCCCTGGAAACAGGCACTTGTGCCTAGTGGGCCTTACCTGGTTGCTAAAGAATAAAAAAATAAAATAAAATAGTGTTCCTTGTGATGTACCCCTAAAGGGTGGTATATTGCATGGATAGAGAGGTGAATAGCCACAATGTATTGAAGTTGCACAAGCATACATCTCATCTAGTTGCATAAGCACAACTGAACCATGGTTCACAAAGGAGGTGGCAGAGAAAGTGAGGGACAAAAAGGAGACTTTCTGAAAATAGAAGGAGACCTAGCAGGATGAGGATAGGGTGGTGTACAGAGAGAGACAGGGAAAGCAGTTAGGAGTGCAAAGGCGCAAATAGAGGAGAGATAAGCACGGACGGTAAAGAGGGGGGACAAGACATTTTATAGCTACATTAGCTATAGAAGAAAAGTCAGGGGAGGGATTGTAAGGCTGAAATGGAGGAAGGAGTGTGCATAGAGGGTGACCCAGAAAAAGCATCAATACTGAATGAATACTTCTGTTCAGCATTCATTATAGAGGGGGAGGGACAGTGACCACAGATAGGCAGCAGAAACAATGGGGAAGAGAGGTAAACACCAGTCCTTTTACAGCAGAGAGGGTCCGGGAGGAACTCGCAAAACTGAGTCTGGACAAAGCAACTGGACCTGATGATACACAATCCAGGATATTAGATGAATTGTGAACTGTGCTAGCAGCACTGTTGGTGGCCCTGTTTAGTGAGTTACTCAATATAGGGATGATTCCAGAGGACTGGAAGGGGACAAATGTACTCCCTCTCCACAAGATTGGTAGCAGGGAAGAGGCAGGAAGCTATAGGTCAGTCAGCCTCACTTCAGTAGTGGGTAAGATTATGGAGGTATTGCTTAAGGAAAGGATTGTGAAACACTTGGAAACCATGGGAACACAGGATCCAGGGCAGTATAGCTTCACAGCAGAAAGATCATGTCAAACACATCTGACTGACATTTTATGACTTGGTGATGAAGGAGGTGGATCAGAGGAGTGGTGGATATCACCTACCTCAATTTCAGTAAGGCCTCTGACACTGTTCCCCACAGAAGATTGCTGAACAAGTAAACAGCCTGGGGGTTGGCCACAAATTGGAAAACTGGGTTAGAAACTGGTTGAGGGATAAGAAGCAGATGGTGGTAATAAATGGGATTAAATCTGAGGAAACAAAAAACAGTAAGGTACCTTAGGGATCGGTCCTGGGACCAATCCTTTTCAATGTCTTCATCAGTGACATTGCTGAGGATCTGGAGAGGAAGGTTTGCCTATTTGTAGATGACCCCAAGATCCGTAAAAGAGTAGACACTCCAGGGTGGTTGAAAGAATGTGGAGGGATCTGGGAAAGCTGGAAAAATGGTCAAAGGTGTGGCAGTTGAAATTTAATGCAAAAAGTACAAGGTCATGCACCAGGGGTGAAGAAACCCTACGGAAAGCTACAAAACTGGGGGAATTGCTGACAGTCAAGGGAAAAAGAGGGATTTAGATATAATCATCTCAGATCATCAAAGGGTGACCAAAGAGTGCAACAAGGCTGTGGGAATGGCCAGTGGGATGTTGGGGTGTATAGTGCAGTCCTTGCTGTTTTTAGAAATTTTGTTAGGCTAGTATCAGCTTTTTAGGCATGGGTTTCCATTGCCTAAGTTATTGTATATATTTATTGTGTTATATCTGATATATTGTTATGTTTTGTTTTATCTTATCTTGAATGTATAGTATTTATTCTCTTCCTGAATGTTCGGTGCTCAGAGCCTCTGGGATGAGTGTCTCTTAAATAAAATTTGCCTTGCCTTGCCTATAGGAAGGGGTTTAACTAGCAGAATAAAGGAGGTGGTGATGCCATTGTACAAAACACTATTGAGGCCTCTTATAGAATACTGTATTCAGTTCTGGAGGCTGCATCTTCACAAAGATATAGACAGGGTGGAGGCAGTCTAGAGAAGGGCGATCTATATGGTGCAGGGCTTGCATCAGAAACTGTATGAGGGCAGACTAAAAGACCAAACTATGTATACACTTGAAGGGAGGGAGGAAGGAATGGGAAATATGACAGAGACGTCTAAGTATCTTAAAGCGTTAGCAAAGTGCAGAGTTGTGACATCTTTTAGTACAAGTGTTGTACAAGAACAAGGGGGCATGATATGAGATTGGAAGGGGATAGGATAAGGGAAAATGTGAGGATGTTTTTCTTCACAGAAATGGTTGTAGATGCTTGGACTAGGCTGCCCCAGGAAGTAGTTGATGCCAACACAGTGGGGGGATTTAAACATGTATGGTATAGACATAAGGGAACCCTAGATGTGGGGAAGAGAGGCAAAAACCAATGACCAAGTAAGGTCAGTGACCACTGATGCAGACAGGGAATCCAGGCAGACTAGGTGGGCCTAGTGTCCCTTACCTGCCATCAACTACTGTGTTACTATGATATCCACCACCAAGGTTAGGACAACAGACCTATAGTTGCCAACTTCTTCCTTGCTTCCACTTTTGTGAAGTGGGGCTACACATGCTCTTCTCCTGTCCTCTGGGACCATTCTTGTCTCTAGTGATCTGTTAAATTGATCTGCAAGAGGTGGAACCAATAACTCCTTGAGCTCAGCACCCTTGAATGCATCCCATCTGCCTTTGTCTTTATTTTTTTGAAACATACCTAAAAATATCTTGCCCCCTTTTGATACCGCCTGAGCTATTCTTTCTTCAGTTTGCACCTTTGTACTCCTTACCACATTCCCTACCTCTCTCAGTTTCCCTGATTCAGTTCCTTATCCCCTCTCTCCGAGTCTCTTTATACCTTTGGAATGCTACTATTTTTGCTTTTAGCTTTCCTGCCACCTCTCCCGATGAAGCAAAGGTCCTGACTATTTAAAGGAAATGTATGTTTAGCTTTTCCCTTGTGATCTTTGCTCAGAAATCATTATATTTTGTCAGTTTTAAAAATTAAAATGAAAACAAATATAATCATTCCTTTAATGTCAGGGCAGCTACACTATGGAACTCCTTCCCAGAGTACATTACTTCAGTATCCTCAGTGATGGAATTTTATTATCCACTTAAATCGTGTTTATATTTTTATTCCAGATTGCTTATACTGACTAATAATATTCAGCATCAGAACACGTATGAGGAAGGTGTGCATAGTAACAGCCTAGGAAGAAAGAAATGTTTTTCTTGTGTTTTAGAGAGGCTTTTTTACTTCTGTCTGCCAAGCTTGCTATTCTGTCTGATATCTTGTTAAAGTCTATGCACTGCACAGCTGCAGTGCACCTTCAATGGGACTCTGTGTGTGTTTATGCCCAACATTTTTTAATGAATATTGGTGAAGTTGGTGAGGCTTAGTGAAGTAGGGAAGCTTGAGAAGTCTGAAAAGCCTGTGAAGTCCATGAAGCCTGCAGAAGTTGCCACCCTATTTCTGGCTACTGCAACTGCTTAATGAAGCAATGCAAAGAAGTAAGTAGGCAACAGTATCAGCATTGATGTAGCACTGACACACTTAAAATAAACAGCAACTAGTAACAGGCTACTTGGTTATAGTTATGGTGCATTTTATATCTTAAATTATTAAGGGAGATAGTGATTTCTATTTTCATAAAACTAGCATAAAGGCAATACAAATTGTCTTATTTAAATAGTGATAATTGCATTAAACCAGTGATAACCTGTGACAACCTGATAAATACAATAAGTGTGAATTTTTATTTATAAAATTGAGTTAGGAATCCAAAAAAGTGCAGAAATAGGGCAAAAGTGCTTTTTATACCAGATTATTGGTTGTGGTATTTTTCTCTTTAGGAATCACTGTTTCTGGACCATGTGTATGATGACGGGGAGGAAGGAGACAAATATATGCGGAATCTACAGAAGACCACGGAGGACAGGGGAAGGAAATTAAGGAAGTGGAGGAAAATAAAAGAAAAGAAAAAAGGAAAAGAAACATTGTCTGGTGCTGCTTGTAATGTCTTATAAAGCCTTGAAGGGCTATTTGGACTACCTGGACTTCATCTGGAGACAGTAATTGATTTAGATAATCAAATGATTATTTAATTGATTTTAATTGACTTGATTGTTTATTCCTTATTCTCTGTAAAGTCATTTTTCCTTTGTTTTAACTCTTGCTAATCATTTAGAATGCTTATGGTGCGAGATTTAATCGCTTAAAAGTTGGATTAACTCTGATGCCCAGGTCTAATGATTCATTGTTGTATTTTAATGTTTTATCTTTGTTTTTAATTCTGTACAGCACTTTGATACATGTTGAATTGCACTCTATAAATACATTTTTGTATTATTATTATTATTACTGGCTTGTTCCCATTCGAATCAGATAGGTTATTGTCCAGAAATTGAACAACTGTGATATTAGTAGTTCACTGGGCCTAGAGGTGCACTCACTGGTAGGAAAAATCTTATACTGTACACCATTTAAGTAATTAAATTCTCTGATATTCTGCATAGAGTGAATATTAACAGTTTAGTTGGTATTTGAGTTCCAGTCTTACCATTTTGAAACTGTAATATTTTTTACAAGGGCAAGTATATATTTAATATTATAACAAGTAGCAACTATAGAAATAAGATGCCTGTAGAAACAAGGAGCAGAAAAGGCATATCAGAGATGAGTCAGTCCACAGGAAATCTGGACACTCTAACTGAAAGGGTACTGCAAAAATCAAAGAGAAGACCCAATAAAAAATAAGACAAAAATGACTTTAGCCTTGACAAATGGGCATAAAACTAAATTCACAAAATGCCCCAAAAATGTAGGGAATGAGGGCTCATTTGAGCTAATGGTTGATTATACGAGAACCACATCAACACCAGTTCCATTGGAAATACAAAACGCTAAACAAGGTAATTGGGACAGAATTAAGAGTTCAGAACAGTCAAATCTGAACCCAAAGAGATTAAAAATAAATAAATCATATCAACCTCTGATAAGAGACATTTTTCAACCTCTGATAAGAGACATTTTTTGAAAAGGAAAGAAGTGTGAGAAATAAAAGTGATTTAAGTAGATCTGACTTAAGGAAGGATTAGAAAAAGAGAGTACAGTAGAGCTAGAGGAAGATAGTATTAGTACTGAAAATAACAAAGAAACACTAACGTCACAAAAAGACGATTTTCTTGTTCTAGTCAATAGAGAAGTGAATAGAACAGTAGAAGAGATAGAGGCAACTATCCAAAATAAAAAAAGAATAGAAGAAAAAATTAAAGAAATAAAGGAATTTAAATATGACTTGGGAGAAGTAACCCCATACCTAGGAACATAGGAGAGTAACCTGGATTCTTTAAATGGAACAAACACAATGGATCAATCAACAGAAGACTGTACCCAGTCAATGAGCCCGATTGAATACAATAATACAATCACTGATAATTTAACTAAGGAGATAGTAAATGTGTTGAGAGACCCTCATTTGGTTGCTAGCCTTGCTTGTACAGCAGAAAGCAGCTAACTAAAAGAAGCTACATTTTCTTATTAATTTAGCACTTATATCTCAGCAGGAGTCAGTGCCTGTTGAGATTAAGCAAACAGATACTTTATTAGAAGCAGAAGGGGTCTTATTTAGGGTTAAGGAAGGAAACCACAACATAGGAGGAAACTGGGACTCCTTGGACCATTTGTTTTGGTGAAGTACATTGAATTTGTTTTGGGCCAGCATTTGTAATTTATCTTTTTAGAAAGGTCAGAACTGGGTTAGATGGGGTTGTTGCCGCCTTGTGAGAGGAGGCTGGCTTACTTAAAAAAAAAAAAAAAACCTTCATAGTCTAAAGTGGTGAGAGCACACGGCTGTGGACAATAAAAGACCTGCGAACTCTTTCTTGAACTTTCAAAAAGAAACTGTGTTGTTTGATTAAAGCCATTTAATCATATTTTTTAGTAGTTTTAGGTGGGGTACTCCTCTTCCTGCAGTGGTGAGAGTACTGTGGGGGGGAAGGGTGGAACTAGAATCATAATAGATAATTTTATAGTACCAGAATTTGAATAGATGATTTTACAGCACTAGAATTTGTTAGATTTTATTTCATTGTGGGTGTTTTATTGTAGAACAGAGATGTGCTGGAGTAATTATAAGGCGGCCGGGTATTATTCCCCCTCTATGCTTAGGGACCTCCGCCCTTTCTCCTGCCCCCCGCTGCCAGCTGAAGTTTATAGGAGGTGCAGGGCTTTGGGGATTGTGAGAAGGGCGGAGGTCCCATGCTGGAGGGGAATGGAAAAGGAGTGGCGGATTGGGATTGTAGGATCAAGGAGACGCCCTGGGGCGAAAATGGGCACGGGAGAGAGGGCCTTCCTGTCTTGTGCCCATACCCAAGGGCTCCTGGATTGACCAGCAGGTAGGCCGGGTCACTATCGGAGGTTTGTCCTACTCGGCAGTGTTATGCAATGCCAGGTTCATTAAAAACAAGACAGCTATTATAGCTGATCTTGTTGAGTCATCTGACCTGGCGTGCATCACAAGACCTAGCTGGATGAAAATGCTGGGCCTGTATTAGCCGCAGCAATTCCGGCTGGGTACTCGGTGACACAGCCCGAGGCAGGATCATGAGGGGCGGGGTGTTGCCATGTGTTTTAGGTCAGAACTGGTCTGTGGAGGTGCCAGCGGAGTCACCAGATCCTTTGAGTACATTGTGGCGAGGTGTGGGTGCAGGATACTTCGATACCATACCACCAGGTGACGAATGTTTTTTCTGCAGGAAATCGCAGTATTCTTATTGTCGACCTAACATTGGGGTCCCCTGGATGGGTTGGTACTGGGGACTTCAATGCTTGGGCTGATCGATGAATTCTCTCGGTTTGGTCAAGATTTCCTCCAGTTGATGATATCACTGGGCTTCACACAGGTGGTTTCCTCCTCGACCCATGGGTGGACACTCATTGGACCTGGTGTTCCTTCTGGGGATGGGGATATCTGACTTGGTGGTGGAACCGTTGGATGGTCAGACCATCACTCCATTAGATTCAGTTTTGAGGCCACCCCTGTTAGGTCTGCCCCCTACGGAGATGGTTCGATACCGCCCTTTGAGGGTGTATCCCCAGAGGACCTGATGGCAGTATTGGACCTATCGAGCCTACCGATAGATTGCATGGATCCAGGTGTTCTGCTACGTGCCTATAATGAGGCAGTAGCAGGGGCCCTGGATTCTATTGCACCATTTCGTGTTCGTCCTCTTACTCCTCACCCCAGGTCTCCTTGGTTTGATGAGACCATGAGGGAATTGAGGAGAGTTGGGCGAAGGCTGGAGAGGCATTGGCGAAAGTCCGGTCGTGATGATGACAAGCTTAGTTAGATGGACCATTATTTGGTCTATCAATCCACAATCTCTCATAAGAAGGCAGAATTCCTGTCCAGAGAGATAGTGGCTGCACAGAATAGACCGGCTCAGCACTTTCGGACTGTGGACAGACTGTGCAATCCAGTCTGTCTTCAGCCCAGAAGAGCCTTATCTCAAGAATGGTGTGAGGAGCTCGCTCTCTTCTTTGCAGATAAGGTTGCCAAAATCAGATCAGACATTCGCTCTTCCCCTCCTAATGGGAGCAGTGGTGGTCATCAGGAGATGTCAAGCACCCAGTTGGAATGGTCTGACTTCAGCCTTCCCAAAATCGAGGATGTTGTGATGATCATTCGAGCACTGCGACCGACCTGCTGTAATTTGGACCCTGGTCCCATGCGCCTCTTAGTGGGTTGCGTGGATAAGATTGGCCTAGTCCTAGCTCTGATCGTATGGAAGTCTTTGGAGAGGGGGATTTTTCCAGATCCCCTCAAAGAGGCTATAATTAAGCCCCTTTTAAAGAAACCCTCCTTAGACCTATACTGTCTAGCAAATTACAGACCAGTCTCTAACTTACCCTTTGTGGGTAAAGTTATTGAGAAAGTGGTCAGCAGTGCAGTTGGAGGATCATCTGGCCAACAACAATATCTATGATTCGCTCCAGTCTGGATTTAGGAAAAGGCATAGTACCGAGACAGCGCTCATATGGGTACTAAATGACCTCCTAATGGCTAGAGATCGTAGGACCCAATCCATCTTGGTACTACTTGATCTCTCGGCAGCATTTGACACCGTTGACCATGGTGTGTTATTGGAGCACTTCGGTTAGTCTGTGGACTGTCTGGTATGGTCCTCAGATGGTTTCAATCTTACCTTGAGGGTAGGACTCAGAGAGTGGTGTCGGGAATTTTTTCCTCAGCATCATTCTCTCCTGCCCTGTGGGTACCGCAGGGCTCCATTTTAGCACCTATGTTGTTTTCGGTGTATATGCTACCATTAGGGGCGATTATTAGACTGAATGGTCTGCGTTTTCACTGCTATGCTGATGATACCCAGCTGTATATGTCTTTTGTGCCCGGTCAGGACGCTGCCTTGACGGTATTTAATAACTGCCTTGAAGAAATCCAAGAATGGATGAATGGGAGTTGGCTGAGGTTAAATCTGGAGAAAACTGAGGTGTTGGTTGTGGATTTAGGTCGCTGTGAGGTGGGTCTGCCAGAAGGATCACCCTCAGGCCTGTGGCTTGGAGGTGTCCAGCTGACGACCTCAGACCAGGTGCGAAACCTTGGCATAATACTTGATGACCATTTGACACTCAAATCCCAGGTGTCAGCGGTTGTGAAGATTTCCTTTTTTCATCTGAGGAATATTGCCAGGGTGAAGCACTTGGTTCCTCCAGAGGACCTTCCAACATTAATCCACACCTTTGTTACCTCCCGACTTGACTACTGTAACTCCCTATACCTAGGGCTATCGGGGGTTGAACTTCGCCGTCTGCAGCTGGTACAGAATGCAGCAGCCAGGCTGCTGACTGGAGTTTCTAGATCCAGTCACATAACGCCTGTGCTCCATGGACTGCACTGGCTGCCGGTGTTCTGGTGAATCACCTTCAAGGTCGGTTTGCTGACCTATAAAGCCCTACATGATCTGGGACCTGCCTACCTGAAAGAGCTCCTGTGCCCCTATAGTCCCTCTCGCCCCCTCCGATCCACTGACGAGGGATTGCTAGAGATTCCCAGGGTACGTTTGAAAACATCTGGTGCTAGATCATTTAGTTTTATGGCACCTACCCTGTGGAACTCTCTACCTCGTCAGGTGCGAGACTGCCCGACCGTCCTTAGTTTTAAAAGGGAGTTGAAGACCCACCTGTTTAATATTGCTTTTAAGGATTTCTGTTGATTTGATTTATTATATTTATTGTCATATTTATCTGTACAGGCGCTTTGATTTAAGAAAAGCACCTTTTAAAAATAAAATTGAAATTTAAATTGAAATTGAAAAATTAAAAAAAGAAAGGAAAGAAAGAAAGTCAGTGTGTGTTCTGACTGGGAAGGGTACTGTTTTAGTTTACTTTGCTAAACCAGTAGGAGGAGAGAGAGCTTAATTGGAGGTGTGGCTTAGACACTATAAAAGCAGGTGACTCAAATTACAACTTCCTGTTGCTAGCCTTTTTTCTTACTAATTGCCCTCCATCCCACCCACCCTAAGCCAGTTCTACTTTTATAGCCACTGGATTTGACTGTCAACAGGAACTTCCTGTTTGGCAGGAAGGAATGACCATAGAGAAACATTGGTTTTGTCAACCCAAAGGAAAAAGTAGCTCACTCGCCTCCCTAGCTACTGGTGGTCTGACACTGAGCAAGGAAGAAGGAGGCTACTGAAGAATATAGGAAGTGCTGTCCCAGAACAGGAAGGGAGGAGTTCTAAGGAGAGAGAGAGTAAGACAGAGAAACAAGATGGGGGAATGTGTTACTAAATAAGACATGATAGGAGTGGTGAAAGTGCAATGGCTGTGGGGTGGCAGTGTTCTAGGAGACATTCTGGAGGCTGTGATGTCTCCCTATTTGCAGGAAACTCTCTGGTCTGAGGGGAGGAGGTTGCCCATCTCCAGGCTGACCTGGCTAGGATTGCAGAAACCTCCTCCCCCACCCAGGGACCACCAGGGCCAATGCCACTACCTCAGAGGTTGCCAAGAAAGAGGAGAGGAGAGGCTGGACCAGGGTGGGCTCAGAGAGGAGAGGTGGTGGAAAGAGTTGCATCCTCCAGCTGTACCTCTCCACACCATTCACTTTTTCTGGTGGATAGTGGCTCCATGGAGGCACCTGCAGAGACCAAGGAGGATGCTGGGAACCTTCACAAAGGAGACCCACAGGAGGGTGGTATGGAGACCCCACAGGAGAAGGAAACAACCCTGGTGGGGACTCAATCATTAGGGGGCAGAAATGGGGGAGGAAGGGGAGAGTGAGGTAAGGTGCCTGCCTGGTGCCACAGCTTGGGAGGACAGGAAGCGAATGCTCAGGATCATGGGAGCAGCTGCACAAGGGAGGGAGCTGGATGTCATTGTCCACCTAGGGACAAATGACCTGGCTAGGAATGGGATTAGAGCAGTGCAAGAGGAGTTTGTAGAGTTGTTGATGGGCCTTAGACAAGTGGCGCATTCAGTAACCTTCTCAGAGGTGCTGCTTGTCTATGGCAAGGGTGATGCTAGGGTACTCCTCATCAGGGAATTCAATGAATGGTTGAAAAACTGGTGTGGAGCTCAGAGTTTTAGCTTCACTGGGGACTGGGGAGCCACCTGGAGGAATGCAGACCTATACTGGTGCGATGGTCTGCATCTGTCCAAGGGGGGAACCAGGATCCTAGGTGAGAGGTTTAAATGCTTCATTGGCAAGCATTTAAACTAGCCAATGGGGGAGGCACTGAAAAAGAGCAGGGAAATCCCAGCCTCCCCCCACAAAACACGGTAATTAGTGAGGTACACACCAAGGTAGAGAAGTCAATAGGGAGCAGGACAGAGGTAAATGTAAAAAAAGGCAAAGGCAGTAAGGACAGGAATGGGGCTAAAAGGGGTAAGGCCATCAAAAAGTGGAGGGTGATGAGTACCAATGCCCATAGTCTGTGTAACAAGCTCCCTGAACTAGTGGCCTTGATGGAAGAGGACTGCCTGGATATTGTGGCAGTCACAGAAACATGGTACACAGAGAACCATGACTGGGATGTCAACATACCAGAATACACAATCTACAGGAGGGACAGGGAGGGTAAAAGAGGAGGAGGAGTAGCTCTTTATGTAAAGGAAGGGATCAAAGCAACAGAACTAAAGAGTAAACAGGGAGCAGATGAGACACTCTGGGTCACCCTGGAGGCAGGAAATGGCACTCATAATCTGCATGGGGGTTGTATACAGACCCCCATCTCAGGGGAGGAATGACAAGGAAATGATGGAAGGCTTCCTAGAATGGCAGAAAAGGGGATATTGTTGATGGTGGACCTAAATATGCCAGATGTTAACTGGATCACCTTTGCTGCAGCCACATCCAAGAGCAGGGTCATTCTTGATGCCCTACAGGGGGCATGCCTCAGACAGCTAGTATTGGAACCCACTCGGGAGGGAGCAATCTTAGACCTGGTACTCTCAAATGGGGACAGAGAAAGAATCTCAGATTTAGAAGTGGGTAGCCATCTGGGAACAAGTGACCACCAAACAGTGTGGTTCACAATAAACACAGCCATACAATCAAGCCATACAAAAGCAAGAGTATTGGACTTTAGGAGGGCTGACTTTGGGAAATGAGAGATGCTTCAGAAAAGCACTGGCAAACAGGCAAGAAGGAGGGTGGAGGAACAATGGGGAGTAATCAAAACAGCCATCACAGAGGCAACAAGCCTTTGTGTAAAGCAAATCAACAAAACACAAAGAAGGAAAAAACCACTATGGTTCTCAAAAGAGGTGGCGGGGAAGGTTAAGGAGAAAAGGATAGCATTCAGGAAATATAAGGAAACATAGAAGGAGCAGGACAGAGAAATTTATCAGTTAAAGCAGAAAGAGTCTGGGAAGGCAGTCAGAATAGCAAAGGCCCAAACTGAGGAAAGGATAGCCAACTCTGTTAAGAAGAGGGATAAGGCCTTTTATAGGTACATTAGGGAGTGAAGAAAGACCAAAGGAGGGATACTGAGGCTTAATAAAGGGGAGGGAATGTGGATAGAGGGTGACAGTGAAAACGCAGGGATACTGAATGAATATTTCTGCTCAGTATTCACAAAGGAAGAGGAGGGGGTGGTACCTAAACTAAACAAGAGAAACACTCTGAAGATGGGGGTCGATACCAGTCCATTTACAGAAGAAAGAGTTCCGAAAGAACTAATAAAATTGAAGGTGAACAAAGCAATGGGGCCTGATGGGATTCACCCAAGAATTCTAAAAGAACTAAGGGTAGAACTAGTGACACTGCTGACTACCCTCTTTAACAAATCATGGGAGGATGGGGTGGTACCTGAGGACTGGAGGAGGGTGGATGTGATTCCTCTTCACAAAAGTGGGAGCAGAACAGAGGCAGGAAACTACAGACCAGTTAGTTTGACCTCAGTGGTAGGGAAAATGATGGAATCACTTCTGAAGGAAAGAATTGTTGAGTACTTAGAGGCCAGTGGGGCACAGGATCCAAGGCAGCATGGATTCATAATGGGAAGGTCATGTCAGATGAATCTAATAGATTTCTTTGACTGGGTGACCAAAGTAGTAGACCAGGGAGGGGCTGTGGACATGGCTTACCTAGATTTTAGCAAGGCATTTGATACAGTCCCACACAAAAGATTAATACACAAGTTAGCTAGCCTTGGAGTGGGTCCCAAGGTGGTAGCCTGGATAAAAAAATTGGCTGAACAACAGGACACAAAGGGTAGTAGTAAATGGAGTCCACAGTGAAGAAAGGAGGGTTACTAGTGGGGTACCGCAGGGTTCAGTACTGGGACCGGTCCTTTTAATGTCTTTATAAGTGACATTGCAGAGGAACTGGAAGGAAAAGTATGTCTCTTGCAGATGACACAAAGATCTGCAACAGGGTTGATACACCAGATGGAGTGGAAAGGATGAGAAGGGACTTGACAAGGTTGGAGGAATGGTCAAATGTATGGCAGCTCAGATTCAATGCAAAGAGGTGCAAGGTAATGCACCTGGGAAACAAAAACCCGGGGGAAGAGTACACAGTGGGGGGTGAGATACTGACAACAGTAAAAATGGAAAGGGACCTGGGGGTAATTATATCAGATGACCTAAAGATGGGCAAGCAATGTGAGAAGGCAGTAAGGAAGGCTGGGTGGGGGGATACTCAGATACATAGGGAGAGGCATCAATAGTAGAAAACAGGAAGTTGTTATCCCTTTGTACAGACAGTTGGTGAGACCCCATCTGGAGTACTGTGTGCAGTTCTGGTGACCCCATCTCCGCAAAGACATAGACAGAGTGGAGGCTGTCCAGAGGAAGGCAACCAAAATGGTGCAGGGTCTGCACCAGAAGACATATGAAAAAAGGCTAAAGAAACTTAATATGTATACCCCTGAGGAAAGGAGGGAGAGAGGGGACATGATAGAAACTTTCAAGTACCTCAAGGGAATCAACAAAGTCCAAGAGGGTGGCATCTTTCAGAAAAAGAGATGTGCAAGAACAAGGGGGCACAATTTGAAGATAGAGGAGGAATGGCTCAGAGGTAATATGAGGAAGTATTTTTTCACAGAGAGGGTTGTGGATGCATGGAACAGCCTCTCTGAGGAGGTCGTGGAGTCAAGAACAGTGGGGGAATTCAAGAATGCATGGGACAGACATAAGGCAGTCCTAGTAGGGAGTAGGAGGAAGTAAGCTGTTGGTTAATTAGGATCTGCAGCTTATCTGTTAGGTAGAAAATGGGCAGACTAGGTGGGCCAAGTGGTCCTTATCTGCCGTCAAATTCTATGTTTCTATGTATTTAGGGAAGGTCTTAATTTATGAAAAACTGTTGATGGTCAAGCATGAACTCTGCTTTATTAAGGTAGTCTGCTTGGACAAGTTGCAAACAGATTTAATAAAAAAAAAGAACTTGAGGAAAGTCAGACAAAAACTGATATAAGGGTGGAGACACAAGATATTCATAATGATACAAGTTATGAAAATAGTTTATTAATTCAAGAAAATGTAAAAGAAAATGTGTCAGTACATATCAAGATACCCCAGGAACAAGAAAGGGAGAAAATAAATTCACAAGCGTTAAGATAACATTGACATCAGATACAGAAGAGGAATTGATAATGCTACCTCCAGAGTGGGCAAGGGAGATAGCCCTGGAACTTAGAAAGGGCAACTCAAACATATGGGAAAAAAAGAGTAATACCAGAACAAAAGAGGAGGAGAAAAAAAAGGATTAGGAAGGAGAATGCAGGAATGAAGGGGAAGAAAATGCAGGATAGTAAAACATCGGTCAGAAGACAAATCAAAAAAGGTATCAAAGGAACTATGGAGGGAGGGCTTCAAGAAAGAACAAAAAATCAATAAAGAGAACTGTAAAAATAAAAAGGGTCTGAAGAAACTACAGCAACAGAAAGCGATGAATAAAGGGGGGCGTGTTAATGATAACCAGAATAACAAGGATAATGTAAACAATAAATGTTTAGGATCAAATCTAAAAGAGGCAATTATGAAAGATCAAAAAATAAATAAAGCAATAGAACAATGCAGTAATAATAATAAAGAACCTACATCAGATGAAGGAAGAGATGAATTAAAAAAAAAAGAACAGGAATTGAATTTAATGAGTCAGTGGCTAAAAAGAACAATATATATGGATTATGTGCTGCCATTATACAAAATTTCCATAATAACCTGATGAAATGGAAGATAAGTTGAACATGCATTTAGAATAATTCTTAGGATCAGTTTTGCAAAATAATAAAGATCATGAAGTAATGTTAAGGCAGTTAAGCGTAATTAGACCAATAAGAGATTTGGAACTGGTTTTGCTAATCTCAGACCAGTTCTATACATTGAATGCAAATGAAAATCACAACACTAAAATAAGAAACTTGGGATTTGAAATTGAATCTGTGGTAAACATTAAAACTTTATTTCCAGAATACTTTGTAAAAGTTAACATAAAGGACAAAAAACAGGAAGAGACGTTGATGACTGTATTCAAAGAGAAATTGGCTGACCCAACTTTTCTTAAATACCTAAAATAATTTAGGGTAATTTGTTTACAGGAAACATGGACAAACGACAAGTGTAGTATTGATAGATATAGGTCTTTTTTCAAAAAGGCAACTAGAGTTAGTAAATATGGTAGGTAAGTCAGTATCACATGACTATCAATCAGAAGAAATAACTGTGAACTCTGATTGCATTTTGGCATTAATGATAAAGGGTAAATCAAAATCAATTATTGTTGTAAATTTACATTTCCCTCCCACTAATTCAAGAACTTTAGTTGATACAGAATTAGAGTAATTGGACAGATTTACAGGGACATGTGTGGAGGAGAACACAAATGTAAGTATTTTACTGATTGAGGACTTTAATGCCAGATTAGGAAGACATCTCAGTTTATCGCAGGAATTGATTTACTTATGTATAGCTAAGGAAAATAATGTGCATACCTTACACTGAAAATCAAAAGACAAAGTAACATTAAATAGAGGAAACAAATTACATAATTTATTAACAGATAAATACTTTATATTGATGAATGATAGAACAAGAGGTGATCAAGAAGGAAAATTCACCTTTATAAATCATATAGGTGCAACAAAGATACATCTATGCTGGGCTAATTTTAATATGGCCAATTATTACTATAAAGACATGCAGATAGGACAGAGGGCAGATAGAGAACATGCCCCATTGGAAGTGGCATTGGACATATGGCTGAAAACAAGAAAAACTAGGACAACTGACATAATAAGAATGAAGAAAGGAGTCAAATGGCATATGATAAATGATAATCAGACTTTTCAAATAATGTGGGGTAGAAGAAGAGATTAAAGACATAGCTAATAAAAAGGCATCAGAAACCAGCTTGACAATTAGAAAAGGTGTTTGAAACAATTTCAACCTTAGTGATTAAGGCTGAAGTTATAAAACCATATAAAGAGAGTAAATGGTTTGACTTTGAGTGTAAACAGGTTAAAAAAAGAGATACATAAAACAACAAGACAAGTGAAAAGTGATCCATCAAGAACAAATAAAACAGTCTTAAGATGAGAAAAAACATAAATACCTAATAGAGAAAAAAAAGGAAATTATAGACATCAATTATGGAAAGAGTTTGAGAGAGCAGTGTGGAGTAAAAACAACAAGAAATGTTGGAGATAGGTGGCCAATGGTTGGGACAACAATTTTACTGATCTAGAAAATTACATAGATCCAATAGTATGGGAAAACTATTTTTCAGACCTTTTCCAAACTATAGAGGATACAGAACTTAAGATAATAGACAGGAAATGGGAAAAACTGCAACCTAAAATTTCAGAAGAAGAAATAAGGGATGCATTAACTACTGTAAAAAGACATAAAGCACTTGGCCCAGATGGACTACCCATAGACATCATGTTAAATGATCCAGAACTATGGATTCCATGCCTACATAAAATATATAACTACATAATTGAATCAGAGAAAGTAGTTAGGACATGGACAGAAAATATTATAATATATATATATATAATACCAATATTTAAAAAGGGGATAGAGAAAAACTCAGTCACTGTAGACCTATCAGCCTATTAGACAATTCACAAAAGATATTCACAAGAATCTTGCATAGAAGAATTATGGACTAAATCTTAGATAATAAAATTATGGATGAAGCACAAGCTGGCTTTATGTCTATATATTCAACAACAGAGCAATGGTTTACACTGTTGCATGTAATCTACAAGTACATAAGGGTAAAAAGACAAAAATTATATTGTGTTTTTATAGACATCCATGTAGCATTTGATAGGGTAAGACAACATAGACTTTGGGGTGTATTAGAAGATTATGGGATAGACAAAGCATTGAAAAATATAATTGTGGCACTATGTACCAAGAATAATACCTCAATAAGATAAAATAAGGAAGGAGATACTACAAAACAGTTCACAAGTATGGGACTGATACGAGGCTGTGTTCTTTCACCAATATTAATCTATTTCTGAATAAATTATTAACTAGATTATATGATAAAGAGTTCCATCTTCCTAGGATAGGGCAAAGGAGTTGCCCTTACCTAGCTTATGCTGATGATGTGGTATTAATATCTATGTTATACTGGAATCAAGAGAATCATGAATAAGTTTAAATTTGAATGTGAGGAAAATTTATTAGAAATCAACTAATAAAAATTAAAATATATAATTTGTAATGTAAATAAGACTAAACGGGGTTATGACATAAGATTAACATGCCAAGGATGTGAAATTGAAAGAGTAAATAACTTTCATTATTTAGGTATAACATTTTCACACAATCTAAAATGGAACGAACACAAAAAAAATAATAAAACAAAAATGAAAAAAATTATACGATTTGTCCCTGCAGTTGACAGGTTCTCATATAAATATGGTGGGAACTGGTGGGAACTCAATAATGGGCTGCATCAAGGTTCTCAATGCAAAGATCAGTAGCCAAATGTTATATGGGGTAACGATATGGGGAAATGAAGGGGTAGGAACCCTAGAGGCCAATATGAATATTTTTTATAAAAAGTTATTGGGTCTCCCCCAGGATGCATCTTCAAATTTGGTCAGAATTGAACTTGGTCAATTACCTATGAGTTGCAAAGCAGAACAAAGACAAGCTCTGTTTATGTTAAAAACGTACAATAGATTAGTCGCCAGATTATCCAGAACTTGCATGGAGGAAGCTATAAAATATGAAGATAGGGGGTTTTCCTTTCCCTGTGCAAAACTTATCATTGGAATATTTAAACCTTATGGGTTGTTAAACTGTTTAACTTGAGAGCATAATACAACCCATACAGGAAATTGGGATTTGAGTCAAAAATACAATTAAGGAAATTCATATACATAATGAATTAAACCTAACCAAAAATAGTAAGATAAGCAAATGGATGGTAGAGAATAAACGTAATTTCATTTTGGCTGTCTACCTAATTAAACAAACCGGTCTAAAAGAAGAATATTAACATTTAGATTTGGTTACCATACCAGTCAATGAATAAGGGGATATTTTGATAAAAACTTACAACAAATATGTAGATGCAAACAGGGAAAGGACAACCAACTACATTTGTTGATATTCTGTCCATTTTATAATATGGAAAGAAAAATGCTCCTGGGGAACATTCTAGGAGCAATGAATATGGACCCCAAATACCAGCTAAGTGCCCTTCTAGGCTTAGAGAACCTAGAAATTATGGAAAAGGTTATCCAATTTTGTAAAATAATAGAACAAAAGAAAGGACATTTAGAACAAATGAATGGATTAACAGGGAAAGCTCAAGGAGTATAATAGATAAGAATAGGCAACAGGGAAATGTGTTAGCACTGTATAATTAAACAAAACAATGTGCGACAATATTAATGTTAATAGAAAGAATAGGTAAATTATCGCATAGACTAGATAGGGAGTTGCACTAACAAATGATTTAAAATACAAGTGACATATTATTGCAATATATGGAGATATGTTTGTGTACTTGCTTTATATTTGCAATCTAAATTAAGCTGTAACTAGGCAGAGATATGTTGTTTTTTATACAAATTGTGCAATATTAATAGTAATAGAAAGAACAGATGTTTTACTGTACAGAGTAGGTAGAGGGCTGCATTAACAAGACAGTTGTTCTGAAATTGACGTATTGTGTAATTTATTGATGTATTTTAGTTATGTTGGTATATGTATTGCAATCTATTTGTAATGACAATTTTAAATGTGTCCAATAAATAAACAGTTGAATTAAACTGACTAATAATATAGGATGCTTTCTGTATATTAGCAAGGGTTGCATACTGCTGATGCTATACAGTGGTACAGGAATGTTTCTATTGTGATGTGGTTTGTCCCTCAATATCATTCTCCCTTAAAAGACTGACTAGTTGTGTGTAGAACCTCTGAACAGACCTAACCTGAGAAACCTCACTGGAACTATCAGTAAGAGGAAGAACGCTGACTCAGTATCACATTTTGCTAATAAATCCCCCATGATCAACTCAACAACATTGTTCACTGTTGGGTACCTGACCCCACAGTTACTGCTATTGATGAAATTGTTCACCGATTCATACTCTAGGAATGATAGGCGATGAGTCAAGCAAAACTTACTTTCTTTCTGGGGAACCAAGCCCAATGGGGATAATGCAAATATTCCCAGTTACTTCAGATGGAGTGTTCAAATGGGCCCTCCATTACACCTGCTTGCACTTTTCACTATAGCTTGCCTCTTGCTGCATCCATGTTCTCCTTTATAGATTTTCAATTGTTTTGCTCTCTAACCCTTGGCCATTCTTGATACATCTAGCAGACCAGACCTTAGTTTGATTTTCATAACCTCCACTTGCATACTGTGTGACTCTGAGCAAGTCACTTAACCACCCAGTGCTCCCAGGTCACCCCTGAAAACAGGTACTTGTGCCTAGTGGGCCTTACTCGGTTACCAAAGACTAAAATAAAAATAAAAAAAAATTAAAAAATTCATTCAAGCATCCAAAACCTTCTCTAAAATGTGCCTCTAGTGCAGCTTCCATTCCATTCTGGTTGTGTATAAGTGCAGTGAAGTTCCACAGTTTAGAAAACACTGATCTGCACACCAGATCAGTTATAAGAAAGGCTTTCTTCAAGCCAGACTTGCACAAACTGAAAACCGTGCTAAAGCATTTCACGTCAATGACACTTGTTAAAAAAAGACTTGAATAAAGCTTTTTTTTTTTGTAATTCTCCATTCAAGTATGCCCACCTGCTTGGTGCAGGCTCCTACCAGGACAGCGGCGGCACCTCCAAAGCAGGCCCCTGCTCCCACCAGCCAAAAATCTTTCTTCAAGGATGCCCACCCGCTCAGTGCGCGCTCCCACCAGGATAGAGGACAGCCGCCCGGCCACTCCCACCAGCCAAACATCTCTCTTCAAGGTTACCCACCCACTCAGTGCGGGCTCCCAGTAGGACAGCAGTGGCACCTCCAAAGCAGGCCTCTTGCCCGCTCCCACCAGCTGAAAATCTCTCTTTAAGGATGCCCACCCATTCAGTGTGGGCTCCCACCAGGACAGCAGCAGCACCTCCGAAGCTGGCCACCGCTCACCCGCTCCCACTGGCTGAAAATCTCTCTTCAAGGTATGGACACGTCTACCGTGCAGCACAGATTGTATTCCATAAATTCCATTGGTCCTAGCATCTAGGAAATGGCTCCCTATTGGTGCTGTGGTCTGGCTCAGTAGTGCTAAATTTAAACTGTGTGTGGAGCCAGACTGCAGTTTCCTGGATCTTACTAGCTAATGTTTTTGGGTTGTAATTTCTTCTGGGAAAAGTATTTTGTCCCGACCACCCACCTGGCCCTGACCTCTATTAAATACTCTACCTACCCCTCCACCACAAGCCATGCCCATCAACTCCCCTGTAAGCTACACAGGCTGGGCTATTCATAGGGGTTGCACCATGTGCAATCCCCCATGCACCCAGGTGCAATATTCAAAGGGGCAGGTTGTGCAGCGCAACCCCCAATGCACCCCAGTATGATATTCAAAGGGTCAGGTTGCGAGATGCAACCCCCAGTGCACTGTAATGCATTGATAATATATGCAGTGCAGATACAGGGGCATGCCCATGCATATGCAGCACATCCCGATATTCAGCCCGGGATGTGCGGCGCATATGCCGGGGCAACCCTCCATTCTGCCACATGGGGGGCTCAAAGTAGAACCCCAGAAAAGTAGGAGCAAGTCCCGGCCACCCACAGGTGGGCTACTGTATTGCAGGGCACAACACAGAAGCCACCAGCCAGGGATGGCCACCTCCTCAGCAGGAACACAGTCCACAAGTACCCTGACCCTCTGGTAGTCTATGGCCCCCCCACCCTGTACGCCCGATCACAGGCATCTGTAAAAGATAAAGAACCACCTGGTAGTCCAGTGGGATCCCCCATATGCCTGATCGTGGGCTGATGTAAAGAATAAAGATGTACCTGGTGGTCTAGCGTTACCCCCCCCACACACCCGATCGTGGGCTGTTGTAAAGAATAAAGATTTACCTGGCGGTCTAGCGGTACCCCCCCATGCCCGATCGTGGGCTGTTGTGCAAATAAAGAATTACCTGGTGGTCCAGTGGTACCCCTCCTACCCAATTCCACACAGAGGTCCCTGGCTAACCGGGCACCTCCTCCGGCCATCGGCGGGTCGACAGCACTGCCTGCATACCACCCGGCCGCCTGCTGAATGAAAGCATACAGTATGATCTGTACTCCTATTGGTTGCGTTCATTCACATATCTGGTCCTGTGTAGTACAGTATGGTCTGCAAGCCCATTGGTCCACACTGTGGACCAATAGGCATACAGATCATACTGTACACTGTAATTTGGCAGTCATTTGATTAACTGGATTACAAGCTGGCTGAGTGGGAGGCTACAACAGGTGGTAGTGGAAGGGGAACTCAACTCCAAGGCTGGTGATGAGTGGGTGCTGCAGGGCTCTGTGTTGGGGCCAGTATTGTTTGGGCTCTTCTTATCAGACATTGCACATGGGGTGGTAAGCAAGGTAAGTCTGTTCACGGATGACACCAAAATTGGAGCAGTGGTGGATGGAGAGAAGGGATGGAAGTAGCTGCAGGGGGACCTAAGCAAGCTAGAGGAGTGGTCAGAGAGGTGGCAGCTGGGGTTCAATGCAAAGAAGTGTAAAGGTTATGCACTTTGGGGTGAAGAACCCAAGGAGAGAATACTGGCTGGGGGGGGGGGTTAAGCATGGGATCACTGAGGAGGAGAAGGACCTAGGGGTAATGATAACAGGGACCATGAACAGCACTGCCCAGTGCAGGAGAGAAGCTGCAAAAGCGAATAAAATGCTGGTGTGCCTAGTGAGGGCGTTTTCGTCTAGGTGAAGAGAGGTGATCTTGCCCCACTACAGGTCGTTGGTAAGGCCGCACTTAGAATATTGTGTGCAGTTTTGGGAGGCCATACCAAAGTGTGATATCAGGCTATTGGAGGGGGTGCAGAGAAGGACAACAAAGATGATACGTGGAATGGAGGGAAGAAACTATGAGTGCAGGCTGGGAGACCCGCATATGTACACCCTGGATGATAGAAGGGACAGGGGGGACATGATAGAGACATTCAAGTATCTGAGGGGAATCAATAAGGATGGGGCAGATGGAGTCTTTAAGTTAAGGAGGGGGAGGGTCGGCAGGAGGCATGGGCTAAGAATGGGGGGGAGATTTAGTAAGGGAATGAGGAGACACTATTTCACAGACAGGGTGGTAGCAAAATGGAGTGCCCTACCAGAATGGGTGGTATCATGTAAATCTGTGAACAGCTTCAAAAGGGCAGAGAACAGGGGAGAGTGAGGGAAGGGGAGGTGGGGGGTGGCAGTGGGATGACAAAGGGGAAGGGGCAGCTGCAAACTAGGGGTGCTAGCTGCACACTCAAGCAGACTTGAATAGACCAGGTGGTCTGTTTCTGCTGACACATTCGTATGTTCATATGTTTGTATAACATTGCAAAGAACAATCCCCTCTATTAGGGCATATTAGCGGATGCAGCTGGTAGTGATATCCATCAATCCCAATTCAGCCACTCCTAAATAAGTGTGCAGAAACTGGGGGAGGTAAGGATGGGGTGGGTGGGAACAGGGTCCACTGCAACTCTCGTGTGAGTCAATCAGCCTCCTACCCAACAGCTTACCTCAGCCCCTAGCCTCAGGTAGGAGAAAACACTTCCTGTCTCTCAAATGGCAGAGAACAGAACTCCAAAATACAGCCCTGTTAGGCCGGCCTAGTGGTGCAGAGGGTTGAGGTGCTGGACGTCACACCTCGCGCCACACTGGCGATCCAGGTTCAGGAATTAACCCAGGTCATCAGGGGTTGGCAGAGGAGGGAAGAGACTGAGCATCCAGAGGACTGCTCTCTCTCTCTCCCTGGGGAGAGTTAGGGTACAATGCTCACTTGAGGAGGAACCTCAAACGGTGGCTGGGGGTAGCCAATAAGCAGTGACAAGGCATAAGCCTGGGGGTGGAGCTGCAGCAGCACGTTGCCATGACAAGTCAGGCTCCACAGGGATTCACATACGTAAAACCTCCCTCCTCCTGCTGAAAGGTGATGGTGCCTCCCTCCACAGTCCACACTACTGGAATAGGGCCCAGACCCCTCTGTCCCCCCCAACCTGGTGACTCAATATTGTGAGAAAAGAGTGCTCCAGGTGGGGGCAATCCTTCCCCAGAGGGCAGACTGGAGGATGCCCAGTGCCGGAGAGGAGCCGAAAGGATAACTGAGTCATGCAAGGAGGTAGAGATAGTGCATACCGGAGGTGGTCTGAGAGTTTTCGGTGGAGTAGGCAGGGGAGCAAAAATAGAGTTTGAAAAAAAAAATACAGCTCTGTTTACACACCCAAAATACAGCCCTTATACAAACAGTACATTCTAAATACCCAAATACATATCCCACACCCAGTACAATCTACTAAGACTAAAGTAACTGTAGGAAAACACACACACAAAAAATAAAATATATTTCCCTTTAGTTCAGCCTCACACACCCCTGCTCACTCCAGATGCTGTTACAAGCTGCAGTCCCAAACAGAAACAGTTTAAAATGGCTCTGCTAATCCTCTGCCTCTCCTCCAAGACTAACTTTGCAGTTTTCTGTCTCTCACTGGTAGAGAACAGAACTACAAAATATAAGTTGCTTAAAGAAACTGCTACTCCTGCTCCTTCTCTGCTCAGGCAATGTGGTATTAAATCCTGACCCTCCATTACCGCTTACCTCACCTACAGAATTTGCAGCCGCACCCAGACTTAAAATGATGCTGGTCAATATACTAAGCCTGATTAGGAAATTTGACCAGTTACAAGCATGGGCCGCACACACTGAGCCAGATCTTATTATTACTGAGTCATAGCTCAAAAAGGTCAGTACTGACCAACAAGTTACTCTTCTGGGCTACAAACTATATAGGGCAGATAGGGGTTCTGGGGGTGGGGGTGGCTTCCTATACTAAAACCAAAGTATACAGTTAGTGATATCTATGGTAAATCCAAACCAAAGTAACATGAGATTGTATCTCTGAAGCTTCACCTTCCTTCTATGGAATGCAATACTGTTATTGGTGGTTATAGGCCCCCAACTGGTGGCACTGATATCCCTAATATCCTTAAATCTCTAACCACCATGTGGTCTTCCACAATGACGTGAGTGACCATGGGATTGTAGTTTGCATAAGATTGCAAGCAAAAGCTCACTACCAGCCTAAGCTCATAACAAAACGGTCCTGTCATAAGTTCACTGCATCAAATTACTTGTTAGATCTAGGTAAGGTTAGATGGCAAGAACTCTGTCTTGCAAAAACAGCCAATGAGGCTGTCACTGTCCTCAACGACAACCTTGTTGCCCTGGCTAATCAGCATGCCCCATTTATTAAGTTCAGAATGCGCAACACGTCTCACCCCTGGTTTACACCAGATCTCAAAGCTGTACTCACAAACTGTGACAAAATCTGGGCCCAGGTTAGGCACACCAAGAGTGCTGCAGATTGGCAGGCTTTTAGAGCAGCTAGGAATGCTTGCATTAAACACATTCGCTCTGCCAAAGCAAACTTATATGCTTCCACTCTAGAACAGGCAAACGGGAATTCTCATAAAATCTGGAGGACACTTAAGTCCATTGAAGGATGGCTTGCTGCATCCTCCATTCCAACTAAGATCCACAACAATGGTACGGTTACAGAAAGTAATTGTCAAATCCTTGAAGAACTTAACTCCCATTTTGTTACTGCTGGCCTAGCCTTCGACTTCTCACTGTATGTAGACTGTGCTAATAGTCAAGCTAGTACCATCACCACTCCCCAAACTTTGACTTGTCCCTTCCAGCTGCTCCCACTCAACTACAAAGAAGTTGAAGATTCGTTCTTCAACCTAGATACCAAGAAAAACACAGGGGATGATGGACTTGGACCTTTTTTCTTAAAATTAGGCTAGCCCCATCTCACTGCCCCCATTCTTCATATATTCAATCTCTCTATCACCACTGCCACAGTTGCTTCTTGCTGGAAATTCACCCACATCCTTCCCCAATTTAAAATCAGGGGACCCATGCGATCTAAATAATTATAGGCCCATCTCAATCTTGCCCATTCTCTCTAAAGTTTTTGAAAAATTGATTTATACTCAATTAAAACACCATCTTGAAACCTTCTCACTTCTTAACCCAGCACAGTCTGGCTTTCGGCCTAATCATAGCATTATCACTGCACTGGCTAAATTTACCAATGACTGGGTCTCTGCTATGGATTCTAAGAAGATCACTGGTGCAGTCTTCTTAGACTTTGGTAACACGTTCAATACCATTGACCACAATCTACTAGTTAGTAGCCTTACCAAATTAGGTGCCACTCCCTCCACTGCCCAGTGGTTCACCAGTTACCTAACAGGAAGGACTCAGAAAGTCAAAGCTGATGGCCTGTTCTCAGCCTCCTTGCTGATTGCTAGGGGAGTCCCACAAGGCTCTATCCTAGGCACTATCCTTTTTTCCTTGTACATCAATGATCTTGACTCCCATATAACCAATTCCAATCTGCATTTCTTTGCAGATGACACAGTACTGTACAACCCTGGCTCACCATTGACTGAAGTACGAGACATGCTACAAGCTGGCTTTTCCCAGCTTGAACTTAATCTTATTAGTGCTAAACTCATCCTCAATGCTAGGAAAAAAAGGCTATGATCTCCACTCTTAATACCTCCTCTACCACCCCTCCTTGACCTACCTAAAGACTTTGTTGTCACTTCCTTAGGTGAACCTTTGGAAGTCATCTCTAAATTTAAATATGTTGGCATTTGGCTAGATAGCAAGCTCTCCTTTAATGACCATCTTGACGACCTGTCCAGGAGATTAAAAGCCAGGCCAGGTTTCTTCTTCTGAAATAGGTCTCTCATTCTGTTAGAGACTAGAACCAGGCTTGTTCAGGCCACATTCATTCCCCTACTCGACTATGGGGATCTAATTTACACTTCTACAATCACAAGCCTAAACAAACTGGTTGTCCTCTATCATGTTGCTTGGCAGATCATTACAAACTCCCTGTACCGAATCCACCATTGTGATCTGTAGGCAGCTGTTGGTTGGACGTCACTTACCACTAGACGTATGCGCCATGCTGGTATTTGGACCCTCAAATTACTCCTGAATAAGCTCCCAAGCTATCTAACATCTCTTATCCACATCTCCCACAGTGCATACTCACTTATGAAATCTGATTTTATCTTCCTCAACATGCCTCTGACTCACACCACTTTGGCAAATGCACCATATCACGTGCTCTTCCAACCATCTGGAACCAGCTTCAATCCACACTGAAACTATCCAGCACTGTCTCTGTCAACTTCTACAAAAGGCTAGCTGCATCTAAAATAAAGTATATTTGTAGCTGTTTTTAAGCCTCTTCTCCACCCTTATTCCTCTCCACGCCCTCCCAACCAACTGGAATTAGCTCCAGTCCAGACGGAATCCTTCTAGCATTTGCCCCATTACTCCAAAATGTCTACTGTGGCTAAACAAAATGATCTCTGCAGCTGTCCTCATGACTCTCCTCTACCTTTATCTTCATCATCTATATCTTACTCTCTCTAGCCCTCTTCCTGCTCTCCTTTACTCTGATTTTCTTATGACTCTCCTCTAGCCTTATCTTCTTCATCTCTATCTTACTCCACCTTACTCTCTCTAGCCCTCTTCCTACTCCCCTTTACTCTAATTGTCAGTGTCAGTGGCTCTGTAGGTAGCACACTCACCTCTGAGGCTGGGAGACCAGAGGGCTGTGGGTTCAGTTCCCACATCTGGCACTTGGGTTAATATCCCAATACTGACAATGTAGTGCAGCATGAAGGGGGTGCTGCACTTCTGAGGGCAGTCTTTCAGATGAGACATTAAACCGAGGTCCCATTTGCCTGGATTGGTGGTAGTTCAGGTGGATGATAAAGATTCCATGGCACTTGCCAAAAAATAGGGGCATTTTTTTTTTACTTAAACAACGTAAAGCATACAATAACTGTGTTAAATTCACACAAATTTGTTAAATCAAAATCACGTAAGTATTAGAAGCATACAGTCTCAAATTAATTAGAAAAACAAGGAGAGGAAAAAAAAACCATAAATTTCAATCCAGAAAAATACCGAAACATATACCAATTCTCTACACAAGTAATAAAAACCTGCCCCAGTTCTTACTAATCCCTTTCCTTTCACCCAAATCATATCTCAAAACTTTTTTTTTAATTTCTACCCACTAATCCACAGCTTCTGTCATTTAAATAAAATCCACAGCATGCCATCAGAAAGACCATTTGTCCTGGTCAGCTCTAATTCGCTCTTCTAACTTCCACTGCTGTAAATCAGTACAGAGCATTTGAGTGAGTTCAAAAGGTGGAATATGCTGTTGCTGTAAAACCAAACAACATCCAATCCAAATCCAATCTAAAATTTGTGCCATAATAATACGAAAAGTACCATCATGCAACTGTACCACCTGATGAGAAATTATCCCATAATATAACAACTGGGAATCTGGGGGAACCAGTAACTTCCCCTTCCATCTATTTTTTTAAGATGTCCCAAAATTCTACAGTATAAGGGCAGTTGTAATATAAATGGTCCATTGTCTCTCATTGAAGAATACAACTTTCTCTAGGACAGTGCCTATCTTGGAAGGATTTATGTTTTTGATTACTTTTCACTTTTAGTCTTTGATGCAGACCTAACCAAACCGTGTCCCATAATTTTTCTGGTAACCGGACATCACTAATATATTGTGCAATATTGTCTCGCTGTTGTGAAAATTCTACAAATGGATTCTCGAAAAAATGAGATGTTAAGACTTCAAAATATAATTGCTTTCTTGTATATCGAAGCACCATTTCAATCGTGATATCCCATTTAATTAAACCATCCACCACCCCTTCCCATCTTTTAACTATTCTAGGTTTACTTTTACTTTTATGAAGAAAATGTCCTTCCCTCCATTCAGTTTCCACCCCTTGCACTACTGAATAACCCCATTTCTCCCAAAGCTGAGCATTTCCCTTAATTAGGGAAAGAAAATTGTTCTACAAAAATATAGAATAAAAAAACAAAATTGGATTAATAATATCCACTCCTCCTCCTTTAATACCTCGGTAAAGCACATTATGCTTGATAGGGCTCAGTCTGCTCCCCCCAAAACAGGAAAAGAAACATCCTAAAAAAGAGGTGTTTCCAGACTCTTGGGGACCAAAAAAACAGCACTAATGTATAAATAAAAAAAATTGGGGTTAAAAAAGTTATCAAATGTATTTGTCTCTTTTTAGATACTTTCCACCGATTCCAAAGTTCTACCATCCCTTTCCCTTTAGTTATCACTCTATTCCAGTTACATCTTGCCATGTCATTACCTCCAAAATAAATTCCTAATATTTTACAAGGAGCCCTTGCTACCTGACATCCTCCTAACACTCGTGGTTCTACAGGAAACCCAATTAAATCTAAGCAGTTCATTTTCTTCATATTTAAACACGCTCCACTAATCCTCCCTATTTCCTGAATGAGACAGCATTCTATTCTAAAGGACTGTTCATTCTAAAGCAAAAGACAGAGATCATCTGCATATGCTAATACTTTACAATTCAATAGTTCACCTCCTGATAAACCCTGAATCTTAGGGGAATTCTGTAATATTTGTAACAGCGGATCTATCATAAACACGTATAACAGAGGGCTCAATGGACACCCTTGACGTACCCCTCATCTTACCATGCATTTTGGCCCTTGGTATCCATTAACATAAGGTCTCACATAAGCCAGTGCATAACATAACTGTATCCACCCTATGAACTGGACAGGTATTCCATATGACTGTAAACACTGCCATAAAAATATGTCAGACACCCTGTTAAATGCTTTAGATTGATCTAAGCTTACCAAAAAACCTGTTTGTGGACCTTACCCATACCCCTTTTCCCCTTCCACTATCTCTCTCAAAAGAAGTAATGCTTCAGTGATTTGTCTCCCTGGTACTGAACAAAATTGAACCGGGCTAATCACCTTAATCATCACTTGTGCCAACCTGTTCCCTAACAGTTTCACAAAAATTTTAAAATCAGTATTTAAAAGTGTTAGAGGTTGCCAATTCCCCAAACTTGTAGGATCCCCTGACTTAAATAAAAAAGAAAATTAGTCCCTCATACATTTTAGTTGGCAAGAAATGTTCTAAAAGAAAAAAATATATAAAGTGAAAGCATTTCAAATAGAATAATGCTCCACAAAAATGTATACATCTCTCCCGGGAGCCCATCTGACCCTGGTGATATTACTTTTTGAAGGATTTCATAACCTCTGCCAACTCTAAATTTGAAAATGGTGCAATCATACATTCCCCATCCCTTTTTTCTACACTGGGGGAGCTGCCACCTGTAAAATCTGTGAGGTAAACTCAGAATCTGCCACGGGTTCCCCAAACTTGTCAATTACTAAGTCTGCCAATAGGTTCATTATTCCTTTATTATCAGTTTCTACACTACCTTGAGGTGATTTTAAAGTCTTAATTTGCGTTTTCCCGCTTCTCTTATAGCATGCAAAAAAGGGGTTGATATCTGCAGATTTCCCATGTGCCAAAACACTGTTCCTTCACTAGTGAATTTATTCTAGTATATTGATAAGTTTTCATCTCTATTTTAAGAGATTGTATATCATCCTTCAGATCCACCTTCTCTAATACTTGCCTCATCAATAATACACCCAATTTCTTCCTTAATATTAAATACTGCTGTTGTTTTGTAGCAACCTGCTGCTTACTAATATATTGCAAAAAAAAAAATCAATAATCCTTTTAAGTCCACCCACCATAAACTAATACCCTTATATTAAAAAAACTGTAGTTTTTTTTCTAATACCAACATCGTAATATCCTTTAAAATTAAAGGATCTTCCAACAAAGAGACATTCATGTGCCAATACCCCTTCCCTTTTTCCCTACCAGGCGGTACAGCTACATGTACCCCAATTAAAACATGGTCTGAAGTTTCAATTGGGAAAGAAACAGACTGAAACACTGGCAGAGATTGCTTCAAAAACAAAAAATGAATCCTAGAGGATAAACAGCCTTTAAAAAAAGTAGGCTGTCCTTTTTGCCTCCCTCCACAGTGAGCATCCTTTAATCCTGCATGTCATACTACTTGTTGCAAAAATGTTTTATCACAATATTGTTTAGCTGAACTTGCAACATTCTGCATATTTATATTAAAGTCTCCTCCCCAAAACAACTATCTACTTGTAAATAAATATGACTGGATTTTTTTTTATTAACTCAGTCCTTAAAGCCTTGGTTTGTGGCCCATAAATCATAATTAATCTGAAAAAATATTATTAAGAAGCACATCCAATAGCAAGGCCCTGCCCGGGTCAATATCTACTAATCTCATAATCAAAACTTTTGAAGAGAGAAAACAAAATCCCACCCCACTACAGGTTTTCACACCCAAAGACCATCTTGATAATCCCCATTTCCAATAATTTCTTGCCTAAGCCACCTCTGCCAGTGTATGCAACCTAGTATCCTGTATCATACAACATCATATTCAGATTGTTGTAAAATACCAAAAGTTGATTTCTTTTTTTTTTTCCAGACTTAATACTATTGACATTTAAACTCACTACTCTCAAATAAATTTGTTCAGGGAGGCGGCTTCATCAGTTTTTTGCTAGATCTTGTCACTCTTTTCAAAAATACCTCAGTGCCTGTTTTCTGCGTCTCTGTCTGTGGAAACTCCTCCACTCTCTGGGGGGTGGACCCTTCCTCCATAGGACATTCCATTTCTGCTTGTTCTCCCCATGAAGTGAACACGGCAAAATGGTTTGAAAGGGTTAGTGGGGATAAAGATACTCCCTGAGAAGCATCTCCTGAGTCCATAGAGGGAGTAAGAGGGGGGAAAAGGGTAACTTCTTCTGCTTGCTTCTCTATGGGTACCCTTAATGAGGAAATCTCCAAAAGCTTAGTGCTAACTTCCTGAGATGGAGTAAGGGATTATGCATGCAATCTTTTAGGTGACCCCTGAGGAGTCACAAAAGGTGTATCGTTTATACTCGCCAAATCTCCCTTCCTTTCTCCTACTACCGTATTCAAAAGTGGATTTCTTGCTACTGAAGTAAGAACTTGTTTATCTGCTGTTTGTCTTCCTCCAGTAACCACACTTTCCATCCTATTTCCATTGTAACCTCCTCTCCCTCTCCCTCTCCCTCTATGTCTACCCTGGGGGAAGAAGTTACCTATATCCAACTGCCGAGTATTTGAATGTTTATGGGCCTGTAACAGAATTAAATAATGGTCAGAGACCTCTTCTGCATTGTGCACTACCCAGGGACACTCCTGGAAGGAATGCTCATCATCTCCACACAGATTGCAAATGGGGGGAGGGGCTGTACACTAGGCCGCTGAGTGACCTAATAATCCACAAAGAAAACACTTGACAGTATCACAGTCTGAATTTAAATGGTGTAGTGAACCACATCTGTAACAACTCAATGGTTGCCCAGCATAGAATACTATCCCTCGATCTCTCCCTAAATAGAAGGAACTGGGCAAATGCTGAATATCAGAATCAGTGTGTTTAAGCTGTACCCAAAAATGCCATCCCCCAGTCCAGAACACATTATCATCCAGTATAGGCCTTGGGTGCTCTGAAAGTGAACATCTTTTCTCTAACCAAAAAATGATATCATTGACATCTACCCCTTCATTTCTAAACAAAATTGTCACTGTTTTAATCATAGGTTTAGTCATTGGGATAGCCACAAAGTCTTGCTATATGTCCAAGTCTTTCACTTCACAATAAAGTTTCCAGAATTTATCTAAAAGCGGCACAGCACAAAAACTGATGTCATAACTGCGGTCCCCTGGTGCATGGATAAATGCGTAGACTTCAGTTGGAGAAAACCCCAGTGATTCTTTAATTAATGTCGTCCCCACCCATAGTCTATCGGGGGAATGGGAGCTGCACCTCTGTAGTGAAGATGAATTAGAAAGCGTCTTTTAGCTGCTTCTGCCAGCTTTCTAAACAGTGTTGCATAAGAACGTGGCCTATGCCCTGTTGCTGCACTGGGATCTGTTTTTTCCCACTGGTTGATATGTATCATGTCTGGTTGTATCGGTTCGATGTTAACATTGTCCTCTCTTACCTGCTCTCATCCTGAAGTAGGTAAAGTCTCAATATTTGAATCTCTGGTTTGTTGGCAAGGTTCCAAGGCTTCCTGATGAAGGTCAGCTGAAATCAGCCTAGCAACCGCAGGAACTGCCTCAGCTTCATCCCGCACAGCTGTATTAGCTAATGGTATAGACTTAGAATTTTGAGGAGCGACATCTGTTCTCCCTTGAGTTTGCAACAGTGTAACTCCATTCTGTCGTAATGCCAAACTTTCAGGGGAGCCCGGAATGGGCAATGAGGAATCAAGAACCCATTGATTCCCACACCACTCCCAGCCTGCTCTTTGTAAAGCCGTTTCAGGAGACTAGACCTCTGAGTCTTCCTGTTTGTCCTCTTCTTGTACCTCTGAACCTTGAAGTACAGCAATGTTTGTATCTGAGCTTATACATGTCATTCTAGATTCAGGTGGATCATCCAAAGGTACTCTTCTGCTCGTACCTTGTAAAGGGCTTGCTATAGAACGTTTTCTTCTTTTTTTCCTCCAGTTTTGTTCTACTGATTTGAAATTCGTGTTCCACTGCATATATTATGTTTAACAATTGCAGTTTTTTTCCTCTAATTCACTTTGTAATTTCCTCTCCTCAACATCCATTTCTTCAGTCGTTCTGGTATTTAAAGGCAAATACTCTGTTTGTAATAAAACTTCCTGTTCTAGATCTGCTGCTTCAAGTTGAACCTCTGCAGGTAGATCCAAAGTTGATTCAGAAGCTCTCAAACCATGACCTTCCACTTCCACTGACTGTTCCTGACTGAGTCCATCCATCTCTCCTGCAGCGCTTCAATGCCCTCTGCAGCAAGAGTAGGGGAATTTCCCTGGTGTCCTGGCCAAATTCCCCCCATTCACTAAAAATACCACCAACAGCATAATCTGGTTCAATTTCAGTTGCTTACCATCTGTATTGCCCCTGAAAAAGGGCCTTCTAGGCTCAGTGGGCTTACCGGGTCAACAAAATTCAATAAATAAAATACATTTTTCAACTCTTCCTTCTTATTTAACTACTCTCTCCTATTGACTGTACACTTTCCACATCTAATGTTTGTCACCAGGTTACGCTTTTTATACCTACATTGTTATGTCTTAATTGAGCACTATGTATCATATGAACCTAAACTGTACTTTACCATGATTTTGTCCCCAATGTAATGTGTACTTGACTGCATACATGTTTCAGGGCCTCCTTGTGAATGAGCTTGCCTCACAGAGTTTTCCTGCAATAAACTTGAACTGATCTAGTGGAAGGATTAATGTTCTCTAAACTGCAAAGCTTTGCACTAGTTTCTGGTTCCAGCTTTGTCTGATGTGGCTGTTAAATACTTTTAAGCCAAGACATCAGATCTTTGGAGCCATCTCTCACTTATTTTGTTCTTTCTGCAGTGCAGGAGAGCATGCCCCCCACCCTGGAACAGACATGTTTTAGCCTGCACTTCTATTGGACACCAGGCATTCTCTGTCAAATGTGCCTGCTTAGTTAAAAAATAAATAAAATCAAAAAAATAAACCTTGTGCAGGACCCACAATTACATAGATACATAGACAGTGTCGGCAGATAAGGGCCTATGGCCCACCCAGTCTGCCCATTTGAGCATCTAAGTTCAGTTTATGTTTTCCTAGAAGTCTGTTGCCCCTTACCCCTCATCTCCAGAATTCCTTTATGTCTATCCCATGCATTCTTAAATCCCGTGATTGTTTCAGCCCCCATCACTTCCTCTGGCAGGGTGTTCCACTTGTCCACCACCCGTTCTGTGAAGAAATTCTTCCTCACGTTGCCTCTGAATCGCCCCTCCCTCCAACTTCATCCCATGCCCTCTAGTCCTGGAACATCTTTTCACTTAAAATAGTGTATTCCTGCACCCTGTTCCTCCCTGTAAGATACTTGTATGTCTCTATCATATCCTCTCTCCTCCTCTCCTCCAGGGAGTACATGTTCAGTTCCTTCAGCCTGTCCTCATAGGACTTGTGATGCAATCCATGCACCATCTTTGTTGCCCTCCTCTGAACCTTCTCTACCCTGTCTATGTCCTTCACGTAGGTAAGGTCTCCAGAACTGTACACTGTACTCCAGGTGGGCCTCACTAGTGTCTTTGTATAGTGGAATTATGACCTCCTTTTCCTGCTGGTGATGCCCCTGCCTATGCATCCCAGCATCCTATTTGCTTTACCTGCTCCTTTGTCACACTGTTTCCTCACCTTAAGGTCATCAGAGATGATAACCCCAAGATCCCTTCCTGCTTGGTGCATGCTATATCCTCACCCCCAACTGATATATTGTGCCAGGGTTTTGTGCCCCATATGCATTATCTTGCACTTCTTTGCATTGAATTTCAACTGCCAAACCCTTGACCATTCTTCAAGTTTCTGCAGGTCCCTTCTCATTCTGTCTGCACCCTCTGGTGTTTCTACTCTGTTACAGAGCTTTGTGTCATCAGCGAACAGTGAAATTCTGCCTTCTAGGTCCTGCGCAATGTCACTGATGAAGATGTTGAATAGGACCGGTCCCAGCACTGATCCCTGTGGTACCCCACTGGTCACTCTTCCCTCTGTGGAGTGACAGCCATTTACCACCACCCTCTGTGTCCTGCTGCCCAGCCAGTTACCTACCCACAATACTACTGTCCTGCCCACACCCATATTCCCCAGTTTGTGTAATAGTCTTCTATGTGGCACAGTGTCAAAGGCCTTGCTGAAGTCCAGATAGGCCATGTCCACTGCCCTCACCTGATCCACCTCCCTAGTCACCCAGTCAAAAATTCAACGAGGTTGGTCTGACATGACTCCTGGTGAAGCCATGCTGCTTTGGGTCCTGTAGTCCATTGACAACCAGATGTTCCACCAATCTCTCCTTCAGTAGTGCTTCCATGATCTTCCCCACTACCGAGGTGAGGCTAACTGGTCTGTAGTTCGCTTCCTCTTTGTTCCCACTTTTGTATAAGGGACTACATCTGCTATCCTCCAGTCTTTGGTACCTCCCTGTTTCCAGTGATCAGCTAAACAGGATAGCCAGAGGTTCAGTCACCACTCTCTTAGTCTTTAAGGACCCTGGGTGCATCCCATCTGGCCCCATTGCTTTATCAACTCTTATTACTTCCAGTTCCTTCAGGACCCTTTCTCATGTAAAGGGACTTGTGTCCATTTCTGCACCATTCTCACCCCTTGTACTCCCTTCAGACCCATTACCCTCCTCTTCCTCAGTAAAGACTGAGCAGAAATACCTGTTCAATATGTCAGCTTTACTGTCGTCATCCTCCACGCAGCCCCCATCCTCCCCCTTCAGTCTCACTATCCCTTTGCCTTTCTTTTTTCACTTATGTACCTGTAAAAGGTTTTGTCCCCTCTACCCACTGATTTTGCAATGTGTTCTTCTGTCTGAGCTTTGGCTTCCCTTACTGACCTCCCTGCCTCCCTTTGCTTCTCCTGGTACTTCTCCCTATCGCCTTCTGCCTGTGTCTTTTTGTATTGCCTGAATGCAATCTTTTTGGCTTTCACTTTCTTTGCTACCTCTTTGGAAAACCATAATGGTTTCCTCTTCCTTTTCCTCTTGCTAACCTGCTTAATGCAGAATTCTGTTGCTCTTGTAATCCCCATTTTAAATACTGCCCACTGTTCCTCAACCCCTGATTCCTGCCCCATTCTCCTTAATGCCTCTTTCAAGTATCTCCCCATTTTCCCAAAGTCTGCCCCCTAAAATCCAGGATACGTGTTTTTGTGTGGTTTGGTTCTGCTCTTCCTGTGATTTCAAACCACAATGACTGGTGGTCACTGTTCCCCAGGTGCTCCCCCACTGTTACCCCCATCACACTGTCCCTGCTTTTGAGCACAAGGTCCAGTATTGCCTACTGCCAAGTTGGTTCC
The DNA here is from genome assembly GCA_016271365.2 of Neoceratodus forsteri. Classification (NCBI taxonomy): domain Eukaryota; kingdom Metazoa; phylum Chordata; order Ceratodontiformes; family Ceratodontidae; genus Neoceratodus; species Neoceratodus forsteri. The sequence continues at coordinate 1,469,953,043 of CM057459.1, forward strand.
ATGACCAGTTGCTTGAGGAAGGCACCCTGAAGGGAGTCCAGGATAAATCTGCTCCTAGTTGATGCTGCTGCTGGGATGCTCCAGTCCACATCTGGAATGTTGAAGTCTCCAACCAGTACTACCTCACCCTTGTCTGCCATCTTTTGGATGGCTAGCATCAGCTCCCTATCTGTTTCTTCCTCCTGGGCTGGTGGTTTATAGACCACACCTCTGCGGATGGCTGGCTCCATTTTCCTTTCCAGCTTAACCCACAGTATCTCTCCCAAAATTTTGTTCCTCCTGGATCTCTGTGGCCCTTATGTCATTTTTCACATACAGTGCCACTCCTCCTCCCTTCCTGCCTGCCTTGTCTCTTCTGAATATGTTGTAGCCAGGTATGGCCATCTCCCAGTCATGGTTATCATTACACCAGGTTTCAGTGATGGCCACAATGTCCAGGTCTGACTGCACCATGACAGCCTCCAGATCTTCCATCTTGTTGCTAAGGCTCCTGGCATTGGCACACATGGCTTTCCATGATTTGACCTCTCTAGACTGTTTTGCTGTTCTACTCCAGCCCCTTCCTTGGTTGTCCTTTATCCCTGGTTCTCCTTGCTGTGAGTATTGACTCCCCCTTTCCTCTCCTATCACTATGCCCCCATCCTGCCTTGAAAAATGCTCTGCCTGTTAAGCCAGTCACATATTCCAATCAAGAAGTGTTCCTCCTGCCCACCAGTAACATTACTACCTGTGACGCCAGCGACCCAGGATCAGGGATGGACTCAGATTCCTAGAGAGGGCTGGCTGGGAGGGAGGAGAATTGAGTGCCCACTGGCTGCTCTCCTCTGGGGAGAGTGGGTGGCCTGTCTCACTGCTCTACCACCACCTGGGTGACCACGGGTGGAGGTGCAACGGGATGGCATGAAAAGCAGATGAGACAACATTGGTTGGAAGTTGAAGTAATAGCATGTTGGGACGTGTCCCACCCCTTGGCTCCCCTAGCATGCTGGCGTCCGATAGGGTAGTACCAGAAATAAGAAAAACACCCCAATGTGGTGGCAGTAGAAGGGACCTGGCTGCATTAGATCCCATAACTGGGCTCCCAACAGTGGACCACAGACCTCCTGATGTTCACGCTAATGGACTAGGAGGGGGAACTCCAGAGATCCCCTCCCTCATGGGGGGGGCAGGCAGAGGCAGGATGGCGATAGGTTCAGTGGTTCCTCTAAAAGAGTTACCCTGGGAGAGACTAGGAGATCTCAACCCTAGAAACCCTGAAGAGAACCACTACAGTGGAGAGAAGGGGAAAGGAAAAATAGTAAATATATATATATAAAAAAGAATTGGTGAGCTTCAAATTCCATCTCATCCCAGTGATTTCCCCTTTATGCTGACTAAACTTTACATCATGGTGCAGTGCAGCACCTCCAAATATCCATTCCTAATATACAGTATATGTCAGCATATGGTGTGCCTGTTCTGGGTATCATTGTGACCTGCTAGTCCAGGTGACCTAGCTGCTGGGACCATGGCCCAGCTCACACTGCAGTGGGCCATCTGACCACATTGGTGCATGATGCCATGCATCTTGGCAGCTTCAGGAAGTCCTGAGTAGGGTGCAAGTGTTCAGCATGACACGATAAGGCAAAGGAGGTAATATCTAATGCCCAGTCAACACGGACTGGGTCCTTGGCCCACAGGCAGTCTAGCTCTGCCTTGATAAAGTGGGTCACCTGCAAGGGGTTAAGTTTCAGATTTGGCCAGCTGACCAGAAAACACAAGGCTTAGCAGGTGTGGAGGGCCAGGTCTTTGGACCATTCCACAGGCTCCTTGGTAGGCCCAGCTATCAGCTAGTCATTGTGCAGGTAAGGGTAGGTTCCGACACTTCTGTGCCTCAAGAATGCAGCCAACTACTTCAGTGCACTTGGTGAAGACCCTGGGAGGCCAAGGGAGGTCAAAGGATATTCTACCATGCCGGTGAGTCATATAAACATCTGGCACTCTGAATGTCAAGGCGGCAATCCAAATGTATATTGCTGGAAGGCTGTAGGAAAAACAGAAAACAACCAAAGAACCTTGAATGTTGAAACTGTGGTGTGGAGCTCAGGGTTTTGGCTTCATTGGGGACAGGGGAGCCACCAGGAGGGATACAGGCCTGTACTGGCGCATCTGTCCAGGGTGAGAACCAGGATCCTAGGTGATAGGATTAAATGCTTCACTGGCAAACATTTATACTAGCCAAGGGGGAAGCACTGAAAAGGAGCAGGGAAATCCCAGCCTCCCCCCACAAAACATGGTAGTTATCGAGGTAAACACCAAGGTAGAGAAGTCATTAGAGAGCAGAACAGGGGTAAATGCAAAACAAAGCAAGGGCAGTAAGCATAGGGATGGGGATAAAAGGGGTAAGGCCATCAAAAAATGGAAGGTGATGAGTACCAATGCCCATAGTCTGTGTAACAAACTCTCTGAACTAGTGGCCTTGATGGAAGAGGGATGAATAGCTATTGTGTAGTCAAAGAACCATGGTACACAGAGAACCATAACTATGATGTTAACATACCAGAATATACAATCTACAGGATGGACACGGAGGGTAAAAGAGGAGGAGAAATATCTCTACATGTAAGGGAAGGGATCAAAGCAACAGAACTAAAGAGTAAACAGGGAGTAGCTGAGACACTGTTGGTCACCCTGGAGAAAGGAAATGGCACCACAAGCCACATGGGGGTTGTATACAGACCCCCATCTCAAGGGGAGGCAATGGACAAGGAAATGATAGAAGGCATCCTTAGAATGGCAGAAAAAGAGGAGATATTGTTGATGGCGGACCTGAATATGCTAGTCGTTTACTGGAGCAACTTTGCTGCAGGCACATCCAAGAGCCAGGTCATTCTTGATGCTCTACAAGGGGCATGCCTCAGACAGCTAGTATTGCAACCCACTTGGGAGGGGGCAAACTTAGACCTGGTACTCTCAAACGGGGATGGAGAAAGGATCTTGCATTCAGAAGTGGGTAGCCATCTGGGAACAAGCAACCACCAAACAGCGTGGTTCACGATAAACACAGCCATTGAGTCAAGCCTTTCAAAAGTAAAAGTATTAGGCTTTGGGGGCTGACTTTCAGAAAATAGGACAGTGCCTCAGAAAAGCACTAGCAAATGGAAAAGAAGGAGGGTTGGAGAAACAATGGGGAATAATCAAAACAGCCATCACAGAGGCAACAAGCCTTTGCGTGAAGCAAAGACAAAAATGAAGGAAAAATCCACTATGGTTCTCAAATAATAATGAATAATAATAATACTTTACTTATGTCGTGCCTTGCAAAAACCAAGGTGCCTTAACAATAAGATAAAACAAAACCTCATAAAATTCAGACTTCAATAAAATCAAGCAGGGAAGGCTAGTTGCCACAAGTGGGTTTTAAGTGCCTGTTTAAATCCCTCCAGGGTTGTGCACTCCCGAAGCCAATGGGGTAGAAAATTCCAAAGGGCTGGGGCCACGTACATAAATGCATGGGCCCCCAAAGATTTTAAAGATACCCTTGGAATCTCTAGCAACCCCTCGTCGGCTGAGCGGAGCAATTGTCCGAGGCAGTAAGGAACCAGAAGCTCTTTCAAGTAGTCCAGGCCCTATCCATGTAGGGCTTTATAAGTCAGAAGTCTGACTTTAAAGGTGATCCACCACTGTACTGGTAGTCAGTGCAGATCGTGCAGCACCATAGAGATGTGACAAATCCAGGGAGTTCACATCAACAACCGGGCTGCAGCATTCTGCACCAGCTGCAAGCAGTGAATATCAACCCCAGGTAGCCCTAGATAAAGACAGTTGCAATAATCATTATAATATAGCAATATAATAATAATTGCAAGGTCACAAAGGTGTGGACCAGTGTAGGAAGACTACCGGACGGAACTAGATGCTTAACCCTGGAGATGTTCCTCAGGTGGTAAAGAGGATTTGACAACTGCTGACACCCGTGATAGCAATGTCAGCCCATTGTCAAAAATCACCCCCAGGTTTCACATCCATTCAGAGGTGAGGAGCTGGGAACCTCCAAGGAATAATCCTGAAGGCAAACCTACTCCGAACACCTCTATCCAGTGACCTGGGTCCATGACCATCATATCAGTCTTTTCCAAGTTCAACCTCAGCCTGCTTAAATTCATCCAACCTTGGACTTCAGTGAGGCAGTTATTGAAACCTGAGACAGCTCTATCCTGGTTGGGTGCAAAAGACAGGTAGAGCTGGGTATCATCAGTATAACAGTGAAACCTCAGCCCGTACTGGTCTTACAATGTCTCTGAGGGGGAGAATGTACAATGCGAACAACATGGGGGACAACATCAAACCCTGAGGAACCCCACATGACAGACAGACAGACTGGGTTGGAGGAATGAATCCCCAATACTACCCTCTGAGTCCTGCCAGTGAGGAAAGATGTAAACCACCTGAGGACTGCACCAGACAGGCTGCAGATGCATCTCAGGCATTTGAGAAGAACCCCATTGTCCACAGTGTCAAATGCTGATGAGAGATCGAGAAGAACCAAAATGGAATGTTTTTTCAGATCGTTAAACACCCGAACCAGCGCAGTCTGGTGCTATGCCTCTTTCAGAAACCAGATTGGAGAGGTTCATAGATGTCATGTATGGTCAAAATGGTTCTCCAGTTGTAGGGCCACTACTTTCTTAATCACCTTCCCCACAAAGGGGAGGTCAGAGATAGGTCTGTAGTTGGCATGGTAGTCTGGGTCCAGAGAAGCTTTCTTCAGGAGGGGTGTCACTACCACCTCCTTCAGGGAGCTAGAAAACTCACCTGACTCAAGTGAGCACCAGACTACCCATGCAAGGACTGGGCCGATGATGTCACAACAACTCATAATAAGGGTAGTTGGGCCCAGATCCAAACTACAGCATGTAGGGCGCATACCCTGGACAATCCGCATGACATCGGCGAACTCTGTCTGGTTGAAGGTACTCCAGGAAAATTGAGGGAAAGTACCCGAGTGCTGATCAGTAGCGACTTCCACAGAGTGTGCTGGTTGGAGCCCTGCCCTGATGTCAGCCACCTTCCCGCAAATAATTGAGCAAACTCATCACACTCTACTTGCAAAAAGGCTCTTCAAATTTGCAGTCAGGCTGGGTTGCACAATCTGTTTACAGTTCAAAACTACTGAGCTGGTCAGTTCTGAGCAGCAGCAATCTCCCCGGACAGGAACTCTGCCTTCTTATTGGTGACTGCCAATTGATAGACTTGATAATGTTCCATCAATCTAAGGTGGTCGGCCTCCAGGGCAGATTTCTGCCAGCAGCACTCAAGCCTTCATCCTAGTTGCGCATCTCAAAGTCCCGTCAAACCAAGAGGACCAAGGGTGAAGGGAGAGAGGGTGAACATGGACAGGAGTAACAAAATCCAAAGCTGTAGAAATGGCCTTATTATAGGCCAAAACCAGAGCCTCTGGATTGCTGCTTACTCTGGGAAATGCCTCAAAACAGGTGGCGAAGAAGTTTAAGGAGAAAATAGTAGCATTCAGGAAGTACAAGGAAACACAGAAGTAAGACAAAGAACCATACCAGTTAAAGCAGAAGAAAGTGGAGAAGGCAGTCAGAATAGCTAAAGCCCAAACTGAGGAAAAGATAGCCAACTCAGTTAAGAAGGGGGATAAAATCTTTTATAGGTACATTAGGGAGTGAAGAAAGACCAAGGCAGGGATTGCAAAACTTAATAAAGGGAAAGGAGGGTGGGCAGAGAGGGGCAGTGAAAAAGCAGAATTACTGAATGAATATGTCTGCTCAGTATTCACAAAAGAAAAAGAGGAGGAGGAAGTACCTAAACCAAAGGAAAAGGGAATGTTGTTTAACCAGGAGTAGCACACTAAGCCAAAGCTTGTTTCCAGATGCGACCTGGGAGCATAAGGAAGTTAACTGACTTGCTCAGAATCACACAGTATGCACCTAGGTGGCTGTGGGATTCAACCCCAGGTCTCCAGATCTGCAGCTCTGAGCCTTAGCCCACTACTCTATACTGTTAGTTTAACCTCAGTGGTAGAGAAAATGATGGAATCACTTCTGAAGGAAAGAACTGTTGAGTTCCTAGAGGCCATTGGGGCACAGGACCCAAGGCAGCATGGATTCACAACAGGAAGGTCACGTCAGACATATCTAATTGATTTTTTTGATTGGAGGACCAAAGTAGTAAACCAAGGAGGGGCTGTGGACATGGCCTACCTAGACTTTAGCAAGGCATTTGACACAGTCTTACACAAAAGATTAATAAACAAGATAGCCAGCCTGGGAGTGGGTCCCAGGGTTGTAGCCTGGGTAAAACACTGGCTGGACAACAGGATACAGAGGGTAATAGTAAATGGAGTCCACTCCATATGAAGAGAGAATAATGGCGCTTAATATGTATACCCTCGGGGAAAGAAGAGAGAGGGGGGAGACATGATAGAAACTTTCAAGTACCTCAAGGGAATGAATCAAAGTCCAAGAGGGTAGCATACTTCAGAAAAAGAGATGTGTAAGAACAAGGGGGCACGGCTCAGAGGTAATGTGAGGAAGTATTTTTTTTTACAGAGAGGGTTGTGGATGCATGGAACAGCCTTCCTCAGGAGGCTGTGGAGTCAAAAACAGTGGGGGAATTCATGAATGCATGGGACAGACATAAGGCAATTCTAGTAGGGGGTAGGAGGAAGCACACTGTTGGCTAACTAGGATCTCCAGCTTATCTATTAGGTAGGGAAATGGGCAGAATAGGTAGGCCAAGCAGTCCTTATCTGTCATCAAATTCTATGTTTCTAGGTTTCTATGTTACTCTGAAGAAAGGGATGCTACTAGTGGGGTACCACAGGGTTCAGTACTGGGACCAGTACTCTTTAATGTCTTTATGGGTTACATTGCAGTGGGACTAGAAAGGAAAGTATGCCTCTTTGCAGATGACACAAAGATCTGCAACAGGATTGATACACAAGAGAAGGTGGAAAGGATGAGAAGGGAATTGGCAAGGTTGGAGGATTGGTCAAAAGCATGGCAGCTTAGATTGAATGCAAAGAAATGCAAAGTAATGCACCTGGGAAACAAAAACCCAGCGGAAGAGTACACAGTGTGGGGGAGGTACTAACAACAACAAAAATGGAAAGGTACCTTGGGGTAGTCATACCAGAGGAATAAAATGTAGGCAAGCAATGTGAGAAGGCAAAAAGGAGGGCTGAGGGTATACTGGGATGCATAGGGAGAGGCATCACCAGTAGAAAACAGGAAGTTGTTATCCCTCTTTACAGACAGTTGGTGAGACCCCATCTGGAATAGTGCATGCAGTTTTGCAGACCGCATCTCCACAAGGACATACTGTAGATAAGATGGAGCCAGTCCAGAGGAGAGCAACTAAAATGGTGCAGGGTCTGCACAAGAAGCCATATGAAAAGAGACTAAAGGAGCTTAATATGTATACCCTTGAAGAAAGGAGGGTGAGGGGGGACATGATAGAAACATTTAAGTACCTCAAGGGAATCAATACAGTCCAAGAGGGTAGCATCTTTTGGAAAAAGAGATGTGTAAGAACAAGGGGCACAATTTGAAGATAGAGGAGGGACAGCTCAGGGGCAATGTAAGGAAGTATTTTTTTTTCACAGAAAGGGTCGTGAATGCATGGAACAACCTTCCTGAGGTGGTTGTGGGATCAAAAACAGTGGAGAAGTTCAAGAATGCACAGGACAGACACAAAGCAATTCTTGTAGGGAGGAAGAAGGAAGTAGGCTGTTGGTTAACAAGGATCTGCAGCTTATCCAGTAGGTAGGGAAATGGGCAGACTGGGTGGACCTAGCAGTTCTTATCTGCCAAAAAAGTCTAGGTTTCTATGTTTCTAACCTGGGGTTAATATGCTATCGATATCTGCATGTAAGGAAAGACAGCCTTCCAGCAGTATACTTTTGGACTGCTGCCTTGACATCCAGAGTGCCAGCTTGATATATGGCTCCTTGATACGGTAAAATACTACCATTCTGTATTTGTTTTTTTGTTCCTTAAAAATAGCACTTAGCTTTAGTACATTTCATGACTAGCTTTTCTGAACAGTGATTTAACTGATGTGATTTGAACCAACATTATAGAAATGTCACTTGCCAACTTTTAACCTTTCCCTTTTTCCCTTTTCATCCATGTCACTATAATAATTACTGCACTGTGTCTTTAAATTGTATTGCATTTAAATTACACAACTAGAGGCTGTTGAGGGGGAAGCATGCATGCATGAAACCTGTTAGGCCTAGTACGCAGAGGGTCTACACACCTCTGTGGCACTCCTTCCCTTTCTTCGTTTTTTTGCAATTGATATTGCCATTAAACTACAAGAATGTATTTTCTATGGTGGTCGGTGGTCAGTTTCTTATTGTTTTTAGAAATGCTTACTACCTGAACATGACAGCACTGGAGCCACCCTTCCTGACTGAAAAGAGTTATTTTCCTTTTGGTCTGGAGCTCAAAGCCACACCGTTTGTGTGCATGGTTAAGTTATTCAGTTGATTACCTGTATTCTAGGTCTCACTGTTACCGTCATGTCCTCAAGCACTGCATATTAGTGTTTCAGGAACCTTATAGTTTAGCAGCGCCATGTTTTCAGGCATTGGCAACCTCAACCCACTTACCATTGATAATCCCGATGCAAGATGTCTGCCCCCATCCAGTACACATGTCGGGGAGCAAGCCGCCATCTCCATTACCAATCCAGTGAGTATACCTACCATGTACGTTACATTGGAGAAAGTTGCTCTGCATGCATGGAGAATCTACTGCAACTTGACAAGACCGGAGGGCTACCAAAAGGTGTGCTGGGTTCCCAGGGCTTAAGAGTTTTAAAGTGGCTGGGCTATGGACTCAATTGAGAGTCATTCAAAACAGACTGATTTCAACAGATGCAAACAGTATCTATATTATTCCAACAGTGTATTATTAGAGATTACAAACAGCAGCAGCTTGGCAATTAACCTCTCCTAAAAAAAAGGAAACAGTCTTTTTTTTCATAAAATGACTCTGAGTTCAGGAAATTGGAAAATGAATTAAGGGGTGCCATCACAAAACAAAACAAATGCATACACGCTGTAAAACTTTACAAATTTGAAAGAGACAGGCAGGATTACCTGCTCAACAGGGTTTTCACCTGCAAAGGCTGTGACTATAACAAAAATACCAGCAAAAATAAGGGGCAAAATAAGAAAGGTCCTAAATCCATCTGGAGGAAAACTAAAACTAGTTTCCATTTGACTTCAAATTGGACACCGACTCCACAGAGAAACCTTTTTTAGAGGAAGGCTAGGAGGAGCAGAAAGAGGTCAACAATGAGCAGAGAAGGGCATAGAGACAGGTATATTTTGTACAGGTCCTAGGACTTGGTGGGGGAGACACAGGGCACACAGCACCTTCACCCCGGGAAACGGATACCAGCAGCATAGGGGGGGGGTCATTCTGAACCACAGGGGGAAAGGGAGAGGGAAATCAACATAATCAGCCTCTTCAGTACTGTACTTACTCAACCCCAGTTATCCATTGTGAGTAAAGATCTCAGCTTCATCCCTAACTGCACCACAAGGACGTTTGATATTTTCCTTGATGTAAAAAAACTTACAAGGAAAGAAAAGCATCAAAGCTTTCTACAGTAAACAAAGAATGCGTCACCCTGGGTTAAGCCAGGAGACTGGCATTGACAACACCAGTCACAATAATGACTGTGACTTCTGATATTCCTGCAAGCAGCAACAATGATGGCTCAAGACCCACTGGGGAGACAGACCCATACCAGGGGGTCCATAACACGTTGCATATCTTTAAACCTTCTTCCAACTTCACCCCCGCCAATATCCTGCTGTCCAGATTTTCAAACAGGCATGCCTTAATGACATTGATGCCATTTTTGAGAGAGATCAGAATCTCAATCTGCAATATCACTACATTGGAAAGAAATGCCCTTAAGGAACTGGAGGATAATGGGGACATTGCAGAGAAACCAGCCACTAAAGGGGACACCATTGTGCCTCTGAATGCACCTGATTACATTGCAGAAGTACTGAGGCAACTTTCCAACTCTGCCTTTATAAACCCTTAAACAAGGATTTGACCACGACATTTAAAAAAGAAATTTACCTTATTCTTTCAAAAGCACATGACGATGGTAGTATAACCCTGTCCACCCATGATTTCCTACAGGTAGCCTTTCCGGATCATGCCATCATATATGTACTGCATAAAATACATAGAAATCTGCAGAATCCTCCTGAACAGCCCATTTTCTTGGGTGCCAGTTCCCTTACTGAACCACTGTCACAGTATGTGGATGCACACATAAGAGACAATGTATGTGAGCTTCTATCCTATATAAGGGATACCACCAGGACTTTGGGTGTACTGGAGAACCTACGGATGGAAGAAAAATTGGCTGCTGGCATCAATAGATATAAAATCCTTATATACTAATAGTCCCCATGAGGAGGGCCTGTTTGCATTACATATATGGTTGCAGGAAGTCACAGAACTGGACACTAGGCAAACTAATTTTCTGGTTAAATTATCAGAATGTGTACTTAAATTCAATACCTTTAGTTTTCAAGGGAAACATTACCACCAAATAAAAGGCACTGTGATGAGGGCCACTTCTGCCCCTAATTATGGAAACCTATATTTGGGGCATTGGGAGAGAAAGGTTTTCTATGATGAAACTGACAACCCATTTTTCCATTCCTTCGACCTCTGGAGGCGCTATATTGATGATGTCCTGATGGTGAAGCGTGGCAGAAGAGATGAACTGTCAGTTTGTGAATTATCTCTATGACTCTAATCCAAACATTAGGTTTTCAGTGCAAAGTGATTTACACCAGATACATTTCCTAGCTCTAAACATTAAGAAAAATGATGATGGGACAGTCACCACTGACTTGTATAGGAAACACACAGACAGGAATACCCTGCTTCTAGCTTCGAGTTTTCATCCACGCCACACCATCAGGAACATACCCCATTCACAGTCTGTAAGAATAGAAAGAAATTGTTCTGAGCCCTCAGATTCTGAAAAGAGACTTGATGAAATGTCCGACAGGTTTAGGGCTAGGGGTTACAAACAGAAAATCTTGGAAGCTGACAAAATAGCCACTAGGGATACTCCCTGCCTCACACTCCTACAGTACCAGGAGAAACTGCCTCCCATTCAGGAGCAGGTACATTTTGTTACCACTTATGGCACTACCATAACAGAAATCAAGTTAGTGGTAGAAAAACACTGGCGCATCCTTTTGACTGACCCTGTATTGAGAGACACTGTCATGCTTCCTCCTTGAACTGTATACCAATGTGGCAGAAACCCCTCTGACATTCTGGTTCATTCTCTTCAACCAGCAGTCAAATCAACCACACAATGGTTACCCCCACAACTGAAAGGATGTTACACGTTCCCACTGCAATTAATAGAAATATAGACTTTGACGGCAGATAAGGATCGCTTGATCCACCTAGTCTGCCCATTTCCCTACCTATTGGAAAAACTGTGGATCCTAGTTAACCAACAGCCTTCTTCTTACTCCCCACCAGAATTGCCTTATGTCTGTCCCATGCATTCTTGAACTCCCACAGTGTTTTTAACCCCATGACCTCCTCAGGAAGGCCATGCCATACATCTATCACCCTCTCTGTGAAATAATACTTCCTCACAATGCTACTTAGCTATCCCCCCATTATCTTCAAATTGTGTCCCTTTGTTCTTTCACATCTCTTTTTCTGAAAGATGCTGCCCTCTTGGACTTTGTTGGTTCCCTTGAGGTAGCTGAAAGTTTCTATCATGTCCCCCCTCTCTCCTTTCTTCAAGGGTATGCATATTAAATTTCTTTAGTCTCTCTTCATATGGCTTCTACTACAAACCCTGTACCATTTTAGTTGGATCCTCTGCATTCTCTGCATCCTGTCTATGTCCTTGCTAAGATGGGGTCTCCAGAACTGCACTCAGTACTCCATATAAAATCTCACCAACTGTCTGTACAGTGGGATAACAACTTCTGTTTTCTACTGGTGATGCCTCTCCCTGTACATCCCAGTATCCACCCAGCGATCCTTACTGCCTTCTCATATTGCTTGCTTACCTTTAGGTCATCTGATATGACTATATGACTATCCCCAGGTTCCTTTCCATTTGTGTTGTTGTTAATACCCCCCCCCCACTGTGTAGTCCTCCCCTAGGTTTTTGTTTCCCAAGTGCATTACTTTGCACTTCTTTGCATTGAATCTAAGCTGCAATACTTCTGACCATTACTCTAACCCTGCCATGTCCCTTCTCATCCTTTCCAAACCCTTGTGTATCAACCTTGTTGCAGATCTTTGTTTCGTCTGCAAAGAGGCATATTTTTCGTTTCAGTCCCACTGCAATGTCACTTATAAAGACATTAAAAAGTATCAGAACCAGTACTGAACCCTGCAGTATCCCACTAGTAATTCCCCTTTCTCTGGAATGGACTCTTGTTACTATTACTCTTTGTGTCCTGTTGTCCAGTCAATTTATTTACCCAGGCTGCCACCCTGGGACCCACTCCCAGAGTGGCTAATTTGTTTATTAATCTTTTGTGTGGGACTGTGTTAAATGCATTGCTGAAGTCTAAGTAGGCCATGTCTACTACCACTCCCTCGTCCACTACCTTGGTTGCCCAGTCAAAGAAATCTATTAGATTCATCTGACATGACCTTTCTGCAGTGAATCTATACTTCCTTGGGTCCTCTGCCCTGCTGGCCTCTAGGTACGCAATAATTCTTTCTGTCAGAAGTGATTCCATCATTTTCCCTACCACTGAGGTCAAGCTAACAGGTCTGTAGTTTCCTGCCTCTGCTTTGCTCCTACTTTTGTGAAGGGGAATCACACCTGCCCTCCTCCAGGCCTCAAGGTACCACACCATCCTTGCATGATTGTTAAAAAGGGTAGTCAGTGGTGTCACTAGTTCTCCCCTTAGTTACTGTAGAATTCTGGGGTGAATCCCATCAGGCGCCATTGCTCTGTCCACCTTCAGTTTTAGGAGTTCTTTCAGAACCCTTTCTTTTGTTAAAGGACTGGTATTTACCCCCCTATTCAGAGTGCTTCTACTGATTGGATAAGGTCCCACCCCCCTCTTTTTTTGTGTGAATACTGAGCAGAAGTATTCATTCAGTATCCTTGCTTTTTCACTGTCCATCTCTGCCCACACACCCTCTCCCCTTTATTCAGGCTCAGTATCCATCTCTTTGTATTTTTTTGCTCCCTAATGTACCTATAAAAGGTTTTATCCCCTTCTTAACCGAGTTGGCTATCTTTTCCTCAGTTTGGGCCTTTACTTTTCTGACTGCCTTCCCCACTTCCTTCTGCTTTAACTGGTACAGTTCTCTATCCTGCTCCTTTCATGTTTCGTTATACTTCCTGAATGCTATCTTTTTCTCCCTTACCTTCCCCACCATTTTTTTTGAGAACCGTAGTGTTTTTTTCTTTCATTTTGATTTGTTTATTTGCTTCACACAAAGACCTGTTGCCTCTGTGATGGCGGTTTTGATGTTTCCAAATTGTTGCGCCACCTCAGCTTCTTGCCTGTTAGTGCTTTTCTGAGGCACTCTCCCATTTTGACAAAATCAGCCCTCCTGAAGTCCAGTACCTTCACTTTTGTATGGCTTGACTCTACAGCTAAGATTATCATGAACCACACTGTTTGGTGGTCACTTGTTCCCAGGTGGCTACCCACTTCAAGATTGGAGAGCCTCTCACTGTCCCCATATGAGAGTACCAGGTCTAAGATTGCTCCCTCCAGAGTGGGTTCCAAAATTAGCTGTCTGAGGCATGCCCCCGTAGGGCATCAAGAATGGCCCTGCTCTTGGATGTGGCTGCAGCAAAGGTACTCCATTTAACATTTGGCATATTCAGGTCCCCCATCAACAGTATCTCCCCTTTCTCTGCCATCCCAAGGATGCCTTCTATTATTTCCTTGTCCATTTCTTCCTCCTGAGACAGGGGTCTGTATACAACCCCTGTGTGGATTGTAGTGCCATTTCCAGTCTCCAGAGTGACTCACAGCGCCTCCTCTCCTCCCTGTTTACCCTTTGTTCTGTTGCTTTGATCCCTTCCCTTACATAGAGAGCTACTCCTCCTCTTCTTCCCTCCCTGTCCCTCCTGCAGATTGTGTACCCTGGTATGTTGACATCTCAGTAATGGTTCTCTGTGTACCACATTTCTGTGACTGCCACGATATCCAGGCATCCCTCTTCCATCAAGGCCACCAGTTCAGGAAGCTTTTTACCTAGACTACGGGCATTGGTACTCATTACCCTCCATTTTTTATGGTTTTATTTCTTTTTGCCCCATCCCTGTCCTTACTGCCATTGTCTTTGTCTCCATTTACCCCTGCCCTTCTCCCTATTGACTGCTGTGTCTTGGTGTCTACCTCACTAACTACCCAGATTTTTTTTTGGGGGCTAGGATTTCCCTTCTCTTTTACCAAAGAAACCTCTTCATGCAGACACAGGCTTGCTGTGTATGACTTCCCATACATCATGCTCTACACCTCTTAAAAATATATTTTCATGGGCTTCAGAATGTGAGGGACCTGGCACACTTACCATCACTTTCAACTAAATGAACTCCCAACTAAATGAACTCCCATATTTGAACAGTTTTAAATTAAACCATGACTGAGCTTTAACATCTCCCATCTCCTGGGAAATCTTACTTGCCTCCAACAACACAAACTGTCACAACATGGAGATAGAGAGGTATGAAAAATTACATCACATACTGCTTCTATTTTGAGAAAGGAACAAGAATGTTACAAGAGAACCCCTAAGTCAGTTTATTCATCCTCCCCCCCGATATGACATCATATTGCTTGAAGTTTTAAAAGTAAGCCCACTCCACTCAGACTAAAGATCACACTTCTGAGACAGTGTCTACCCTTATCTACGGACACCATGGTTTCATAATTCTGCACCATCACCTCCCTGTGAAGCTCCCTTTCCTGCTTGCTTAACATCTTCCACTCCTCTTTTGAAAAAACCAACAGCAACATCTTCAAAGGTTTCTGGCACCTGAAAGGACATGAGACATGTTAATATCATGCTTGATTTCACTGCACACAGTGAGAAATCTGAAACTTTTAGCCAAGAAGGGGACAGGCAAGGTTAAGTTATGCAGCCTAAAATACAAGGATGAATTGGTCACCCATTCATGAAGGATGAATCAGTTCTCCCTTTCACCCTCGTGGATGTTGGACTGATGACAGTAAAATGATCAGAGTGGTATGCTAACAGACATGGTGGGGGGTCGCTCATTTTTTTTTTTTGGTGCAGCGGCTTGGCAGTACAAGACTTTCAGTTTTATTTATGTAACCAACTCCTCTGAAGGAAGCTTATGTGGGAAGAACTACAGGAAGTATACAGATAGGGTGCCCTCAAGGTGCCAGCACTTTTGGGGTTCTGCATTCTTGGAGTTAGGATTTGGTGCTCTAGCAAGTTGTAAAGAGTTTGCTCTATTCTTATTTATTTATTTATTTAGGAGTTTTACCAGGAAAACATACTGGGCAGCATGCTCGATTCCAGATGCGACCTGGGGGCTGTGACCCACATACATAAACTGGAAATGCTTAGACAGTACAGAAATGAGCAAAGGCTTGTACATTAACATTTTAGGAGAAAAAATTTGGGAGAAAAAATTGCAGCCAAGGGTAGGATACATACATTCAGTGTAATGACACAGAGGGTAGAGTACTGTACGATATTTATTAGTTTATAGCAGTGTGACATTTGAAAAATTTTTCTTAGTTGAAACAGGAGCAACTGGAGGTGAAGTGTGCCCTGAGTAATTGGTTATGTAGGGAGGGGTTTAGTGCATGTCTGATGGGGGCAGGTAGGGTGTCCTAGGTCTGAGGTATGTGGTAATTAAAAGCGGCCTGGCCTTTGGATGTGCACATTAATGGAACATGGAGCAATCTTGGGTCCATACTCCTAAGGGAGTACGTAGGTGAAGGTTGTTGGAAGAGGACAGATGTCAGATGGGGGGAAGGTAGTGGGACCAGTATTTGGCTGCAAACCTAGCGCAGTTAGTTTGTCTGCAGTCATGTAGGGACGGCAGGGTTAACGAGCTGTAGAGGTTGCAATGGTGTGTTGATTGGGGGCAGCCGAGGATGACACGGCAGAAGGAGTG
The DNA here is from genome assembly GCA_016271365.2 of Neoceratodus forsteri. Classification (NCBI taxonomy): domain Eukaryota; kingdom Metazoa; phylum Chordata; order Ceratodontiformes; family Ceratodontidae; genus Neoceratodus; species Neoceratodus forsteri. The sequence goes on from CM057459.1 coordinate 1,469,969,201, forward strand.
GAACAGGACAGTTTTTTTGGACAGGGTATCCTCTATTCAGGCCAGAATCTTGTCAGTGGGTCTAGATCAGTCCCATAGGGTGGGGTTAGGGTGCAACAGGGGAGCTCCCATTGTGTAGGCTGAGTTTTGGCCAGTGGAGGTGGTTGAGGTCTCCACAGTGATTTTGAAGCTGCGGCCCACTTGTTGTGAACTGCACCAGGGCCAGATACATCTCCTAGTGGGTTGTATTGAGGCCATCAGTCCAGTACTTGCCAGGACAGCCAGGTGCTCGCTTTCAGAAGTGATCTTCCATGATGCCTTGAAGGAGGCATTGGTGAGGCCTCTTTTGAATAAAACATCTCTCAACCCTGATGTCCTGATGAATTACAGACCAATCTCCAATCCCATTTCTAGGGAAGGTTGTTAAGAACATAGTGACTCTGCAGCTCGAGGAACACCTGCAGACCTCTGATATCTATTAGCCATTCCAGTCCAAGTTTAGGTCGAGGCACAGCACAGAGATGACACTAGTCCAGGTGCATAATGACTTCCTTAGGGCAAGAGATTGAGGGAAGTTATCAATGCTCATTCTCCTCGATCTGTCATCAACATTTGATACCATGGACCATATCATGTTGCTGGATCTGCTTAGAGAGTATTGTGGACTCACCAGTACTGTTATCAACTGGTTTGAGTCTTTTCTCTCAGGCAAGAGGCAGAGGGTAGTGATGGGAAATGTTTCTTCCACCCCGATGCCAATGATCTGCAGCATTCCTCAAGGTTCGATACAGTCACCGATGTTTTTGGTATACATGCTGCTTCTGGGGAGGTCCATCAAACAGCACAGTTCTGGGTTTTCACTGTTACACAGATGATACTGTGCTGTACATGCCTTTTGTAGCAGTGACAACTGGTGCCACAGGAATGCTGAAAAAATGCATAGCCAAGCCAAGGAGTGGATGAACTCTAACTGGCTGAGACTTAACCAAAACAAAACAGAGGTACTGATGATTGAGCTGGGTCACAAGCATGATGGGATGCCTCCAAATGGCAACAGGTTTGGTCCTGGGATTAACCCTGTTGATAGCCTCCTCTAGGGTGAGAAATCTGGGCATCGTCCTCAATGACAAGCTGATATTGGAAGCTTGGGTGTTGGCTGCCATCAAAAATGTTTTTTACCATCTAAGGAACATTGCCCGGGAATAAAACACCTAATTCTGCCTGCCTGAAGATCTACCATCACTGGTGCATGCCTTTGCAACATCTAGACTTGACTACTATAATACTCTCTACCTCAGGGTCAGTGGAAGAAACTTCTGCCAGCTACAGGTAGTGCAGAATGTAGCAGCCAGGCTGCTGATGTGGCTGTCACGGTCTAGTCATGTGACCTCAGTCCTGCAGGGTCTGCACTGGCTGCCAGTCAGGTGGAGGATTCTCTCCAAGGTGGGCTTGCTATCCTATAAGACCCGATATGGATCAGACCCTGGCTACCTGTCGGACCTCCTTACTTCCGATATCCCAGCACCCTCCCTTTGTTCCTCTGCCGAGGACCTCCTGGTGGTTCTGAGGACCGGACTGAAAACCTTGGGTGATTGTTCATTCAGGGTGGCTAGTCCAGGCCTCTGGAACTCACTGCCAAGACCTTTGAGGGAGGCCCCTACAGTTGAGGTGTTTAGGAGGGGCCTACAGACTCACTTTTTCAGCCTAGCCTTTCCTGCAAATGTTTTTTAATCTATACAAAATCTTTTAATTATTTTTATCTGTTTTCAACCAATTGTTTATATAATCTGAATGTTTTTACTATCCTGTTTAGATTGTTCTACTGTACAGCACCCAGAGCTTCCGGGACTGGCTTCCAAACAAATACAAAATTATTTACTCAAGGGGGAGAACCAACTAGATGCCAGGAAGCTATCAGGGAATGGATACTCCAAGTGTCATCACAGGCAAGCACCCTATGGGTGGAGGTGAGGAGTGAGCTGGGAGCCCCACGGTATGGATGCCACATCACAGGGGTGACTGGGCACTGCCAGCAAGGCATGGAGGTATCAGGGATATTCAGCATGCTCAGCGGGGGTAAGCATGATGCCATGCTGACCAAGTGGATGGTTACAGGACACAAACCAGGGGCACAGAATGCCCACGAGGTAAGCTGCCACTTGAAAGTGTTGGTGCCAGTTACTTCTGAAGCCAGAGTGTGGCATGAGGTCCTGGACACCATGCCGCAGTGAACGCATTAATGTAATGTTAACTGGTGGAGACTGCCAGGAAGGAACCACATGTATCCAAGATGTGTCCTGTGCCACTGGGACTTGTGGGTGAGGATCTTAGGCTTTGCCCATAATCTGCGAGTGCTGAAGGCCACAAGAAGGATGCAGGAGCTACAGGGAGTTTCCCTTCAAGGGACATCACATGTGAGGCAGGTTCCCCCAGAGTTCACTGTGGTCAGCCTGATGCTGGTGTCACCCCAAAGACCTGCATCTGGGGACCACTGAGCACCTGAGAAATAGGTGAAGCAGATACTGCACTGAGATAGCAGGACCCAGGTATGAGACTTATCTCCATAATGTATGTGGGGAGGGGGAAGCTGCTGCACAAGAGTACGGGTGCTCATGGCCTGCACTGCAGGAATCCCACCCTGGCAGGGTGGGTCTTAGGGTTGGTACTGAGAAAGTGGCGCAGGTGATGCCCAGCGAGTTATGCTGGCAAAATGTGAAGGGGTGACTGGCCTGACTTCAGCAGCCTATATGAACATTTACCATACATCACTGTGGGTAACCTAAATCACTATCTTTTTGCCTGGACACCCTTTGAAATGTTCTTGCAAAAACACCCTGATGTCCCCACTGCTACTTGGCCTATTGCCTCCTGTATCTCTTCTTAGAACATTTGTCTAGACATTTTATTTTTGCAGTTAGTTTTTTATGGAGTATTATTTGCAGACATAAACAAACAATGGTACAGTACTAGTTACATCATCAGTCATCAAAACATCTCAAAACGTGTTCATGAAAGGCTTTGGTCACATTTCAATTCATCAGACTCACGCCTCTACTCTGGGATGTTACAGATCCCCACAGGGTTTTACACTGTCTCTTTACAAATAGTTGGTCCCTCAGTATATTACCGTGCCACTTGTCTTACACACCACACCTTGCTCTACTCTGCCTTTCACTGGCTGTCACCCAGTTCCCGTTGCTCCTGCTCTCTGGGTTGCTTCATTGACTCCTTAGATAGATATCCCCGACCTGACTCTCTTGGGGCTATGCTTTCCCCTGTGCATTACTCCTGCCCTCTGAGGTCCTCTGATGCTGAGCTATTATCTGTCCCATACTGCTCAACAAAAATTGGGGAACAAGCGTTTTCTCATTTCACTCCCAAATAGTGGAATTCCCTGCCTCCCCACTTAAAGTGCTCCCTAGCTCACTCTTTCTTTAAAACTGCCCTATTTCATTACTTCTATGCACTTGATACTCAGGACTGTAATGAATCCAGCTTGACCTTCTCCTCTCGCTTTCGCTTTGCCTGGATTACTGTCTCTTAATACTCCTTGTACATCTCTGGGCTTGTCTATATTGGATTTTCTCATCCCTGCATGGATGTTTTTGAATTGTATAATTTTCCAACTATCCCTGCATGCATACCTGTTAGATGTATTCATGTTGTTGTTTGTATGTATTCTGTGACTGTTTGTAAGTTGTATTTTGTACTCTCCCAGGTCGTGCCTGAAAATTGGAAAGGCTTCTGCCTAATATACTTACCCAGTCATCAAAAGCTAATAAATAAATATAAAAACCTCATTTACTAATATTGAGGGGACATAAATATTTGTCATGGCTAAAACATTTCCTAGTTAGGTAGAGAACAAGTGTCAGAACATCTCTTTTATAGTATTGGTTTTACGGTTTTATTTTGTATGACAAAACACATCACATATGAATGCACTGCATAATGATTATGTAAACACCTAATTGCCTGGTATCACATAACACACTACAGTGATATCAGACAACTGATTATTTGCATACCCATGATGCAGTGTGTTCATGTGGGGAATGTTTCCTCAAAAAAGTAATTAAAACTGTACCAGTACACATAAAAGGGATGATCCAACACTTGTTCTCTGCCTAACTATGAAATGTTTTAGCTATTTACATGTGCTCATTTTTGTTCCCACAATATGTATAAATAACAGCCATTATATAATAGCAATAAGGCACTCCAAAATGTGTGTTATTGTGTAATAATATCACTGCTTTGGTGGTGGAAGCACTCAGCTTTGCTTTGTGCTTCAATCCACCTGAAAAGCCTTACTGCTTAATTTTACCAGTTCAGGAAGGTTTTAGTAGGTCTTTGGTGCACGATGGGGGTCCTACCTTGTACAAACTGCAAATACTACCCCATTTGTCTAGAAATTTAGTAACTGTTTTTGCAGAATGGTGTAGTGATGTTGTATGCATTGTGAGGGTTTCTATATGCAAGAGTCTTTCATTAAAGGTTGAGATCCCTTTAGTATGCCATTTCCTCAGTATTACACTCTTGGCTTTCACTGTTGCCTGAAGCAACCATCTTTTCTGACAAACCTAGCAATGGACAGTCTGACTGTTCCAGGCTGATGTAGGGAGAGGGACCTGCAGGATCTGGGAACAATCTTTCATGATTTTATCCCAGAAGGGCTTTATGGATGTGCAGTCCCATAGTGTGTGCAGCACAGCAGCACCTGGGGAGCTACATCTCCAACAGTTGTCATGCTGCAGGCAGTCCCATAGTACGTGCAACAAATCAGCACCTGGGGAGCTATATCTCCAACAGTTGTCATGCTGCAGGCAGTCCAATAGTATGTGCAACAAATCAGCACCTGTGGAGCTATATCTCCAACAGTTGTCATGCTGTAGGCAGTCTCATAGTATGTGCAACAAATCAGCACCTGGGGAGCTATATCTCCAACAGTTGTCATGCTGTAGGATCCCTATGACTTTGATCCTTTCAGGGGTACGAGACCAATGGTGATGAATTTTATTTGGAATCAGTAGGCCCTTCTGGTCCTTATAGGCTGTGTGTGCCAGAACCCAGCATTTCTGCCATTCATCATCTGGAATGTAAATATTTACCATGTTTTAGCAGAGATGGAAGGGTCAGGGGCCACATCTCTCATTAGCTTATGAATCTGTCCCATCCTCCCTTTAGTGGCCTTTACCCATTTATATATAGGCAGAGTATCAGGTGTTGCAGGTCCCTGTATTCTACAGGATGGGCAAGTGCACTTTTCTTTGGCCCTGGCTGTTAAGAGACTGTGCAGCTGGAGGTACTTCAAGAAGTCCCCCTTATCCAAGTCATATGTCTCCTTTATGTATGTAAAGAAATCCACTGTCTCACTCCTGGAGATCATCAGGTCCCTTACCCTGATAATACCTTTCTTTTCCCACTCTGTCTACTATATGGGGTTTTGGTCGAGGCATAGGTGTGGGTTATTTCCACAGAGGAGTATATTTGCTTAGGTGCTGGCATTTTTTTACCTGTTTACCTGTGTTATGCCATGCTGAGTGTGTTGCTCTTAGTGTATACCACTTGTTAAACTATTTAGATAAGGGGTATCCTAGGTGACAGGCTAAAGAGGACCCTTGCAGATTCTCCAAGTTCATCTCTGTCCAGGCCGGGGGATTCTCTCCATTGGGAGCAAGACAGAGGCAAGACTACAGACCTGTCAGTTTGACCTCAGTGGTAGGGAAAATGATGGAATCACTTTTGAAGGAATGATTCATTGCATACCTAGAGGCCAGTGGGGCACAGGACCCAAGGCAGCATGGGTTCACAGCAGGAAGAATGAATCTAATTGATTTCTTTGACTGAGTGACCAAAGTAGTAGACCAGGGAAGGGCTGTGGACATGGCCTACCTAAACTTTAGCAAGGCATTTGACACAGTCCTGCACAAAAGTTTAATAAACAAATTAGCCAGCCTGGGAGTGGGTCCCAGGGTGGTAGCCTGGATAACAGACAGAATGGAGGCAGTCCAGAGGAGGGCAACTAAAATGGTGCAGGGTCTGCAACAGATGCTATACAAAGAAAGACTAAAGCAGCTTAATATGTATACCCTTGAGGAAAGGAGGGAGGGGGGGACATGCTAGAAACCTTTAAGTACCTTAAGGTAAATTAACAAAGTCCAAGAGGGTAGCATCTTTCAGAAAAAGAGATGTGCAAGAACAAGAGGACACAATTTGAAGATATAGCAGGGATGGCTCAGGGGCAATGTGAGGAAGTATTTTTTCACAGACAGGGTGGTGGACGCATGGAATGGCCTTCCTGAGGAGATCATGGGGTCAAAAACAGTGGAGGAATTCAAGAATACATGGGACAGACATAAGGCAATTCTTGTAGGTGGGTAGGAAGAAATAGGCTGTTGGCTAAGTAGGATCTGCAGCTTATCCAGTAAGTAGGGAAATGGGCAGACTAGGTGAGCCAAGTGATCCTTATCTGCCGTCAAAGCCTATGTTTCTATTTTTCTATGTTTCTATGTTTCTATTCCTTCCCTTTCTCCCCTGACGCTGCAAAGCACTATCGTAAAGTGTTCACTGCAGGTCTCTGCTCCATTGCAGGTGGAGGACCTCCACAGCCACTGCCAATAAGATACATCCTTACCTCTTAATTAGCTTATTGAGGGGGAGAATGTCTACGTGGTTTCCTTGACCACATGACTGTCTCTTTGTATGTTTTTATGCAACACTTAGCCCTGTCTTTTATTCTGTTGTAATATACTGTACTGTTATTTGTAACTCCTGTGGAGGAACTGTGAGTTTTTATTGAATTGTATATTTCCCACCTGCCTGTTCTTACCTTGTAATCTGCACCACCTGCAGTTAATGACTACTGTATGAATCAGTTTGTTATCCATTGTAAAGATGTTTCCCCTCTCTGCTCGACACTTATTGTGGCCTGGGTTGTGCCTGAAAACAGTCCTCCAGATCAGTGCACTTACCCTGTTAGCAAAGACTTAAATGAATACATTTACAGTTGTAAACCCCTACATTTGAGGGGGCTTATGATTCACTTTACATCCTTAGTCTTCCCCCCCACCACATCTTGCCACCTTATTTCCCCTAGGTTAGGTAGCTGTAAGTGTCCTGGGGGAAGTTGTTTCTGCTGGCCATCACTTATGGGCAGCAGATCCCCTCTCTATATAAGGGGAAGGGACATTCTGGAAGGGAGGAATAGTTGAGAGGCAGTGAGGACAAGAGACTGTCGGTCACTGCTGGGGCAGTGAGAAGGGGTTCCGTTCTTTTAGGCAGAACATCAATGCAGCAGCAAAGCACCATATCCTTTGGGTGGTGGTAGGTAGCCACAAATTGCAATCCTCTTGGGTCCTGGGTCTCATGGGGACAGGGTGGTGAGAACACCCAAGGGAGAGCAGGTAGGAGGTACATAGGTTGTGCCTGGAAGATGTCTAAGGGAGTCATGGAGGATGGTTAGCAGCCTGGGCTGTCTGGGCTACAGAGGCAGCGGCAGGGCCTCTGGAGGAGTGGGGGCAGGTAGCAGCAGTTCTTGCTCTGTCCCAGTGGGGCAGGGAAGCACAGGGGCTAAGTAAGGGGGCTGGGGGGAGCCTTTACCTGTATGGGGCCTGTTTGGAGGGACAGACCTCAGGGCAGCCAGATGAACTTGCCCGGAATGGGGTGGGTCACTAACAGCCCTTTAGATTCTCTGTGCCAGTTTTCTCTGCTTGAGCATAGGTGAGATTTTTGGGGAGACTGTTTTGTGGCCAGTGGAACTGACCACTTGTGCTCAGAGATCCAAGAGAGTGGAAAGCTTTTGTGGGGCAGCAGGAGAAGGACTGCAGTATGAGCAGTGTGCCTTAGGGCTGGGCAGGTCAGGCCAGAGTCAGAAGCTATAGAGACTGTTCAGAAGAAATGATGGGCAGCTGGGGTACTAGCAGGCTACACCATCTGTGTCTCTTGGGCTAAGAGGAAGAGCCAAGGAACAGTGTTAGTAGAAGCGTTGTGCTTCTTAGGTTAAAGGAAGTGGCTCGATGGGTAATGGAGCTCTCCATTTGAAGTAGAAAGTAGTGTCAACCCTGAGAAAATGAGGCGAAGTTCAATTTCCAGGCTACTTACCCATGCCAGTGGGTTTTGAGGAGCTTCACGTGTCTGGTTGTAACAATGCTTGCCTCAAAGATCGGTAGACTGTTGCAGTTGAGCCAGTTAATGGGAAAAAACTCTTAAATCACTGAGGTCCAGGAGAATACATTTGATTTGCTTTAGATTTCAGTCTCTGAGTTTGATTTTAATTTTTTTATCAACTATTGAAATTACTCCTTAGCTTTAGAGGTATCCATGAGCCTTTCTAAAGGGTGTTTGTAAAAAAAAAAAATTCCAGCTTGGTCCCTTCTGGGTTTCGGGGCCAGAGGAGAGTTACTGCCATCCTGTGAATAAATTCTGGGTCTCCTTCCAGACATTCAAGGGGGCAAAGGGCCTGCATCTGTCCAGTAAGACATATTTAATTGCTTTAATGAAATCCTTGAGAGATGTTTTGGAGAGAACTGCTATGTGGTAACTGTGACACTTGGACAGCTGGTTCCGATCACTGCATGATTTATGTAATATAAAAATGTGTTATTGACTGTCTCTCATGAGAGATGCTGAGACAGCATGTGAGATGACACACACACACCCAGGTTTTAGATACAAGATGTTACCTGAAAGGCCAGGAGAGAATTACAGGCTAGAACAGGCCTTAATTGGGGATCTCCTGTTTATCTAACCTTATTGTAGCTTGCCAGCTGCTAGGCTAGAATCATAAACTTTTATAATGTTTAGAGGAAGAAGAGCAGGTTATGACGCCTTAGTGCAAAGTCATAAATGTTTCTTTGATGTCTATGAAGAACAGGAAGACGCTCTACATCAAAGGGTCATATGAGAAAATGAGTTGTACTGAGGTCACAGAATTTAATACTTTGATAAGACATCCTGTTTTGCATAGATATATTTTTTATATCCTGACAGGGAGGAGCTAGGTGACCTCATGCAAAGAGGTTGGCAAAGCCAGTTTTTAAACAGTATTCTGTTTTCCATTTAAACACAAATGTTTGGACTCTGAAAAAAAAATCTACAGCACTGTAAGATAAGAATACCTTAGAACAGACAATTCTAAGAGTACTGTGGTAGGAGATTTTGTTTGCACTTTTAAACCTGTTTTGTTTAAGTGATTTGTATGTTTTGTGATATATGGTTCTGTATTTACATTTTACATTTTTATCTATTTTTAAGTAAACATCTACATTTTGAGACTACTTGGTGTGCCTTTGGAATTCTTTTCTTTGCAAAATGAAGCACATATGGTTAAAGCTGACACTGGGCATAGCTTACTGGTTTACCAAACTGGAAAATGTAAGAGTTTATTCTTAGCTCTTTCATAGAGTTTTAAGGGTTCATTTTTGTACACCTGGTTAGGTGCCCGTAGGCAAATATATCTGGCCCCCTGAAGACAGAATTATCTGAATCTGTACATTGGGTATGCTAACAAGAGGTTCACAGTTTGAATCCCTCCAAGACTTGAGACCAAAGTTTGATTCAAACCCACAAAACAGACAGGAGGGTTACCCTGTTAACTGTTCATAAGACTGCGCTCAGAGGTTGGCACTGTGGGAGCAGAGGACCTGACCTGCTGAGTGGATTTGTGACTGTAACCACCTTCCTCGAGAACATCATGCCCCTAGACAGGTGAGGAAGGGGGTGGGTTACACTATAATTAATTTTTAGTTCAAAAATGCCAGCAATCACATTTAGTGTATCCAGAATATGTGGAATGCTAATGGTGGGGTTCCCTGTTTATACCAAACAGTCGTCTGAATATAGCATGGTATGATACTCTTTAGAGCCCACCTGGATTCCATTTATGTCTGCATGACCCGATTGCAGCTGCCAGTGGTTCCATGACTAACACAAATAACATGGGGGACAGTGGGCACCCTTAGGGTATACTGCTGTATAACTGGAAGGAATCTGACTGTATCTGGTTGGTCAAGATTCTTGCTGTTGGGATGGCATTCAGGGTTCAGACCCACATGGTAACGTTATCCCCAAACTTCTACTCTTTCAGTACTGCATGCAGAAACTCCCACTCTACAGAGCTGAATGTTTTATTGAAGTCTAGTGTAATGGCTACTGCCAGAGTTGGGAGCCCTGATGCAGACAGAAACAGGGTGCATAGTACCGTCAGATGGTCTGAACTAATCCTCCTTCATATGAACTCCACTTGTGCAGGATAAATGATGGACGGCAGGAGCTTTTCCAGCCTGAACACCAGCATTTTTGCTACTAGTTTAGCATCAGCGTTTGTTAAAGAGATGGACCCATAGCTAGCTGGAAGGCGACGGTCTTTCCCCTCTTTTGGCAGCACAGTAATTATGGCCTCACAGAAGGGTTTTGTGGAGGGATCCTCTTTGGAAGGCTTCTTGCAGAATGGCAAGCAAGGGCCCAGTGATTGTATCCTTTACCTGCTGGTAAATGTCAATTGGGAAGCCATTGCTTCCAAGGGATTTGTGTGAGGCAATATCTTGTATGGCTGATTTGAGCTCTTCCTCTCTGAAAGGTGCTCCAGCTCATCTTTTTGGGTAAGGTTGAGTGTTGTGAGGGAGAGTCTGGACATGAAGTCCTGTCCAAGAAGGCTTGTTGGCCCCACTTTTCCTGTGATTTATAAAGTTCTCTATGAAACCTGCCATTAGTTTGTTAATCCCTTCAAGAGTGGAGCATTATTGCTCAGAGGGTTTTTTTAGCCATGGTATGTGCCTTTTGGTCTGCCTCTTTTTTAGCCTAAAAGCTAGCAGTTTTCCTGCCCTTTCCCCTCAGCCCTGTACCTATATTGGATTCTATGGATTTGCAGATCTGTCTTTCTTGTGGCCAACCAGATGAGCTAAATTCTGACAGATGTAATCTCATACAGGAGCGCTGTATTTCTGAACTTATGGGGATTCTCCTTACACTCCTTTTCCTTTACTTTTTGTTTGGCTTCTAGCTTGGAGGCTTCTTCTTCTTATGCCTCCTATGATGCTCAACATACCCCATGATTTTACCCTTTAGGATAGAATTAAACACTTTCCAAATCATGTCAGAGGGGGCTGACCCTAAAGGATTATCCTTAAAATAGTTGTCCACCTTCTGTGCTACCCATAGTTTGAATTCTCTGTCCTGCAATAGAAGGGGATCCAGCCTCCAAGTGAGGGATCCTGAGGTCTGGGGGGTGAGTACAAAGTTTATTTGTTAAAGAGGCATGATCTAACAGGTACAGGGTGGCTATGGAGACAGGTACCATATTGGTCATAATCTAATCTGCTGGACATAGCGTTTGCCAATGAGAAATATGTGTAGTCTCTTGTCCCTGGATATGCTAGTCTCCACACATCTGTGAGTGGGTGCAGGTGGTCTCCAGATCGATACCTACATGAACGTCTGAAATTCTGTTGCTGTTTGTAACCACCAAGTCAAGGGTTGCTTTGTCTCTGGTGGGTGAGTCTACCAGCTGATTTAGATCTACCCCCCACAGTGTGAACACAAATTCTCTGCTCTGCTCTGTGACTGTTGTGTATGAGGTTCAATCCATATCTAGCAGACTGAAGTCGTCGACAAACAGCAAGTCACTTCTGTCCACCATCACTGAGATGGCTTCCAGGAGCTTTCTGTCAACTTAACTTTCCTAGGTTGAGAGTCTGTCGATAACTCCCAACCGGAGGGGGGTCTTTGCCCTGCTCCCAGGGTGACCCACAGGGCCTCTGATTTACTGTGCTTCCCCTGGATCTCTGTTGCACAGATTCCCTCCCTTACATACAAAGCACCTCACCCCTTTTCTTTCCCTCCCAGTCTTCTGAAGACTGTGTAAACTGGGAGTGTAGCATCCCTAATGTGGCTGGTGGTGACCCAAGTTTCTGTAACCATGACCCAGTCCAGTTGTGCATCTGCCACTAAGGCTGTGAGGTCAGAGATTTTGTTTGGTAGACTACAGGCATTTATTCACACAGCCTTAAACATACCCGACAACTTTTTAAACAGCTGCTGCAGCCTGCCAGTGGCCAAAGCAGCAATGGGTGATCAGGCTGAGAACTTTGCCAACAGGAAAAGCCCAACTTGCCAACAGCAATTAGGACACTGCACATTTGAAAAAACAACGACCTTGTGAAAAGAGGAATCCTGAAAAGGTATGACATCTCAGAAGAGACCTACAGGCAAAGATTCTGGTCCCTGAAGTATGACTCAGTCGACAATCCTCAGGAAACCTTCACCACCCTCACAGAACTCCTCAATAAATGGCTCCAACCAGAGGGTAACACAGTCCCACATATCAGTGACATATCTGTAACACAGCAATTGATCAACTTCCTTCCCACAGGTGTGCAGCTTTAGGTAACAACACTGACCAGAAAGTGGGGAAAAGGTTTCTTTGGCAGAGGACTATCAGATGATCAGACAGTTTCTGCCACAGTGAAGTCACAGCCAAAGACTGGTGAGACTATTTTTCCTCAGTATAACAAGAACTCTGGTGGGAGTAACAAGTCTGCACCCAAAGACTGTATGTGCTATAACTGTACTAAGCCAGGCCACACTACACGAAACTGCCATAAAAGTAAAGAGGGTAACACCGGAGCAAATTTGGCCTTAGCATATTGGGTCAAGTACTGACCAGATGTCAAGGTGGGAGATAAGACTGTGAAGGGATTGACAGATTTGGGAAGCCATCAGACCCTTGTGTATGTTAAAGTGCTTAGAAAAGACTGTGCAAAAGGACCAGGTACTGGGGTCATATGCATCCATGGGGACACTTGATACTATCCTACCACCCAAATCACTCTGACCATTAAAAGGGTGTCACACCAAAGGAAAGTGGAGTAGTACCAAAGTTACCTGTACCTGTGATTAATGGCAATGACGTTCCAGAATTTACAGACAATCACAGAGGGAGTAAAGTCTGCAGTTTCAGTAGCTGTGATAACAAGAGCACAGGCAAAGGAAGTCTCACATGTTAAAGACTTTTCCTTTTGGTGCCTTTGATTTGGAGGTGTTTGAGCTCAACTCCAAGATCTGGAAAAGCAGCAAAGAAAGACAACATCTGAAGAAACATTGGCAACAAAAGACTGATGGACATAAGGGGTTGGTATGTGAAAATGCTGAAACTAAGCTGATAACTGATTGCGATTTTGTTTCTGAGCAAACTAACAATTCTTCTCTCCAAGGCTGTTTCAAGCAGCTAGGGGTGGAACAAAAACAGGGTAAACCAATGTTTAAAAAAATGCAGTGGGCTACTATATAGAGTTTGGGTTATTCCCCAGATGCAGGAAAAGGTAGAACAGTTAGTTACACCAAAGAAGTATAGAATGGAGTTGTTGCAAATAGCACATGATGGCTCTATAGCTGTTCAGGGATGGACTACACCCTTGCCAGATTTTTATTCTGGTTTTACTAGCCTGGGATTTATGAGGATGTCACTACCCATTGCACTTCATGTTCTGAATGTCAGAAAGTATCCCTCGTGTCTAAAAAAAGACAAGATGCCTCTGGAGCCCCTACCCTTGATAGATGTGCCATTTTTTAGAGAATTGAAATGGGTGTAGTTGCCCCCCCCCAGACAAAGGTAAAAAGGATAATCTATTTATCTTGGTAGTCTGTGAGTATACTACTTGATACCCAGAAGCAATTCCCATGTGCACTATCACAGCACCAAAAGTGGCAGTAGAGCTTGCCAAAATTTTCCACAGGGTGGGCATACATTACCTAAAGAAATTATCACTGATCAAGGTAGTAATTTTGGTGCTGCATAGTTGAAAGAGCTGTATCGATTACTAGGTACTACTGCCATAAGAACCTCCCCTTATCACCTGCAGACAGATGGCCTTGTTGAGCATTTTAATCAAAGCCTAAAAAACACATATTAAAGAGGTTTGTGAAAAGTGACGAGGAAAGATTGGGATCAGTACTTACCTTACCTTCTTTTTGCTTACAGAGAAGTTCCACAAGCATCGAAAGGGTTTTCACCCTTTGAAATGTTGTATGGTAGACAACCTAGAAGGCCACTAGGTGTGATAAAAGAAACACAGGAAGATAGCCCCACTCAAAAAATAATCAATTTCATCTGACATGGGTGCACTGGGAAAGAAGCTAGTAACATATGTTGGTATTGTCCATAGTAATCAGGTAGTAGCCCCAAAACAGCAGAAAGCATATTATAACCACTGGGTAAAAGAAAACATTTTTCCGCCAAGTGAAAAGGTCTTGTTCCTGCTACCCACTACAGAAAATAAATCGACAATGAAGTGACAGCCTTATGAAGTTGTTAGACATACTGGCACATTTAATTATGAGACTGAGACTCCTGATAGGAAAAATCATACTAAAATATACCATGCTAACCTGCTGAAGAAATGGGTTAAAAGATTACCAGAGGTTGCTTTGTTAGTACTATCCGAAGATTCTGATGTAGCTTATGACAGACTAGAACAAGCTGAAACTGCTGATGCTGTAAAGATGAATGTTTCATTATCCACAGAACAAACAGCAGAAATTCGTAACTTGGTAATGACATACTTTTCCACAGTGCAGGCCAAGCAAAAGGGGTTGAGCACACAATAGTGACACAGAATGCACTGGCTCTACCAGACAAAAGACATATAGTTCATCACAGTGGTTAAGAACAGATGTGGCTAAAGAAATACAAAAAATGAAAGCAATGGGTATCATTAAAGAGTCAAGAAGTGCTTGGTCATCACCAATGGTGACAGTAAATAAGAAAGGCAGGTATCAGAATCTGTCTTGACTTTAGACATTTTTAACCAAATGTCTGTATTTGACAGCTATCCTATGCCCAGGATACAGGATTTGGTGGACAGACTGGAGTTGCCGAGTACATTAGTACCCTTGAACTTATCAAAGCTTACTGGCAAATTCCTCTAGCTAAAGTATCCAGAGACAAAACTCCATCTGTCACTCCAATATGATTCTGTCAGTTCATTACCATGGCCTTTGGTTTAAATGATGCACCCGCACCTGCTACATTCCAAAAGGTACACAGATGTAATTCTAGCCTGACACACAGGTTACTCTGCCGATACCTGGATGATATTGTGTTGCACAGTCCAGAATGGAAAAGTCACCTGAAACACCTACGAGCAGTTATACAGTTTATCAGAAATGCCAGTCCGGCAGTTAATCCTACCAAGTTTGCATTGGGCATGCTGGAAACCAGATACTTGGGTTATATGTTATGTGTCAATATGTCCTCCAGAGTCACTCGTTGCTGAAAATGAGTTGTTTCACATGCCTTCAGCTGAGTGAGAACAGCGAAACAAAGCTGAGCTGTTCTGGATCAAGCTGAAGGCAAATGAAACCACCGTTTTCAGCATCGGGTGGCAATGGGGGATGTATTAATATATTACTGATTGACAGTCATCAATAACAACAACAAAAAAAAAAACTGTTCCCAGAACGTGCCCATTTCCAGGGCATTTACGCGCAAGACGCTCTTCATAGAATAGGAGTGCATCACGCACAGGGGAAAGGAGTGCTCCAATTGCTCAGGAGCACTTCTTCAATCTATAATAGGAAATGGAGAAGTAAAGCCTGAGATTTCTAAGATAGAAGCTGTAGCCAACGTCCTGTCCCTAAAACAAAGAAACACGTCAGGTCATTTTTAGGGCTAGCTGGTTACTACATAAGATTTGTTCCTAACTTTGCCCAGTTAGCTACTCTCCTCACTGAACTCAAACAAATGGCACCTGAATAACATAAAATGGACCCCAGAATGTGGTGAAACTTTTTAGGCCATTAAGACTTCATTATGCCTGGGTCTTGCCTGAAAATGGTCCCTGGGATCAGGGCACCTATCCGGTTTAAAAAAGTCATAAATAAAAATGATGTTCAGATCCTGTTTTAAGGAGCCCAGACTCTGACAAACAATTTCTGTTGCAGACAGATGCATCAGAGGTAGGACTGGGTGCAGTACTGAACCAAAATATAGATGGTCAGGAACATCCCAGTAGGTATATCAGTAGGAAGTTGCACAACAGAAAAAAATACTCAACTATCGAAAAAGAATGCCTTGCAACAAAGTGGACAATGGAGTCGCTTACATTTTATCTGCCAGGAGCTGACTTTGCACTTGTAACAGATCACAGTTCTCTCTGTCGATTAACGAAATGAAGGATAAAAATCCCAGGATAACAAGGTCGTAGCTGGCACTACAGCCATTTAAATTCAAAGCGATACACAAATCTGGGAAAGAGAATGGCAATGCCAATTTTCTGTCAAGATATGGTTCAGGTATTGAGAATTCAGGAAGTTTAAAAACCAAATGTGTGGGGGCTTATTTCAGCTCTGTTCTGTAGAAGGTATTCTAAAATATGTATACTTCATGCCAGCCCTGTGGCACCGAGGGTTGAGGTGCTAGATGCCACACACCTCACTCCACGCCAGCGTCATCAAGGAGTGGCTGGGGAGGGAAAGGATTTGGCATCCGAGGACTGCACTCCTTTCCCTGGAGAGGGACTAAGGCATCCACCGCACTGCAGCAGCCCCTGATGGAAATTGGGGGCACTACAGGAGCAGAGATACACATGGGGAGAAGTGCGCTGGATGTCGGCACATTGTGCCTCAACATCATTGCATGTCCACACTTCTCAGGGGAAAAAACATAGGAGGAAAAGTGGCAGACGACAGAGGCAGCTTGATGGCTGCACTTCAGCAACCAGGGGGCCTCTCGTGGAATCACACTGTGGTATTGGTTCCTGACCCGGCACAGGGGATATGGGGGGTCTCCCTGTGGGCACAGCACTGTGCCAGCTGGTACGTGAGTGAGTCTGCGGGATGATCAGGAATGGAGGCGGCAGCTGGATGCAGGCAGGTCAGATGGCAGGAGTATAAATAATGATATGATTAAAATAAAAAAAAAAAGATGTATACTGAATATGCATTGAACTGTAAAAGATATCAAGTTAAACAAGAAAAAGTAAGACAAGTGTTTGGAAACCTGTTGGTTACAAAACAGGTTCCCTCTTCGTGAGGGGGGTATGTGACAGGGTCGGAGAAGACCATGTCCCATTTTATTGTTTAGAGAGAATTAAAAGCAAGGATTGGTTGTTCTGTCCCTTTTACTTGTCTATCTTTTTGTCTTTCTGTCTGTGCAGTCAACATTTCTTGTGGATCTTCAGGACTGATCACCCCGAAAGACCACAAGTTTTTCTCATTCCTATCTCCTTTTACTGTTTCTGCCAGTCTGTATTTATTTTTATTTATTCCCTTGCTGTTTTGGTTAAAAAATGTATATGAAACACTGGGATCCTTTTGTAAACAAGAAAGCTGTGTGTGTGAGATTTTTTTGATAGGACACTAACACAGGGGGTTAACTTTTGCAAAGAATGTCACTTAGATGCCTTTGCAGAGCTTGGGGTCTCAGTGAAAAATAGAATGTCTTAATGAGAGGTGCCTGTTTTTGTACCCTTCAGGAGGGTTAAAGCTAGGGCAAGGAACATTACATTACATTACATTGCATCTTATAAAAAGGGAGGAAACTAGAAACCTGGGAGCTCTCTCAGAAGAAAAGCTTTTATTAGCTGTATTTATAAACTGCTGCCAAGTTCAGTCTTAATTTATTTTGTATTTTCAAGAAGAATAAAATGCCACTTGCAATTTTTTATAACTTCTCCTGGTCTGCCTATGTTTCCAGACTGAAGACTCTTCCACACTCCCATGCCAGCTTGCCGAGCTGCAGAGTGTCTGGACACTAGGTGCCTCGGGCTGACTGCGGTGGGTAGACTCAGCTGTCCTCATCTTGTGGGTCCTTCATGTAGGGTTCTGCTTTGTGGCCTACTGCTTATTAAGTGGATTCCATGTCATAAGGATGATTATCGAATGGCAATCGTCCTTATGAAGAGTGCACTTTGCCAAAATTCAGTTTCAGTGATGTGCAACTCCAGCACCAGTGAAAGCAGTGCAAAAACTTGTATTTTTTGTTTTATGCACACCCCTAAATTTAGATTCTCAAGTCCAGGGACATGCATGTCGGGTGGTGTAACATATATTTAATGTTACTAACAACTTAATATAATTACCCAACGAGACCAATGGAGAATCAAAAAGAATTCATTTAGCAATAGTATTATAGTGCCAGTTGCATTTAGCCTTAGATGTTACAAGATTCCACTTGATGTTACACATGCATAGCTTATATACACAGTTTGAAGGTTACACCCCAAACAGGACTAATGTTATGATTTGCTCCTAGCAATCCTATTACGTGATATGGTTATTAACTGTGTGTTGGTGATACACTGCCTGGAACTGGCTACCTGACCTTAGTCAGTTGCACCATACTACAATGCTTTAATTACAGCATAAATACCTTTTATTTACAGCACAAATCCTTTTTATTTATAGCACAAATACCTTTGACAGGGCACGCCTGTCACGTTCTGCTTTCCCTGCTTTACTTGTTATGACAGACTCTGCCTATGCTCATTGTGTGATTTGTATTTTGTATGTTTTTTTTTCCTAACTCAGTTTGAGTATTGAGCCACATATTTCAGTCACAATTGTGGCCATTTAGCTTTTGCCCTTACAAGTCCCCCTTTGGGACTGAAATTGGGTGTGGTTTTCCTGGACAGAACATGAGTGGGTAAGGCTGGAGACCTCCAATAGGGACCCCATTCCTGGGTTCTCTGGATGACTTGCTGCCCTGTCCACCTTGCCCGCCTTATTAATAGGAGCCACCACTAACCGAGGGCACATTGTTACAACATTTGACGTGTGACTGCTGACATTTTGAGCATAAACATATCATGATGCAGGTTGCGTATTAGGCAGCGCAACTAACATGTACTGACTAACAAAGTAAACACTAATACAAACTGTAGCATCAACACTTTGAATGACAATACCCCCCAAGATCCTCCCAGGTTGGCATACATTAAGTGTTCCTTATCTGCATCATCTAACAGCCCATTAATGTCTTGTTTTATTTTACAGGCAGAGTTTTGAATTTGAATAAGAGGTGTGTCTTTGCGGTCTAATAACCTTTGCACATCTATGGTTAGGGGAGGTATAGGCACTCCAAAAGCAGGTGCATATTCATTCATTTTAGTTGCTTGACTGGGTACCGAAGTGTTAATTCATGACATCCTTGGGGTATACTGTATAATAGGATGGAAGGTGTGCCCTCCAATTTGCACATCTCCTTTAGGGATAAAGCAAAAGTTTGGCTGGGTTATCGCACACTTTTTCCCTTGATGAGCCATTTCTTGTTCATTGGTAACTATACAGTACTGTGTGGTGGAATTGTACACAAACACTACCGTAGGCACGGTCCACCTTTGCAGTTGAACCGGACACCAAAGCAAGGTGTTGAGGGCTTCGTGTATCAGTTCCTCCCCACAAACAGGCTGGTCCTGGGCCATAACATCACACTGGCATACCCACTGTGCACTTATCTGCTCACAGCAGTGTAGATTGGGGGCCACCCAGGACCCCATAACATCACACTGGCATACCCACTGTGCACTTATCTGCTCACAGCAGTGTAGACTGGGGGCCACCCAGGACCCCATAACCTCACACTGGCATACCCACTGCGCACTTATCTGCTCACAGCGTGTAGATTGGGGGCCACCCAGGACCCCATAACATCACACTGGCATACCCAATGCGCACTTATCTACTCACAGCAGTGTAGACTGGGGGCCACCCAGGACCCCATAACATCACACTGACATACCCACTGCACACTTATCTGCTCACAGCAGTGTAGATTGGGGGCCACCCAGGACCCCATAACCTCACACTGGCATACCCACTGTGCACTTATCTGCTCACAGCAGTGTAGACTGGGGGCCACCCAGGACCCCATAACCTCACACTGGCATACCCACTGCGCACTTATCTGCTCACAGCGTGTAGATTGGGGGCCACCCAGGACCCCATAACATCACACTGGCATACCCAATGTGCATTTATCTACTCACAGCAGTGTAGACTGGGGGCCACCCAGGACCCCATGACATCACACTGACATACCCACTGCGCACTTATCTGCTCACAGCAGTGTAGATTGGGGGCCACCCAGGACCCCATAACCTCACACTGGCATACCCACTGTGCACTTATCTGCTCACAGCAGTGTAGACTGGGGGCCACCCAGGACCCCATAACCTCACACTGGCATACCCACTGTGCACTTATCTGCTCACAGCAGTGTAGATTGGGGGCCACCCAGGACCCCATAACCTCACACTGGCATACCCACTGCGCACTTATCTGTTCACAGCAGTGTAGATTGGGGCCACCCAGGACCCCATAACATCACACTGGCATACCCACTGCGCCTTATCTGCTCACAGCAGTGTAGATTGGGGGCCACCCAGGACCCCATAACATCACACTGGCATACCCACTGCGCACTTATCTGTTCACAGCAGTGTAGACTGGGGCCACCCAGGACCCCATAACATCACACTGGCATACCCACTGCACACTTATCTGCTCACAGCAGTGTAGATTGGGGGCCACCCAGGACCCCATAACATCACACTGGCATACCCACTGTGCACTTATCTGCTCACAGCAGTGTAGATTGGGGGCCACCCAGGACCCCATAACATCGCACTGGCATACCCACTGTGCACTTATCTGCTCACAGAAGTGTAGATTGGGGGCCACCCAGGACCCCATAACATCGCACTGGCATACCTACTGCGCACTTATCTGCTCACAGCAGTGTAGATTGGGCGCCACCCAGGACCCCATAACATCGCACTGGCATACCCACTGTGCACTTATCTGCTCACAGCAGTGTAGATTGGGGGCCACCCAGGACCCCACAACATCGCACTCGGCATACCCACTGCACACTTATCTGCTCACAGCAGTGTAGATTGGAGCCACCCAGGACCCCATAACATAGCACTGGCATACCCACTGCACACTTATCTGCTCACAGCAGTGTAGATTGGGGGCCACCCAGGGCCCCATAACATCACACTGGCATACCCACTGCGCACTTATCTGCTCACAGCAGTGTAGATTGGGGGCCACCCAGGACCCCATAACATCACACTGGCATACCCACTGTGCACTTATCTGCTCACAGTAGTGTAGATTGGGGCCACCCAGAACCCCATAACCTCACACTGGCATACCCACTGCGCACTTATCTGCTCACAGCAGTGTAGATTGGGGCCACCCAGGACCCATTTTTGTTAGCTACTAAAATGTCAGGTGGGCTTATTCTATATGCATAATAGTCACCTATTAATTTTCCTAACGAATGTACCTTAACAATGTGTGTGTGTACTCCTCCTTCTCATAATTTACCTGAGGTAATTTAACTGTAAATGACACCATTTTTGTTTGACCTAGGGTGCTGTTTTTATTAAAACAGCATGGTCGTATGTATACCATTGCTACCTTTCTTACCCATGCTACTGGTGGCGCCCTTTGTCGCGCGTACGAGTTTAGGCACTTACTATCAGTAGTACCATTTCACATTGGGCAGTACCATAGTTTGATTTGTGCATCTGGTACCATATTGGGTAGCCTTTGTTCGTCTAATTCATTTAACAGTTTACTTACAGTGGTTAAAACATAGGACCCATAGGCTGCGTATATTATGGACCGCCCGATAGTGTGATTTGTGACTTGAATATTATGGTCTGTGGTAATTTAATTGATTTTGCCTTGAACTTGTTTTAACAATTTGGCAACATCATGCATATTATATACTGTCAAATGTTCCTCTTGTGCCAAACCCGCTTGATTTACAGTAAGGGGCAGTAACACTCTTCCTTCTATTTCTTGATTTACAATATTTTGGTGCTCTTCTATAGCATCTAAATCTGCTCTATTCCATATACTCATCCCAGATCCAAACAGGCCGGTTATGTCTCCTAATAGGTCTCTCTTGCGTCGCCTATTAGAGGCATTGTTGTGGTTACTACCATTTGTGGGAACTGGGGTGCATCCCCCTTGCTTAGCCAGGAATATACTACCCATATCTAATAACATAGATGCTTAAAATTTAGAAACATTAGTATTGGCACATTGACCAGTGCTATTTAGATCCCAACTCGAAAAGTTGAAAATGACCGGTAATCTTATATACTGTACATTATTTACAAGAGTCTGGTCCATTGGTGTGGAATTTAGTCCACTAGGTGGCTCTTGTGTTACACTGGGGCACAGTGGTGGTCTTACTGTTAAAGTTATATTTCTACTGGTGTGATTGGCGTAACAGTTATCGTCACATGTCCCATTTCCAGCGGTGCCCATTTCATGAGTGCATCCTCCAATAACATTTTTGGATTTCTAGTACAGTAGAAAACAGTTACTTGATGTGCACTGGAGTCCTGTGATGTGGGTTTCTCCAATAATAGTGATCTGTATTCAGGGTACACATACCCTCTGTGCATTGAGTTGTACTGGGATGAGCAAAACTGTGGACTGGTCTTCCAAACAGCCATATAGCACCACCGTATGGTAGTTACAATTAAATAATTATTTGTCCATACTATTTGCCACAGACATACAGTAGCATCTGCTTCTCCCTCATCCCAACTCCATGTGATTGGTATGACCACGGGTTGTTTATAATCCCTGGTGATATGCGGGGTGCTGGTGTTTAGATGTAGAGCCCCTGTACAACTCACTAAGTTCCCCGACAGGGCCATGTACAATGTATACTTTCACATCCTTTACCTGTAAGAACAAGGGCAGTATCAGTTGTCATCATCAATACTCTGATACATTTTACATGGCACTTTATTTTTTCTAAAAAAAAATTTTTTTCAAATGTTTGTTTATGACCAGATCTTTTTGTACTATGCACTCTGGCTATATTTGTCACTGCCATGTGTTCTAGCATTACCCTTTGCTTGACACATCAGGGTTACTTGATACAGGGTGAGACCAGTGCTGGCTTGAACAGTCCCCTGTACTGCCCTTAATATTCCTGATAGGAGCATCAAGAACAACCATCAAGCACAACCCTCCCAGGCTTAAGCAATCTAAACTTTTTTTTTTTTAAACAATTTACACTGATCTACGTGTACCCATGTTAGTGGTCCATTTCCCTTTCCTAGCCTAGTAACGTGTACAGTGGTGGTACCGAGGCATTGATCCACCATGTAGGGTCCCATCCAGTCATAAGCTAATGAGGAGTAATCCCTGTACTGGTGTGTACAGTACCTCTCACTGCCATGAGGATTCCAGGTAGATGGTTCACCTATCCCTTTCCAGTATCCAACACTGCCTTTTTTAAAGCTAATTTTAGGGTCCAGTTCAGCCTTTTTACCATTCCAGAAGACTGAGGGTAATATGGTCAATGGAATTTCTGCTGTATTTCTAACAACCCACACATATCCTGCATGATTTGCCCGATAAAGTGTGTTCCTCTGTCTGATTCCAATATCCTGGGGAATCCCCATTGAGAAAACACTTGTTCCCACAAAACTTTGGCTGTCGCTTTGGCAGTGTTAGTGGTGAGGGGGAAAGCCTCCGCCCATTTAGAGAAAACATCTATTACTACTAACAAATATCTAAAACCCCCTTGGCAGTGGGCAAGGGACCTACATAATCAATCTACAAAGCCTGCCATGGCCCTTCAGCCACCAGCACACATTGCAATGGCACTCGTTTTGCCTGGGGACTAGGCTGGTTTATCTGTGCACAGATTAGACATGACTCCAGACATGTCTTTACATCCTTGTCGACCTTTGGCCACCAATATTTAGATGTGACCATTTGACAAGTCTTATGGAGACCACAGTGTCCTCCAATCCTGTGGTTTTCCATAATAATTTGTTTCCTAAGACCAGATGGTGGGACCCACTTTAACTGTCTATGGCATTCCCAAAAAGCATGTCTTCCTACACTGTCAGGTTTTTGTAGCTACATTTCCCCAATTCTCTCCATTTTTGTTTTTGTTGTGATTGCCAGGGATCCGTCATCTGAAGTTGTACCAAATTAACTACTGGATCTTTAACTTGGACGGCTGCCAAGGAGGAGCCCCCGAGAGGATCTCTCCATGGTTCTCCATCTCTGGCTGCATCTTTGGCTAGTTGGTCCACCACCTGATTTTCTCTTTTATGAGCTATGGGGCTTTTGGTGTGGGTGTGGACCTTACAAATAGCAATTCTGCCTGGGGTGGCATTTGCCAAGGCCAACAAGTGTTGTAACACCTCTCTGTGCTGGACATGTTCCCCAAATGTGTTAATCATCTACCTCGATTCCCACAAATGAACCCATTCAGTGAGGGACATAACAGCAAACTGGGAGTCTGAGAAGATGGTAACGTTTCCCTCAGGATATCTAAGGACTGCCTCTTGGATGACTTCTAACTCAGCTCTTAGGGCAGAGAAGTTTGCCGGCAGTTTTATTTTGATGCTATTCTTTTATGAGGGGATCCATTCCCCAGCCCCTGTCTGGAACTGGCCATTATTTCACTGTCGGGACCCATCAACATAGATCTCCAGGGAGGCATCTGGGTGGCCTTCCATGAAAGGAGACGACACAACCATCCCGAGGTCTATGGTCCCACAGTTGTGTGGCTCCCCTTTTTGCCCCAGCTGGGATGCTACACCTTCATCTCTTACCTTTTTAACTTCAATGTTTTTTTCCTTGTAAGGCTAGCATCCACCTCATTTGTCGTTGATCAGAAACCCCCCCTAGGTGACCCTTGTAAAAGATATTTTATCGGGGTATGTGGAGTTTCCAATACAATTCGATTAAAACCCACAATGTGCTCAGTGACTTGTACTGCCCAATAGAATGCCAATAGGTGCTTCTCACAAGCCCCATATCCATTCTCCACAGGAGTCAATACCCATGAGAAATATCCCACCGGTCTCAGTTTTTTCTGTTTTTCTTGCAGCAACACCGCCACTAGAGCATTTGGGCTGGCAGCAGTCTGCAGTACAAAGTCCTTTTTTATGTTTAGGGCTATTAATATGGGGGAAGTTAATAAGGCTTGTTTTATACAGCTTACAATGATCTGTATGCACCCATAATGGAATTTTTGTTTTGTGTTTTTGTTTATCTCAAGAAACTTTAACCACCCTGGGTCCCAATTTGTCCAAGATCTGATAGGGGTCAGTCCAATTTGCCTCCTTGTCCAGCTTGTCCAAAATTCTTAACCATTACCTGATCACCAATTTGTAATCCTTTACATGGCAGCAGTCCCAGATATCTGGTTTGATTATTCACATGACTCTGTGCCATATTTCTAGCTGCATCAGGTAAGTACTGATCCAATTATTTTTGTACCTGAGCTAGGAATACATCTACCTGAATACTATCCTTTACGGGAGTGCTGAGATCAGGATCAGAGGGGTAATACACTCTCATGTCTCTTCCTGTTACCAGCTGGTATGGGTGTACCCTGTACTCTTACTCTGCGTACTTCTGATTGACAGTAAGATTCCTGGGAGATGAGCTACCCAGTCTTTTCCTGCTTCTAAGGCTAACTTCTTGAGCCCTTGTGTAAGGGTACAGTTCGTTCATTCTACCATACCTGATGATTGGGGTGATAGGGAACTTGTAATCTTTGCTCTATCCCCAATAGGGCACACACGGCTTTCATAATTTCTGCAGTAAAATGAGTGCCTCTATCACTCTCTAAGGTTTTTGGTAAACCCCATCTTGAGAAAACCTGTTCTCACAAGACCTTAGCTACCTGAAGATGATAATCATTATAATTAGTGTTTTTAGTAAACAATGTGTAAGAAGAACTAATGTTCACAGACCCAGAAAGCAAACTGGTTAGGCTAGCTAGGGGACAGCAGAGACTCACTGCTGCTATCCTGTATGTAGCCCAAAATACAGGCATGCTACTGAGCTGTTGCAACAAATACATGCATTCCTTTAGCTAATTAACCATGATGACATCATTGCCTCAGGTAGGAATACAGGTGAAGCATTTTGTGAAGAAGTTACCCTGTGACATCACCAAGACTAACTTGAAACGTGAAGGACACATTTATTTTTTATTGCTCTAGATTAAAAGAAACCTTAACTGATAAAACATTTAAAGGCACATACCTCCAATTTATGAGGCTTAATTACAGCATGGTTCTTGTTGTAAACCAGAGTGCTTTTCACCAACAGACAAAAGGCAAACATTTCCTTTTTTATGACACAATTAACTTTGCTCAACTTTTAAATGAAGCAAGTGTATGCAGTTTGCACTTAACAGACTTTGTATTTAATAATAATTTGAAACAAAAGCTATCAAGCAGCATTAAGACATACTCTTTATGCCAACCAAAGGTAGTTTACGTTATTTTATTTAGTGGGTTTGGCTGACTGCACTCCAGCCTCCTTTCTTGGTTAGAAAACCTTTCTATAGCATTTGATTTTGCAACAAGTAGCATTTCTAACAAATAGTAAGAACATAGCACCAAGTCAATACACTTTTTGATTGACTTCACTGCTTTAAGCCATGCATGAAACTTATTACTAAGCTTTGGATGCGTGTGTGGGGGGGGTAGATAGGTCTGGCATGCTGTAATTCTATTGTTTTTGATTTTCAGCATGCCAGTGTGTACCTGTTATCCTCTAACCAGTATCATCATGCTGTTGCATTTTTACTTTCAAGTGAGTTACCTCCTTTTAGAGCCGTTCTATTTGCTGTCTCTTTATTTTTAGTTCAAAGTAATACTTTTCCTTCCATTTACTCATTTCTAAAGTTAGGGTACTGCACTCCCCTGCTTTCTCACTATACTTCCATTCCTGTTCTGTTTTACATGTCTTATTTCTCTCACAGCACTGAGTTTCATAGTGACAGCGGACATCTTGTCTGTCCACTGGGACTTCATGTAAACTTTTTATTAAGATGTTTTTCTAACCATTTCCTAATAATGGTCTCCATACTTACATTATTCTTCTGACTCAATCATTCACGCCTGGTTTCTTTTGAGTCAGACCAAGCCTTTGCCCTCTCCCCGCCAGAGGTGATCAGTCTCCTGGCGAGCAAGACCTCTTTCCCACTGGTCTCTTGTCTTCGGCCTGTGGTGACCTTGGTTCAATTTATGCACTTGAATCGGTAGGTGTACTCTACACACTGAGTATCTGCGTACGGCACCAGAAATGTAATGTATACTTAATGTTATTAACAACTAAATATAATTGCCCAACGAGACTGACGGAGAATCAAAAAGAATTTATTTAGCAGTGGTATTATAGTGCCAGTTACACTTAGCTTAGATGTTACATGATTCCACTTGATGTTACATATGCATAGCTTATATACACAATTTGAAGGTTACACCCCAAACAGGACTAATGTTATGATTTGCTCCTAGCAATCCTATTACGTATATGGTCATTTACTGTGTATTGGTGATACACTGCCTGGAACTGGCTACCTGACCTTAGTCACACACATGTCTGAAGAGCCCAGTTTGATACACTGCCTAGAACTGGCTATGTGACCTTAGTCACAGACATGTCTGAAGAGCCCAGTTTGATACACTGCCTAGAACTGGCTACCTGACCTTAGTCAGGTGCACCATACTACAATGCTTTATTTACGGCATAAATACCTTTTATTTACAGCACATATACTTTTTATTTATAGCACGAATACCTTTGGCAGGGCTCGCCTGTCACATTCTGCTTTCCTTGTTTACTGCCCAGTGCATTTTATTACAGACTCTGCCTATGCTCACTGTGTGATTTGTATTTTGTATTTTTTTTCTTAGTCCAGTTTGAGCACTGAGCCACACATTTCAGTCACAATTGTGGCCATTTAGCTTTTGCCCTTACAGGGTACATCCCCTGTAAAAAATTAAAAACATTAAAAAAACCGTCTTAGGCTAGGCACAACAAAAAACACCAGCACCCGGTCCGGAACCCTGTATCCCCACTACCCCAGGCAAGCACCCACCCGACCATGCCACGATGCCAGCTTGGTGGTAACACCTGGCACCACCCCTCACAAATGCTCCTGCCCCTCACTCAGCACACTCACTCCCACCCACCTACACGTATGTATACACGTGTGATATCCTGTCACCATGTTATGATCCCTCTCCATCCAGTTGCCCTCCCTATGCCCTTAGGGCAGTAGCTGCAAGTGGGTCACCATTTTGGTAGATGCCATCTTGCAGTTAGCCCCTATCACAGGATACCTATTAAGTGTATGCCACTTCCTGGAGTCCCCACTGCTTCCTTCCGACTGGCCACCTCTGTTTAGTGAGACATGCCCAAGCTGCTGTTGGCTGAGTGTTGCAACTGTGCTAGCTCCACCAGGATATCTTGGTTTTGACTGAAACATGGTTTAAAAAATCCACCCCTGACTCTGCATTATCCTTCTCTTCCCTTAATCTTTTCCTCACCAACTGACAAACTAGGGGTGGCGGTGTAGCAATATTCATAAAAGACAAGTTCACAGCTTCCAATAGCATGTCAGGTGAATTTGAAGCCTTAATGCTTACCTGTCTTTATCGCCCATAGAAACCTTAAATGTAATAGGTTGTTACCGGCCACATTCTGGGGGCATACAGCTCCTGAATTATCTATGCACTACTTCTGATACAAGACAACAAGGAATCATTATATTTGGGTATCTAAACCTGGATTGGCTAAAAAAACTACAACTGTCAAAACTCAAACAGTTTTATGACGAACCTGACTTCATGCAACTGATCCCTGAAATCACACACCCAAACACCAAATTCCCCTCTCATGGCTATCTGATCGATATAATCCTCACAAATAGGCCACACAAATTCTCCCACTCAGCAGTGTTTCATAATGATGTTAGTGATCACTGCAGTGTGTGACAGTATGGAATTGGACCCTGTCCCATTTGTCATGGAGAAAGTGTTTTAAGTACAAAGTTCCTTCCTTTTCTGTCTTTTGTCTGGTTGCGCAACCAAATTTTCCTGTGAGACTTCAGATTTGATCATCCCAACAATCTCGCAATTCTGTGCCTCTCACTGTCTCAGTTTTCTCTTGCGTCTGTTTTTCTCTCTTGCATATCTAGATCTGCTAATATAAAAATATGTGCAAATCATTGTATGGAAATGTAACCGATACTGGGATCACTTTTGTTTAGAAAATATATAGTGTTACTGTTGAACTATTATATATATATATATATATATACACACACACATATATATATATATATATATATATGTACACATATTAGAGGCAAAAAACTCAGTTTAATGCATTAGTTAGGGTTGTTTCACAGCGACAAAAGTGAGGAAATTCGCTGTTAGGGTTGAAAACCCTAACTCCGAATTCACCCCCCCAGCACCACACACACACAGACACATGCAAGTATCGGGGAGGACCAAGTCAACACAACCAATGACAGACATCCAGCAGCAGGTGACAGAAATAACAAACAATTGTCTAAATGTACTACAAGACATCCCCACCCACCTGACCAGATACTGCATGCTCAGTGGAGATCAACTGCAAAACTGAGGCCATGTACACCAAACATACACATCCCTGATTGCAGCTGCACACAATGTACCGCACTTAGTAGTTGCATGGCCTTACCTACCGATGCCCCACTCCACACCACAACTGGTACTGTGCCGTAGGTCAATATAAATGCTGAAGGTGCATGATAACAGTTGCAGAAAGGTTTTAACACTAGTGAGTATACATTAATTAAGAGAGGTACATAAATTAACTACAAGACACTAGCATGCACAAGATAAAAGTAGTGTTACATTTAGTATGTGATTTACATAGTAGTACATTTACTGCAACGGTTTACTCAAGATAGAGAGGCTGATGTAAACGTATGGAAAAGCATTGCCTGTTCAACGCTGTGAAATTCGTACTGCCAGTATCAGATGCATTCTTACTGATGAAGGTGTACTGCTGATATGTACATACATAGACCTTCAGTGTGTTTCAATACTAAAGATGCAGTAAGTATTCTTTGTAAGAAACAGTGTAATTGCATGGATCAGGCCAAGCAACTTCTAAATATCATAGCACTACTGAGCCAACAATGATGTACCTGTATCGGAGATGTCTATAGGATAGATTTTCCTGTAGGCACTTACTGTGTATGTTGTACCTGAGACAGACAATCTCATTGCATCTGTGATGACTAACTTATTCAAATAGTGATACATTTACTATTGTTGCAATGAGTGATCTATGCCACTTATGGACACAGTGTAATTTTTTTAAGTTGTTTCATACTCAGGCTGTATGCCTAGTGTTTGGGTTTGCCACACTTCTGCCACTGATGCTATCAAAGTGATAACTATGTTAATTGTGGTACAACAGGAATCAAGTAGGTATAGTGTAGATATAAACAGAATGTCTTTTAGTATTGATTTAACTCACAATGGGGTAAGTGTACTAGGACAGCAGGGGTTATTCTGTATCACTGACTCTGTCAGTTATAATCACACTAAGGTTTCGATGACTGTAATGATCAAGTTACACTGTTCATCTTCATGAGTTCATATTCACATCCATTCTCCAGTAACTAGACAGTGCATGGAGTAACTGGGTGGGACACTGTGTTGCAAAGCTGCTGCAGTGCCTAGCAGAGGGAGAGTATCTACTCATAAAGACAATTAAGCAATAAGGCATGACCAACAGTTATGTTAAATGGTCTGTTAATCATCCTGTAGGGGTTTAATGTTGAATGAGGCGTAGCCGAGTGCCACATGTCACTAGACAGTGATAAACTGACCATTAACATAATACCTGGGAGTGTCTTATTGCTATCATAATAAAACTGTTTTTTTTTAAACAACATTAAACCATGTTCATCATACTGTTTAGGCTCTACATGTATCTTAATAAAAACTAAACAAAAGGCTGTTACATTGTTTACAGTCAATTAGAAAGCTGCATTTCTCAAACCCTTGTTATAATCAGAGATATTATACCTGTACAACTCCTTGGTTTTGCTCAACTCTATTGCTCAGGTGGCCCACCACATGTGGTGTGGTCTGGTATGGGGCATCGGTAGGTAAGGCCAT
Source organism: Neoceratodus forsteri (assembly GCA_016271365.2). Lineage (NCBI taxonomy): Eukaryota > Metazoa > Chordata > Ceratodontiformes > Ceratodontidae > Neoceratodus > Neoceratodus forsteri. Next base: position 1,470,000,160 of record CM057459.1, read on the forward strand.
GCAACTACTAAGTGTGGTATGTTGTGTGCAGCCGCAATCAGGGATGTGTACGTTTGGTGTACATGGCCTCAGTTTTGCTGTTGATCTCCACTGAGCATGCAGTACCTGGTCAGGTGGGTGGGGATGTCTCGTAGTACATTTAGACAATTGTTTGTTATTTCTATCATCTGCTGCTGGATGTCTGTCATTGGTTGTGTTGACTTGGTCCTCCCCCATACTTGCATGTGTGTGTGTGTGTGTGTGTGGTGCTGGGGGGGTGAATTCGGAGTTAGGGTTTTCAACCCTAGCAGCGAATTTCCTCACTTTTGTCGCTGAGGAACAACCCCAACTAATGCATTAAACAGAGTTTTTTGCCTTTAATTTCCCTTCTTTTTGAGAATGATGAGAAATAGTGAATGTAGTGCAGCGACAGAAAAGCGCGAATGAGAACAGAAAGGGTAATGCACACGGTGGCGTAGACAGGAACGGTCTGCCATGTGATGTGTTGTCACATAGTAACATGGTGCCTGCAAACGGAAATGTTAAAGGGCATGGTGACGCAAAGTGAAACAGAAAGAGAAACAGTACTGTAAACACAAATGGCAAAAAATAACAGAAATGCAAACGCAAATTAAAACACAAAGGATAACGCACATAGGACCCCGCGCTCCCACCACATGATGTCTTGAGGCATAGTAACAGGAACAGCATTGCAAACAGAAGCACTAACAGTGGTGCACAAGATAACGCAAGCATTATTGAGAAAAGAAAGGGTAACGCACATGGTGGCGTAGACGGGAATGGTGTGCCACATGATGTCTTGTCACATAGTAACATGGTGCCTGTAAACGGAAATGTCAATGGGCATGGTGATGCAAAGTGAAACAGAAAGAGAAACAGTGCTGTAGACACAAATGGCAAAAAATAACAGAAACGCAAGCGCAAATGAAAACGCAAAGGATAACGCACATGGTGGTGTAGACGTCAACGGTAAGTGAACGCTCACGGAACAAAAGAAGCAACAGTAACAGTAATGTAAGTGCACAGGCTGGTTTTCCCAAAAGCTGAATAGAGAAAGACAGTGAGTACAAAGAATGTATGCATAATAATGGGTATCGAGCAGAAAATGAGGACTTGGAATACTAAATAGGTTATATCTCAGGAACCGTATGACGTAGAAAAAAAAAAATTTAAAAGTCATATGATTTATGACTGTCCTGGCTAGTTTTGTACTTAGCCCCCATTAGGGCTAAGTACATAACTTTGCCTCCCCGTAATATTTCATTTTCTGCTCTGATACCCATTATTATGCATACATGCTTAGCCCCCATTAGAGGGCTATGCATTTTTCTGATGAAAAGTCCGTATCTTGCACCGTTTCCGAGATACGAGCCCTGAAAGGTGCGGCGAACAGCGTAATGTTATCCTATGGGAAAATAAGAGAAGTTCGGAGCACCATAACTTTGCCTCCCTGTAATATTTTTTCACCAAACCACTGAAAGGCACATCTGTGGGCTGTTGGCTGTCTTCCCTCCAAATTTCAGGAAAAAGGACCAAACCATTATTTTGCAGCAGGGTGCCAAAGGATTCCTGTAATGCGTCGGGCGCCGTAATGTTATCCTATGGGAAAATCCATCAACTTTGGAGTGCCATAACTTTGCTGCCGTGTAATATTTTTTCAATACAACACTGAAAGGTACATCTGTGAGATGTCAGCTGCGTGTTCCCTCCAAATTTCAGCCCAAAACTCCCAACCGTTCTTTTGCAGTGTAGTGTCAAAGAATTGCTGTCATTTTCCCCACAGACTAGAAAACTACTGTCACAATTTGCGAAAGCTTTCGGAAACATTTGCAACACTTTCATGAGCACAAGAGTACTTTGAGAAAGTATTTTTTCCAGAAATTTGAAAAACATATTTCTGGGGTGTTTTACCCCAAAATAAAGACATGGCTAGCATCCTCAGGGTCCGACTAGGTGAATACAAAAAGAATTAGGTTGCTAGAGGGTCCCAAATTTAAATGCCAAGCATTTTTCTGATCACCAACTGAAAACAAAATGACCAATTTGCGAAAGTAACAGGCCCATTTGCAAAGTAAAAATGCATTTGCGAAACTGTTGAACTTTTTGTTAACTTTTCCCATGGACTTATAATGGGAAATTGTTTTTTGAATAACTTTTGAACCGTTTAATATTTTTTCACCAAATCTTTGAAAGGCACATCGGGGACCCCAGCCGCATGTTCCCTGAAGATTTCGGGCCTGTTGCGCAAACCGTGCGACCTGTACGCATGACCGTAGAATTCCAGAAAAAGCATAAACATGTGCGTGAATCACACTTAATAACTCCGCAGCCGCATATCCGACCGGTATGAAACTTGGCAGATGCCAAGGCCTATGGGTCTTGATCATGTGTTCCAAATTTAAGCCAAATCTGTCAAATGGTTGCAAAGTTATTAAGGTGCAAAGTTTGGGGGTTTAACATAGAAATGGCTCCTAAGCCCTAACTATAGTAGCACTACCGTGTATTATATATATTATATATATATATATATATATATATATATATATATATATATATACACACACACACACATATATACATACATATACATACACACACACACATAAAATTGTATTTTGAGAGGATTGCAGAAAGCTATTGCAAACTCTAGAGGTTACTTGAGTGCAAATTTTCCAGCCTTTTGCAAAAGCTTTTACAAAAGGGGTCTCAGCAAGCACAATGTGTTCTAGCAGCTTCTGCCCCAAAATTTACAAAAATAGGATGCTTGCTAAGGTTGGGGGTTGAAAGGACTTGTAAGAGCTAAGTTGCAACTGCAAGAGAGATTTGGAGAACAAGGGACACAGAGACTGAAATAAAAATTGATTTTTATTTTGCCTTTGTAAATAGTTATACTGAACAAGTTTATTTTATGATACTGCTAGTGTACAATAAATAATTTTTGGTGAATTCTACAACTGCTCCTGGTTTTCCTATGCTTCCTGACCTGTGCCTTGATGACACAGTGGCATGCATTAGAGGGATAGCCACCACTCAAGGTGTCACCAAAGTTCATTTGAAAAAGAAGTTTCCACAAGTTCAGTCTAGTCCACTACCTGTCAGACCTCCGGAACATAAATTGGACACAATTCTACATGGCCTCAGACATACACACCGCAGCATCCTTTTTTAATAACACACTAAGCAGTATTATCAAGACACATGTCCCTATGATTAAATGTAGAGTCCCGCTCTCTTGTTCATGGTTTACTCCTGAACTAAAAGCTGCATTAAACCTGAAGGATTGCCTATGGGCTACAGCCAGGTGATCCAAACTACCTGTTGACTGGGCAGCCTTCAGAATTTGCTGAAACAACTGCACTAAAAAATGTCAGGTCTGCAAAAGCTAGTTACTTCCTTTCTGCCTTTGATGCTGCCAAGGGAAGCTCTGCCAGATTCTGGCAGATCATTAAATCAACCAAAGGTGACAAATTGTCTTCCTCACTACCTAGCAAGATTTTGTTTAAGGGAAACATCTCAAGTAAGTCAGACATCCTAACTTGCTTCAATGACCACTTCTCTACCGCGGACATGGCAGTCGATTCCTCCAAAGCTGCTACTCTCACCTGCAGCTTACCTAGAACCTCCCCAATACCCCGTAAATTCAACTTCTCCTCTCTCCATTTCAGTTCAAAGAAGTAGAGGACCTCCTACTCTACTGTAAGTAAAGATGCAGGTGCTGACGGCATAGGACTACATTTCATTAATGCCAGTGTCCAGTACCTCATAGCCCCCATACTGCACTTGTTTAACCTAACCATCAGCTCCAGTACTGTCCCTGAGGCATGGAAGATAGCCCATGTCCTTCCCCTGTTCAAATCAGGTGATCCTATGGACCTTAATAACTACCACCCCATTTCTATCTTGCCGCTTTTCTGAAAACACCTTACAAAATTAGTAAATGTACAGTTAAGAGAATACTTCAATAAAAACAACTTAATAAACTCTGCCAAATCACAATTCAGACTGGCCCAGAGTACCAACTCAGCCCTGGCATCCATCACCGATGACTGGCTCCTCTCCATTAAAAAGAAGCTAGTAACAGGAGCGGTCTTCTTGGATCTTAGTAAAGCATTTGATACCGTCAACCATACTAACATACTAAAATGCCAGCAGAATAGGCCTAATGGTCTCTCGAGTCAGCTCGATTTTCAGCACCCGCACTGAGGGCCAATTTTGGTGTCCCCCCCCGGGTTATACTGTCCGCAGTACCAGATGTTCAACATGTATTGTGCCTGGTCAGATTTACCCTCCCTCTGTACCTGTCCCATCTCCTCTTAAACCCGTCCACAGTCTCCACCTCTACCAGCTCCCTGGGCAGTGCATTCCATGACTTTACTACCCTTTCAGTGAAACATCTCCTCCTCTCCCCTCTCAGCCTGCTCCCTTCCAGCTTACACCCATGACCTCTTGTTGCCCCACCCTCCTTCCTTTGGAGCACCCTGACTGGGCCTCCCTTATTGATCCCTTTCATGTACTTAAAGACCTCTATCATGCCCCCCGTCCCTCCTCTCCTCCAGGGTGTACATATCGAGTTCCTTGAGCCTCTCCACATAGGTCCTCTCCCCCAGCCCCCAGATCATTTTGGTTGCCCTCCTTTGGACACTCTCTGGGAGTGTCATGTCCCTCTTTAAATGTGGTCTCCAAAATTGTACACAATACTCGAGGTGTGGCCTAACCAAGCAGTTGTGCAGTGGAAGGATCACTTCCACCTTTCTGGAGATAATCCCCCTGGCGATGCATCCCAGCATCCTAGTTGCCCTTGCTGTTGCCCTCCTATAGGTCTCCAAGTTGTTCATTTTGACTTCTACCACTACACCCAGGTCCCTCTCACCCTCCGCAACTTGAATCATGTCTCCTCCCAGGAAATACCCCTGGCCTGGATTTCTGACTCCCAGGTGCAGAACCTTGTACCTTCCTGCACTGAACTTTAGTTTCCATTTTCCCGACCACCTTTCCAGAGCCTCCAGGTCCTACTGCAAAGTCACCCTTCCCTCCTCCCCATCCACCACTGCACCTAGCTTTGAGTCATCTGCAAAGAGACTCATCTCACTCCTGATCCCCCTCCTGATGTCTGAGATAAAGGCATTGAACAGGAGTGGCCCCAGCACTGACCCCTTGGGAACCCCACTAGTAACCCACCTTGGGGATGAGGCTAACCCTCCAACCACCACCTTCTGGGTATGCTCAGAGAGCCAATTTCCTATCCATCTTAGCAACTGTCTCCCTACCCCCATTTCCTTCAGCTTGGCCAACAGGCCACTGTGGGGTACCGAATCAAATGCCTTGCTAAAATCCAGAAAGAGGACATCCACTGGCCTACCCTGGTCCAGGGCCCTCATCACCCGGTCATAGAACCCAACAAGATTTGTCAGGCACGATCTTCCCATGACAAAGCCATGCTGCCTATTGTCCAAGCTACCAGTTTGCTCCAATAACCCTCCTAGCCTTTCCTTGACAATACCCTCCATCACTTTGCTGACCACCGATGTTAGGCTAATGGGCCTGTAATTTTCTGCCTCCTCTCTTGATCCCCCTCTTGTGGATCGGTACAACATGCACCACCCTCCAGTCTTGGGGCACCCACCCAGTCCTCAGAGAGATGTTGAAAAGCTCTGCTAGAGGGACTGCCAAGACATCTGCCAGTTCCCTCAACACCCTGGGAGATGTATCTCATCTGGCCCAGGTGCTTTCTCCATCTGAAGGGACCTAAGGGCTTCCCTTACTCTCTTTACTGGGATTTCAGCCTCATTCTCCCATTTCACCATGCACTTCTGGGCCCCCACCTGTCTGTGCTGGCCACTCCTTTTCCCCAGAGCCATCAGGGCCCTTGGTCTCTACCAGTCTCACCCCTTGCTCTGGTTTGCCCCCGCTCCCTTTGCAAGACCTAGCCCCTCCATCCCCTCTGGTATAAACTGAGGCAAAGTACTCATTTAGGACTTCTGCCTGTTCCCCTGCCTCCTGTGCCCAACCATCCCCCACCATTATCTTGCTGATCTGCCCCTTTACTTTCCTTTTCTCCCCTAAAGGACCCCTTGTCCCCCCTCTGGATCCCACTGGCCAAGGACTGCTCCTTTTTTGCCTGAGCTGTTCTCACCACCCTGGTGACTCTCTTGGCTGTTAGCTCATATTCCTCCTGATCCCTTTCACTCCTTGACCACTTGAAGCGCCTATAGGCTGCCTTCTTTTCCTTCACCACCTCCTGGGTCCACCAGCAGGGTTTTCTGGCCTTACCGAACTTATGCCTTTCCCTTGCACAGGATCTAGTAACCTCCTGTATTCCCCTCTTAATGATCCCCACCTGCTGTCAGCATCCATATCCGGCCTTATCCTGTCTAGATGATCTTTAAGGATCCTTCCCATCTCCCTGAAGTCTGCACCCCTAAAGTCTATAACTACCATCCTTGTTTGACTTTCCTCCCTCCTAGGTCCAGGAAGAACCAAACTGTGGTGTGATCACTCCCAGCCAGCAGGTCCCTCACCTCTAGGCCACTAATCTGATCATTGTCTGCCAGGACCATGTCCAGTGTCTGGGCCCCCTAGTTGACTCATCCACCTGTTCTGTCAAAAATGCATCCTGGAAGACATCGAGCAGCCTCTCCTCTCTGGTCACTGGGGATGTCATAGTCCCCCAGTCTGTTCTTGGCATGTTGAGGTCCCCCATTACCATTACCATTACCCTTCCCTTTCCTAATCTACAGTGTCCCTCAAGATTTACCACCAAATTTTCTGCCAGGACCTCTGCCAGCGCTGGTGGTCTGTATATCACTCTGACCTTTACTCTCTTACCCCCTTGCATCAGCAATGTGACCCAAATAGCCTCCACATTCCCCTCTGCCTCCTCTACCCATGCCATTTCTGACTAACAGTGCTACACCACCACCCCTTCCCTCCCCCCATCTTTTCTGAACGTAGTGTAGCCCTTCAGATTTAGGTCCCACTCATGCCCTTGAGTGGCCCAGGTCTCAATGACTGCTGCCACATCTACCTCCCCCTCAACTAGCATTGCCTGGAACTCAGGCATTTTATTTCCTAAGCTCCTGGCATTTATCAGGACCACTCTCCACCCCTTTTCCCTTCTCTCCTTTGTCCCCCTTGAGCTCCCATTTCTCAGCTCCCACACCCTACCTGGTGACCCAGTTCTATATCTCCCTAACCCCCTAGAGGAGTGGAGACCATGTCCCTCATTTATCGTATCTGCTGGCACTGCTCCTTTTTTTTATCCCCCCTTCACAAGTTTAAACCCCACCTTTCACTTATGAACCCAGCTAGTTTGAGCTTTAGGATTTCCTTCCCCTCCAAATTAAGGTGGAGCCTGTCCCTAGCATACAGCCCCTTATCCTCACAGGCTCCCCCAGTCCCCCGCCAGGCCATACCCCAATTTCCCACACAACTCCCTAAGCCACTGATTTATCTCTCTAATCTTCATATTGTTTTCCCCAGTAGCCCTTGGCACCAGCAGGATTTCTGAAAAGGAGATCTTACAGCCTATGGAAAGGCATACCCTGGCCAACTCCCGGAACCTTGCCTGAATTTCTAGTTCACTATTACCACTTATGTTGTTTGTCCCCAAGTGCACTAGAATGTCCGGGGTCCCCCTGCATTCCCTTGCCAGTGAATACAACTCATGTTTGGCCTTGTGCACTGTCAGGCCTGGGTGGCATTTGGTCCTGATCAGACAGCTTTTACCCTCTTCCTGCCCCTCCCACTGTATGCCTCTGATCATGGAGTCCCCCAATAGCAGTACTCTAACTTCCCCCTTGCCTTCTTGTTTACCCTTCGGGTTCCCCCTCCTTCCATGCCCCTCCTCATCCCTTCATCTGGATACTCCCCTCAACCGGCTCCTTGCACCTCTCACAATCTGGATGTTGAGGGTAGCCCCTTCACTATTGTCCCTGGTCACATCCTTTACCCATGTCCTGGCCTTCTTTATCCCCCCCACCTGAGTATCTTTCTCTGTATCTCTTTCCCCACTCCTTAGTAATCCATCCATCCTATCCATTTGCCTATTTGGCTTTCTGCTTGCTATCAACCCATTAACGTCCTGTGCCTCCCTGCCTGTCATGCTCCCCTGTTCCATACCATCAGCCTCCTCCTTGTTCCCCTGATCCTCCTTTTTCTTTTCCCCTCCTACCCCTCTTCCCCCATCCTCTCCGGGACCCCCCATATTGTGCCCTTGACACTTGCCCTCTACACCTGTTGTATCCGTCCCTGCCCCAGCTACACCAGTAGCAGCCTCCTCCTCCTCCTCCCCACACACCCCTCTTCTACCAATGGACATAAGAGGGTAAAAACAATTTGTGAGCCTTAGCCCATCCCCCAGTGCCCCCTTTGTCCCTACCACACCTCTCAGTTTCCTTTGGACACCTCCAGATTCTTGCCTACTGCTGTGGAAATTTCCACCTTTTGGGCCCCATCTGCCAGGGTCCCTGAGAGCCCTCTGTGTACCCCCTTCCCTCCTCTGCTAGTGTGAGCACCACTCTTCACTCCTCCCCCAGCTTAGGAGGCCCCAACACCTTGTGCTTCCATGTAGGTGACCTCTTGCCTCCTACCTCTCCAATCCTCCCCTCCAGCTGCCTTTGGATCCCCTTTACCTCCTCCTTAAGCTGTGCCAGCTGGTAGTACACGGGGCATCCCCCAAACTTCCAAGCCCAGTCCAGTATCATGGCTGCACCACACTTCATGCACCCAACCACCCTCCCAAAGATACCTGCTCTAGTGATATGCGGTCCCTTCCCCATCATCACAGCAGTCTCTTCTAGGCCAAATTATCAACTCAGTGACTCTACAGTTTCTTGAGCTACCAGTACCTATACCTAGGCAATTCCCCATACAGCATGCAGACCTTTAAACTGGCAAAGCTTGGGTGGCTGAACCTTTCCCCACCTATTTGCCTTAAGAGTTAGTTTACAGGGGAAGATTGCACTCCCTGCGCTCCTCTCTCCCAGCCTTAAAACCCAACCCCCAGTGGCTAGAATTACATAAGCAGCATTTGAAGCCTTTTCCTCCAATTGCAGGGCAGGTGTTCCCCTATAAATTAGCTGTGCTCTGGGGAAGGTGGGAGTTGGGTCCACACACGACACTCACAAGAGTGTATCAGCTCTGAGTCTGCCCCACACTGCACCTCCAAGCACTGCAACCTACTCCGGAGGAAGGTCCCACACAAAACAACACTTATTAAACAAGTCAGCAGTCCTGCTTAAAAGTCAACAGACTGATAAGAATTTAAAGCTTGTCCAGCTACTAAAATCCCCAGCTGCTCAGCAAAAGCAGGTTCCCACAACCTCTACCAGCCCCAACTGTTTCTGCTTGGTTTACTTCTTGACACCCTAAACAACCATGGCACCTCTGACCGTGCACTACTCTGGTTTCATAGTTACCTGGTGGACAGACTCTAGAAGGTGAAAGCAGATGGATCTCTATCTCTACTCCTTCCAATAATGAGAGGCGTTCCACAAGGATCAATCTTTGGACCTCTTCTATTCATGCTTTGTACCAACACTACTGGAAACAATGTCAACACAGCAAAAATGTATATGTTCGTAGTTGATACTATGATATATATCTCCAGACCTTCAGTAATCGTTGTTCAAACAGAGCTACAATCTGTTATTTAACCTCCTTCAACTCAGCTAGTTCCAATCAAAACTGCTACTAAAACAAAATTCATGTGCTTGCACTTGAAGCACCTCACCTCCATCACTAGCGTATTAACTACCCTACACCTTATAAAGACTCTCCTCAATGACAACCTTGAGGTTGTAAAAATGTTAAATATCTTGGGTGTGAACTAGAACACTGTCTTTTTCTGCCCACATTGTTATACTTGTGAAGAAACTGCGGCAACGCATTGGTTTCTTCATCAGGAATGAGTCCCCATTCCCCACTGAAGCCAGAATGCACCTAGTCCAGACTACCTTCATGACACTCCTTGACTATGTGGACATAGTTTGGGGACGATGCTCAGAATCCTTGTTATACTATTTGGACACACTCTATCACAGAGCAATTTGGTTCATTTCAAATGTCCATAAACACACCTATCACTGCCAGCTCTACTCTTATTTGGGCTGGACCTCACTGTCGACTAGACGCCTCACTCACACCTTCACCTGGGTATATAAAGCACTTCTGTCAAAGCTCCCCCATTACTGCATTCTTCTGCCATACAGCCAGCTCTTACTCACTACACAGTAATGATCTCATTATGCTAGAGGTCCCCTCATGCTGCTGACGCTTCTGTGTCATGGCTGTTAGCCATGCTCTGCCACTAGCCTGGAATAAAGCCCAACAAACCCTCAACCTACAAAATCTTATGTCCCTGCACAGTTTCAAAAAACTGATCACTAGCAGTCTTAGAGACTGCTGTGCTTGCCATTGAACTGCTTCCATCTCCCTTTCATGACCTCTTCTAATCCTCGTCACACCTATCACATTATAGAGCTATCCATACTCCCTCCCTCTACACTCAAGCATCCTTCCAACCCAGTCAGTCCACCTCCCCATTCCTTGCCCATGCCATCTATGACCCACCCTGCTGTACTACAACCTCCCTCTCTTCCCTGCTCTAAGCCACCCTTATCATCCTTTGCTTTGGAACACTATCTTCTCTCCCCTCAGCTGTCTTATGGTGAAACCCTGCTAGATAATTAAACTAAAGATCCTAATCTGCCAAGTTATAATGTGGTGTACCCCACAGTTTATATTTTCCTTGTATATAACTCTATATATTATAATGTGGTGTACCACTTGTTTATATTTTCCTTGTATATAACTCTGTATATACTTTTATGTTGTTAATCATGTAAATTACTACTGTAGTTATAAATTGTATATAGTGTTTAACTGAAACTATATGCTGTTCGGCCAGGACCTCCTTGTAAATGAGCAAGCTCAACAGAGTATCTCTTGTTTATAAACTTGAACTTCTCCACTGCTCCTTCGATGACTGTTGTCCCATCTTTAATGCTGGGGTTCCAAAAAGGTTGCACTCCAACAGATACACAAAGGCTGCTTTTACAGTGATTCAATTTGTCTTTATTGTGACACACAAATAATTCACAGTCTGTGTAATATCACAACAGTGGAAAATACCCCAGCACTTTGCCTGTCTAGGAGGCTTCCTAAGAGAGCACTGTTGGACTGCAACCTTTTTAGAACATTCTGCATTTGGGGTTAGCCATTCCTGGTTGCACCACATGGTGGGCGTCTGGAGTGTGTCCACCATTAAAGAAACTGTGTGATGCCGGGGGGGATAGCTCTGAGCCCCATTCCCACCAACTGGACTGCTGCTGTCCTGATCTTCACTGGGCTTTTTAAAAACACTCACTCCCTTTGCTGCCATTAACTAGATTCCTCACTGCTTCTTCTTGATTGGTCACATCTGTGTAGGGAGGCAAGGCCAGGCTGCTATTGGCTGAGTATTGGGGCTGGGCTAGCTCCACTTCTCAGCTGCTCCATTGATGACCTTTGTCCTGTTTTGATATCTTATTCCTGTTCTTGCAGTGGCACGTTTATAGATTTCTTTGTATACTGTACTGTTCTAGACAAACTCTGTAAACATTCATGGTTTCTGCACATGTTTACTGGTTGTTTTAAAATGTTATACTGTTTTATATGCAATAATAAATGTGAAGGGGAACTGAGGCTAGGTGCAGGTGTGCCAGTCTAACAAATCCCCAAGGCCGACAGTTCCTACACTGCTATTACTGGGTATCCTGCTGGCATGCCATGCCCTGTAACAAATAATGCGTCATGTGTGCAGGTAATACCAGTAGAGAAAAGGGCAGAGAAACCAGATTTTAGTGCAGAAGTGTTTCCTAAAACATATGGTAAGGCCATCTATATGTGCATTGCATACCTACAAGAAAAGGAGAGAGAGCATCACACACCTACTCTTAGGGAAAACTACTTGTGGCATGGAATGGATAGAATGTCCTAGAGCAGGCAGCTGCTATGCAACTATCAACATACAGTCAGACTAGGGGTGCATGGAAGTTAAGAATGATGTAAAGGGGGATTTTGATGCACCTAGGAGGGATTTAGAGGGATGGGAATGGGATGAAGAAAACACCACAGTGGAGCAGTTATGGAGCAAAATCAAAAACAAACTAGTTTAGTTGGAAGATAAGTATGGACCAAATAGACACTTTATAATAAGAAGGGGAAGGTACCACAGTGGTTTACCAGCAAGTTTAGGTACCTCATTCGGCAGAAACGGAGGGATTTTAAGGCAATATGAGCGGATAATAGCGACTATAATATCAGTAAATACAGGAAGTCAGTAAAGGAATTCAAAACGGCAATTAAGCTAGAAAAAAAGAAACTCAAGTTTAGATTGGCCCGCAGCAAGGACGCCGGCAAGTCCTTCTTTTGATTATGTAAACAATGAGGCAGTCAACAGAACCATAGGTCCCTTAAAAAAATGGCAATGAGACAGTATTAGACCCCTTGAGCAGGCCCATTTAATAAATATTTTTGTACAATCTACAATGTGAGAGAGAGAGAAGGGAGACACAGAGAATAATCCCTACACAACCAAACCAAGATTTTAAGTAATATCCAAATAACAAAAGCTGAAATCGCTAGCAAACTTTGTAAAGTAAACATTACAAAATCATCAGGCCCAGAGAGCTTGCACCCCAGACCGATTAAGGAAAAGAGTGCCTGACTAATTAACTCCCTATAAAAAAATATTCTACATATCCCTGGATGACAGGGAGGTCCCACAGGACTGGAGAAGGGCACTGGTATTGTCCATCTACAAGAAAGGAGGTAAGGGCGAGGTTGGGAACTATAGGCCCATCAGCCTGACGTCGATAATGGGGAAACTATTCTAATCTATAATAAAAAGCTAGATTGCAACAACAACTCATTGAGTGCGGCTACACTGATGAAACACAACATCGTTTTAGGCAACATAGATCATGCCTGACAAACAACCTTGCCCTCTATTAAAAACTTAGTAGTCTCCTGGAGAACAAAATCCCAGTGCATGTGGTTTACCTGGATCTGCAAAAGGCATTTGATAATATCCCCCACTCATTAATCTTGAAGAATTTGGAGAACATAGTAATCAACCCAATACTTGTCAGATGGATAAGGGGATAGTTAAATAATAGAACACAGCCAGTTAGAGTTAACATACTAACAGACTAAAATGCCAGCAGAATAGGCTCAACAGTCTCTCGAGTCTGCTCGATTTTCAGCACCTGTACTGAGGGCCGATTTTGGTGTCCCCCCCTTCCCCCTTGGGTTATACTGTCCCCAGTCCCAGATGTTCCACCTGTATTGGGCCTGGTCAGATTTACCCTTCCCCTGTACCTGTCTCATCCCCTCTTAAACCTGTCTACAGTCTCCACCTCTACCAGCTCCATTGGCAGTGCATTCCGTGGCTCCACTACCCTTTCAGCGAAACAACATCTCCTCCTCTCCCCTCTGAGCCTACCCCCTTTCAGCTTACACCCGTGACCTCTCATTGCCCCACCCTCCTTCCTTTGGAGCACCCTGACTGGGCTTCCCTTATTGATCCCTTTCATGTGCTTTAAGACCTCTAACATGTCCCCCTCGTCCCTCCTCTCCTCCAGGGTGTACATGTCGAGCTCCTTGAGCCCTCCTCATAGGTCCTGTCCCCCAGGCCCCAGATCATTTTGGTTGCCCTCCTTTGGAGCCTCTCTAGGAGTGTCATGTCCCTCTTTAAATGTGGTCTCCAAAACTGCACACAATACTCGAGGTGTGGCCTAACCACTTCCACTTTTCTGGAGTTAATCCCACTGGTGATGCATTCCAGCATCCTATTTGCCCTTGCTGCTGCCTTCCTATAGGTCTCTGAGTTGTTCATTTTGATGTCTACCACTACCACCAGGTCCCTCTCACCCTTCGTGACTTGAATTGCATCTCCTCCTAGGGTATACCCCTGGCCTGGATTTCTGACTCTCAGATGCAGAACATTGCATTTCCCTGCATTGAATTTTAGTTTCCATTTTCCCCGACCACCTTTCCAGAACCTCCAGGTCCTCCTGCACGGCCCCCCTCCCCATCTCCTCATCCACCACTGCACCCAGCTTTGAGTCATCTGCAAAGAGACTCATCTCATCTCATTCCTGATCCCCTTCCTGATATCTGAGACATAGGCATTGAAGAGGAGTAGCCCCAGCACTGATGCCTGGGGAACCCCACTAGTAACCCACCTTGGGGATGAGGCTAACCCTCCAACCACCACCTTCTGAGTATGCTCAGAGAGCCAATTTCCTATCCATCTTAACAACTGTCTGCCTACCCCCATTTTCTTCAGCTTAGCCAGCAGGCCACTGTGAGGTACCAAATCAAACGTCTTGTTGAAGTCCAGAAAGAGGATGTCCACTGGCCTACCCTGGTCCAGGGCCCTCGTCACCCAGTCATAGAACTCAACAAGGTTTGTCTGGCACGATCTTCCTGGGACAAAGCCATACTGCCTATCGTCCAAGTAGCCAGTTTGCTCCAGTAAGCCCCCTAGCCTTTCCTTGACAATACCCTCCATCACCTTGTCAACCACCAATCACAGGCTAATGGACCTGTAATTTCCCACCTCCTCTCTTGATTCCCCACTTGTGGATCAGCACGACATAGGCCACCCTCCAGTCTTGGGGCACCCACCTAGTCCTCAGAGAGATGTTGAAAAACTCTGCTAGAGGGACTGCCAGGACATCCACAAGTTCCCTCAGCACTCTGGGATGGATCTCATCTGGCCCAGGTGCCTTCTCCATCCAAAGGGACCCAAGGGCTGCCCTTACTCTCTCTACTAGGATTTCAGCCTCCATGTCCTCCCCCTTTTCACCCCGTACTGCAATGGAGACGTGACTAGCGGAGTACCACAGAGCTCTGTTCTGGGCCCTGTGCTGTTTACAAAATTTATTTCAGATATGACTGACAACACTACCAAATTCTCCATAAAATTTGCCAACGATATCAAAATTAGAGCAGAGGTATCGACTATATACAGCAGGTAGAATCACTGAGGGATGACTTAATTAAAATAGAAGAATGGGCTCAAGCAACTAAAATGTGTTTTAACCAGGAGAAGTGTGTGGTCATGCACTTTGGGAGTAACAACATGACACATATAAATTAAATGGGAAACAACTCATGACCGAAAATAACGAAAGGGACCTGGGGTACTGGTCACTAATGATCTCAATTTTAGCAGTCACCGTGAAGAGGTTATAAAAAAGACAGACTCATGGGATGTATGGCACAAGCACTAACAAGTAGGAATAAGAGTCAAATTATCCCTATTTATAAAGCAGTAGTCAGGCCACACGTGATTACCGCACTCCACTGTGGACCCCCTATTTAAGGAGGGACGTGGAGGGACTGGAAAGGGTACAGAAGAGGATAACTAGAATGGTCAATGGACTTCAGGGGATGAGCTATGACAACAGATTCAGGAAGCTAAGCATGCATCCCCTGGAACTAAGGCTCATCAGAGGTGATCTCCTTGAGATGTACAAAATCTCAAGGGATACAAAGTTAATGAGCAGCCCAGACTTCCAGTTCAATAAAAAGAGATATTGCCCTTAGAAGCCACGACTACCAGCTAATGCTAGCCTTTCCAAAAAAGAAACCTAGCAGGAATTTCTTCACTCAAAGAATCATTCCAATACGGAATGGACTTCCTAAGGATATAGCTGAAGCCAACAATTTCAAGACTTTTAAAATTAAAATAAATATTTACTAGGTGACCTCGGGAACAAAGTGTCCCACTACAGCAGGCGAAGGGCAAAATTGGCACTTGCCCTCTGTCCATCCCAAAATCCAAGTACAGATCCAAATAAAAGGGTGAAATGTCTACCTAGGAAACCTGAATTACTGTACTGAACAGTGTAGGAGCTGATGAACTGGGGCCTTTGGTTCCATGACTTCTTTATTGAGTAAATGAGCTTTGACATGAAGCTCTTCAGTAAAGTCAAATGTTAGAAGTCTAGTGTTCGACTGTTGAGGTAGAGTAGTGAGATGGCTAAGGTCACTGAGCTGCAAACCTGGTGACCTGGGTTTGAATCCCATCAGCACATACTGTGTGACCCTAAGCAAGTCACTAAACTTCTTTGTGCTCCCAGGTCACAGCTGGGAAAAAACTCCACCTTAGTGTACCTTTCTTGGTGAAATGATTTCCCCTTCCTTCCACCATGAAAATGTTTACCTACACAACCCCCATCAGACATTGAAGCAACCCATACTATTAACTGCAACAGGCTCCTAGCAAGCAGTTACATCATATATGCCTAGACATGGGAGTTCCCTGGACGTGCTCATCCCCCATCCAGTGCTGTGATACAGGTTGATCACTGTACCACCTTACATACACCTAGACATAGGAGTTCCTTGGGCTTGCTTATCCCCCATCCAGGGTTGTGATACAGGTTGGCCACTGTGCCACCCCTCATATACCTAGACATAGGATTTCCTTGGGCATGCTCATCCCCCATCCAGGGTTGTGATACAGGTTGGCCACTGTGCCACCTCTCATATACCTAGACATGGGAGTTCCCTGGTCATGCTCATCCCCCATCCAGGGCTGTGATACAGGTTGGTCACTGTGCCATCTCTCATATACCTAGACATGGGAGTTCCCTGAACACGCTCATCCCTCATCCAGAGCTGTGATATGGGTTGGTCACTGTGTCACCTTACATATGTCTAGACATGGGAGTTCCCTGGGCATGCACGTCCCCAATCCAGAGCTGTGATACGGGATGTATCAAGCAGTTACATCACATACACCTAGACATGGGAGTTTCCTGGGCATGCAAATCCCCCATCCAGGGCTGTAATACAGAATATAGCAAGCAGTTACATCACGTACACCTAGACATGGGAGTTCCCTGGGCATGCACATCCCCCGTCGAGGGTTATAATGCAGGATATAGCAAGAAGATACATCACATACACCTAGACACAGGAGTTCCCTGGGTGCGCTTGTCCCCCATACAGCACTGTGATACAGGCTATGTCAAGCAGTTACACCACATACACCTAGACATGGGAGTTCCCAGGGTATGCACATCCCCCATTCAGCGCTGTCATATGGAATATAGAAAGCAGTTACAACGCATACATTTAGACATGCAAGTTCCCTGGGTGTTCTCATCCCCCATCCAGGGCTGTAATACAGGATATAGCAAGCACTTAGATCACATACACCTAGACATGGGAGTTCCCGGGGAGTGCAAGTCCCCCATCCAGGGCTACAATACAGAATACAGCAAGTAGATACAGCACATACATCTAGACATGGGAGTTCCCTGTGCATGTTCATCCCCAATCCATGGATGTAATACTGCATATAGCAAGCAGTTACATCACATACACCTAGACATGGGAGTTCCCTGGGCATGCATATCCCCAATCCGGTGCTGCGATACGGAATGTAGTTACCTGGGCATACACGTGCCCAATCCAGTGCTGCGATACGGAATGTAGCAAGCAGTTTCATCACATACATTTAGACATGGGAGTTCCCTTGGTGTGCTCATCCCCACCCTGTGCAATGATATGAAATACTGCAAGCTGTTACATCACATATACCTAGACATGGGCATCCCCTTGGCATTCTCATCCTCCAACCAGGGATGTAATACAGAATATAGCGAGCAGTTACATTAATACACCTAGATATTGGCGTTCCCTGGCCACGCTCGTGTGACTTGCACACTTGCTCAGCATCACTCAGTATGCAAGTAGCCTTTGTGGGACTCAAACCTAAGTCTGCTGGATGTTCCAAACTCAGTCACAGCAAATGAGTTAATTGGGCATGCATGATGCAAATGGATCACATGCATGTCCATCATGGGCTCATTTGCATGGCTGCACCAGGTGGAATGTGCCAGGCCACCCCCTCACAGCCCCGATCCCCATCAGGAGAAAGAAATGTAGCTCCATCACCCCCTTTCTCATAGTGTAGTGTCCCCTCCCCTTCCCTGATCCTCGGTGAAATGAAATATTGCCATTCCGATCACAGTCATTCCATGGTGCAGTATCCTCCTCCCCATCCCCGGTAAAAGGAAATATTGTCATCCCAATCACATATTTTCCAAAATGTAGCGTTCCACCCCCCCCCATCCCTGATCACCGGTGAAATGAAATCTTGCCGTCCTGATCACATATTTTCCATAATGTAGTGTCCCCCTCCCCATCCCCGGTGAAATCAAATATTGCCGTCCTGGTCACATATTTTCTATAGTGTAGCGTCCCTGTCCCCGATCGCTGGTGAAATGAAATATTGCCACTTCAAATCACCGTCTTTCCAGAGTGTAGCGTCCCCCTCCCCAGCCCTGATCCACATTGGAATAATGCAGTCCAGCTCCATCCCTATCGTATCAGGGCTATTTGTACCTATTCATTTGGAGATCAGGCCGGGGAAGGGGACTCCACTAGATCACCAGGGTCACAGAGGGGGACATATCTCATATTCTGGTGTTTGGGGCCAGGGAAGGGACACACTACAGTATGGGAACAATGGGGACAGAGCTGCACTGTATTATTCCAATGGGGATTGGGGCTGGGAGGGACACACTACAGTATGGGAACAATGGGGACAGAGCTGCACTGTATTATTCCAATGGTGATTGGGGCTGGGAGGGGGGGACACTACACTATGGTAACAATGGGGACATAGCTGCACTGTATTATTCCAATGGGGATTGGGGCTGGGAGGGGGACACTACACTATGGGAACAACAGGGACAGAGCTGCACTGTATTATTCCAATGGGGACTGGGGCTGGGAGGGGGACACTACACTATGGGAACAATGGGGACAGAGCTGCACTGTATTATTCCAGTGGGGACTGAGGCTGGGAGAGGACACTCCACTCCACTATGGGAACAACGGGACAGAGCTGCACTGTATTATTCCAAGAGGGATTGGTGCTGGGAGGGGACACTACACTATGGAAACGGGGACAAAGCAGCACTGTATTATTCCAATGGGGACTGGGGTTGGGAGGGGGACACTACACTATGGGAACAATGGGAACAGAGCTGCACTGTATTATTCCAGTGGGGATTGGGTCTGGGAGGGGACACTACACTATGGTAACAATGGGGACAGAGCTGCACTGTATTATTCCAATGGGGACTGGGGTTGGAGGAGGGACACTACACTATGGGAACAATGGGAACAGAGCTGCACTGTATTATTCCAATGGGGATTGGGGCTGGGGAGGGGGACACTACACTATGGGAACAACGGGACAGAGCAGCACTGTATTATTCCAATGGGGACTGGGGCTGGGGGGACACTACACTATGGAAATAATGGGGACAGAGCAGCACTGTATTATTCCAATGGGGATTGGTGCTGGGAGGGGGACACTACACTATGGAAACAATGGGGACAGAGCTGCACTGTATTATTCCAATGGGGATTGGGGCTGGGAGGGGACACTACACTATGGGAACAATGGGAACAGAGCTGCACTGTATTATTCCAATGGGGACTGGGGTTGGAAGGAGGACACTACACTATGGGAACAATGGGGACAGAGCTGCACTGTATTATTCCAGTGGTTGATTGGGGCTGTGGGGGACACTACACTATGGAAATGGGGACAGAGCAGCACTGTATTATTCCAATGGGGACTGGGGCTGGGGGACACTACACTATGGAAACAACGGGACAGAGCTGCACTGTATTATTCCAATGGGGACTGGGGCTGGGAGGGGACACACTATGGGAACAACGGGAACAGAGCTGCACTGTATTATTCCAGTAGGGATTGGGGTTGGGAGGGGGGTCACTACACTATGGCAACAATGGGGACAGAGCTGCACTGTATTATTCCAATGGGGACTGGGGCTGGGAGGGGGACACTACACTATGGTAACAATGGGACAGAGCAGCACTGTATTATTCCAGTAGGGATTGGGGTTGGGAGGGGGGTCACTACACTATGGCAACAATGGGGACAGAGCTGCACTGTATTATTCCAATGGGGACTGGGGCTGGGAGGGGGACACTACACTATGGGAACAATGGGGACAGAGCTGCACTGTATTATTCCAATGGGGATTGGGGTTGGGAGGGGGACACTACACTATGGGAACAACAGGAACAGAGCTGCACTGTATTATTCCAATGGGGACTGGGGCTGGGGGGGACACTACATTATGGGAACAACGGGAACAGAGCTGCACTGTATTATTCCAGTAGGGATTGGGGTTGGGAGGGGGGTCACTACACTATGGCAACAATGGGGACAGAGCTGCACTGTATTATTCCAATGGGGACTGGGGCTGGGAGGGGGACACTACACTATGGTAACAATGGGACAGAGCAGCACTGTATTATTCCAATAAGGACTGGGGTTGGGAGGGGACACTACACTATGGGAACAATGGGGACAGAGCTGCACTGTATTATTCCAATGGGGACTGGGGCTGGGAGGGGGGACACTACACTATGGTAACAATGGGACAGAGCAGCACTGTATTATTCCAATAAGGACTGGGGTTGGGAGGGGACACTACACTATGGCAACAATGGGACAGAGCAGCACTGTATTATTCCAGTGGAGACTGGGGTTGGGAGGGACACTACACTATGGGAACAACGGGACAGAGCTGCACTGTATTATTCCAGTGGAGACTGGGGTTGGAAGGAGGGACACTACACTATGGGAACAACGGGACAGAGCTGCACTGTATTATTCCAATGGGGATTGGGGCTGGAGGGGGGACACTACACTATGGGAACAACGGGACAGAGCTGCACTGTATTATTCCAGTGGAGACTGGGGTTGGAAGGAGGACACTACACTATGGAAACAATGGGAACAGAGCTGCACTGTATTATTCCAGTGGGGATTGGGGCTGGGAGGGAGGGATACACTATGGAAACAACGAGGACAGAGCAGCACTGTATTATTCCAGTGGGGATTGGGGCTGGGGAGGGGACACTGCACTACACTATGGGAACAACAGGGACAGAGCTGCACTGTATTATTCCAATGGGAATTGGGGCTGGGGAGGGGGACACTACACTATGGAAACAATGGGACAGAGCTGCACTGTATTATTCCAATGGTGACTGAGGCTGGGGAGGGGACACTACACTATGGAAACAATGGGAACAGAGCTGCACTGTATTATTCCAGTGGGGATTGGGGCTGGGGGGGCACTACACTATGGGAACAACGGGGACAGAGCAGCACTGTATTATTCCAGTGGGAATTGGGGCTGGGGAGGGAGGGAGGGACACTACACTATGGTAACAATGGGGACAGAGCAGCACTGTATTATTCCAATGGGAATTGGGGCTGGGAGGGGGACACTACACTATGGGAACAACGGGGACAGAGCAGCACTGTATTATTCCAATGGGAATTGGGGCTGGGAGGGGGACACTACACTATGGGAACAACAGGGACAGAGCAGCACTGTATTATTCCAATAAGGACTGGGGCTGGGGAGGGGGGGACACTACACTATGGGAACAACGGGGACAGAGCTGCACTGTATTATTCCAATGGGGATTGGGGCTGGGAGGAGGAAACTACACTATGGAAATAATGGGGACAGAGCTGCACTGTATTATTCCAATGGGGATTGGGGCTGGGGAGGGGGACACTACACTATGGAAATAATGGGGACAGAGCTGCACTGTATTATTCCAATGGGGATTGGGGCTGGGAAGGGGAAACTACACTATGGGAATAAAGGGCACAGAGCTGCACTGTATTATTCCAGTAGGGATTGAGGCTGGGAGGGGGGACACTACACTATGGAAACGGGGACAGAGCAGCACTGTATTATTCCAGTGGGGCACTGGGGCTGGGAAGAGGGACACTACACTATGGTAACAATGGGACAGAGCAGCACTGTATTATTCCAATAAGGACTGGGGTTGGGAGGGGGACACTACACTATGGCAACAATGGGGACAGAGCAGCACTGTATTATTCCAGTGGAGACTGGGGTTGGGAGGGGGACACTACACTATGGGAACAACGGGGACAGAGCTGCACTGTATTATTCCAGTGGAGACTGGGGTTGGAAGGAGGGACACTACACTATGGGAACAACGGGGACAGAGCTGCACTGTATTATTCCAATGGGGATTGGGGCTGGGAGGGGGACACTACACTATGGGAACAACGGGGACAGAGCTGCACTGTATTATTCCAGTGGAGACTGGGGTTGGAAGGAGGGACACTACACTATGGAAACAATGGGAACAGAGCTGCACTGTATTATTCCAGTGGGGATTGGGGCTGGGAGGGAGGGATACTACACTATGGAAACAACGAGGACAGAGCAGCACTGTATTATTCCAGTGGGGATTGGGGCTGGGGAGGGGGACACTGCACTACACTATGGGAACAACAGGGACAGAGCTGCACTGTATTATTCCAATGGGAATTGGGGCTGGGGAGGGGGACACTACACTATGGAAACAATGGGACAGAGCTGCACTGTATTATTCCAATGGTGACTGAGGCTGGGGAGGGGGACACTACACTATGGAAACAATGGGAACAGAGCTGCACTGTATTATTCCAGTGGGGATTGGGGCTGGGGGTCTACACTATGGGAACAACGGGACAGAGCAGCACTGTATTATTCCAGTGGAATTGGGGCTGGGAGGAGGAGGGACACTACACTATGGTAACAATGGGGACAGAGCAGCACTGTATTATTCCAATGGGAATTGGGGCTGGGAGGGGACACTACACTATGGGAACAACGGGACAGAGCAGCACTGTATTATTCCAATGGGAATTGGGGCTGGGAGGGGACACTACACTATGAACAACAGGGACAGAGCAGCACTGTATTATTCCAATAAGGACTGGGGCTGGGGAGGGGGACACTACACTATGGGAACAACGGGACAGAGCTGCACTGTATTATTCCAATGGGGATTGGGGCTGGGAGGAAACTACACTATGGAAATAATGGGACAGAGCTGCACTGTATTATTCCAATGGGGATTGGGGCTGGGGGGGGACACTACACTATGGAAATAATGGGGACAGAGCTGCACTGTATTATTCCAATGGGGATTGGGGCTGGGAGGGGAACTACACTATGGGAATAAAGGGCACAGAGCTGCACTGTATTATTCCAGTAGGGATTGAGGCTGGGAGGGGGGACACTACACTATGGAAACGGGGACAGAGCAGCACTGTATTATTCCAGTGGGGCACTGGGGCTGGGAAGAGGGACACTACACTATGGGAACAACGGGGACAGAGCTGCACTGTATTATTCCAATGGGGATTGGGGCTGGGAGAGGGAATACTTCACTATGGAAAGACTGTTCAAGGCAGCATTATTTCATTTCAACAGGGATCAGGGCTGGGAGGGGGAGGGCACTACACTATGGAAACAACGGGACAGAACAGCACTGTATTATTTCAGTGGGGACTGAGGCTGGGAGAGGGACACTCCACTCCACTATGGGAACAACGGGGACAGAGCAGCACTGTATTATTCCAATGGGGACTGGAGCTGGGGAAGGGGACACTACACTATGGTAACAACGGGGACAGAGCTGCACAGTATTATTCCAGTGGAGACTGGGGCTGGGGGGGGCACTACACTAGAATGGAAAGACTGATCAAGTCGGCATTATTTAATTTCACCAGGGATCGGGGCTGGGGAGGGAGGGAGGATGCTACACTATGGAATAACTGCAATCGGGGTAGCAATATCTCATTTCACTGGGGGTCGGGGATGGGGAGCAGGAATGCTACACTAGGGAAAGGATGTGATAGAGGCAGCACTGTTTTATTTCACTGGGGATTGCGGGTCATGTGACTGGCCCTGGAATGTGCGTTGGGCACACCCTGCCCCATGCATAGTTGTAGCAGGTTTCTGTAAACATATTCACAGTTAAGGAAGGGTAGGTGCTCTCAGGTAGAAATGCCTGTCGGTGCAGTGAGAGATGGCAGTACCCCAAATAACGTACAAGAAGGAGGAACATTGCGCTCAAGGAAAACACCAACACAAGGTTTAATCCAACATAGAGAGAACGCTGACAAGAACAAGCCCCAAATCCTGTGTTGGTGTTTTCCTCTAGTGCAGTGTTCCTCCTTTTGTAAACTTATCTTTGGGCCAGTGCAGCCAGTCATGTCTTCGCCAGGAGCGTTATGAATATTGCGATGTGGGGAGTATGCATGAGGGACCCCTCATTTGTATGCCGGTATTGCAATATTGTGCACAGCAGCACAGTTGGGTCTGCAAGGTGCATTGGGGGTTTCTGAATGTTGCCACGCCCTTGATGGCTGTCGCACGTTGGAGATGGAGGATGCATCCAGGGATGTGCCCTGCATCTCTTTTGAAAATGTGGGCCTTACAGTCCATCACCTACTACAGCTGTCCTTAGCATGCATTTGTATGTGAAGGCAAGAGGGAAGCATCTTTCAGAAAAAGAGATGTGCAAGAACAAGGGGGCTCAATTTGAAGATAGAGGGGGATGGCTCAGAGGTAATGTAAGGAACTATTTTTTCATGGAGAGGGTTGTGGATGCATGGAACGGCCTTCCTGAGGAGGTCGTGGAGTCACAATCAGTGGGGGAATTCAAGAATGCATACGACAAACATAAGGCAACTCTAGTGGGGGGGTAGGAGGAAGTAGGCTGTTGGTTAACAAGGATCTGCAGCTTATCCATTACGTAGGGAAATGGACAGACTAGGTGGGCTAAGCGGTCCTTATCTGCAGTCAAATTCTAGGTTTCTGTGTTTCATGTAAAACAGAAGGTCTCACATGTCCCTGTTCAGGTGTCTTTTAAAGGCCTAGACCAGAGTGCTGCACAGTATTCTTAGTGTTTGGTAGAACTGTCTGGACCAGACCAGAAGAGAATAAGTCCCAAACTGGTTGCAAGGATGTGGGAAGGGGTTACACTGGCATTTATTGATAATATTGAAGTGTACATGTTTCAACTACTATTTATTAACTTACTGTGACTGCATTATGCACTTTTATATTGCTGTAATTATGTTTATAGATCTGTTTTTGTACTACTGTATGTTTTTTATGTGCAGGGACTTATAAAAACGGAACCTGCTTGTAGTGTTCATAGCCTGTTAAATAATTAAACAAGTAAATAAATGAATAACGTTTCTTTTTTTAGTTTCACATAACAGTCCTTCCTATAATCAATCTTCTGCAAACTTTTATAAATACTTTTGATAATAAAAAATATTTCAGTATAACCCCATTTGACATAGAAATATAGAATTTTCTGGTAGACAAGAATTGCTTGGCCTACCTAATCTGTCCATTTCCCCTGCAGTATCACCAAAGATGCTGCTTTATCAGGTTTATGTTTTCCTTTGCTTACACAGCAGCTCAGCATCCCATACCTCCAGCTTCATGATCCTCTGTTTCAGTCTCCAACAGCACAAACTGCACTATTCAGAAACACAAGCTGCTGCTGTTCAAAGCTTGGACTAGAAGAACAAAGGATATCTCTCCACAGAAATAAACAGTTCCCTGCGTGCTCAGCATTCCTTACCTCCAGCTTCATGATCCTCTGTTTCAGTCTCCAACAGCACAAACTGCACTATTCAAAAACACAAGCTGCTGCTGTTCAAAGCTGGGACTAGAAGAATAAAGGTTATCTATCCACAGAAAATAAACAGTTCCCTCTGCAGCTCCCCGTGTGCTCAGCATTCCTTACCTCCAGCTTCATGATCCTCTGTTTCAGTCTCCAGCAGAACAAACTGCACTATTCAGAAACACAAGCTGCTGCTGTTCAAAGCTGGGACTAGAAGAACAAAGGATGTCTATCCACAGAAAATAAACAGTTCCCTCTGCAGCTCCCAGTGTGCTCAGCATTCCTTACCTCCAGCTTCATGATCCTCTGTTTCAGTCTCCAACAGCACAAACTGCACTATTCAGAAACACACACTGCTGCTGTTCAAATGTAACCCCCGCCCCCCACAAATGGGGGTTCCTAATTTGCCAGCCTGGGCTTACCTTAGTCCTTTTGCTCTGTTCTCCTCCTGATGTCTCTCGGGCTTCTCCCGACTTGGCCGGCAATTTTTTTCTGGTTCCCCAGGTCTGCTTTGCCCTTCTGTGTGCCCCAGCTGCAGCCCAATGAAAAATCCAGCCTCAAGGCTAAAAATAAATGCCATTTCGGCGCTGTAAAAGTGCTGCCTCAGGGCAGCAGGACTGTGATGGGGCAAGTTTTGCAGTCGCCTCGGGGACTGTGCCGTTAGTCCCAGAATCTCTTCCACCTAACTGGGACCTAGTAACCACAGACAGCCTACTGGGGGTCCACTCTGGTGGAAATTGAAAGAATTTGACCGGAGTTCAGGCAACAATGCTTGAGCAGGGCCCCGGCCATCTGAATAACAAATGAGTGTCTGGCTGCCTCCAAGGTGGCCCTAAATGGCTTCGGCCTAAAACAGAAGAAATTAAATGTCTTCAACATTGTAAATTGTTGCTGCACAGGGTAGATTTATTGTACATGTGGGGGAGAGTGTCTAATTTTAAAATAAATGTTTTTTCCTGCCTTCGCCAGCATTTGGGGCTTTTGTGTGTCAGCCTGTCAGCTGCTGTAGGAGGAGCTTGCTATGTGCTATAGCGACAGGAAAACCAAAGGAGCCACACCCTTCTTCTGTGCAGTGACTGCAAGTACAACCTTTGAGCTGCAAAACTATGGGGCATGGGGGCCAATAATTATTTCTGGCTGCACCAGGACATTATTCAGGACTGTATCTAATCTGCTATAAGGGACAGTGGGTTAAGCAGCCATTACTAGCAGTCACAGCCAATTGGGAGCCAGCAATAGAAAGCCAGGAATTGTGGGACATTCACTGCACCTCATGGGTAATCACCCAAGTACTCATGGGGACTTACAGGGAACTCACTTTAGGCGCCAAATCTCCAACCCAATTGAGCCTCGTGTATTCTGATTGCCAGGTCTTTCAGCTATTTAGAGACCTGTCACCCCATCTTTGCTGCCAATCAGGAATTGAATAGGAGCCCTATAAGAGACAGTGTCTGCCAGTTTTCTTCAGATTCTGCCAGAGTGAAAGAAGAAGAGCAGGCTCCAGCCTGCTGGGAGCCCCCACAGGGGTGGGGGTTCAGGCCCCTGCCATGCCACCAGGCCTGGACCACTTAGCTGTGTCCCTCCAGTCTTTTTATATTCAGTTTAAATGTAAAGTAAAAGTAGAGTTTCTGCAACAGCTAGTCTGGAGGTTGCAGGAATGTCCTCCAGAGGCTAGCCCTTCCTCCCATGTCGGGGAAAGATGTGAAGAAAGAAGACCATCTACTCTGCCTCAGTTGTGAGAGATTTGAAGAGAATTCAGGAAGCCTTCGATTGCAGATGTGACCCGAGGAGGACCTGAGTGAGTACCCCTTGTAACCCCCCGGTGCAAGCTTCTAAAAGTAATCTTGGGGGCGTCAAGCCTCGCTACCAGATATTTCTGCTGTATGAAAAGATCACTGAATTATCAGTCTGGGCTACAAACCCCGTCAGAGACTGTCTAGTACAAAGTTAACATGGATACATCTTGTCTGTGGCCCAAATGGCTAACTCGCAGGTGCAGCAAGATGCCTGGCTAGTGAATCATGTAAATGTGTTGTAAGTTGTACTAGATGTGACTTCACGTAACCAAATACTGGATGCTTGATAAAAGTGTGGCTGGCTGCTTATGTTGGATGGATGCCTTTTTGGTATGTAAAAGTACTGGATGTGACCTTGTTTCAACTGAATAGTGGATGCGTGATAAAAGTATCACCTGTCAGTTACTCTGGATGGGACTTTCAAATATTGTGCCGTGTGTTTAGGATGTTAAATCCAAGTAGCTTGTCCTAAATTGTTCGATTATCAACAAATGCAGGGCAATCCCTGACTCCTTTGATGTACAGGGCAATCCCAGGCTCTTTGTGACCAGCAGGGTCAATTCCTGCTACTTCTACTAAAACTGCAGGGCAATCCCTGCCTTCATTGTATACAGCATCTGTAGTCATTGCAGGAATCTTCTCCAAGTTGCCCCCTCCCTCAAATCCATAGCCAGCCACCTCGACCAGCTGCAACGTACACCAGGCCTGCAACATCTTAGACTGTGGTATCTGTTTATCCAGTATGGTATGGGATTGTGGGGTTTCATATTGTTCTGGGACTGGTACCAGCGTGGGTAATAATGATAATTGTTTATGTAACATCTGATTTGTCAGCAGCTAGATAGCCAGCGCTCTGGGTATCATAAGTCGAATGGTAATTAGTGATTGCTTTCTGCCTTTTAGTATGTAGTCACTCAGCTGGAGGGTTCACCAACAAAAGCCAAACATTCTGTGTACATATGTAAATAGCAATCACATGACCTCTACTCCACATCCGTGTTCCTAACACCTTATACCCCTAAATAAATCTCTTGTTATTGTTGTTGAAATATTTGGTGTGAGCATATTAAAGAGAGCCTTTAAATACAAAATGTTAAAGTGTGGGGAAATGTTTGGGGAACGTAAATGGTTATCGTGGGTGGTGTAGCAGCTCAGGGGGCTAAACCTATTGCCAGCTTACCCATGTAAAACACCCTGAGAGGAGGCACTGCGCAAAGGTTTAAAAATATGGTTATCAGTTCGTGAACCCAAACCCCTCAGCCTATGTCCAGGGTAGTAGGCAGGGGTGTACCACTGGGGATGGCGCCACCCAGGGGTTACACAAAGTTGGGACTAGAAGAACAAAGGATATCTCTTCACTATTCAGAAACACAAGCTGCTGTTGTTTAAAGCTGGGACTAGAAGAACAAAGGATATCTCTCCACAGAAAATAAACAGTTCCCTCTGCAGCTCCCCGTGTGCTCAGCATTCCTTACCTCCAGCTTCATGATCCTCTGTTTCAGACTCCAACAGCACAAACTGCACTGTTCAGAAACACAAGCTGCTGCTGTTCAAAGCTGGGACTAGAAGAACAAAGGATATCTCTCCACAGAAAATAAACAGTTCCCTCTGCAGCTCCCCGTGTGCTCAGCATTCCTTACCTCCAGCTTCATGATCCTCTGTTTCAGTCTCCAACAGCACAAACTGCACTATTCAGAAACAGGAGCTGCTGCTGTTCAAAGCTGGGACTAGAAGAACAAAGGATATCTCTCCACAGAAAATAAACAGTTCCCTCTGCAGCTCCCCATGTGCTCAGCATTCCTTACCTCCAGCTTCATGATCCTCTGTTTCAGTCTCCAACAGCACAAACTGCACTATTCAGAAACACAAGCTGCTGCTGTTCAAAGCTGAGACTAGAAGAGCAAAGGATATCTATCCACATGCAGGGGTGTAGCCAGGGATTTCAGATCTGCACACCAAGTGGACTCACTGCTACTCCCCGTGTAACCAGACAATACACAAATGTACACCAGGACCATGTTTGATGCCCCATTTGGTACATTAAATGCAACTTTTGTATCTCATGACAGTGGTTGTTGCCATGCATGGGTAAATACAAATGCCATGATTGTTCCCTAAGACACCCACATACCAGCCCAGAGCCTGTAAAGTTGTATTGTCCTTGGGATGCAAAGAGAGTATTAGTGACCAGTCCTTCTAGTTTTGACTCCTATGAATAAAATTACAGAAAGGTTCAGTATTTTCTTTGTTAGTTTTCATGAAAAAAGGAAGCAGTTCAGAGCCTATTTGCTACCCCTCTTAAATAAAATTGCACACCACGGAGTATGCCTGCCTACACCCATGTCCACGGGAAATAAACAGTTCCCTCTACAGCTCCCTGTGTGCTCCTATCTACAGCAGCTCACAAAGCCTAAAGTGCACTTCCTGTCTTCCTCTGGATAACCCAAGATAACACTACCCCCAAGCTAGTCCTTTAAGACACACCTCTGCTCCTCTATTTTCCTGTCTAACTCTGAAATGTGTCCTGCCATGCACCTCAATCCATTAACGGACAGGAACCTACTGAGAAACAGTGCTGTACTGTAAGAAAGTGTGTTATGTAATCTGAACTGACTATAAAGATTGTAACTTCTGAGACCTTTAAAGACATCAGCTGGTTTTAAAAGGAACAGCACTGCTGACTTGCATCTCCTGGTTCAGTCTCCAGGACACACTGGGGAAGAAGCTTTGCTTGGCTCAGGGTACCTTGCAGCCACCAAATTGTAACTAAAAATAAAAGTACTTCTAACAGTGAGGAGTCAAAGCTGAGTGTGCTAGCATCTAAGTATAAATATTTAGCAACCCCTTCCTCTCGCTCCCCTTGCTGCTGCACACTATAAACATTACTTAGTTGCTCTGAAAGGTGTGTGCATGTGGGGGTTTAGGGACACATTACAGAGGGAGACAGGAAGTGCACATTAGGCTCTAAAAGCTGAAGAAGTGCACAGAGCTGGGCATATAGGAAGCTGCAAAGAAAACAGTTTTTTGTTTTTTTCCTCTGGCTATATATCCTGTATTCTTCTAGTTTCCACTTTGAACAGCAGCAGCAGCTTGTGTTTCTGAATAGTGCAGTTTGTGCTGTTGGAGACTGAAACAGAGGATCATGAAGCTGGAGGTAAGGAATGCTGAGCACACGGGGAGCTGCAGAGGGAACTGTTTATTTTCTGTGGAGAGATATCCTTTGTTCTTCTAGTCCCAGCTTTGAACAGCAGCAGCTTGTGTTTCTGAATAGTGCAGTTTGTGCTGTTGGAGACTGAAACAGAGGATCATGAAGCTGGAGGTAAGGAATGCTGAGCACACGGGGAGCTGCAGAGGGAACTGTTTATTTTCTGTGGAGAGATATCCTTTGTTCTTCTAGTCCCAGCTTTGAACAGCAGCAGCTTGTGTTTCTGAATAGTGCAGTTTGTGCTGTTGGAGACTGAAACAGAGGATCATGAAGCTGGAGGTAAGGAATGCTGAGCACACGGGGAGCTGCAGAGGGAACTGTTTATTTTCTGTGGAGAGATATCCTTTGTTCTGCTAGTCCCAGCTTTGAACAGCAGCAGCTTGTGTTTCTGAATAGTGCAGTTTGTGCTGTTGGAGACTGAAACAGAGGATCATGAAGCTGGAGGTAAGGAATGCTGAGCACACAGGGCGCTGCAGAGGGAACTGTTTATTTTCTGTGGAGAGATATCCTTTGTTCTTCTAGTCCCAGCTTTGTACAGCAGCAGCTTGTGTTTCTGAATAGTGCAGTTTGTGCTGTTGGAGACTGAAACAGAGGATCATGAAGCTGGAGGTAAGGAATGCTGAGCACACGGGGAGCTGCAGAGGGAACTGTTTATTTTCTGTGGATAGATATCCTTTGTTCTTTTAGTCCCAGCTTTGTACAGCAGCAGCTTGTGTTTCTGAATAGTACAGTTTGTGCTGTTGGAGACTGAGACAGGGGATCATGAAGCTGGAGGTAAGGAATGCTGAGCACATGGGAGCTGCAGAGGGAATAGTTTATTTTTTGTGGCTATGTATCCTTTGTTCTTCTAGTTCCAGCTTTGAACATCAGCAGCTTGTGTTTCTGAATAGTGTAATTTGTGCTGTTGGAGACTGAGACAGGGGATCATGAAGCAGGAGGTAAGGCACCCTGACCAGCTGTGTAAACAAATTAAAGGCAAGTTACAAAGGACAAATTGGAATTAGTAATAGAAGTAAAATGTGTATTCATTATACAAATGAAAAGGAAAAACTCATCTGGGCCAGGCTTATTTTCAGTACGGTCCGTTGTGGCAGATTTATTTGTTAACGGAGTGTATGTGTGCACGCGCTTGTTTTGTTTAACTAGGAAAGGCATGCTAAGTCTCAGATTAAGATACAGATTGGTCAATACCAGCAGGAACATCTGCCAGAACTAGACACATGGTGGATTCCCTGCAGGGGGAGGGCCTCAAACAACTGGTACAACAATCCACAAGAGACAGGGCTATCCTAGATCTAGTACTGACTAACAGGGAAAGGACCACAGATCTCCAGGTAGAAGGTCATCTGGGGGCCAGTGACCATCACATGGTGTGGTTCAGTTTGGCCACTACAACTAAATCATCCCATTCCAAGGCAAACATATGGGACTTCAGGGGAGCTGACTTTGATAAGATGGCCAAGAGAGTTAAGCTAGCCCTGGCAAAAAGAAATACAGGTGAGGGGGTACAGGCAAAGTGGGCAAGCATTAAGGATGCAGTACTTGAAGCAACATCCCATTGCGTTAGAGAGAAAAGGAAGTGTAAAAGAAGAAGGAAACCACTTTGATTCTTAAAAATGGTAGCAGAAAAGGTCAGAGCCAAAAGGCTGGCCTTCAGAAAATATAAATGAACGCAATGGGATGAAGATAGAAAGGCATACCAAACTTCCCTAAGGGAAGCAGGGAAGGCAGTAAGGCAGGCAGAGTCCCAAACCGAGGAAACACTAGCACAGACAGTAAAAGAAGGTGACAAGACCTTCTATAGATACATTAGTGAAAGGAGAAAGCCCAGAGGGGGTATTGCTAAGATCAAAGGAGATAAGGGGTAGTGTGAGGAGGAGGACCATGTGAAAGCATCTATCCTAAATAGATACTTCTGCTCAGTATTTACTGAAGAGAAGGTAGGGCAGGGCCCACAGCTCAGCACCATGGACACAGGTGGGAGGGAGGTAAGCACTAGTCCCTTCACAAAAGAAAGGGTCCTACAAGAGCCCAATAAGCTCAGGGTGGACAAGGCAATGGGACCTGATGGCATACATCCTAGGGTACTAAAGGAACTAAGGGTGGAACTAGCAGAGCCATTATCAGAACTGTTTAGTGAGTCTCTGGGCACAGGAGAAGTCCCAGAAGACTGGAGAAGGGCTCATGTGATCCTGCTCCACAAGAGTGGTAGCAGGGAGGAGGCAGGGAACTACAGACCAGTCAGTCTTACCTCAGTAGTGGGCATGACTATGGAGGTACTCCTTAAGAAAGGGGTAGTGCAACACCTGGAATCCATAGGAGCACAGGATCCAAGACAGCATGGGTTTACAAAAGGAAGGTCCTGTCAAACTAATCTCATAGATTTCTTTGACTGGGTAACCAGAGTGGTGAGCCAAGGGGGAGCAGTTGATGTTGCCTACCTTGACTTCAGCAAAGCTTTCGATACTGTTCCACATAGAAAATTGATTAATAAGCTGAGTAGGCTCGGGGTGGGTCAGAAGTTGGCCAACTGGGTGGCAAACTGGTTGATGGGCAGAAAACAGAGAGTGGTGATAAATAGTATACAGTCAGAGGAGATGCAAGTCACAAGTAGGGTACCTCAGGGATCAGTCCTGGGGCCAGTCCTCTTCAATATCTTCATAAGAGACATTGCAGATTGACTGGAGGGTAAGGTTTGTCTGATTGCAGATGACACCAAGATCTGCAACAGAGTAGATGATCCAGATGGGGTGGGCAGAATGAGAAGAGATCTGGATAAACTAGCAAAATGGTCAGAAGAATGGCAACTGGGGTTTAATGCAAAGAGTTGCAAAATCATGCACATAGGGAAGAGAAACCCTGAAGCCACCTATAGGCTGGGAATGGAGTTGCTGGCAGTCACAAGGGAAGAAAGAGACTTGGGCATCATCATCACTGATGACCTGAAATCATCCAAGCAGACCACTAAAGCAGTAAAGTAAGGCTAGGGTGATGTTAGAGTGTATTAGTAGGGGTATCACAAATCAGAAGAGAGAGGTAATAATCCCTCTTTACAAGACACTGGTTAGGCCCCATCTGGAGTACTGCGTTGCAGTACTGGAGGCCACACCTTCACAAGGACATTAACCAAATTGAGACAGTCCAGAGAAGGGCACCCAAAATGGTGCAGGGACTGCATCAGAAAACATATGAGGACAGATTAACAGAGCTTAATATGTATACCCTAGAGCAAAAGAAGGAGAGAGGTGATATGATCAAAACATTCAAACACCTTGAGGGCATTAACAAGGTGACAGAGTTATATGTTTCAATATAAGAAAAACAGCAGGACAAGGGGACACAGCATGAGATTAGAGGGAGGCTGATTAAGGGGGAATGTGAGGAAGTTCTTTTTCACAGAAAGGGTGGTGGATGCATGGAACGGCCTACCTCAGGAGGTGGTGGATATGAATACAGTGCAGGGCTTCAAACAGACATGGGATAGGCATAAGGGAGCAATACAGATAAGTATGACTAGATAGGCTATTGACGGAGCAAAGTCCGATGGCACATTTATAAGGTAGAAAAAGAAATGGGCAGACTGGATGGGCCTTGCAGTCCTTTTCTGCCATCAGCTTCTATGTTTCTATGTTAAGTGTGACCTAAAAGCACAAGGAAGTTAAGTGACTTGCTCAGAGTCAAATAGTATGAAGGTGGGGGCTGATGGGATTTAAATCCAGGTTTCCTGCACAGTGCCCTCAATCACTGTGCTATAGTGACTCCTGAGTAGGTTCACCAGAACTAGGTTTCTTTTCAGGAGCGACCCATGTTCTTAAAGCATATAGTAGCAGAGAAAGATAAACATAATTACATCACTGTAAAGCGTACATTATTTATCTATGTCGTTTTTGTCGACCTGGTAAGTGCACTAGGCAGTTTCTTGACTATTTTCAGGCATGACCCGGGGGGGGGATACAGATGAATGAGAACTGCCCTTGAACCAGATTAAGCTGTTGGTGGTATTTTAGTGAATCAGATAAAGTAGGTCAATAAAATATAGAATCTGCATGGAGAAGTGTGGTTTATGGGGATTTTATGCACCCCTGAGGTGTGTGGTGCCCCATAAACCCTGAGGGTGAAGCCCGAGGGAGTTATATGGGCATCACACACTGAGGGGGTGCATAAAATCCCCATAGAATCGCACTTCTCCGTGTTTTATTTTTTATATATTTTGGTTGTTGGTGTTTTTTGGTTTAGTCTTTTTTGCCACCTTGCAAGGGTAACTGTTACCGCCACCGACAAGCTTGTCTAGCGGTGAGTGACCGATTGTGTAGCACTTGTGAACGTCCATCGTGAGGACCGCTTGTTTGATGATTTTTCTGGTGATGCTGCAGTACTGTTCTGCCTGTGGTTTACAGAACACCATAAACTACATATGTGGTTTATGGTGCTGTTGGGCACTTGCTGGCAGTGGTTTATTTATTTATTTATTTATTTAGCTTTTGTTGACCGGGTAAGTGCACTAGATTTATAACCATTAACCAGTAAATATTATACAGTAATGCATGGAGTGGTGTGTTTAATGAGGTTTTACACACACCCTGAAGTGTTGGATGCTACATAAACCCCGAGAGCAAAGCTCGAGGGGTTTATTTAAGTATCCAGCAGTGAGGATTGTGTAAAGTCTTGAGTTAAGCACACCACCCAATATTCTATTTTATATAATAGCTTCTTCCGTCATTGCTAAACACACTGGCTGAGCTTCCTACCGTCCTACGTCTCCTCTCTGCTCTCCACCCCTTCTAATTCCTCCTACTCCTTCTGTAATTCTAACCTCCATTCTCTAGCTCTTCCTCCTAGGTAGACCTCGGCTGTGCAAGTCGCATTCTCCTTCCGCTTCCCTTAACTCTGAAATACCCTCCCTCCCTCTCTCTATTCACTCTGCCACCTCTATCCACTCCCTCTCCAGCCTTCCACATGATTGTGCTGCTCCTTCCTGCAGCTGCCCCAGACTCCCTACTACACACATCTGCCCAGCACACTCCCTCTTTCTCACACTACTCCCCTGCCCCCTGTTTCTCAGATTTTCCTCTCCACCTTCCTTACCTTCACTCTGCTCCTCCTCCACATCTTCCTTTACACTAACCCTGGATGTAGTTGCTCCTGTCCATGTTCACCTGCTTTCCCTTCGCCTCGGTCCCCTTGGTTTGATGGGGCCTTGAGGGAGATGTGGCAACTGGGACAAAGGTTAGAGCACTGCTGTCGGAAATCTGCCCTTGATGCCAACTGCCGTAGACTGATGGATCATTATCAAGCCTATCTATCCGCACTCGCCCGTACAAAAGCAGAGTTCCTGTCCAGAAAGTTTGCAGCTGCTCAGAACCGACCAGCTCAACTCTTTTGAACTGTAGACAGACTGTACAACCCAGCCTGACTGCAGATATGAAGAGCCTTTTTGCAAGTGGAGTGTGAAGAGCTTGCTCGATTCTTTGCAGCTAAGGTGGCTGACATCAGGGAGGAGCTCCAACCAGCACGCTCTATGGGTGATGCTTTGGTTCGGCACTCAGTCACTGCTCCTCAGTTTTCCTGGAGCACCTTCATCTGTCCCAAGCTTATGGAAGTCATGTGGATTGCCCAGAGTATGCACCCTACATGCTGTAGTTGTGATCCGGGACCAACTGACTTGATTATGGGTTGCAGTGACATCATTGGCCTGGTCCTAGCACAGATAGTCTGGTGCTCCTTGGAAACAGGTGAGTTCCCTAGCTCCCTAAGAGAGGTTATGGTGACACCCCTCCTGAAGAAAGCTTCTTTGGACCCAGACTGCCAAGCTAACTACAGACCAATCTCTAACCTTCCCTTTCTAGGGAAGGTGATTCAGAAAGTAGTGGCCCTACAACTGGAGAACCATTTAACCATCCATGACATCTATGAACCTCTCCAATCTGGTTTTCAAAAGAGGCATAGTACTGAGATGGCGCTGGTTCGGGTGCTCAATGATCTCTTGATAGCTAGGGTTTGGAAGAACTGTTCTATCTTGGTTCTTCTAGATCTCTCATCAGCATTTGACACTGTGGATCATGGGGTTCTTCTTGGTCACCTGAGATTTATCTGTGGCTTGTTGAGTACAGTCCTCAGATGGTTTACATCTTTCCCTCTCTGGCAGAACTCAGAAGGTGGTAGCAGGGATTTATTCCTCTGATCCAGTCTCTCTGTCATGTGGGATCCCTCAGGGATCAGTGTTATCCCTCGTGCTGTTTGCAGTGTACATGCTTCCCCTCGGAAATATTGTAAGAAGGTATGGGCTGAGGTTTCACTGCTACACTGATGATACCCAGCTCTACCTTTCTTTTGCACCCTTCCAGGATAGAGCTCGCTCGGTATTTAACAACTGCCCCACTGAAATCTAGGACTGGATGAATTCAAGCTGGCTGAGGTTGAACTCAGAAAAGACTGAGGTGCTGGTTGTGGATCTGGGGCGCCGGATAGAGGGGTTGGGGGGTGGGTTCTCCTTTGTTACTTTATCTCGGGAGCTTGCCACTCCCTACCTCTGAACGGGTGCAAAATCTGGAGATGATTTTTGATGAAGGACTGACACCATGATCGCTGGTGTCGGCAGTAGTCAAATCCTCTTCTTTCTACCACCTGAGGAACATCTCCAGGGTAAAGCACTTTGTTCCATCTGGTGATCACCCTACATTGGTCCATGCCTTTGTGTCCTTGCACTTGGATTACTGCAACTTCCTTTACCTAGGGCTTCCTGGGGTGGATATCTGCCACCTGTAGCTAGTGCAGAACGCTGCAGCCCGGTTATTGATAAGGACTTCCCGGTCCTGTCTTATCTCTCCAGTGCTGCGCAAGCTGCACTGGCTGCCGGCCCGGTGGCGGATCAATTTAAAGTCAGACTTCTGACTTATAAAGCCCTACATGGACAGGGCCCTGATTACCTGAAAGAGCTTCTGGTCCCTTACTGCCTGGGGCAAATGCTCCGCTCAGCTGACGAGCAGTTGCTGGAGATTCTAAGGGTTTCCTTAAAATCCTTCGGGGCCCGTGCATTTATGTACGCAGCCCCAACCTTTTGGAATTCTCTACCTCATCAGTTATGGGAGTGCACAACTGTTAAAGGTTTCAAACAGAGCATATAGTCTGCTGCCTGTGAGTGACTTTTAAATTCTGTGATCTTGTTTGACTTACCCCCTTCCCTCCCAGTTCGTGAGACAAAACATTTAACTGATTTAAAGTTAACCTGAGCTGCTATATGAAGTGCTGTGTGTGCTGCATAAATGAATTACTGCTGAGTCTGCATACAAAGTAACTGCTGCTGAGAATCCTAACTTGCTAAAGCATCAGGGAGTGGAGATTGAACTTGGTTACTAGGCAACAGTACACAAGGTTAGCCGTCTGCTGCACTATTGCTAACACCTGTATGCTTATTGAATTTCGCACTGGTCTCCACGATTTTCCCGTTGGTGGCAGCTCTGGGAAGTGGAGGAGGGGCGACTTCAATAAAAAGGCTGCTCCTTCATTCAGCGGCAGCGGCTAAGTGGGACGGCAAAGTGGAGAGAGGAGTCTGACTGGAGTCAGACTGGGGAGGACTGGGCTATTAGATTTTGTAATATTTTGCCTATATTTTATCATACGCTGGGATTGTATTTATAGTGTTATCATGACTAACAGAGGGATATTGTTGTGTGTAGCATATATAGTTTGTATTTTGTATATTGATGGATTATTTAGTTCTATGTGTGCCACCAATGACTCTGGATTGTATGAAAATAATCAGACAATTGAGTTTCAGACTCAAAGACACGTTTCTGTTTCTAACTATAGTTATTTATTTGGGGTAAAGGTTAAATATATGTGTTATAATTTGGGCTTTAGTGTTAGGAAATATAAGATACGGAAATGTGTTTTGCTTGTTTGCGTAAGAACCTGGTCATATTGCTTACTTTTGCTAATTCGATCTGGCAACATTGAAAGCAATCCTGGTCCTTCAGCAAATGATATGGCAGAGAGTGATTTTTTTCTGCAATATTCTTACGGTCTCAGAATTATGCATTTTAATGTTCTGAGTTTAACATCCAAATTTCATGAGGTGGAGTTGTGGATTAGTTTATACAATCCGGATGTTTTGGCATTGACTGAAACTTGGTTAACTTCATCTGTTTTTGAAACTGAACTTTGTATACCTGCTTACAAACTGTTTAGAAAAGATCATATTACTGGTAGAGGGGGAGGGGTTCTGTTTTATGTTAAGGAATACTTAGTGGTCAATGAGACTATTATTTTTAATGGTAATTTGGATTATTGAGAACATATCTCTATTCAGCTAACATTGGGACTTGTTAAGAAATTAACTATTTGTTGTGTGTATCTTCCACCTACTGGTAGTAAATTGGGCTTACAGGAACTTGTAAACACTTTAAACACCAGGGCCTTTACAGAGTTGATAGTATTGGGGGATTAATTGGATGGGTTCAGGTATAACAAAGTTAAACACTGCTTTGTCTCAGTCTGGTTTACAACAAATTATTACTTTGCCCACTCGACATAATAATAGATCTGGAAATCATACATTGTTGGACTGGATACTAACAAATAGGCCTACTAATGTGATAAAATGTGGTTTGATTTCTGATGTGTTAAGTGACCATCACCCAGTTTTTTGTATCTGGAATCATGGGGGGTTGAAGAAGCCTAAGCCAATTATAAGGATCTCAAGATCTTTTTCTAAGTTCGATGTACATTCTTTTTGCATACAGTTGGGTAAAATAGACTGGTCTTTTTTATATTCTATTCCTGATGTGGATTCTGCTTTGGATTTTTTTATTAATGAATTTACACATGTTCTGGATCAGTTTGCTCCTTTTGTTAAAAGAAGGGTTCGAGGGGTAACTCATGGGTGGTTAACATCTTCTTTGATTAAACTCATGAGACGACGAGACAAGGCTTGGAAAATGTATAAGATTAATCATTCTGTTTCTGGTTATCATGTTTATAGGACTTTAAGGAATCAATGTAAGGCTAAGATAAGGAAGGCTAAAATAGACTTCATTCATCATAAACAATATGAAGGGTTGTCTAATACTACTACATTTTGGAAAACAATTAATACTCTGACAAGGCCTAATGTTTGTCAGTCAGGTCCAATGAGGCTGAATGGTGATTTGTTGACCTGTCCATTGAAGATAGTTAATGAGTGTAACTTAAAATTTACTGCATTGCCTAATTCTTTTAGTGACCAGTCTGAGGTGAACCACTCAGGAACAACTGATGATACTATAGTTAACCATAAGTTTTACTTAAGGACTACTACTCCAAAAGAGGTTGAGAGGTTGTTATGGTGTATTAAAAGGGATAGTTCAGCTGGTTCTGATGGTTTATGTCCTAGTCCAGGGTTTTATTTA
Organism: Neoceratodus forsteri; assembly: GCA_016271365.2. NCBI lineage: Eukaryota > Metazoa > Chordata > Ceratodontiformes > Ceratodontidae > Neoceratodus > Neoceratodus forsteri. The sequence continues at coordinate 1,470,040,119 of CM057459.1, forward strand.
ACTCTAAAAATTGATTAGCGTTTTGCTCATAAAAGTTCTAAAACATTGTGAAAATGCATAGCACTTGCCTCACTGTGTTTAACAAACATAACACTGCTAGAAAACCTATATAAATGCTTTCTGTACAGTTAGCATTGTCCCAAGAAAAAAAACTGCTAATCAATTATTTAAAACCCTGTAGTCTATTGGCAGATGCTGCTTCAGTTATAGCACTTCCAATTAGTATTATTTTTAACTTGTCTTGCGTGACAGGTACCATACCTAATATATGGAAACACTCTTTAGTTACTTCTATTCTCAAATCTGGTTCACAACAGGAGTTTGGTAACTACAGACCCATTTCTATCTTGTCTGCCTTTGCTAAAGTTCAGGAAAGAATAGTTTATAATCAGTTAATTGGGTATGTGGATTGCTTTGGACTACTGTCTCAGAACCAACATGGTTTCTGAAAAGGAAGGAGTACTGAGACTGCCTTGGTCGAGTTCACGAACACGGTACTTAATGGCATGGATAAAGGGTGCCTGACGGGTGCCGTGTTCGTGGACTTGACCAAGGCATTCGATTCAGTTGATCACCAACTGTTGGTTTCTAGACTTGAGTTACTGGGAGCTGGTGAATCTTTTTTGGACTGGACGAGCGATTACTTGACAAATAGGTTTCAAAGGGTTAAGTATAAGGGTGTTGTTTCAGATTCTGTATTGGTTAAGTGTGGGGTTCCACAAGGCTCTATTTTGGGGCCACTTTTGTTTTCTCTGTTTTTTGATCAATTAGTAAGTGCGATTAATAATGCTTCTTTAACCCTTTACGCTGATGATGCAGTAATTTATATGCAGGGTTCGTCTGTCAGAGACCTAGGTGTCTCCTTAACAGAGGAAATGTGTAATTTCCAGTCTTCACTTATGGCCTGTAAGCTATTCTTAAATGGATCAAAGACAAAGGTGATGGCCTTTGGAACCCCATTTAGACTGAGATCTGAGGTCAGTAAATTGGAAGTTAAATCTCTTGATGGTTCATTGTTTGATTATGTAGATACATTTCAATATCTTGGGGTACTACTAGATTCACACTTAAGTTATGAACCTCATTTTTTGAGGGTTACCTCAAGAATACATTGTAGACTGGCTTCTTTGTATAGAATTCGTTCATTTCTTATTCCTGAATCTAGGCTGGCTATTTCCAAACACTGTCTAGTTCCTATTGTGAACTACGCAGCTATAATTACTGACACTGCTTCTGTGACATTGATTTCAAAGAAATCCACTTTACTCCATTTGATAGCCAAGTTTGCTTTAAATTGTCCCAAATTATCTCATCATTGTGTGATACTGATAGAAATGGGCTGGTTACCGGTCTCATTAAATTTTCAATACTGTATGGCCAAGTTTATATATAGAACTGTAGACTCTGGGATTCCATATAGTATTTCTAAATTTCTGAAACTGTATAATGATGGTCACTATTCCAGATATAGGTCAGATGGTAGGTTTTTTGAGATTCCATTTATGAAAACTAAAAGTGGACAAAGATCTTTTGCTTATATTGCTCCATCTATTTGGAATGAAATTCCCTTTGATATTAGATGGTTATGCTCTGCTAAAAAGTTTGTTGATGCACTAAGGATGTATTTTGAATCCCAATTTATCTGTAAATGTTTTTTATGATTTCATTTTTGTAACAAAGACATTTCATGTCTGCTATTTGTTGTATTGTATATGTATGTTCGATTATATATTGTTGTATGTAATATATGTGGGTCGCACCTGTAAAAGGAACTTGTTTCCAGTGTGCTTACCCGTTAGGCGAATAAACAAACAAACAAACAAAACAAACAGGCGTTGAAAACACATTTATGGTGACAGGCCTATTCTGAGTGATTTGTTTTATTATTGGATTTTATAAGTATTCATGTTTATTTGTATTTTTGTGTTATTTGTATTTTTAATCATTTTAATGGTGCCTTGGTTGTAGAAAGGCACATTATAAATAAAATTATTATTATTATTAACCCTGTCTCCTGACCTTCCCTGTCACCCTGCCTCCCCTCCTCTCTCTACTTCTCTCCTCTCCTCCTCCTCTCTACTTTTCACCCTGTGAGAAGTCCTTTTTGTGTTTGCTTGTGCTCGCGTGCAAGAAACGCATTGTGTCAGCTTCCTTCACTAGCAGGTTGTGAAGGCACGGCAGTGTTGTTGCCAGTGTTAGCAGCCCATTTTGGGGCTGGTCTGTGTGGCACCAATAGAGGATCACGCTGCCCATGACAGCACTAATGTAGCTTGCCACTAGGCACAAAGAAATTTCTGCCGTGTCAGGAAGCCTGTCATGAAACAGTCAGCTGTGTTCGTTTGTGAGGCGGTCCCTGACTGCAGCAGCAAATTAGAGCTGCATTGTCTGGTGTCTCATTTCATACAGACATGGCGGTAACTTCTACGTTGGCTTCTCACAGTCCCCATGGAAGCCGATGGACAGCCGCCGCCTCTCTCAATTAAAACCTACAGGGGTGCCCAGTCCCCCCTGTCAGCATGCCCCCCTTCCCAGTTAACTTGACGACATGGTAGCCCAGTCCCTGTCTGTATGATGCCCCCCCATTTGTTCTGTGGCAAGAGGGTGCCCATTCCCCCTTGGCTCATGCGCCTCCCCCAGCACACTGTACGGCCGACAGGGGTACCGAATCCTCGTCGGCTCCAGCCCTCTCCCAACAAACACCTAGATAGCATGCTGGGAGCCCACCCCAGTGTGCTCATGTGCTCCCCCCCACACACTGTATGGCCAACGGGGATGCTCAATCCTCGTTGGTTCCAATCCCCCTTCCCCAACAAACACCCAGGTGTCACGCTGTGAGACCACCCCAGCGTGCCAAAAGCATCCCACATCTTTTTTTTTTTTAATCCTGTTAAAAAAGAAAATGGTCCCTCATTGTTCCTTATGGCGCCTCCCCAACCCAGTACTACCTTCATGCTACTCTACCTCCCCACACATTCCTCTCCTCATACTTACTCCGGAGCCTGGTGTAATGATCTTCGGTGGACCGGGAACATGTCTGCACTCTTCATAGCCGACCGCAAACTGAAGAAATGCTGGTAAGCTGTATAATGGCATAAATGTTTTTTTCTTTCAACTTATGTGGATGTCTTGGCCATTTTTTCATTTTTTGCCACCAGATTTTCAACATGGGGTTCTTGGGACCCCTCCTCATGAATTCAGTCACTGTCAAGGCATTACTTGGTCCCGAAAGGTGATTTCACAGTCACTGTGTGGAATCACCTTTTGGGACCGATTAACATAATGACAGTGTCACTGTTCATGAGGTGGGCTCTCAAAAAGCTTATGTGGCAAATTTGGTGAAAAAATTCCAAGAAGTGACTGTTGAGTGCATTGCGTAGTTTTCATGCACACTCGGAACTTCTCAAACTTGTTATATTTTCACTCCAGATTTTCAACATTGCCATTTTTGCACCCCTCCTTATGAACAGTACAGCTGTCATGTTTTTACATCTCGGCTGAAATGTGTTTTCGCGCTTCTGGTGCAGAATAGTGCGGTTGCTGTGGGAAATCAGTGTTCGGGACAGAGTAAGAAAGTCATAGTGACACTGTTCATGAGCAGAGGTCCTAAAATGCCTATGTTGAGAATTTGGTGACAAAAGTCTATAAAATGACTGTGTTATGAGCGAGCATTGCGCAGTTTCCCTGAACCCTTGTAACTTACTAACATACTAAAATGCCAGTAGAATAGGCCTAACGGTCTTTCGTGTCTGCTCGTTTGGTCAACCCCCACTCTGGGAGCTGATCTTACTGCCCCCCCTCTCCCTCTCTGGTTTCTCCTTTCCTAGTCCCGGATATTCTCGCTGCACTGGATTTTGCTTCTAGAACCCTTCACTTGTACCTATCCCACCCCCTCTTGAACCCCACCACTGTCTCTGCCTCCACCAGCCCCCTGGGCAGCGCATTTCATGGCTCTACCACCCTCTCAGTGAAGTAGCACCTCCTCCTTTCTCCCCTGAATTTCCTCCCCTCCAGCTTCCACCCATGCCCTCCAGTTGCCCACCCTTCCCTGGAGCACCCTGACTGCTCCTCCCCTATTTACCCTCTTCATGTACCTGAAGACCTCTATCATGTCCCCCCGGTCCCTTCTCTCTTCCAATGTATACATATTTAGCTCTTCGAGCCTCTCCCCATAGGTCCTATCCCCCAAGCCCCAAAACATTTTGGTTGCCCTCCTCTGGACCTTCTCCAGGAGTTCAGTGTCCCTCTTTAAATGTGGCCTCCAAAACTGCACTCAGTACTCGAGGTGCGGCTTCACCAAGCAGTTATACGTGGGAGTATCACTTCCCTCCTTCTGTAGGTGATTTCCCCTAGAAATGCATCCAAGCATCCTGTTGGCCTTTGCCGCTGCCCTCCTACAAGTCTCCGAGTTGTTCATCTTGACATCCACCACCGCCCCCAGGTTCCTCTCAGCCATCAAGACTTGTAGCATTCCCCCCCACCCAGGCTGTACACTTGGGCCGGGTTTCTGGCTCTCAGATGCAGTATCTTGCATTTCCCTGCATTGAACCTCAGCTTCCACTTTCTAGACCACCTTTCCAGAGCCTCCAGGTCCCCCTGTAGGGCCACCTTCCCCTCCTCCCCATCCACCACCGCCCCCAGTTTTGAATCATCCGCAAAGAGACTCATCTCACTCCTGATACCCTTCCTTATGTCAGAGGTGTAGGCGTTGAACAGGAGGGGCCCTAGGACCAATCCCTGAGGGACCCCACTAATGACCCTCCTTGGGGATGAGACTATCCCACCAGCCACAACCCTCTGGGTCCAGTACTGGAGCCAATTGCCTATCCATCTGATCATCTGGTTCCCCACCCCCGTTTCTCACAGCTTATCCAACAGGCCCACATGAGGAACAGAGTCAAACGCCTTGCTGAAGTCAAGAAAGAGGACGTCCACTGGTCTACCCAGGTCCAAGGCACTCGTCACCCAGTCATGGAACTCCACAAGGTTTGTCTGACACGATTTCCCCAGGACGAATCCATGCTGTCTATCGTCCAGGCACCCCAACTTTTCCAGGTCCCCCCCAGTCTCTCCTTGACAATGCCCTCCATCACCTTGCCCACCACTGATGTCAGGCTGATGGGCCTGTAGTTCCCTGCCACCTCCCTTGATCCCCCCCTGTGGATAGGCACTACATGCACCACCCTCCAGTCCTGGGGCACCCACCCTGTCCTCAGAGAGCTGCTGAAGAGCTCCGCTAGGGGTTTTGCCAGGACATCCGCCAGTTCCTTCAGCACTCCGAGATGCAGTCTATCTGGCCCTGGTGCTTTCTCTGTCTTAAGGGACCTGAGGGCTTCCCTCACTCTCTCTGCCATGATTTCCACCTCCGCTACCTCATCCCCCTGCTTTGCCTTCCCCCCACCTGCCAGTGATGCCCCACCCAGATCTGCCGATCGGTAAAGGTCCCCCTTCCTCTGTTCCACCGTCTCCTCCCATGTACAATGCAGCCCCCCATTTTCCTTGGTGTAAACTGAGGTAAAGTACTCATTTAGTACCTCAGCCTGCTCCCCCGGGTCTTGTGCCCATCCCTCCCCTGTTTTAATCCTGCTAATCTGCCCCAAAATGCCTGTGTTGAAAATCTGGTGTAAAAAAATTCCCCAAATAATTTCATTATAGGTGTGCATTGCACAGTTTCTACACACACACACTCGTGACTTCACCAATTTTTGAGTTTGCACATGCATGTCGAACTCCTTGGGAGAGTAGGCTGCTTTGAGGGGTGTGACACTGTCTGTCCAATGCAGAGTGCTCTGCAAGGGGCTCGACAGTATCACACCAATCATCAGCCAGGCTGGTCCTGACACTGTCTGTCCAGTGCAGAGTGCACTGCAAGGGGCTCGACAGTATCACACCAATCCTCAGCCAGGCTGGTCCTGACACTGTCTGTCCAGTGCAGAGTGCTCAGCAAGGGGCTTGACAGTATCACACCAGTCCTCAGCCAGGCTGGTCCTGACACTGTCTGTCCAGTGCAGAGTGCTCAGCAAGGGGCTCGACAGTATCACACCAGTCCTCAGCCAGGCTGGTCCTGACACTGTCTGTCCAGTGCAGAGTGCTCAGCAAGGGGCTCGACAGTATCACACCAATCATCAGCGAGGCTGGTCCTGACACTGTCTCTCCAATGCAGAGTGCTCAGCAAGGGGCTCGACAGTATCACACCAGTCCTCAGCCAGGCTGGTCCTGACGCTGTCTGTCCAGTGCAGAGTGCTCAGCAAGGGGCTCGACAGTATCACACCAGTCCTCAGCCAGGCTGGTCCTGACGCTGTCTGTCCAGTGCAGAGTGCTCTGCAAGGGGCCCGACAGTATCACACCAATCACCAGCCAGGCTGGTCCTGACACTGTCTGTCCAGTGCAGAGTGCTCTGCAAGGGGCTCGACAGTATCACACCAATCACCAGCGAGGCTGGTCCTGACACTGTCTGTCCAGTGCAGAGTGTTCTGCAAGGGGCTCGACAGTATCACACCAATCACCAGCGAGGCTGGTCCTGACACTGTCTGTCCAATGCAGAGTGCTCAGCAAGGGGCTCGACAGTATCACACCAGTCCTCAGCCAGGCTGGTCCTGACACTGTCTGTCCAGTGCAGAGTGCTCTGCAAGGGGCTCGACAGTATCACACCAATCATCAGCCAGGCTGGTCCTGACACTGTCTGTCCAGTGCAGAGTGCTCTGCAAGGGCTCAACAGTATTCCACCAATCACCAGCCAGGCTGGTCCTGACACTGTCTGTCCAGTGCAGAGTGCTCTGCAAGGGCTCGACAGTATCACACCAATCATCAGCCAGGCTGGTCCTGACACTGTCTGTCCAGCGCAGAGTGCTCTGCAAGGGCTCGACAGTATCACACCAATCATCAGCCAGGCTGGTCCTGACACTGTCTGTCCAGCGCAGAGTGCTCAGCAAGGGGCTCGACAGTATCACACCAGTCCTCAGCCAGGCTGGTCCTGACACTGTCTGTCCAGCGCAGAGTGTTCTGTAAGGGGCTCGACAGTATCACACCAATCTCAGCAGGGCTGGTCCTGACACTGTCTGTCCAGCGCAGAGTGCTCAGCAAGGGGCTCGACAGTATCCCACCAATCACCAGCCAGGCTGGTCCTGACACTGTC